>JANAVB010005599.1:10292145-10625055 GCA_029216955.1 Iris pallida | reverse complement strand
TTGGGAATAATTTATCAGAGAATGTACTCGCCTGGGGTCCGGTCAATATGAATCAGGGTTCAGAGTAAAGCCACAGACCTAAAGATAAAATAATACAAGAGCTGATCAGGGTCAAATGACATACTAACATCTAGGTCAAACTAAGACAAACTGGGTTAAGGTTGACGTACAGTTGACTTTGGTCAACTGGTCAACTCTGGTCAACTCTAAGTCTAATCTAGGTTAAATAGGTCAATGGTTGACCTACAGTTGACTTTGGTCAAAAAGTCAACGTTGTCAAGTCTGATCAAACTAGGTCAACTGTGACTCTACTTCTACGTCAGTCAAGGTAGTCACCTGGTCACCGCTAGTCTCTATAACCATCTACAAGGTCAACTTATGAATTTCAGTGATTTAGAAATCACTAAAATCGACAGGTCTCTAAAATAACCAAAGAGAAAATATTATAATAATAGGGTGACACAAAAAAGGGAAGATCTACAGATGTTGTCGGATGATGAAACTAACATCACCAATGTGTCCAGAATGGTCAAATCAGCTAGGATAGCCTGTCCAAAAGTCCAATTTGGACACAGGGACAAAACGATAATTTCGGGCCAAAATGATGTCCGTCGTTGGACACACTTTGCACCGAAAAATGTGCCGAAATAAAAGTGCACAAAACCTAACAAATTATATGTCCACGAATCCAGAATGACGATATGAACCCAACGGTATATCCAGAATTGGATTTCGTTGACCCGATCTCAAACTGGTCCGTTGACGCAGACATTTGGAATCCGGTTTGCACAGAAATGTGTGCCGGAACAAATGTCTTCAAAACTCAGCAAATTATATGTCAACGAGTCCAAAATGACGATACGAACTCAACGGTATATCCAGAATTGGATTTCGATGAGCCGATCTCAAAATGACCCGTTGGCCCGGATATTGGTATCCGACTTGCACTGAAATGCGTGCCGGAACCAATGTTTATTAAAACCTAGCAAATTATATGTCAACGAGTCCAGAATGACGATACGAACTCAACGGTATATCCAGAATTGGATTCCGCTGAGCCGGCGTCAAAAAGTCCCGTTGACTCAGAAAGTGGGACCCGCTTTGCACTGAAATGTGTGCCAGGGCCCACGTTCTCCAAATCAAGCAAATTTTATATGAAAACATGCCAGAACGGCATGAGTCTACTGGTGGTGTCAAAAATTGAATCCAGAGTCCCGGGTTCAAAAATAGAATTTAACTAGTGCAAATTAAAGAATTCGAACGGCCAACTTTGACGTTGAATTCGACCGACCTAACAAACTCAAACTGAAATGAAACCTAAAGGGGGCAGAAAGAGGGTTAAACATGACATACTCGATGTATCCGA
Organism: Iris pallida; assembly: GCA_029216955.1. Classification (NCBI taxonomy): domain Eukaryota; kingdom Viridiplantae; phylum Streptophyta; class Magnoliopsida; order Asparagales; family Iridaceae; genus Iris; species Iris pallida. The sequence continues at coordinate 10,623,689 of JANAVB010005599.1, read as the reverse complement.
GGGGATAACATCGCATGAAAAGATCCATAGGGTATCGATCCGTGTGAACATCGTGTCAGCATCAGGTATACTAGTCTATAACAAGAGTATATATCCAAAGAAGCATGAAAAGATCAGAGAATGTACTCGTCTGGTAATCCAAGCCGCTGATAAATGTAGATGTCCAACTGGAGTCACAGTGTCCTATTTAGAGCAATCACAAGTCACAAAAGAGTCTAACATGAAATAAAAGTAATCTACAGTGCATTCTAGATAGTTCTAGGTCCTTCTAGGTCAAAGTCCAATCAACAAGTCCACTATGTAGTGCCCCGTCCCGCAAAGTCAATCGGAGGAATCGAAACGCCGACGGCGTTCGGTCTTAGCCTTGCAACGGCTTGCTCGGAGACATCGCTCAGGTGGGATAGTTTCGGTGAACTCTTCTCATCTTTGCCTTCACATAATAAATCGTGTTTTCAACTTGCACAAGTTAGGCTTGATAAATAAAAGCTACGCATCCACATAGCTAAGGGAATAATCCCGACGGTTTGAATTGAGTTAGAACATGGAAAACGTCCCACGGTCGGCTTAGAGTTGGTGCACGGCGTGCTTTGAAAATGACACTCGGTCCTTCGTTCCGTGGCTTGGGAGAAGGAAAGTTGGTATTCGGTGCAAAAGCTGAGAGTTAGCCTAAGTCATAGGCGTCGCCCGCACAAATGCTTGCTAAAGCATGCACGGTCCTGTCCCGCAAGGCTTGGCATAGCCTTTGCTCGTCCCTTGGGTTATGTTGTAGGCTTGAGTGAGTTAGGCAAAGTTATGCCGGTCGACCTAAGTTATTCTACGTGCTGTCCCGCTCATTCTGCGGTTGTCAAGATAAATAGTCCCACGACCCCAAGGCCCATCATATGAAGTATGACTTGGGCGATAGCGTTGCGTAGAACATGAGTCGGTTTAGAGGCACGAGCCACGGTTGGTTCAGTGTAATGTTAGCCACGGTCTATGGCATTTAAGGAACACGTTTGGTTTAAGTTAAGTTGGAAGGCTACGTAGTAGTCGTTCCCCCGAGTTCAAAGGTGTTTCGAGGCGGTCCCTCGGTTGGGAGTCTCGCGTTCCTATCCACGTTAAGGTGTATTCGAGGCGGTCCCTCGGTTGGGAGTCTCGCGTTCCTATCCACGTTAAGGTGTATTCGAGGCGGTCCCTCGGTTGGGAGTCTCGCGTTCCTATCCACGTTAGGTATTCGAGGCGGTCCCTCGGTTGGGAGTCTCGCGTTCCTATCCACGTTAAGTATTCGAGGCGGTCCCTCGGTTGGGAGTCTCGCGTTCCTATCCACGTTAAGTATTCGAGGCGGTCCCTCGGTTGGGAGTCTCGCGTTCCTATCCACGTTGAGAAGTATGAAACGGTCCAGAAATGAGGAAGTGGGTCGAGTCTGCATGGTCATTGGACAACTTGTGTACCGGTGCACAAGGGTTTTGATTTTGTTCCTCAGACAGTTGCCGCCGCCATGGGACTGATCTGGCCTAGGAGGAACACGTGCTTACGGGACCCTTGGAAGGGGTGCGACCTACCCAAGGGGTGCGCCGTAGAGCGGGTATTAGGGGAAATTCGGCGAGTTCGCGCCTCGTTATTTACGAACGTACCCTAACATCCAATGGAGGTCCAATATAGCTTGTCGTGCTAGTGACCAAGTTCATATAGATGTCGGCATGGCGGCGACAATCCGCGAATGTGCCTTTGGATTTAGTCGAGTATTGAGTGTGCTATATCAAGGAGTCGAGTTGAAGGCATGTGTACAAAGTTAAAAGCATAATATTGGGCCTAAGATTGGGTATCAACGTAGGCGTTGTGCTTCGGCACGAGTTGTGGCGTCGAGTGTAAAGTCGAGAAGGGCCGTAGGGCAAGTTGGTTGAAAGTTATGTCGAGTAGCTGGGCACGACCTCAAAATATGAGGCACGGCCGCGTTGTCACAAGACAAGTCTGAGTCGATATGTTGACATTGTAAGAAAATGACAAGGTTTCGAGACTTAAAGATAAGGATGTTATCAGTACGATAGCACGGTCACACGGAAATGAAGTCTATCGTGTAGTTGCGTCCCTGATTTTGGCCGTAAGGCAAACACGACTTGATAGGTTAACGTTGTTGGCACGAGGAGTGGTCTAGATACAAAGTATGAGTTAACGTTGACATTGCAAGTACGGGATGGTTCTGACACACAAGTTGCGCTAAGGCGCCGGTCCTAAAAAACTGATCCTAAGGCAAGAATAGAAAGACAATCGAACAAGGGTTTATGTTGCACAAAGTAAATGAACGTGTAGGTTTTGTATGGGTGGGCGAGGAGCTCACTCCACCAGTACAGTGGTACTGACACCCACACAGTGTTTCATGTGCAGGCACAGGTAGAAGCTCGTGGCGCGGAGCTCGCTTGGATGCGTCGAGGCACGGAGTTCCTTGGCGAGTCGAAGCGTGCGGCCGCGTGATCTGAAGACTTATACAGGACATAATGTATGGACATCGCCTTCCGAAGCTTCCGCTGGAATCAAGTATTGTATCGGGAGATGAGAGAGAGCAGAGTGACTTGTAAAATGAGGGAAAAGTGAGACTTGAGAGACTTGTAATTGGCCTTGCGCCCACAATGTAATCCTTGAATTCAATATCAATAAAAGAGCTTTCTTTGAAATACTTGTGTTCATGTGTTCTTTAAATTCCGCTGCAATATATTCAATGTCTCTGCACGGGACTTCTGTGCGACGACCCCGTCGTAGCCGCTGCAATCGGCCGTTATGGAACCCGCCTTGCACGAGCACAATCTAGGCTCGTGCGGCATCACGCCTTAGCGAGGACGATCGCTCCTACGGGAGCGGGGCGTGACATAGTGGTATCAGAGCACGGCTTTACGTCCTTGGACCGTCGATTGAATTCTTTAACTTCGATGTTTTCGCAAAACTCTGTTGCTTCCGCAAGTTGGTTATCGTTGGTGCGCTCTCTCTCAAATGTCCCTCGACATGTCCATACAATAAGTCTAAATATTTTCGAAAGCTCGTACAAGTACTCGGTCGAACGGAATCGATAGGGCCTTTGTGCCGAACGTTGCAAACTTGACTCGATAGAAAATATGTGCTAATGTTAGCAAAGTTGCACGTATGCCCGAATAGTCCTACGTCGACCTTAGCAAGTCGCGTGCATGCCTAATTAGTCCAACGTCGACCTTAGCAATTGAGCGTGCAAACTCGAATATAGTCCTTACGGGATGGCTATGCACACGGCCTTTTGGCTAAGTTGTGTTGCGTATCGCGCACCTCGACCCTTGGTGCAAACGAGTTGCGAGCGATAACAAGTATCGCTCGGTCGGGAACGGAGATACACTTAGAGTGTTTATCGATAGGAACGCGATCGGACTAACGCTTAGGCGTACACGGAAGATTGATTTGGATTTCGAGGAAATAGTGCGAACGACTTAGTGCGTCGGTACGACGCGAGCGACTACGCTAGCGATTCGTCGAACGAATCTAAGGATGTCTTAGCGAATGACGCGAATGTGATTGAGGACTAGATCGTATGGCTCGAATCCGAGTGGTGTATGGTTCGTCTTGGAAATTGTTCGAGTGAATATTGAGGATTACGAGTATATCGGCGAGGCGATGCGATTGCGCAAAGCCTTAGAACGCGTCACGCTTAGTTGGTCGTGACTTCGAATGTCCCGAACGAGCATCTCGTTCGGACAACTTGTGAATGAGCAACGCGAGTTAGAAAACGTTTCAGAACGATGAATGAAATTGAATGGTCGTGATCGAGGAAACTTAGAGGATCGCGCGTACGATATCGGATTGATACAACTGAAATGCGACTTAAGTTTTGAATAATGATCTTGAAACGAGCTTGAGGAATAGCGATCGAACATGATCTTGAATATCGAGGAATGGTGGTATATCCAGTTCGGACAATGGCATCAAGTCGTACGATTCGAAATTGGTTGCGAAGGAAGATCGTCAGGTTACGCATGTCGTCGATGGTATTGAGGCGTATCAAAGATCGATATGCGATAACTCAGGGGTACTCTGACTCGGCAAATGACAATCGTGCAAATGTCATTGTTTCGATGGATGTTATAATCGGGATATTAAAATGTGTCGAAGAAAAGATAGACTTGGCTCGAGGATTTTCTAAGTTGAATGAATGACGATCGAACTATCGAACTTGGCGTGGATGAAAAACTGGAATATTTGGATTTGCTTCGTCGACAACCACAATGTTGATGTTCTTGTCTTATGCGAGCGCTACTCCAGCCTCGCACATGCGTCACACCGATTAGGGCGATCACTCTGCGTGAGCGCTGGTATGGTGATTCATACAGCGGGAGTGGTCGAACTTGTACGGTGCGACAGATTGTGCTTTGACTTGTGGCTTGACACGAAGTTAGACTCGAGATTGAATTGGTGTGCTTGTCGATTGAACTTGAGGATTGAGTAGGTCCAATCCGCGTATCGAGAATGAATGAGTCTAAACTCAAACAAGAGTTACGCCCCGATGAGAATGATTATTCCGCGGGAGCGTTGCGTGGTGATTCATGAACCGCCGTGGATAATCGGACTCGCGTGAGATTGGGGCGCAACGTATTGTCGAGCGAGACGACCTCGTGATCGAATACATGAATTGGTTAGAATTGGTGAATTGAAGGAATTTGAATATACACAATGCGTGCCATAATACGAATTAGGTGATCGTGCTTGATGTTTAGAAATTTGAGTGACGCGAGCTTGGGTAGAAGACCCCATATGATCGACTCTAGTTTGACCCTAGGATAGGGGTCAGTGTTGGCATTATTGTTGGGGAACTATGATTCCAATCCTGACATTGACTTAGCCTCGAAAAGAAATGGCCTAGTGGTTAGGCGAGACGCCATGTTTCATGAGTTATCAGTCGAAGGATTGATCTTGAGGATTGGCATGGATGGATAGCGTGAATCACGAATGTAGAAAACCCTGCTCACGAGATTCGGCTGACATGCAGATATTTCAGGGACGCCTGGGTATGTGCACGATGCGACTCGAGTGAGAATGACAAATTTTCTATCATACGGCTTGGCTGAATGCATGTATTTTAGGGACGCTTGGAATGCGTGCACGATCCAGCCAAGTGATGCGGCAAGTTCAAGCAAGGCTTGAAATGTGGGAGTGTGTCGAGATCTTGAAATCGTGTTGAAGTAAAGATTGATAATAGTGCGAGCGTGGCTCGGAATCGAAGGAACGCGTAGGCGAAATGTGTACGATTAAGTCTTGGCCATAGAAATGGTAGGATGACTTGCCCTCAGGAAAGTCTCGAGGACGAGACTTGTTCTGAGTGGTGTATGTTGTAGTGCCCCGTCCCGCAAAGTCAATCGGAGGAATCGAAACGCCGACGGCGTTCGGTCTTAGCCTTGCAACGGCTTGCTCGGAGACATCGCTCAGGTGGGGTAGTTTCGGTGAACTCTTCTCATCTTTGCCTTCACATAATAAATCGTGTTTTCAACTTGCACAAGTTAGGCTTGATAAATAAAAGCTACGCATCCACATAGCTAAGGGAATAATCCCGACGGTTTGAATTGAGTTAGAACATGGAAAACGTCCCACGGTCGGCTTAGAGTTGGTGCACGGCGTGCTTTGAAAATGACACTCGGTCCTTCGTTCCGTGGCTTGGGAGAAGGAAAGTTGGTATTCGGTGCAAAAGCTGAGAGTTAGCCTAAGTCATAGGCGTCGCCCGCACAAATGCTTGCTAAAGCATGCACGGTCCTGTCCCGCAAGGCTTGGCATAGCCTTTGCTCGTCCCTTGGGTTATGTTGTAGGCTTGAGTGAGTTAGGCAAAGTTATGCCGGTCGACCTAAGTTATTCTACGTGCTGTCCCGCTCATTCTGCGGTTGTCAAGATAAATAGTCCCACGACCCCAAGGCCCATCATATGAAGTATGACTTGGGCGATAGCGTTGCGTAGAACATGAGTCGGTTTAGAGGCACGAGCCACGGTTGGTTCAGTGTAATGTTAGCCACGGTCTATGGCATTTAAGGAACACGTTTGGTTTAAGTTAAGTTGGAAGGCTACGTAGTAGTCGTTCCCCCGAGTTCAAAGGTGTTTCGAGGCGGTCCCTCGGTTGGGAGTCTCGCGTTCCTATCCACGTTAAGGTGTATTCGAGGCGGTCCCTCGGTTGGGAGTCTCGCGTTCCTATCCACGTTAAGGTGTATTCGAGGCGGTCCCTCGGTTGGGAGTCTCGCGTTCCTATCCACGTTAGGTATTCGAGGCGGTCCCTCGGTTGGGAGTCTCGCGTTCCTATCCACGTTAAGTATTCGAGGCGGTCCCTCGGTTGGGAGTCTCGCGTTCCTATCCACGTTAAGTATTCGAGGCGGTCCCTCGGTTGGGAGTCTCGCGTTCCTATCCACGTTGAGAAGTATGAAACGGTCCAGAAATGAGGAAGTGGGTCGAGTCTGCATGGTCATTGGACAACTTGTGTACCGGTGCACAAGGGTTTTGATTTTGTTCCTCAGACAGTTGCCGCCGCCATGGGACTGATCTGGCCTAGGAGGAACACGTGCTTACGGGACCCTTGGAAGGGGTGCGACCTACCCAAGGGGTGCGCCGTAGAGCGGGTATTAGGGGAAATTCGGCGAGTTCGCGCCTCGTTATTTACGAACGTACCCTAACATCCAATGGAGGTCCAATATAGCTTGTCGTGCTAGTGACCAAGTTCATATAGATGTCGGCATGGCGGCGACAATCCGCGAATGTGCCTTTGGATTTAGTCGAGTATTGAGTGTGCTATATCAAGGAGTCGAGTTGAAGGCATGTGTACAAAGTTAAAAGCATAATATTGGGCCTAAGATTGGGTATCAACGTAGGCGTTGTGCTTCGGCACGAGTTGTGGCGTCGAGTGTAAAGTCGAGAAGGGCCGTAGGGCAAGTTGGTTGAAAGTTATGTCGAGTAGCTGGGCACGACCTCAAAATACGAGGCACGGCCGCGTTGTCACAAGACAAGTCTGAGTCGATATGTTGACATTGTAAGAAAATGACAAGGTTTCGAGACTTAAAGATAAGGATGTTATCAGTACGATAGCACGGTCACACGGAAATGAAGTCTATCGTGTAGTTGCGTCCCTGATTTTGGCCGTAAGGCAAACACGACTTGATAGGTTAACGTTGTTGGCACGAGGAGTGGTCTAGATACAAAGTATGAGTTAACGTTGACATTGCAAGTACGGGATGGTTCTGACACACAAGTTGCGCTAAGGCGCCGGTCCTAAAAAACTGATCCTAAGGCAAGAATAGAAAGACAATCGAACAAGGGTTTATGTTGCACAAAGTAAATGAACGTGTAGGTTTTGTATGGGTGGGCGAGGAGCTCACTCCACCAGTACAGTGGTACTGACACCCACACAGTGTTTCATGTGCAGGCACAGGTAGAAGCTCGTGGCGCGGAGCTCGCTTGGATGCGTCGAGGCACGGAGTTCCTTGGCGAGTCGAAGCGTGCGGCCGCGTGATCTGAAGACTTATACAGGACATAATGTATGGACATCGCCTTCCGAAGCTTCCGCTGGAATCAAGTATTGTATCGGGAGATGAGAGAGAGCAGAGTGACTTGTAAAATGAGGGAAAAGTGAGACTTGAGAGACTTGTAATTGGCCTTGCGCCCACAATGTAATCCTTGAATTCAATATCAATAAAAGAGCTTTCTTTGAAATACTTGTGTTCATGTGTTCTTTAAATTCCGCTGCAATATATTCAATGTCTCTGCACGGGACTTCTGTGCGACGACCCCGTCGTAGCCGCTGCAATCGGCCGTTATGGAACCCGCCTTGCACGAGCACAATCTAGGCTCGTGCGGCATCACGCCTTAGCGAGGACGATCGCTCCTACGGGAGCGGGGCGTGACACACTAGGTCAACTAAAGTCAAATTAGAGTCAAACTAAAGTCAACTAGTCAAGTTCTAGTTCAATCCGGGTCAAACTAAGCCAATGGTTGACCTATAGTTGACTTTTGGTTAATATAGTCAACCTGGTTAAAAGGGGATCAACTCTAGTCTCTAAGTATTAAACTATGAGGTTGTACTAATTCAGAATTACAGAAAAATAGGAATTGACTAACTAATGGTGACACTTAGAGAAAATATCTACAAACATTGTCGGATGATAAAACAAATATTACTAACGTGTCCAGAAGGGTCAAATCAGCTAGGATTGCCTGTCCTTAAGTCCAATTCTGGATATAGGGGCAAAACGGTAATTTTGGACAAAAACGATGTCCGTCGTTGGACCCGCTTTGCACCGAAAAGCGTGCCAGAGTAAACGGTCTCTAAAGTCATCAAACTACATGTCTACGGATCCAGTTTTCCGATACGAACCCAACCGTATGTCCAAAGTTGGATTCCGGCGGGCCGTGCACAAAATCGCCCGTTGAGTGGGACCGTGGGGCCCGCAAAAACGACGTTCGATTCGACTATCTCAGATTTGGACCAAACTTGGCATGTAGGACCAAAAAAATGATACGGTTCTGTTGGCGTAAGTTTCGTCTCGATCTGACGAGCGTGCACAAAGTAATTAGAGAATTTACAAAGTGCATGATACGGAGAATTTCGACGGATACATATCAAATTCGTCGCGCACACGCGACCAATTTGAATTCCGTCAAAGCCCACACGACCATGAAGCCGTTATGCAGCTTTCGATGCTTTCGGTTCGCGACCATGTCGTCCGGATTGGCGTGACGCATGTCGTGTGGAACAATTTTAATGTTTTTAAAACAGGTTTTTGTCCAAGTTTGGGATCCGATTTCTCGACGCGTAGTCGACGAAATCCAATTCCACAAAAAGGGATTTGAAGCCCTATAGGTTGTCTAAAAGTCTCTTCAAATAGATTTCCTAATAAGTCACTGGATCGATCAGAATCGATCGTCGAACAGGGGTTCTTGGACTGCTTCCGGTCCTGTTTTGGGACAGATTTTTCGTCGATTTCGATCCCAATTCTTTTCGAATCTGGATTGATTTCGAACCAACAAACTAGATGGGTTCCTAGGGGGTTATGTTGGCTTTCCAACGCAATTTACGGGTCGCTAAATAGTGGAGTATCGAGATCGGAAACATACCTCGAAGTTGGGTTCGCGCGGTTGTTGCTACCTCGGTCTGCTGCACAGCTCCGCGCGCGCACACGCGCACGGCCATTCCGGCCGGCGGCGGCCGCCGCGGCGGCGCCGAGGGGTGGCGTGGGGTGTCGCGCGATTTGGTTAGGGTTTCGTACGCTAAACTCTCTCTCGCTCTCTTGCATTTATACTCGGCTGAATGAAACCGAGGGGGGGTCGGCCAGTTCTGTGCTCGGGATAGGTTAGCTTAAGGCTTGGGGTTTGGGTTAAGAGAATGTGGGCCGGGCCTGAGTTTGGATTTCTATCTATAGATCTATAGATCTATATACATATATATATATCCATATACCTCACACATAAACGTATATATACGTATATATATATATACAATATACTTATATATATATTTTATATATATATATATATATATATATATATATATATATATATATATATATATATATATATATATTTATATATATATATATATATATATATATATATATATATATATATATATATATATATATATATATATATATATATATACATAATATATATAATATATATTTATATATATAAATACATGAATATATAATATATATTTATATATATAAATACATGAATACACATAAATACTTATATATATATATATATAAATGCCTATTTACATAAATACATATATATATATACACGTATACACACACATTCACGTATACACCCATATATTATACATTTAAATAATATATACACATATACACGTATAATATATATATTATATATATATATATATATTCTCTATATATATTCTATATATATATATATATATATATATATATATATATATATATATATATATATATATATATATATATATATAAAATATATATATATATATATATATATATATATATATATATATATATATATATATATATATATATATGCATACATATATATACACATATACATTATATTTATTAGACAATAAATAATATAACCAATACAATAATAATATTAGATAACAATCTCAATAAATAATAATAATAATAATAATAATAATAATAATAATAATAAAAAAACCCATTTGTATAAATAACCAAATATCTAGGAAATATCGTTCAGTCTACCCAAAAAGCTAGAAAATATTTGTACATACCTAAAAGTAGGTCTACATAGGCTTGAGTTTGGTTTGGGTCCAATTTGCACTAGTTTGGTACAACCGGGTCACCTAGACGTCAAATAATATTAATAATGAATAATTAACTATTTAAAATGGTCATGTCACAACTTGGCCTGGTTTTCCTAGTTAGGACATCCCTATGGCTCGGCCTTCTCTACCAGGGCTAATACACTAGTCAAAGTATGCCACTGCACTACCCGTGCCATAATTCCTAGTCACCTTGTACTCCATATCTCAACCATGGCTAAAATCATCTACCGTAATAATTAATTAAAATAATTATTTATAAAATTCTAAATCACCATAAAATAAATAAAATAAAAAATATTTTTTTAAAAATTCCGGGAAGGGAGGCTACATAACCTGTCAAGTCCGACACAAGAATATATACAAGTCCAAGTCTCTAATACAGTCCATAATAATAACAGTCTCAAAAGTTGCTGGAGACAAAGTCCAGTATAAAAGACCTACTATAACTAAGCAATAGGTAAGGTCTCGCCAGGCGGAGCTAAGCCCTGCTGGACCAAAGTCTCCAGGTCTAGGCCCACTACGTCATCCGGACCGTAGTAGGTACAGTAGTCTCCCTCATCTGCATCTGTAATATTTTCAACATATCCTGTCAGGTTGGAACGAGTACAATCTACTAACAACAGTTCACAAGATATGACGAAAGCTATAAGACAGTAAATAGAGAGTATATACAAGAAAATTATGGAATGTACATGTGAGTATCATGGCAAGGTAAGCTGTAAAACTAGAGCTAGAATAAGGCAAGTAAACTGATCATGGCATGTACAAGAATCAAGAATCATATCTCTAGGTGTGTGAGTACTAGCTACAACATGTGGCCGAATTGGGTCTGCACAAGGTCTACTGATCAGCCAATCCTACGTGGAGTGTAGGATTGGTAGCATTCAAGGTCTACAAGAATAAACAAGGTGGATAATGACCACACATCTACACTAGTACTCTCCGTCTCCGACTGGTAGAGTGGATCCAAGCAAGACACGTTACGACACGGGATTCTACGAGAAGGGAGCAAGTCTTCTCGAGAATCGGTGTCCATATACTGCACAAGAACTACAAGGGGGCTTGCACAAGATATACCAAGATAACGAGGAATAACATCTCATGTCGGGATCCATGAATACCAATCCGTGTGACCAATGTGTCGAGAACAAGCATATCCACACTAATTACATGAATCATAACAATCATTATAAATTGGAAAAGTGTCAGAGAATGTCCTCGCCTGAAATATGATATGGTACGTCAACCGGAGCAAATGCAGCGTCTCGAGGGCCTATAGAGAACAAGACGTATCAATACTCTGTTTAGGAATTAAAGTCAAGACAATTTAAACCCTATTTAAGTCATTCTAGGTCAAGACACGTCAAACTAGACTGTACGAGGTCAACCTAAGTCATATTAGGTCTAACTAGTGTAGAAGCATGGAAATTTACAACCAGTAGACCCATGCGACAAAACAACGAAAGCAGCAAATATAGACATGGAAAGAGAACTTTTTATTTTCACACATAAAAGCCTATTACATGTCTAGAGAAGGCTGTACAAAGAAAAACTTCTACAAAGGAAAGATCCTAAGTCTACGGTGCAGCAGTCACCATGCGCCTCCAGTCAGGCGCAGCAGTCGCCATGCGCCTCCAGTCAGGTAGAGCAGTCACCATGCACCTTCAGTCAGGCGCAGCAGTCGCCATGCGCCTCCAATCAGGTGCAGCAGTCACCATGCGTCTCCCGTCAGGCGCAGCAGCCATCATGCGCCTCCAGTCAGGCACAGCAATCACCATGCGCCTTCAACCGGGCGCATCCCATAATGCGCCCTCAGCAGGGCGCAACCCTTCAGCAGCCCGGTTATGTGCCGCTCTTTCCAGCCAGGCTCACCTGATAAGTGCTTCGATTAATGAAGCATTTAACCCTCTGGCTGGAACCGAGGAAGTGAAGAGCACCGAAAATCTGTGGCCAGGGGAGGCTTCGAAAGAGCCTCCAAAGACCAAGGAAGACCGTAATCGAAATACGGCTAAAGGAGCAGCTTTCAACACAACCAGAGTGGGCGACACCCACTTTGAAGGAAGAAAGAGCCTAGCACCGCCATTCCGATCTACGGCTCTTCCGGAACAACGGAGACGAGGCCTGAGGATCCCTATCTTTGGATGCAACAGGCACCTTCCGCCTGCCTCGGAAGCCCTCGACTCCGTCTTTTGGATGTAACAGTCACCTTCAAGTGCATCAACGATGATATGGCGTCTCATCTTCACCCTCGGGAGCACTTCGTCAACAGAATGCACTCGAGTACCCAAGTTCATGTTGGAAGTACGTGAGAGAACGAGAAGCAAACCCTCTCTCTATGCCACTATTTATAGGCCGGGCAGATCAAATCCACGCGCCAAGTGGATGGCTCTCCGAATTCTGAGCAATGAACTTGCATTTAATGGATGAACCGAACGCCTCGAATTCAGCCAAACGGCTATTTAAAGCACTCGAGGAACGAAACAGCCGCACGCGCCCTTCGACTTCAGGCGCATCACACAGATGCGCCCTTCAGAACCAAGCGCATCACAGAGGATGCGCCCCCATGGGTCCCCATACCCAGTGGAACGCCAATCGACGCGCCCCCTCAGCTGTCCATCGAATGTCACAAATATTAAATGCTGAACTGACAGAGTTGGCAGCACATCTCCCAAAGTCTGAACGGTCGACAGCTTTTTCAGAAGACGAAGCGTCGGCAACGTCAGCATCATCATGACTTTACTCCGACGGCTACTGCCACGTGGCCACTCAACCACCCGCATGCGCCTCTGTGGCCATGCGCCCAAACCTGCATGCACCTCAAAAGCCACGCGCCCCAGACTGCTCTCTGATCCCAAAAGATAGAAGGAAAGTCTCCATCTGAAGCTCCGCATGCGCCTCAAAAGCCATGCGCCCCAGACTGCTCTCTGATCACAAAAGACAGAAGAAAAGTCGCCTGTATGCGCCTCAAAAGCCATGCGCCCAGAATGGTTCGTGACTCCTAAAGGTTACGAGCCAAAGTCTCCTCATGTGCCCAATCCTAGGTGCATCCTACCAGATCATTCCCCACCAAATCCGAGATCCCTAAGCCATGGGTCGATGACACATGTCCTTTAACTCAACTCATCCAAGATCTCAGCAACAGAAAGATCTTCTCCTCTGCTACGTGCCGGCTCACAACAGCAGTATGAAGAAGTCAACCCCTCGATCAGGGCGTATCACCCATGTGCCTCCATCAGTAATCAATACGTGGCGTCCCCATGCACCGGCGTATCCTACATATGCGCGCATGAGCAGCCAACCTGTCCAGCTATAAATAGAGGAATCATTTCCTTCTTCCAGTCACACACACAGATACGAACGAATATACTACCAGAGAGGCAGATACAGACACTCAACGTCTTCCTCCTCTCAGCAAGCTCCAGCACCCAGAACAATCTAAACCTTCAGAGAACCGATAACCGTCGTCAGCTCGTCAATGGAGTCAACGCATTACCACTCGCTCCATCGGCACAAGGGACCCAGATTAAACAAAAGTGTACTTCTAGGGCTACATCTAAGTCCTATATTGTAACACTGTTCTGTTTGTATTGAAATTTACAATCAAAGAATTTTAATGGCAAACAAGCTGGCGACTCTGCTGGGGACTTCTTTTTCCTCTACCGAGAAAGTTGTGTCGCAAGCCGACGACGTGAAGGTGGGCTCCTCCCACAAGACGCTGGTCATACGCCTCAATCAACAGACGTATGACGAGTTCATATCTGAAGGCAGTGCGAGTCCTTCGAAGCGGCTGCCGAAGTCGAAGAAGACCCGCCGAGTCTGGGTGCGCAAGGTCGACGCCTCGGGCACCACCACCGAAGGGGATGCGCCAATCCAGCCCTCCCTTCCTGCTGACATCCTCAGCAACCAAGATGCGCCCGCTGATGCAGCGCATCTCTCGGGGAAACGTGTGGCTAACCACATTCCCCAGCCATCTCCCTCTCAGGCGAGGAAGATGCGTCGACGGAGCAGGGGCGCAGCTAATGCCCCGCGCATCATCTCTGATGCGCCACAGAAGATCTCTATCTTTGCCAGACTCACTCGCTGTAGTGGCGAGGAGAATTTGGATTCTGAGTACTACGCGTCCCAGCGGCCTGGTACGAAGAAGTCCAAGGCAGCACGGGCCATGCGTCCCAAACGTGCTATGCCAGCAACAAGCCAGAAGCATGCGCTCACAATCATGCGCGCTGCTGATGGTAAGTTGTACAAGGTCGGCTCGAGTGCTGCGGCGCCGAGAACGAGCCGACCTTCAAAACCCTTGTCTCACTTGGGCGCATCTACTGCGTGCACAACTAAGTCGAACAAGACAAACAAATGTTGTGGTTCCCCCACCACTGATCGGGATGCCTGTTTGGTATCAGATCAGGGGGCACAGCATTCACCTGACCACCCCAGCGCTTGGCCTTGCCATGCGCTTGAAGGGGGTACGAAGGTAGCACTCTCCTCCAACGACCTGCGTAACGTGATCACCCACAAACGTCGGTCAGGAGAGTCGACCAACAAGCATGATACGCCTCTCACGGGACATACTTGTGCGGTGGTCACCATCAACTGCTGTTGCAAGGTGGCAGTACCACCAAGGCAGTCAGTCTTTCAGCGGCTGCAGTCATCGACACCCCTCCGACATCGCCTTGGGATGAAGGTGTCAACAGAAGAGGAGCCAAGGGTTGCTTCATGCAACGTGATCTCCAACTCCTCGTCAGTCCGAAAGACGACCGACAATTCCTCGTCCTCATCCAAATGTCAGCCGAGAAAAACCAAGGCAGCTGTCTCGTCCTCCGGAGTGTTCGAAGGCACTCGGTCGAGGAAGAAGTTCTTAGAGGAAGCTGGGGTTAGTCAGACCCTTGTTTCCGGAGACGAAGATGTCCAAAGCACAGCTGCGGCGGATCTTCATCCTCGAGGCGAAGTCAGCCTCCCAGAAGCCCCTCAAAACGAGGATGTCCCCCAGAACACAGCTGGGGGTAGGTCCGGAGACGAAGAGGCCCTTCAAGATGGAGCTGAGGGTAATCAGACCCTTGCAGATGTGCCCGTCGACTTCCAGAACGTGGCTGGGGGTGGCCAAGATAAAACTCCAGGAGAGACGACTCCCCTACATGAGAGTAAGGCCGAGAGCGAAGCCTCCACCAATCCATCCACTCCCGGCCGTGTCATGACAGTATACATGGCTGGGGATGATTCCGAGTCTGATGCGCCGTCGCAGGACATCGTCCAGCGCATAGACACATTAGAGGGAGGACTCAAAACCCTCTCTGCTTCCATGCAAACACTGACTCACACGGTGTTTAAAATACGGTCGGCCTTGACACGAACACCTTCGACCGGCCCCGACCCAGGGGCCAATGGGGAGTCGAGTGTACCCCTTCAACGGGTACCCTCGGACATAGACCGTCGAGAAGTACCCCGGACGTCTGAGCCCTCAAACGCCCAACTCCAGGTGGTACCACCTTCCCCAACTCCCAGCTCCACGGAGGATGTGGTCGAAATGATCAAGGATTTACGGGAGCACTTTGAATCCAAGAACAGGCAAGAGGAGCGCCAGAAGATGGGCATCCCCCAACCCTATCCCCTCGAGTGGAACAAGGTGGTTTATCCTCCAAAGTGTAAACCACAAACACTGACGCCATACGACGGGAAGGACTCTCCGCGTCGCTACCTGACATACTTCCAGTCCCAAACGGGACATCTCCCGAAGGAGGACGCACTCCTCACTAGCATATTTGTCGGAGCATTGAAGGGAGTGGCGTATGACTGGTACTGCAGCCTCCCTGACAATTCCATATCATCCTTCGACGACTTGACGCGCCTCTTCCTCGACCGCTTCTACGACGGCGGGAAAGATATGACGATGGCGTCCCTCATAGAGATACGCCAAAAGGAGAAGGAAACGGTTCGGGTGTTCATCGAACGCTTCCGACAGGCCTGCTTCAGACTACCTCCAGGCATGCCGGAACATGCGCTCCTCTTCTCTTGCAGCATGAACATGCTGCCTGCAGTCAAACTCTGGCTCAACTCTACTCCCCCTTCCGACTGGAGCTCCCTGATCATCGAAGCAGAAGCCGCAGAAAAGAAGGCGGCCAATGCGCATCTTCTGGGGGTCAGCTTCCCTGCCTTTGATGATAAGGGAAAAAGGTCTGCAGCCAACAACCCCAGACGTGAGACAAAGGGGAAGCAGGCATTGACTGTTAATGCCTCAAAAGGCGCATCTGTGCCTACTCAGAAGCCTCAACTTGCACCAAGGCCCAAGGAGGTTTATTCGTTCAACGACGAAGACACCTTGCAACTTTATGAAATACTGAAGCAGGGTGACAAGATCAAGCTACCGGACCCAAAGCGGCCCGATGAAGTTGGAAAAGTAGACAACCCGAGGTACTGTCACTACCATCGGTTTGTCGGACACCCAACCAAGGACTGTTATATCCTCAAAAATTACATCCAACGCATGATCAATGCGGATGTAATCTCCGTCGACTACGAAGAGAAGACGGTGTCAGCCAATGTGGTGTCACTCCAATTCGGCACCTTGCCGCCGACTACCACACAAGATGGCGTCGTCTCCATCCCTAAGGCGACAATGGAGGTCGTTAACTTACCACCTACCCATGACAATGTGAGTGGACTCATCCTACTCACCACATCTCGAGGAGAGGTCCTATGGGTCCACCCCGATCTTGTCTCCGAGATGACTCAACCAGAGGTACGTCCTATCTCCAAATCCAAAGGCAGGAAGATCAAGTCTTACCGCATGGTCTCTTCTTCAACAGAAGAGGCACTTCCTGTGCAGACGCGTTCACAACAGAACATCCAACCCGACGAAGCTGCCGCCGAAGTGGTGCCTCCTTGCACCGTCCCCGCTATCCAGGAAGAGGGCCCGTCTAAGCCCTCAGCAGCCAATAAGCAGAAGCAGGTGGAGGTTCATTTCGACAGGCCTCTACGAAAGGAGAATGCTTCGGGGCTAGCCAAACCCCACAACTTCGACATACTGGCACAACTGGCCAGTACTCCTGCCCGCCTATCTTTGTTCGAGCTCCTGCATCTTTCCAAAGACTCCCGAGAAGCTCTCTGTGAAGCTCTGAAGGATGCCGAATCCTTTCTCAGTCAGGTCAAGCAGCCTGAAGACCTCCCAACTACTTGTGCGCACTGTCATTGTGCGGATGAAGTTATCCCAAACATAACTTTCACCCAACAAGACATGCTGCTCAAGCACCACCGACATAACCGGCCGCTGTATTATACAGGATATGTCGGTTCAGTCAAGGTGAACCGGATTCAGATCGATCCGGGGTCTTCTCTCAGCATCATTCCGAAGGCGCTGTTATCAATACTGGGGATCCCAATGTACCGGCTGGCGCCCTCCAACACAACCATCAGCGGCTTCAACGCTAGCAAAAGTGAGCCACTGGGCAAAATTTGACTGAAGTGTCACATCGGTAACCTCAAAACTGAGGTGACCTGCTATGTGGTGGATGCCGAGGTCAACTACAATATCCTGCTTGGTCGACCATGGCTACATGAGTACATGGTGGTGCCATCCACGCTCCACCAATGCATAAAATATGTATCCACCAACGGCGTTACCAGGACGGAGTTTGCAGACATCGATCCTTTCAAAGGGATTGAAGCCTACTTCACCGATTCCGACTTGTACAAATCACTTGACGAGGAGGAAGCCAATGATGCTGATGATGAGGCAGAGACGGCAGCCGGGCCGGACATGGAGCCTGAGATGACTCCCGATGCCCCTTTGAAGATCCAACTCAAGGGCAAACCGCCCCAGAAGGTGCCTCCAATGAGCATCAAGCTACCAGCAAAAGCACCAACTCCTGAAGCTCCCCTGAAGATACGCCTCAAAGGGAAGCCGCCTCAAACATCGGCTCCCCTGGTAGTAAAATTACAGGGGAAGGCACCGATCACTGGAGGCGCAGCTGAGGCACCACTGAAGGTGCGTCTCAAGGGCAAGCCCCCGCAGTCATCCAAGACGCCAGGGAGGGCTCACATAACCCTCTCGGACCCCAAAATCAAAGCTGTGGTGGACTCTCCTGATCCAACCCCAGTGCCTACAGATGAGGAGCTTGGCGAATATATCTCTGCTGATGTAGATGCACCCTCCTTAGACAATGTAATCCTACGGGATAAAATCTCGTATTTTATCAATAATATAGTGTCTTTTAATTATTTTTGTCTTCCACATTGGAATACCATGTATACATTAGATAACACTCTACGGTCGTTGCAAACACGAATAACGACCGTCCATAATGTAAATCGAGTAGTCCCGTCTCAAGGAGTCTGCTACATAGTCCCTCCACGAAGTCGAGACGAAGGATCCATCATCCTTGGTAAAGTCGAGCGTCGTCAAGACCTCCCGCTACTCGAGCCAGAGCCAGATGCCGGCAGAATGCAACTCTATCGGTACACGGATAAGGCAAAGTACCTCATCCAAAAGATAGGCTACGACCTAAAAAGCGACAAAGGCCTGAACTATGGCAAAGGTCGACGTCTCCCTCTCCGGCTTCCAACACCCAAAGGAAAGCCGCAGGACTACTACAACAAAACTCGACGGGGGGTAGGCTATGTCACGCCGCCATCAACTCCAGAGAGTTCAGACGCAGAAGACATAGAACATTCCCACTCGTCCGAAGCATCGACTTGGGATTCCGATACCAGTATCGGATCAGTCTTCAGGAAAGTGCTGTCAGCTAACATGACATCAGCACAGCCTCAAAAAAATAAAGGCGAAGACCAAGCACCGGAACCCTTTGAAGAAGAACCCTGGGCTCAACGCCTGGGACAACAATGGGAGTCCCGTTTTGAATTACGTAAACCTCCCACCAAGGATGAAGTCGAACAGATCGACCTTGGAGACGGGCCTTCTTCCAAACCCATCTTCGTTAGCAAAAGCCTAGAAGAAGAAGACCGAGAATCTTTAATCCAATTGGCTAAGGAGTATATCGACGTCTTTGCCTGGAGCTACGAAGATATGCCGGGACTTGATCCCCAGATTGCGATGCATAGGTTGAATATCTTGCCTGACGCCAAGCCTACCAAGCAACAACAGCGGTGCTTCCGTCCGGACATCATGAACGCCATCGATCAGGAGGTAGATAAACTCTTGACTAGCGGCTTCATCCGTGAAGAGCAACATCCAGATTGGGTAGCCAACGTCGTACCTGTTACCAAAAAGAATAGGAAGATACGAGTCTGTATCGACTTCAGAGACCTCAACTCTGCTTTCCCACTTCCAATCACTGATGTGATGATCGACAACACGTGTGGCTTCGAACGAATGTCTTTTATGGACGGGTATTCAGGCTACAATCAAATCAAGATGTTCCCCGATGACGTAAAACATACGTCATTCTGGACTCCAAAGGGCGTTTTCTGCTACACAGTAATGCCCTTCGGCTTGAAGAACGTCGGTACGACATACCAACGAGCTATGAGCACCATCTTCCGTCAACATCTTTGCAAGACAGTCGAATGCTATGTTGACGACATCGCAGTCAAGAACCGCTTTAAAAGAGATCACCTACAGGACCTGAAGACAGTCTTTGATCTCATGCGAGCACATCAACTTAAGATGAACCCCGCTAAATCCTTCCTAGGGGTTTCTAGCGGAAAATTCTTGGGCTTTGTCATCACGGCAAAAGGCATTCATGTCGATCCCGAGAAAACCAAAGCTATCCTCAACATGGACCCTCCGAAGAATCTTCGAGAACTTTGAGGCCTACAGGGACGTCTGGCGTACATCCGGAGGTTCATAGCAAATATTTCTGGTAAATGTCAACCCTTTACTCAGCTCATGAAGAAGGGAGTCTCTTACGTCTGGACAGAGGAGTGCCAAAAGGCTTTCGACGATATCAAGGCCTACTTGACAAGCCCGCCAGTCCTGGTAGCACCTGTCGCCGGCAAACTATTTCTTCTCTACGTCCGTGCCATGGTTCATTCCCTGGGCGCTCTCCTGGCTCAAAACAGCGATACAGGCTACGAGCAAGCGATCTACTACCTCAGTCGAACGCTCATCAGGGCTGAATACCGGTACAAACCCGTTGAAAAGGAGTGCTTGGCCTTGGTGTTTGTCATCCAGAAGACTCGCTACTATGTCTCGGGCCAGACAATTCATGTCATCTCCCGAGTCAATCCACTCAGAGTCCTCATGACGAAGCCAGGATCACTGAACTCCCGGCTAGCCACATGGGCGATCTTGCTAACGCCATACAACATGGTGTTCGTTCCACAGAAGGCTATTAAGGGTCAAGCTCTGGCCGACTTCTTAGCTGCACACCCCATCCCGGAGTCCTCAAGACTCTATGAAGACATCCCGGATGAGGTCCAAGAATCAAACGTTACCGAAGAAGGCTCCGTCTGACGGATGTTTTTCGATGGCGCTTCAAGAACAGGCCCCAAAGGCCAGATCGTCGCAGGAGTGGGGGTAGTCTTAGTCTCCCCCGATCAGCTAGTCATCCAGCGTGCTTACTCTCTTTCAAAGCCGTGCTCCAATAACGTGCCGAGTACAACGCGCTCATTATGGGACTCCAGCTGGCACAACAGCTGGGGCTGGATCATCTGGAAGCCTACGGCGACTCGAAACTCATCGTAAACCAGATCCGAGGGCAATACAAAGTTCGCCATGAAGATCTGATCCCTTACCATGAAGTTGCATTGAACATCATTTCAACCTTCACCGGGTTCTTCATCGAACACGTACCTCGTCTACAAAACCTGGAGGCTGATGCTCTGGCTGGCCTCGCGGCCTCATTAGCAGCACCCCTTGGAACTCAACACTACGTCACGGTAGTTGGCCGAGACTTGGTTTGTCCTAAAAACAACCTATGCTTACGAGTGGACCACGCCATGCCGACAGGTACTGGTGTTAATGTCCGAGACTGGAGGTTCCCGTTCATCGACTACGCCGTCTACGGAATTCTTCCAGAGGACCCGAAGGAAGTCGTCTCAGTCAGGAGATGTTCGCTTCGATTCTACTATGATACAACCACTAAAATGCTGTACCGACGCTCCTATGATGGGCTCCTCCTTCGATGCCTGTCCAACGAAGAGGCGACCGAAGCTCTTCGAGAAGCTCATGACGGAACTTGCGGAGCTCATCAACCTGGTCCTAAGTTGCAGGATCGACTGCGACGTATGGGCTACTATTGGCCAACCATGGCCGCTGATGCTGTCGACTATGCTAAGAAGTGCCATACGTGCCAACTTCACGCAGACTTCATTCATACGCCGTCAGAACCACTACATCCTACAGTCGCCTTCTGGCCTTTCGAAGCCTGGGGCATGGACATTGTAGGACCGATCACCCCTCCTTCATCAAGGGGGCACCGCTTCATCCTGGCTATTACCGATTACTTCTCCAAGTAGGCAGAAGCAGTCCCATTGGCGGAAGTAAAGAGCTCCAGGGTGGTCAGCTTTATCAAACACCACGTTATCTACCGTTTCGGAGTACCCCGGAGGATCATCCACGATAATGGTCCTCAGTTCATCAGCCATGTTTTCAGCAGATTCTGTGACAAGAATCGCATTCAAAACGTGGCATCAACCGCCTACAATCCGGCAGCAAACGAATTGGCCGAGGCGTTCAACAAAACTATCGTTAGGCTGCTCAAAAAAGTCGTGTCATCCAACAAACGCGACTGGGACGAAAAGCTTGGCGAATGTCTTTGGGCCTACCGCACAACGGTACGAACCCCAACAGGCAACACACCATTCTTTCTGGTCTACGGGAGTGAAGCGGTACTGCCTCTCGAGATCCAGATACCCCTCACTTCGCGTAGCAATCACAAACAAACTCACAGAAGAGGACAATCAACGTCGTCGTCTGCGGGAGCTGGAGGCACTTGACGAAAAGCGTCTCCTAGCTCAACAACGTATCGAACTCTACCAAGCCCGTATATCACAGGCTTTCAACAAGAAGGTCAAACAGAGAACTTTTCAAGTTGGCGACCTGGTTCTAGTAGTCAGGAGGCCGATGGTGTTAACTCACAAGACACCAGGAAAGTTCGAGTCCAAGTGGAAAGGACCTTTCATCATCGAGACGGTATACTCAAACGGTGCTTACCGCCTCGCCAAATCCAATGGGGACTTGTTCTGATGCCCATCAACGAAAAGTTCTTGAAGAAGTACTACTCTTGACATCTTTCAGATATGTGCTTCCACAAGGGGATCTATGGACCCAATCATCAGGATTCACAGACAATTCCCTTCCAACAAAACCATACGCTTCCGGAACCGAGCTGTTCCGTAGCATCTTCCAGTAGAAAGACAACTACGTCCACATTACCTCAGAGTTGTCCCTCTACACCCTGCAAAACGAAATCTTACACTTCGTAAGCCTATGCTACCCTTCATGTTTACCACGTCCACATTACCTCTGAGTAAACATCTCGTACAAACAACCCTTGCGTTATCGTACATTGATCGCAGAACTTCCACGTCCACATCACCTCTGAGTTGTTCAGCGTATCCCCCAGGATTATTCCTACCACGTCCATAATACCTCTGAGTAGAAAGATTCTATCATTTTGAACCTCAATGATTGCCACGTCCATATTACCTCTGAGCAAACATGTTGGTTCCTTCAAACTTATTATCTGTACCTAAAAGCTAAGGTACACAGAAGATAATAGGTCCACACAAATCATCAAGTTCATGATAACAAAAATGAACACATCACAAAAAAAAGTTGCGTACTTCTTTATTTTCAAAAAAAAGGGGGTACAGAACTACACTATCCCCCAGCAAGAGTTGCAAAAACATAAAAAGGAGACGCTACAGTCCCTAAACATCTCCAGGGTTGGTTGAAAGCTCTCTAACTCGACGTCTCAAGTCGGCTGCATGAGTCTCCACAGTCGCCAGGACTCGACGCTCAGCTTCTTGACGCATCAATTCAACGGCCTCAACGGAAGTATCATTCTCATGCTTCTCATCAAGCTGTTGTCGCTGCCGAGCCAGGGCAAGAGCCCAGTGAGTGAAGGTTGCTTCCTCCTTCTTGAAAGCTACGTGTTCAGCCTGGACACGTTCGGCATCTAACTGGAGCCGGGCCCGTTGGTCCTCAAGATGGCGCATCTGGGCGTTGATCTCCGCGATATTAGCGTCCAACGCAGCTCGCGTTTCCATTGTCTCCTTTATGGACTGAGACAACTGCCCCACCGCAGCCTCAGTCTCAGCTACCTCGTGCTCCCAGACGCTCACAGTGGCCTGGTAGGAAGACTCAATCTCAGTGATCAACTTCTCCTTCTCCGCATCTATCAAGACGGAAAGGTCATTTCGCTGGATGCGCTGAAGTTCTGTGAGCCGCTGGTCCAGCTCAATCACCGAAGCCTCCAGGATCTCGGCCATATGGTCGTGGCCTTGGTGAACGCGGATCAGCTCGATATAAGGCATTGCCAGAGTTCTTGCCGTCGCAAAACTCCTGTTGGCATCCATCACCGCGGATACACCCCTCTGCAATATTTTATACACCCCCTCAACGATGAATTTCACATATTCATCTGCGTCCGCCAGCACCTGCGGCGTCATAGCAGGAGTTGGAGGGGCTGCTATAGTTAGCGGACCGGAAGAAGATCCGCCAACCTCAACCTGCGAGACTGGAATCTCGGCATCAATAGGCTCTTCATCAACACGGGCCGGACTGCAAGCCCGAGGAGCCGAAGGAACAGAGGAAGCCGGCACAGGCGTCGAGATAGTACCCCAAGTAGGAGGGGCAACAGAGGGTTCCACACCCTTACCCTTCTCAAGTTCGGAGGAAATACCGACGTCAACGGCCACCTCTTCTGCCCCCAACGTCCTATCAGCGGTCAGTACCTCCCCTGCCAGAACAGGGAGATCAACACTCGTCTCCTGGCCCGCTCTGGGAGACAGGACTGGCAGATGAGTCTCATCCTTCTCAAGTCCCTCTACAGGGACAGGATCTGTCGCTATCGCCTGATCGGTAGCCACCTCAACTTCCACGGGTGAGGCCGGGGTAGGACTTGGCAATGATACAGCCGATCTCCCCTCATCATGACAAGGAGGGGAATCAACCCTCTCCTCTGTTCCAACCATATCTGTTGCCCCCGCAACAGACTCTTGCAACGCTGGAGGGACGTCATTGGAAGGCGACAAACTCCAATCCACTTCATCATCAGGATGCCTCGAGCCCGTAGGACCCTCAACGTCCAAGGCCTCCATGGCAGATTGTACCTTTCCGAAAGTTGTTGCAACCTCCACAATTCTTTCAACAAAGTCAGAAGATACTGAAATCTCCGCAAGAACATCTTCGGGACTCTCCTCCACGGGAGACATTATCATCGGTGGAATATGCTCATCAGAAGAGCTTGCCACCTCCTTCGGTTTACTAACACCCGGTTTTGGAACGCGGGTCTTCTTCTTCGATCCCTATAAGAAGAAAAGCATAAGCCACCAAAGTAACAAGATGGACCAGAATTACAGAGGATGCCTTACCTCAGCAGATCCCGCTGGCCTTTCAAGTGGCACTCATGTAGCCTTTGGAGTCGACGTCCCTCTCGGCCTTTTTGGTACAGAAGAACCAGCTTCTGTGTCGGCCCGCCTCTTTCCAGCAGACGAATCTCTCACTGGTGCTGCTGCAGCAGCCCGATATCCCGCTAATTCTGGAGGACGATATGATCGGGCTACCGTCAACATATTCGCCGTGGCCTCCAGCTGAGTTTCGATGATGAAGTTAGTCTCCCTGTCATAACCAGGAGACGTAGTATTTATAGTACAATATAGCTTGGCGGCCGAATACAGGATCTGTGGCCGAGGGTTGTAAACGGGCGCCGTAAACTGAACACCAGTACACCCGGCATTGTAATATTGCCAGCCCCGGGCTCCGTCCAGCAAACTACCGATGAACCCCAGACTGCTACTGGGATTCCGTAGCATCAGCTGAGTATAGCCAAACTGGCGAGCGAACCGGCTGGGCAGATATGGCTCCAGATAACATCTATTTTGGTTGCGGTAGACCAGGTGAGAAGGCCGAATGCTTTGCAACCAACGGAAACCCCATTTCGGTAAAGTAATCGCATCTTCGCCCGAGTCAACTAAGTCTTGATCGGCCTCGAAATCTTTGAAGATGGGGCCAACCTTGACAATCTCCCACCCCTGAAGGAAGGACAAAACCCTCCTGCAAACGGGAATGCCAGTGTATAACCACTTCCTCTTGTAGAAGCGGCGGATGAAGGCATCTCCTTTAACATGATCCTCCTCCGGACCGGGACTCATCACGTTCGGATGATGCAAAATCAGCCATCCCATAAGATAATGGAAGGGCAGCTCGGCCCGGGGAAAGTTGTCGTTGTTTCCTTTCCCGAGGATCACATCGTCAGCGAAAGACCTCAAACCCCGCAACAGGTTACACACCATCGCGGGGAGGAGAGCCAAAGGTCGTCCAAAAGCCAATTTCACGACGGGTAAAATGAGGTTCCGATGTACCCTCTCTACGGCACCAGATCCGCCCGTGAACACACAATCTCGAAGCCATATCATCAAGTATGATGTCAGCACCGCTTTAGACGACATCCGGTGCGCGCAATGCCAGAAGCAGCTATACGCGTTCTCACCATCCTCATTGGAACGAGGAGTCCTCTCGTCCAGCCAGCTTATAACCGGATCTTCGAAGGATCCATCAAATCCTGCTTGAAAACATAATCCCTCCAAGCAGTCACATGAGGCTGAGTCTTGACTTTGTCCTTCCGATGCATCAAATAATGATGGCTTGCCACTTCCTTGAAGACGGCCATCATCTCCGAGTTCTTATTTTTCAGAACCTGGATCTCTTCATTTGATGGGAAATATTCCTCGTACGGCTCCGAGCCCCAGGGAAGCTTGGACACTTCGTACATCTCGTGGAGAGCTAACCCCAACTCCCCCACGGGAGTGTAAAAGGTGCCAGTCTGGGTATTGAACAACTCCAAAAGTGCAAGGAACATAGGCTTATTGAGATCCATGCCAGCCTGCGTGGCACGGATGGCGGCCGTCAGCCCAATCTCCTTAAGCTCAGCCTTGAACTTCGAAAGCACCCAAGTGGTCAACTCGTCCCACCTCGAGATGTGATGACACCAACCTTCGACCCTAAAACTACCTTTCGGGTACACAACCTTCGATGTCAACATCCGGCTCGCGAAGGTTGGAGCATTGAAGGCAAAAGTGTCAGTTGGGACCTCACTGTAGAGGCTCGCGGGACGCAAAGTTCGGCAACTGAACGAGGGACTGGTTCATGAAACAGATAAGGTATCCCTTTGATTTGAGGTAGCATCAATCGAAAGAGCACCTCCTAGAGCCCCTCCCTGAGAAGGAGTAAGTTCCCAGGACATCCTTCTCTTCGAAGCTAGACGATGGAAGGATGTCAACGGCAATTGGCGATCGAGTTGTCGCATATACAGCACCATGCCTTTTGCTGAAAAGAACCAGTCTTCTTTGACCTTCAGTATCTTTGCTTTCGTAGAGATCAGGCAGTCACCAAACAAAAAGGCAGGTCTCAAGAAAGTCACATCTCCGGATTCAGCAGATTTCAGTTTTTTCGCTCTCCATCATACTCTGGAGAAAAGTCGGCAGCTGGTTCTGGATCTGCAGCACCCTTTTCAGGAGGTTGATCCTGTAAGATAACACCTTTGGCAGGGTTGACAACAGCCTCGTCAAAATCAACTCCCATTTGACAAAGCGAGGCATCCAGAAGGACCTCATTCAGCAGCGGAATCATCATCGATACTGGCACAACAAAAATCAAAGGTCAGGCAAAAAGATAAGGTGTGTCAAAAGCTTCGGCGCATCACCATGGTATAAACCCATGTGCCTCAGCTTCGGCGCATCATTTTGGTGTAAACCCATGCGCCTCAATAAAAGGCTTCGGCGCATCATCAGGGCATAAACCCATGCGCATCAGCAAAGGCTTCGGCGCATTTAGGGTGTGAACCCATGCGCGTCCGCAGTTAAACCTCGGTGCATGATAAAGGCCTAAATCTATGCACGTTGGCGGGGTAAAACCTCGGCGAGGACAGTAGTCCATGCACATCGGCAGATCCAAGGACCGCCTGAACAAAGAAAGTAGTGGAAAAGATGACACCCACCCGTCACAGCAGGGCGAACGTCGGCCGGAGTCATAATGGTGATAGGGGCATCCCCCTCAGCATACTCCACCGGCTCCTTTCCTTTGCCGGCACCGCCGCGAGGTGTCTTGGGAGCCATTCTCTTAAGAAGAAATTAGGGTTTTTGAAGAAGAACTCTAAACAAAGCAAAAGCAAGGAGAAGAAGAACTCTCTCACTCCATCTCTTGCCTATTTATAGGGCTTGGTCGCACGCGTGACCCGATGATGTGTGATCTCAGCCGTCGCCTCGGGTTCTGTGAAGAGATAACAGCAAACAAAACCAAAAGATCATCATTAATCTTTTCGGTTACCGAGGCATCATCATCATTAACTGAGAGGAGCATGCGCCCGAACAGGCATGCGCCCCAAACAGTCATGTGCCCTGACCTCCATGTTTCTTATTCAAAGTATTGCAAAACTTATCCAAAAGTTTTGAAAACTTTGAAGGGGGTCTTGTAGAAGCATGAAAATTCACAACCAGAAGACCCATGCGACAAAACAACAAAAGCAGCAAATATAGACATGGAAAGAGAACTTTTATTTTCACACATAAAAGTCTATTACATGTCTAGAGAAGGCTGTACAAAGGAAAACTTTTACAAAGGAAAGATCCTAAGTCTACGGCGCAGCAGTCACCATGCGCCTCCAGTCAGGTGCAGCAGTCGCCATGCGCCTCCAGTCAGGTGCAGCAGTCACCATGCGCCTCCAGTCAGGCGCAGCAGTCGCCATGCGCCTCCAGTCAGGTGCAGCAGTCACCATGCGCCTCCAGTCAGGCGCAGCAGTCGCCATGCGCCTCCAATCAGGTGCAGCAGTCACCATGCGTCTTCCGTCAGGCGCAGCAGCCATCATGTGCCTCCAGTCAGGCGCAGCAATCACCATGCGCCTTCAACCGGGCGTATCCCACAATGCGCCCTCAGCAAGGTGCATCCCTTCAGCAGCCCGGTTATGTGTCGCTCTTCCAGCCAGGCTCACCTGATAAGTGCTTCGATTAATGAAGCATTTAACCCTCTGGCTGGAACCGAGGAAGTGAAGAGCACCACAAATCTGTGGCTAGGGGAGGCTTCGAAAGAGCCTCCAAAGACCAAGGAAGACCATAATTGAAATACGGCTAAAGGAGCAGCTTTCAACACAACCAGAGTGGGCGACACCCACTTTGAAGGAAGAAAGAGCCTAGCACCGCCATTCCGATCTACGGCTCTTCCGGAACAACGGAGACGAGGCCCGAGCATCCCTATCTTTGGATGCAACAGGCACCTTCCGCCTGCCTCGGAAGCCCTCGACTCCGTCTTTTGGATGTAACAGTCACCTTCAAGTGCATCAACGACGACATGGCGTCTCATCTTCATCCTCGGGAGCACTTCGTCAACAGAATGCACTCGAGTACCCAAGTTCATGTTGGAAGTACGTGAGAGAACGAGAAGCAAACCCTCTCTCCATACCACTATTTATAGGCCGGGCAGATCAAACCCACGCGCCAAGTGGATGGCTCTCCGAATTCTGAGCAATGAACTTGCATTTAATGGATGAACCGGACGCCTCAAATTCAGCCAAACGGCTATTTAAAGCACTCGAGGAACGAAACAGCCGTACGCGCCCTTCGACTTCAGACGCATCACACAGATGCGCCCTTCAGAACCAAGCGTATCACAAAGGATGCACCCCCATGCGTCCCCATACCCAGCGGAACGCCAATCGACGTGCCCCCTCAGCTGTCCATCGAATGTCACAAACATTAAATGCTGAACTGACAGAGTTGGCAACACATCTCCCAAAGTCTGAACGGTCGGCAGCTTTTTCAGAAGACGAAGCGTCGGCAACGTCAGCATCATCATGACTTTACTCCGATGGCTACTGCCACGTGGCCACTCAACCACCCGCATGCGTCTCCGCGGCCATGCGCCCAAACCTGCATGCGTCTCAAAAGCCATGCGCCCCAGACTGCTCTCTGATCCCAAAAGACAGAAGGAAAGTCTCCATCTGAAGCTTCGCATGCGCCTCAAAAGCCATGTGCCCCAGACTGCTCTCGGATCCCAAAAGACAGAAGGAAAGTCACCTGCATGCGTCTCAAAAGTCATGCGCCCAGAATGGTTCGTGACTCCTAAAGATTACGAGCCAAAGTCTCATCATGTGCCCAATCCTAGGTGCATCCTACCAGATCATTCCCCACCAAATCCGAGATCCCTGAGCCATGGGTCGATGACACATGTCCTTTAACTCAACTCATCCAAGATCTCAGCAACAAAAAGATCTTCTCCTCTGCTACGTGCCGGCTCACAACAGCAGTATGAAGAAGTCAACCCCTCGATCAGGGCACATCACCCATGCGCCTCTATCAGTAATCAATATGTGGCGTCCCCATGCACCGGCGCATCCTACATATGCGCGCATGAGCTGCCAACCTGCCCAGCTATAAATAGAGGAATCATTTCCTTCTTCCAGACACACACACAGATACGAACGAACATACTACCAGAGAGGCAGATACAGACACTCAATGTCTTCCTCCTCTCAGCAAGCTCCAGCACCCAGAGCAATCCAAACCTTCAGAGAACCGATAACCATCGTCAGCTCGTCAACGGAGTCAACGCATTACCACTCGCTCCATCGGCACAAGGGACCCAGATTAAACAAAAGTGTACTTCTAGGGCTACATCTAAGTCCTATATTGTAACACTGTTCTGTTTGTATTGAAATTTATAATCAAAGAACTTTAATGGCAAACAGCTAGGTCATACTGGGTCAATGCAAGTCAAACGGAATTAATCTTGGTCGATTTGAGTCAACGGTTGACTTACAGATGACTTTTGGTCAACTGGTCAACTCTGGTCAACTCTGGTCAACCCTAGGTCAACTCTAGGTCACTGGTGACTAACAGTTGACTTTTGGTCAACTGCACAAGTCTAATAGAATTTGGAACTAAATTGGGCAAAGTGTTGAACCATAGTTGACTTTTTGTCCAAAAAGTCAACCGGGGTCAACCGGGGTCAAGACTAGGTCTAGGCGACTATTCCTAACTATTATCAACCTCTACAACCCATATCCAAGTCCATCTTGGACTTCGAAACTCAAATCTTGGCCGTAGGCCAATTCCCTATTTTACCCTTTAAAAGGGTAAAATTCTACCTTCGGCGATTATCTAGTTAGCCTACCTACGCTTGATATTTTGACCCGATCTCCTCAGGGTAGTAAGGTACTAGCCTATAGATATATTACCTACCAAAATACCCAAGTAAAGTGGACGTTTAGTCCACGATACGGCCCATTGCCGATATCTTGAATATTTCAAGATACGCACTGATACGGCGCGATACCGGCGCCCTACGACCCCGATTTACACTCGGAAGCCTACCCGCAAAATCTAAATCACGTATCCTAGGCCTACGTCAAGTTTCATCGCGATCCGATACTCCGGGCTCAAATTCGCTCTCTAACTCGATTCTTCTAAATCATATTCCTATACTTCTACTTCTCTTTCCTCTTCAAATTCCTATTCTAACCTTTCTTCCTAATTCTTCTAATTCAAGTTCTTCCTTTTAATCTTCTTCTTCTAATCCCTTCCCATTCCTATTCCTATTCTTCTTCTAACTTCTTCTCCTCCTATTTCTTCCAACTTCTTCTAATCTCTTCTCAACTTCTAACTTCTTCTTCTTCTAATTTCCTAATCTTTCTTCTAATTCTCCCTTCTATTCTCTCTAATTCTAACTATCTAATATCTAATTATATATATATATATATGGGGGGTTAAAGGGGGTAAAATATGGGTGAAAAGGGGGGATTGCTGCCCTTTGCAGCTGCTGCTACTGCTGATTTCTGCTGCTGCTGTTTCTCCACTTCTTCTTCTCCTTCTCATCCTACTTCTTCCTCTCCTCTCTTCTCTATATATATATCTATATATATACATATCTATATACCTATTTATCTATCTATCTATATATATATATATTTATATATCCATATATCTATATATATATATATATATATATATATATATATATATATATATGTGTGTGTGTGTGTGTGTGTGTGTGTGTGTGTGTGTATGTGTATGTATTTATATGTATATATATATATATATATATATATATATATATATATATATATATATATATATACCCAAACACTCATCCATATATTATATACATACACACACATCTCTACATAAAAAAAAATATATATATATACATACACACACATCTCTACATATAAATACATACACATACACACACACACACACACACACATATATATATATATATATATATATATATATATATATATATATATATATATATATATATATATATATACGTACACATATCTATATATATATAAATACAAACACACACACACACACAAATACTCACACACTCACACAACACCACCACCACTCTCTACACCACTCTCATGATACCAATACCACTACCACTCTCTCATTCCTCTACACACACAAATACTTATATATAATACATACACACACATATATATATATATACATATATACATATATAAATACCACTCTCAAACACGCACACCACCCTCTCACACTCTCTCACACACACTCACACAAACACACACACACTCCCTACCACTCTCACACACCACCACCATTCCTCATGACACCCATACATATCAACATACATATATACCTACACATATATATCTACATATATATGAATAAACTACTCTAGTTAGAAAATCCCCAAATAAATCTCCTAACCTAGATTTTAGGAAACCTAATAAATTCTAGGGGCAAAGTGTGGAGAATTCTCTCCTCTATCATTATTGTGAAGGCAATATATGCAAAAGAGAAATAAATAGGGGATTATGAACATACCTAGGTTGGGTTTTCTTGTAGGGAAGAAAAGCTTGGAAAGAGAAGGAATTTTAGAGAGAGAGAGAGAGAGAGACTTAATGAAGAAGAAAGGGGGGGTTTCTCTCTTGGCCGGCCAAGTGGGGGGGAATGGGTTTGGGTAGGATCCAATAAGCCTCAAACCCAATAGACTTAGTTTGGGTTCGGTTTGGTTCGGTTTGGTTCGGTTTATTTCTAATGAACTAATTAAGCTCTAAAATGACTAATTAAGCCATGAAAAATAGGGTTTATGAATTCTAACCTAATTATGATGGTATGTGGGCTAAGTCCAGCTAGTATGTGGGTCCCGCTAGGGTCCAGGCTACCCGGGTCTCCAATTTGAGTCCGAATTGGATAAAATCCAAACCAACCCAAATAAATCCCAAAAAATCACATAAAATCAAATAAAATTCCTAAAAATTATAAAACTTGGAAAATGATAAAAATACCCCTAATTCGAAAACTGGGGGTGACACTGAACGATGTCTTCGAACAGCCGTTGTAAGGCCAAGTCCGAACGTCGTCGGCGTTTCGATTCCTCGATTGAATTCGCGGGATGGGGCACTACAGGAACTTAACATGATCGACCCCTTCGACCTAAGTATATGCTTTGGCTACTAAACGAGCCTTATATATCTTAAAGCTCCCATCATTTTTTTTAAAATCTTATATACTCATTTGCATCCAATGGTTGTTTTTCCTTTTGGAAGAGGTTCTAATGTCCATGTATGATTTTCTTTAAATCTTTTATTTCCTTGGACATTGCTTCCTTCCATTTAGAAATTTTTATAGCTTTATAAAATAAATTTGGTTCTTTTTGCGTTCGTAATTTTAGTTAAGATCAGGGCTTTATGCTTTTGATTAAATTTGTCAAAGCAAGATAATGATTTAATGGAATTTAGGTTTAGATGAATTATTGATTTAGCAAATGTAGTCTTTCAAATATCCAAGAGGGTGTACATCCTTTGTGGGTCGAGTTTGATCATTTTGAAAAAATCGTCTCTTATACATTTTTGATGTCAACATCTTGTTGAATGACATTATCGTCATCATTAGTTGTGGATAATAAGAATGGAAGAGGACTTGAGAATGAATGAGACTCTATTTAGAGTCAGATACGGACTCGAATCAAACCCCTTGTCGTAACCATGTTTTCTGAGCTTCTTCGACATACTAATAACGCTCGTTACACTACGCTTTGTTTTCATATAGGTTAGAAATCCAATCCATCCAACACCAACACACTCAAGCCGATCAATATAACATCAAATGGTCCAAGTACATGGATTAATAAGTAATTTTCCATCAAATATTAATTTAATCTGAAATAAATTTAAGGATGTATTATTGTTTGATCCACCGTCAATGGAGTTCTTGGAATCTATTTGTACATGCCTTCAAAATAAGGTAACTTTCAAAATAACGATATTTTCTTGCTCATCATTCAACTCAACATGCATTACATATATTTCACGGACATTTATAATAACCCACGAACGGATTATGAAATGACTTCACATTTATCTATGATTGATTTCGTAAAATTGTTGTGACTCGTATTTGGAATAAGACATACAAAGCTTATAGTTCATGTTAAAAAAAACAACGCAAACACCAGACAGGACCGACATGGTTCGAGCCTCCCAACCGTAAAGACGTGTTGGTGTGTGTGGGTTGTAATTAAAAAATTTGGAAAAAGACGAAGAATTTGATCGTCTTGTGCTCATCGACGTGCTTGACGCAATAATTATGTCCGCATAAGAGATGTTAAGATGACCAACGTATCAAACAACTACATCGACCGATCACCGTACTCAATTATATGAGAGGTGAGACGTAGGTGCACTTTCTACAATGCACAACATTCTGTTCGCAATATTATATGGATAATACTATTCCTCCCTCCAAAGTGTCCCTCCAAACCGTTAGGGGCGGACTTGGCCCAGGGCAAACAGGACGACGACCCATGACCCAAATATTGAAGGAGAACCAATATGGACGTATCTAAAATAGAACTAGTATGTACCATGGCCACCTTTAACACAAAATAGTTGTGGTGTAGTAGTTATTATGTTAGTCTTCTACTCTAGATATCCTTAGTTGAATTCCTATTGATAACAATATATTTTTATTTGCATTTACTTTTATTTTTAGTTTCTTAAGTTTTTTCCTATATGGATCACATTTTGAAAGTTCGTCTCAGACGACCTCAGAGCCAGCCTTGCAAATCATCACTGCTTATGTGGCACTTGACGTGACAGTTAATATGAAAGATGACATGACAAATTATAAAATTAACATTAATATTAAAGTTAAATATTAACATTAATATTAATATTGAACTTAACATTAATGTTAAAATTAAATTAATACTAACATTAATATTATCATTATATTTTTTTGCCTAATTAGTTTTTGGGATTAAAATTTGTTATATCAATTATCATATTAGATGTTATATAATATTATTTAAATGTCATATCAGCTACCCTATTGAAAAAAATAGTATAAAAAACACTATGAAGATACTAATAGCACTATTCATATTATATAGTCTTTATGTTAAACTAAGACCATAATGCACATAATGCATGGTACTCCATATCACCAACAAACCAATTAATCCTCCCAACAGTCAACACACACCAAACCCATCACCCACCCACCCCCCCCCCCCCCCCCCCCCCCCCCCCTCTCTCTCTCTCTCTCTCTCTCTCTCTGTGTGTGTGCTTAGTCACATCACTCATTTGTTTAAGTACAAATAAAAGTACAATAAAAAAAAAAAGGAAGAAGAAGAAGAAGAAGGAGGTACGCTCCGCTTGTGTCGCAATTATTTTGTAATTGTATATGTATGATGGGCCATTTCTCATAGTGGTCGGTGTCAGCCATTGTTGGTTTGCTGTAACCAAGGATTGACAGGACGAGCACATGCACTACTAACAGGAAAAAGTACAGAGAGGGGAGCAGATTATTTTGACCACACCCATGAATTATTAAATATGGACCAAGAACTTTCCATCAATTTCATTTTGAGTAATGCTACAAGGCTTAATTGCACTTTACTATCCTCAACTATTACCATTTTTCAACTTTGTACCATAAACTATTTTCTGGAAATTGCTGAGAAGCCCAATTTCGGGGTGGGCTTTTATGAAATGCCCACCCGCTGGATTATTTTTATGAAATGCCCAGAATTAAGTTTTTACACGTTAAATATTTCAAGATTCTCTCTAGTTGCTATGTATTTACAAAATTTGCCATTATCATAATTCCAAAAATACCCCTTCGCGTAAATTTGGACATCTATATATAATTATGAATTCGCAAACTCAGATTTGGATTGAGAAATTCGTATTCTTCTTCTTCTTCACGAGAAATTTGAAATCTATTGATATAATCTTTATTAGAGATCGCAGAATCGTTCGTAGTTCACTGTGGTTTTCGTCAGTCGAACGTCGATCATCCTTCATCATCATCGATCATCATCATCATCAACATCATCTTCGTGGTTTCCGGCGATTAGGTCAATTGTGGATAGAAGATCTTCTTCTCCGTCTTTTTATAGATCTTAAAACAAGGTGAGAGTTCAGATCTGTAGAAATTCATCCATCAGCTTCGTATATCTCATAATTTATGATGAATTTGATTTTGTTATGAAGATTATTAACTTAGAAAATGTTAGTGAGATATTTAATCTTGTTATTTTATGCGAATAGCATTCTCCGTTATATTTTAAAGGAGAATGACAATTACTTCTTATAAAGATCATTAACCGTTTTGTTTTTAGGACGGAGAATGCCATTCTCCGTCTTAATTAGGACGGAGAATGACATTCTCCGTTTTAATTTGAACGGAGAATGACATTATCCGTCTTAGTTAGGACGGAGAATGACATTCTCCGTCTTAATTTGGACGGAGAATGACATTCTCCGTTTTACTTTAGACGGAGAATGATCATTATAAGTTAGTTCCAACTGATGATATTTATTCTCCGTTATTTTTAGACGGAGAATAATCATTATTAGATGAGAATTTTATTGTTCTATTTGTGGCCTCTTATGTTTTTATGTTATCAGGGGGGAAGATATGGAATCAAGTTGTTTAGTTAACATTTGTTTCAAGGGAGACATAGTTTCCTGCCGTGTCACACATGAAAGTACCGTGGATTTTTTAAAGAATAAAGTGTGCGATCGATGGACTTCTTTGGATCCACTTTCCTTCCGTTTCAGGTTTTTGCACTCTGATGGGACTGAACTGTATGTTGAAAGTGATTTTTGGCTTCGCTCATTGGTTGGTGGTTTTAACGGTACTCATGATGTGAGTTTTGATCTATTTGTGGAGCAAATATACTCTCAATGTTCTTCATCAACATCTTTTCCTTGTCAAAGCTTTCACATGGGACCTTCGTCTTCCTCCTCTAGTTCTTTGAGTAGATCTTCTCCTACTGTAAAGGACAAACGAGTAGTACAATTTTATGAGGGCTCAACTGAGACAGTGAAGAAGAGGAAATCGGATATGTGGCCTGGATCAATTACTGGTGTTGGTCAGATTTTTCTAAATGGTGTTGAAGAAGTTAGGAATGCTGTTAGAAAGGTATGTTTTGAATCTCGTCATCCATTTCACATTTTGAAATCTGAGCCGGGGAGGTATACTGTTTGCTGCAAGAATTACAAGACACATGCTTGTTTGTGGAGCTTCCATGCTATATCTATTTCGAAAGATAATCAAATTTTTGAGGTGAAGAGGTATGTGGGAGAACATAATTGTGGAGCTGGCTATATGGATAAAGGTAATCAGGTTGTTCCAGCAAAGTTTGTGAAAAGTTTGGTTAGTGACATTGTTC
Source organism: Iris pallida (assembly GCA_029216955.1). Lineage (NCBI taxonomy): Eukaryota > Viridiplantae > Streptophyta > Magnoliopsida > Asparagales > Iridaceae > Iris > Iris pallida. The sequence continues at coordinate 10,586,586 of JANAVB010005599.1, read as the reverse complement.
GGATGCATCCTAAAAAGTCCGCAAAATCTGTTGTCGATGATTTCAAGGTCGACTACGGCTATCTGTTACATATGGACAGGCATACCACGGAATTAGGCTGGTGCACCAGGAAATGTACGGAGATGATGTTAGATCTTACAGTGACTTGTGTTGGTATGTGAACAAGGTAAAGGAAACCAATAATGGTTCCGTTATCGACTTCCAGAAAGATGATTCATCAATGAGGTTTGAGCGGCTTTTTCTTTCAAATGGGGCTTGCGTAGAAGGCTTTCAATATTGTCGTCCGATGCTATATTTGGATGCCACTTTCCTTACAGGGAGGTTTAGAGGATGTTTGATGTCTGCTACAGCGAAGAATGGTAACCAACAGTTCTACCCTATTGCATACGGTATAGTCTCAGGCGAAGATGGCGATAATTGGGAATGGTTCCTTAGAAATCTAAAGAATGTTGTTGGATGTAGTAGGCGTATTGTTTTTTGAATACAAATATATTCCTTCTTTTATATAACTGGAAATTGTTTTTTGAATACATATCTTACATTTTTTGATATCAATGGTAATAGTTTGAATTCTGCATATCAGCATAAGAACTTATTCTCCTTTATACTATCTGACTTTATAATGTATTGAATGACCATTCTCCGTGTGTTTTAACACGGAGAATAATCATTCTCCGTTTTAGATACACGGAGAATGGCCATTTATAAGTCAAAAATAGGAGAATAATCATTCTCCGCGTGTTTTAAAACGGAGAATGCCATTCTCCGCGTCAGTAAGACGGAGAATGCTCATTCTCTAGGTCAAAATACAAGCAGAATGGCATTCTCCGTCTCTTTTGACCCGGAGAATGACATTCTCCGTCTCATACGAAACGGAGAATTGCATTCTCCGCGTCCCTAAGACGGACAATGTTCCTTTCTAGGTCAAAAATACAAAGAATAACCATTATCCGCGTGTTTTAAAACGGAGAATGCCATTCTCCGCGTCAGTAAGACGGAGAATGCTCATTCTCTAGTTCAAAATACAAAGAGAATGGCATTCTCCGTCTTTTTTGACCCGGAGAATGACATTCTCCGTCTCATACGAAACGGAGAATTGCATTCTCCGCGTCCCTAAGACGGACAATGTTCCTTTCTAGGTCAAAAATACAAAGAATAATCATTCTCCGCGTGTTTTAAAACGGAGAATGCCATTCTCCGCGTCAGTAAGACGGAGAATGCTCATTCTCTAGGTCAAAATACAAGCAGAATGGCATTCTCCGTCTCTTTTGACCCGGAGAATGCCATTCTCCGTCTATTTGGACACGGAGAATGGCATTCTCCGCGTCCCTAAGACGGACAATGTTCCTTTCTAGGTCAAAAATACAAAGAATAACCATTCTCCGCGTGTTTTAAAACGGAGAATGCCATTCTCCGCGTCAGTAAGACGGAGAATGCCATTCTCCGTTTTATATACACGGAGAATGGTTATTTATAAGTCAAAATACAAAGATAATGTAATTCTCCGTGTATTTTAAGACGGAGAATGGAATTATCCGTCTATTTTGACACGGAGAATGACATTCCGCTTCAGTTACATTCACAGGACTACATCTCATGAGCAAAACAAAAGGTTCTTCATATCTTCATCAGGGCAAGAAGTAGAGGATTACATTTGATGTCCAAAAGGAGTGAAACATAAACCTGAAGACAGATAGAAATACCAATACAAAATACGGAAATTTATGAAAACCCGCGGACCCTATCTGTGTCGAGGGATATACCATTCCCTCAACCATTTCGCATATGTAGGATGTAATTGATCAAGGTCGTCGGCCGGGGCTGGATGGTCAGAACTTCCAGTGCTACTACCCTCAGACTTGGGCTCCTCTTTCACAGCAGCTTCAATCTTGGGAGTAATTCCTTCCCCGATCATCGACAATTCTTCTTTTACTTCAATTTTTTGTATCACCTCCTCCTTAACGAACGGTGACCCTTGTTTGATGAGAGAAGGCAGCATCTCCTCCTTCACCACTGCCGAGGACACTGCCGCAGGAGGAGAGTCACTCGGCGCAGCCCCCTTGCCCTTCGCGGATCTCTTGGCGACCTTTGGAGACATGGTTATTAAAGAAAAAAGACGAAGAGTTTTCTGAAAAACTGAAAGAGAAGGGAATAATGAAATTTCTCTCTCCTCCAGGGCCTATTTATAGGCACGGGCCACTTCCTATGCGATCACTTGTTGTATGTGTCCATTCGCCCATTGCGTTGTATCCGCATAAGTAAGACGGAGAATGCTCATTCTCTAGGTCAAAATACAAGGAGAATGGCATTCTCCTTCTCTTTTGACCCGGAGAATGACATTCTCCGTCTCATACGAAACGGAGAATGGCATTCTCCGCGTCCCTAAGACGGAGAATGTTCCTTACTAGGTCAAAAATACAAGGAGAATAATCATTCTCCGCGTGTTTTAAAACGGAGAATGCCATTATCCGCGTCAGTCAGACGGAGAATGCTCATTCTCTAGGTCAAAATACAAGCAGAATGGCATTCTCCGTCTCTTTTGACCCGGAGAATGACATTCTCCGTCTCATACGAAACGGAGAATGGCATTCTCTGCGTCCCTAAGACGGAGAATGTTCCTTACTAGGTCAAAAATACAAGGAGAATAATCATTCTCCGCGTGTCTTAAAACGGAGAATGACATTATCCGCGTCAGTCAGACGGAGAATGCTCATTCTCTAGGTCAAAATACAAGCAGAATGGCATTCTCCGTCTCTTTTGACCCGGAGAATGACATTCTCCGTCTCATACGAAACGGAGAATGGCATTCTCCGCGTCCCTAAGACGGAGAATGTTCCTTACTAGGTCAAAAATACAAGGAGAATAATCATTCTCCGCGTGTTTTAAAACGGAGAATGCCATTCTCCGCGTCAGTAAGACGGAGAATGCTCATTCTCTAGGTCAAAATACAAGGAGAATGGCATTCTCCGTCTCTTTTGACCCGGAGAATGACATTCTCCGTCTCATACGAAACGGAGAATGGCATTCTCCGCGTCCCTAAGACGGAGAATGGCCATTTATAAGTCAAAATAGAAGGAGAATAACCATTCTCCGCGTGTTTTAAAAACGGAGAATGCCATTCTCCGCGTCAGTAAGACGGAGAATGCTCATTCTCTAGGTCAAAATACAAGGAGAATGGCATTCTCCTTCTCTTTTGACCCGGAGAATGCCATTCTCCGTCTCATACGAAACGGAGAATGGCCATTCTAAGTTCCAAATGCACACATTATAGGTTTGTATTAACACAGATAATGACATTATAGGTTTGAATCAAACAACAGAACTTTAACAAAACAGATTTACATATATAGAACAATGTAAATTAGTCGTAAAATTGAATTTCAATACAAAGGAAAACAAATACATTACAAAAGAAACCTGACAAACAGAATATATACATTGAATTTGTTAGCCAATTTACATTGTCATTTTACAAAAGGAATTGCACATTTACTCATAAGCAAAGCCTTAGCCAAATCTAGCCTTCTCTTTACAATAGTATTGTGAACTTGTTTGTTTGTTTTCTTCCGTAAATCAAATGGATATCTCGACAACTTTTCAATATAATATGAAACATACAGAAGGCAGCTGGGTGTTTGTTGCTGTGGACATTCTTTGCAAACCTTGAGCTCTGTTGTTTCATATTCCGAGATTGCTGGGCTTTTATTACTCATCAATGCAATCTTCTTTATTATAATTGGCTCAATTTTATTCTTCATGTATACTGCATCCTCGATTCCCTTAGCGCCCGTGTTTTTCCGCAATGAATTGTAGTGCGTCCAAACATAGGAGCTGAAGTTGAATGCCAGCAGCGTATAGTGTTTATTCTCCTCGCGGAAGAGTGGCACGAATAGCCATTCAATGTCATCTTCCAGCTCCATTATAAAATCTTCTATATCAACTTTGAAATTGTACACTGCTCCTTCTGTTGGATTTTCTTTATCGATAATCTTGACAGTACCCTGTTTTCCAGAAGAAAATAAAATAAAATAATAACATGAGTTAGTTTTTTACAACACTATTAGTAGCTGTACACATTAATATTTATTTTTCAGTTTCGATTCTTACCAATGAATGGGGCATCATGATTGCAAACCATTTACATTGTGCACCCTGCGAGCTTGACTGAATGTTCTGCCTTAATTCGGCTTGAACGTCGTTCATAAGCTTTATTAGGTAGTTCATAACACCGGCTTCTATATCCGCCTCATTTATAATGTCTTGAAAATCTTTAGCACTTAACAACATGCTGACATCATTATTTCTTCTTCTTATTTTACACTCTTCTGGAGCACTTGGAAAGTACATATATACATAATCACTGCACATAAATTTAGTTTCGATTATGATAATAATATAGGCTAATGATAAAATTGCATAAAAAATAACTCCAATAGAGAATGATCATTGCACTTGGAAAGTACATATATACATAAGTATTCTAAACAGAAATTGGTTCAAGTTTAGAATACTTACGTTGGAGACATCCTTCTTGTGTATACGATGCTCCTGTATACTTGCTTCAGCTCATCGTCTGCAACGTTCCAAAGTCTGAGCTTCGGACATTGCATCAGCATTTTCTCATCTCTAACAAGCTTTGCTGTTTGAGGAGATTCTTCCTCAAGTTCTTCAGGAGCTGACATCTCCTTTTTATTGTCGACCTTCTTGGGGCTGGAAGGAGCTTTTTTTTTCCCAGCAGGAGCTACATTCTTACTGGGACTAGTAGCAGCTTTTCTTTCCGACCAGGACCTGCCTTCTTACTTGTTGTAGCATCGGATGTTTTCTTCTTTTGCAATGTAGCAAAATCATCCTCATCTGCAGCAGGTACATTTGATCTTGTGTAATGCTTCTGGGGAACTGCTTGAGTATCCCCTCTTTCCAATGCTCTAGCCATTGCTTCAAGGTTAACGATTGTATCGTTCTTATTCTTGACTTCGTCATTCAACGAGGCAACTTCCTCTAGAAGTCTATTATTATCATTAGTTAGCTTTTCATTCTTTTTTTTCAGATCCTCTGTCATTTTCACTGATATAAAAACAAACAAGAACAAGAGGTATGATGTCAATATTATATAATCTTCTTTTTAAAAACAATGTCATTCTCCGTGTCAATTTAGACGGAGAATGACATTCTCCGTTTCAAAATAGACGGAGAATGACATTCTCCGTGTCAAAATAGACGGAGAATGACATTCTCCGTTTCCAAATAGACGGAGAATGACATTCTCCGTGTCAATTTAGACGGAGAATGACATTCTCCGTCTAATATTAGACGGAGAATGTCATTCTCCGTGTCAAAACATACGGAGAATGATCATTTCTATGTCAAAATACAGAAAATGTCATTCTCCGTTTTGTATTAACACGGGGAATGGCATTCTCCGCGTGTTTTAAAACGGAGAATGCCATTCTCCGCTTTAGAAAGACAGAGAATGCTCATTCTCTAGGTCAAAATACAAGGAGAATGACATTCTACCTTTATTTTGTCCCGGAGAATGAGCATTCTCCGTCTAAGTAAGGCGGAGAATGCCATTCTCCGTCTCATATTAGGCGGAGAATGCTCATTCTTTAGATCAAAATACAGGGGAGAATGCCATTCTCCGTTTTAAAATAGACGGAGAATGCCATTCTCCGTCTCAAAATAGACGGAGAATGTCATTCTCCGTTTTGTTTTAACACGGGGAATGGCATTCTCCGTCTCTTTTGACCCGGAGAATGCCATTCTCCGCGTCAGTAAGACGGAGAATGCTCATTCTCCTTGTTAGATACATGTAATTACAGATTAAAATAGACAAAAAATATAAAATCTTACCTTTTAGAAGTAGCTCCTCAACATGTTGACGAAGCTTCTCATTATCAGCAGTAAGCTCAGACTTCTGCTTTCTCAGGGAGTCTAGTTCCGACCCCTGTGCCTCCAGTTCCTCAACTCGCTTAAGGAGTTTCTTGTTATCATCAATAAGGAGCGATTTCTCGTTCCTTAAAGAGTCTAACTCCTTCTCCAAGCCATCAGCAACGAGCCCCACAGCACGTTGTTGGGCTACATCTGCCGCTAGTTGCTGGGCTCTTTCCTGGAGTTGCTCATTCTCAGCGATAAGCTGAGATTTCTCCTGCAAGACACGCAACATATCTACATTGTCAGCTGTAGAGGGTGCTGGTGCTTGAGCTTCAGCTTGAGCTTCTTCTTCATCAACAAAATTGTCTCCACCTTCTACATATTGCTGCTCTGCTGGGACTTCTTCAAGTTCATCAACATTCAATGCAACAATATCCTTGAATATCAAATCTGAATCCATTTTAGCACCTTGATATTCATTTTTTAGGAATATTGAGATTTTATTCCCATCCCATGTGCAGAATCTTGGAGATGCGACTGTTGGTTTGCACTTCCTTTCTACCAGTCGACTGTGCTCTGCAAACCAATACAAGAAGTATATCGTACAACCTTCAATCTTCTTGTACGATATATCAACATCACCATCTTCAGATTTTGTGACAGCCCTCTTTATGCTGTCCATAACGTACCCCAGTATAATCCGAGGCCAACAGATGCTTTTATAACATCTGTGCTCTCCACCAGAGCGAAGAACTTGTATGGCAAGTTCGACCCCCCCATTCTGGTGAAGAATGCTGTTTGGCACAAGTTGAATACTATTAACTTGGCCACCTCATCGGGACTTGCATTTTCGCCCCCCAGCAGCTCTAATATCCTTTTCCTAACTTCAGCGTTTGAGACTTCAGCACCTTTGCCCTTGGAATTTTTCAGCAATCTTGTGAAGTGTTTTGTACACATGCTGAATGAGTCTGCTGGTGGGGGGGTCTTCTGCTTCTCAGTGATGATCTTCAAATACTTATCATCAACTTCAGTGTCATCATTCATTGGCAGACCGAAAATGGTTGCCATCTCATCAGCAGTTGGTGTTACTTTGACACTGCTGCTCAATTGGAAATATCCAATTCCATCTTCTTCCAAATAAGTCCCCATCAACTTCTCCAGACCTTGGGTGACTTTAGACAGTTCTGATTTTTTCACCTTATTTCTGTAGAATACATCTACGAAGTCGTAGAATCCTACATTCTTCAAGCTTTCGACAACTGCTTCAGGCAAATGGCGAAACTTTTCCTTCACCTCATCCATGAGAGAGAGTACTGGGGTGAATGTTGCACGGAAAAGTCTTTCGTCTCTGTTCCTGACAGTTTTTTTCCCTAAAAACAACAACAATTAGGTTTACGTCAACATTCTTCTTTATTATAATAAAGAGAAAGCCATTCTCCGTCTAATATTAGACGGAGAATGCCATTCTCCGTGTCAAAATAGACGGAGAATATCATTCTCCGTCTATTTTGACACGGAGAATGGCATTCTCCGTTTTGTATTAACACGGGGAATGGCATTCTCCGCGTGTTTTAAAACGGAGAATGCCATTCTCCGCGTCAGTAAGACGGAGAATGCTCATTCTCTAGGTCAAAATACAAGGAGAATGACATTCTCCCTTTATTTTGTCCCGGAGAATGAGCATTCTCCGTCTAAGTAAGGCGGAGAATGCCATTCTCCGTCTCATATTAGGCGGAGAATGCTCATTCTTTAGATCAAAATAAAGGGGAGAATGCCATTCTCCGTTTAAAAATAGACGGAGAATGCCATTCTCCGTCTCAAAATAGACGGAGAATGTCATTCTCCGTTTTGTTTTAACACGGGGAATGGCATTCTCCGTCTCTTTTGACCCGGAGAATGTCATTCTCCGCGTCAGTAAGACGGAGAATGCTCATTCTCTAGGTCAAATTACAAGGAGAATGACATTCTCCGCGTGTTTTAATACGGAGAATGCCATTCTCCGCGTTAGCAAGACGGAGAATGCTCATTCTCCGCGTCAGTAAGACGGAGAATGCTCATTCTCTAGGTCAAAATACAAGGAGAATGACATTCTCCCTTTATTTTGTCCCGGAGAATGAGCATTCTCCGTCTAAGTAAGGCGGAGAATGCCATTCTCCGTCTCATATTAGGCGGAGAATGTCATTCTCCGTTTTGTTTTAACACGGGGAATGGCATTCTCCGTCTCTTTTGACCCGGAGAATGGCATTCTCCGCGTCAGTAAGACGGAGAATGCTCATTTTCTAGGTCAAATTACAAGGAGAATGCCATTCTCCGCGTCAAAATAGACAGAGAACGTCATTCTCCGTTATAAAATAGACGGAGAATGGAATTCTCCGTGTCAGTGAGACGGATAATGTTCATTTCTCTAGGTTAATGCAAGAAGAAAGTTCATTCTCCGTCTATTTTACAGACGGAGAATGTCATTCTCCGTGTCATATTAGGCGGAGAATGATCGTTCTTTAGGTCAAAAACACAGAAATGAACATTCTCCGTGTGTTTAAACACGGAGAATGCCATTCTCCGTCTCAAAATAGACGGAGAATGACCATTTCTAGTTCAAATGACACAGAAAGGGCATCCTCCGTGTATTTTATAGACGGAGAATGATCATTTTCATTTGCCGCGTCAATATAAACGGAGAATGAACAAGACTCAAAGTTTTACCTTTTTTCTTCCCTTCTTCTTCATCTTCTTCTTCTCCCCCTGCTACTGCTTCTTGTTGTTCTGATCTTGTTCTTGTTGTTCTCCGTGTTCTTGTTCTTCTAGTGGTTCTTGCACTTCTTTTTCTTTTTGAGCGGTTCGTCTACGAGCAACCCTCTTAACTTTCTTCCCTCCTTTCTGTTGTTTTCCAACTACTTCTTCTCCTTCTTCTCTAACTTGGTCTACTTCCATTGCTGATGATTGCGACATTGTGATGGAGATTCGCTGGCGATTTCTTGTAAGAAATTTCTAAGATTTTTGGAGGAGATGACCTAAAATCGCAACAGAACAGAGTATGGAAGAGGAGGGAGCGATAGAGACACTTTTTTGAAGAGTCTGGAATCGAACCGTTTTTCATAAAACTTGCTGGGTTTGTTGATATTCTTAATAAATTAGAAGGGCAAAAGGGTCATGCCGTGCCCTTTTTTTAATTTTTAAGTTAATGCTGGGCACGCGATGAAAGTTTATTTTGGGGTGGGTTTTTCATAAAACTTTTTAAATTTTTGGGCATTTCATAAATTTTCCCTACTATTTTTTGTAACAATTTGGTACCCAGATGTTATTTTGGACTAAAATGTCCCTACCCCTACCCCTAACCCTCCCCCTCCTGCACGCTCCGGCCGCCCCCCCTGCTCACTCCGGCCGCCCCCCCCTGCTAGCTCCGCCCCCCCCCCCCACCCCCCCCTGCTCACTCCGGCCGCCCGCCCGCCCCCGCCTCTCCCCTAGGCCGCGGCAGCACGGGAGGAGGGGGGCTGGGGAGGGAGGGCGGGGCGGGAGGCGAGGCAGGGGGTGGCCGAAGGTAGCAGGGGGGGCGGGGGGGGGCGGAGCTAGCAGGGGGGGGGGCGGCCAGAGCTAGCAGGGGGGGTGGCCGGAGTGGGAAAGGGGGTGGAGGGAAGGAAGAGGGAAGGGCATTTTCGGAATTTTTGAAAAATTAGGTATCAAGTTGAAAAATAATAATAGTTGAGGTACCAATTTGTTACGAAAAAAAGTTTATGGTATCAAGTTGAAAGGCGGAATAGTTGAGGGTAGCAAAGTGCAATTAAGCCATGCTACAATTACAATTACAACCAAATGGTTACAATTCAGAGTAATGCTACAATTACAACCAAATGGTTACAACCCTTTTACAACCTTCACCTATTGCTGACATGTGGGCCATGGTCCACATGTCAGCAAATGGATGAGTGGTTGTAAGAGGGTTGTAAGGATTTGGTAGTAGACTTAGCATTATTGTTTCATTTTTCGTCAAAATTTGATGTCGCAAAATGACTAGAAGAATCCTGCTCTAGAACGTTAAATTTGCATCTCCACCTAGGATTCGAACCTGCAGTAACTCTTTTCCTTCCTTACTATTAGTTAGGCTACCTTCAAGTTGTTAAACGGACCGGGCCGGGCCGGCCCGAAGCCCACATTGGGCGGGCTGAACCGGGCTCGGGCCAAGCCCAGCCCGGACCGGAGCAGAAAGCGGGCCGGGCCTGGCCCGGCCCGATGAGGAAAATTGCAGCCCAGCCCGGCCCACAGGACCGGTGGGTGAGGGGCTGGGCCGGGCCGGTTCGGGCCAGCGGGCCGGGCCGGGCCCGGGCTTGGGTTGGGCCGGTCCGGGCTTGGTTTTTGATTTTTTTTTTTAAAAAAATTGATAAAGTTTATGTTAAAAGTATATAAAAGTTTATAAAGTTTATAAAGTTTTTATTTGAAAAAATTGAAAAAATTGATATTTTTATTTGTTTAAGTTAAATTTTTAAAGTATATAAAATTATTTATAAAGTTTATTCTAAGTGTATAAAGTTTATTTAAAGTTTATTTAAGTATTTGTATAAATTTTAAACATTTTTCCCTCCTTTTTCCGGGCTTGGGACCGGCATAGGCGAAGTTAAAAAATGTTTTTTTTTATATTTTTTAATTTATTTAGTTGTTTGAGTTGTTAATTTAAATTGTTTATATTTTACTTACTTACTTTCTTTTAAGTAATATAATTTATAATTTATTTAGTTTTTTAAAATTACTTATATTTTACTTACTTTCTTTTAAATTATTTACTTTCTTTGTTTGTTTTTTTGAAAGTATAATTTTTTAAAGTATAAATTATTTACTTTTAAAAATTATTTACTTACTTTCTTTGTTTGTTAAAGTATACATTGAAAGTATAAATTAGAAATTTTTAAAGTATAAATTTTTAAAGTATGCATTGAAAGTATAAATTTTTAAAGTATAAATTTCAAAACGTGTATTATGGGGGTATTTTGGTAAAATACCCCCTCCAATTCAAAAAAAAAAAAAAAAAAAAAAAAAAAAAAAAAAAAAAAAAAACCGGTTCAGACCGGGCTAGACCGGGCCGGGCCGGTTCGGACCTACCGGGCCGAGCCTACCGGGCCTAACGTTAACATTTAAAAAAAAAAAAAAAAAAAATTTCCGGTCCAGGCCGGGCCGGGCTTGGGCTCGGAGGGGGAGGCCCGACCCGGACCACTGGGACAGGGGGGGCTGGGCCGGTCCGGGCTTCGTCGTGGGCCGGGCCGGGCTAATAGGGCGGCGGGCCGGGCGGGCTCGGGCCGGGCACCGGGCCGCCCGGCCCATTTTACAACTTGAGGCTACCTCTGGACCGACCACATCCATTGCCCATTGGTGACTTGTAACAAAAATTAGACTTAATTATAACTTGGTACTCTCAACTATTCCTATTTTTCAAATTTATATCATAAATTTTTTTACTCAATAACTTAATACCATGAACTATTTTACATTTTTAACTTCATATTCTAAAAATTAAAAAATCCGAAAATATCATTTTCCTTCCCTTCCCTCTCCCACCCACCCACCTCCCCTCCGCCATCCTCCCCCCTCCCCTACCCCCCCCCCCCCCTCCGGCCACCACCTACCCTCCCACCCAAACCAAACCCCCCCCCCATCCCGCGCTAGTGCCCCAGCCCCCCCCCCTCCTCCTGCGTTGTCGCATCCCAAGATGGGGAGGCGAGAGGGAGGGAGCACGGGACAGGAGGGGGGGAGGAGGCTGGCCGGAGGGGGGGAGGGCGTTGGAGAGTGGGAGGGGTTGGGGGTAGTTTTTTAGTTTTGAGCAGGGACATTATTGTCCAAAAAAATGTCAAGGTATCAAGTTGAAAAAAAAAATTTAGGATATAAAGTTGAAAAATCGAAATAGTTGAGGGTATCAAGTTACAATTAAGCCTAGAAATTAAATACTACTTTTTTTTTGCAATGTCCAACATACTGTTCGAATTTTGTACACACTGAATTATATGCTTTTTAGATTTATTGTCCTTAACTTTTGCATACATACCCACATCTTTCATGTGGTTTGATTCCGAGATCGCCCGCCTAACCAGAAAAAGTTATACCTCCTTAATGACCACAAAAGGCAGCTGAGTTCGATAGAAATTGAATACTAATAGTATATATACGTACGTTCATTACATGTATTTATTATTTAGAGATTATAACTAGAAAAATTAAAAGTCACTTGGAGTGAATTATGTTGATGAGTTGGTTTAACTTTGATGTTTTCAATTATAAAAGCTATGGGTTCAACCCTTCAAATCCCGTGATAACAATTTAGAAGACATAGCAAGAGCATGAACTTTTGATTTGCGTAATACATTAATTCCTCCATAATACATCTTTTAAATGGTTATCAGTAAAATTTATTGCATCTATTTTGTTTAATTATTATATATATTGAAGGGTATTTTTGAAAAAAAAAAAACTGCGATGAAACCTATATATATATATATATATATATATATATATATATATATTGAAGGGTATTTTTGTAAAAAAAAAAAATCATGATAAAGCCTATTTTTTATATTACATAGCAAAATAGATATTATATAGATAATTTTATCACCTTCAAATAGCATTGTCGTTACTCTTGTACATAACCGATTAAACCCCCTTTACTCTACCAATATTACTCCGGATTATATCTAAGAAAAAAGCCACCCAATTTGAGTCTTATATCTCTCCTCGGTAACCACAAGAGCCACTCGAGTATATAGTTCTATTATTCCTATAAATACATTACTTTGAAAACGAAATGATATAGTTTAAATGTTTGAAAGGAATAAATAATAACAAAATAAAAGGTATGCGAAAAGAAAACAAAGCCACATGGGAAGGAGAAGAGGAGTCCCTTTCAGCAATGCCCTTTTGTAGGCCTGAACCCTTTCTCCTCCCTCTTCCCACCCTATTCTTCCTGGGAACTCCAGGAGGAAAAGATGCATACACTTCTTGGTTTCCAAACTGCCCCCTTATATGTCACCATCCAAATGCCAAAGGAGTCACTCCCTCCAACTAATTAACAACTTGCCAGTGTGATGGGGATATTGGTAACCTCAACTATCTATAAGAACATAGTAAAATAAGAGAGAGGTTCAAGAACTATATATATATGTGTAGATTGAGAGATGGTGATGAAGCAACAAGAAGGAAGAAGAGGCAACAACATATTGGCTCATAAGAAGGATATATAGAGGTGTTCTCTTTCTTTGTTTGGTTTGATATGTAAAACTTTCTAAGGAGTGGTGGTGGTTGTTGATATTGGCATGATGGGCTCAATCTACTCTTCCTTCTCTCTCTTCAATGGCTTTGTTATGTCTGTAGTATATATTTTTATGGTAGGAGAGAGTAGTTCTGGTGTTTTGTTTCAAAGTTTGATGATAATGGCATCATAGTCTCAATCTACAAGTTCTTACTCCTTTGTCTCCATGGAATTATTTATTGTCTATCTACGTCTTTTGTAGCTCTGTTTATGTATTAGCTTTGGGTGGTGGTGGTAGTGTGGTGAAAACTTGGTTTTCTGTGTTCTCCTCTTAGCAGATCTTGAGAAGTTATGGGTAAATTAGAATCAGTCATCATACCAGGATGAGGCTGAGGCTTGGCCGCTTCCGTTGAATGATTCCTTCGTGCAATTTCCAATAGCATTATCTCAATCATCCCTTTTGACCCTTTCATCTATAATTTTTATAGTATAGAAGAACATGAAAGGTTCTTTTTTGGTTAAGATTTCATTTTTGTTTACCCACCAAAACTATGTTGAATGTTCACCCCCAATAAAAGATGGACACGTAGCAAATTAAACATCAAAATCACTTTGATGGATAAACAAAACCACTTACAAAATGATTTGTGTGGAATAAAAATGCCGTGTGTCCATTTTTTATTGGGAGTGAACATTTTATCTAGTTTTGGTAGGCAAACAAAATTGGACTCTTTTGTTTGATGTATAAGTAACAAGTGATCAATGTAGTCCATATGTCACATCACTAATCTTTTTTTTTTCTCCGTAAGTTATGATGTTCCAAAATAATACCATTGTGTCTTTTGATAATACCTCATATATATATATATATATATATATATATATATATATATATATATATATATATATATATATATATTTATTATTATTTTTTTTTTTGATAATACCATTGTGTCTTTTGATAATACCTCATATACATATATATATATATATATATATATTTTTTTGAAGCAATGGGTAATTGTGGTGAACTCGCCTCCACCGGGGCTCGAACTCCCGACCACTTGGGCCGCATGCATCTCTCTTAACCACTAGGCTAGAGGTCATTTGCATATATATATATATATATATATATATATATATATATATATATATATATATATATATATGACGATGATGAGTCTGGCCTGTGCGATGCGGGACATCCACAACGTTGGAGGACTGACGAAAAATGGTCACGATCTGAGCTGGCGTGGGACAGAATGAAATAAAATATATAAAAAAAAAAAAGAAAAAAAAAAGAAAAAAGAAGAAGAATATATATATATATATATATATATATATATATATATATATATATATATATATATATATATATATATATATATATATATATATTCTCACCAATTAACTTGTCTCATATATAATTTAAGTATGTGAAATTACATTAACACAAATACTCAAGTTTGGTAGAGAGAAAAAAATCTTTAAATTATAGCATTTTTTGTTTAAATCTGAAAATAATGACTGGAGGTGCGATCCTATTTCTTCCACGTTAATTTCTAACATTTGGTATCATAACCTTCTTCAATCATGTTATTGGCAATATAGAAACTCTCTAGTATTTGGTGCCCATTATATATTGCCACTGACTTCGCACAATATATGTAAATTCGCTTATGTGTGAATTCGTTTTCTGTGCATCTTATTCATATGCCATTGCAATACTTTGGGAGCACTTTTTGGTATATTGACCTAATTTAATAATTCAGATATTTAATTGAAAACTGAGTCTTTGGACAATATGTGGATTTGGTTGATTGTCCTCAAGTGTCATCTTTAGATTTTTTTTTTTTTTTTTTTTTTAATGCAAGCCTTGTAAAACTTGCTAGCATCAGCATGAAATCTTGGATTTATCTTTCACATGTTTTCATTGTGCAACAAAACGGCCCCATTGCATTGGAGGAAGTATTGCTACTGTAGTCTACGGAGTTTTTTGTTCTGACATTATATTGTCAGATAATGTTTGATCACATTATACTGACAACATATTGTCAGAAGTCCATGTTGCCCCACTGGCAGAATGATTTTCAGATGGACTACCTACTGGAACCACCTAGCTCTACCCAATCCGGTCGTCACCAAGGTGGGAGCAAACCGACTGAGCCTACAAAACTCTGTGGTCCTTCCCATATGAAATCTCTCACTAAAATCTGCCCACGGAATCGGCACCGTAAGAGAAACTTCATGAGCTGTCCACCAATCGTAGGTCAAATCTAACAACTGTAAACTGACAACTATTAATCGCTCCCTAGCTGGAGTTCCTACTATCTCGAGTATGGCCTCAGTATCCTGAAGCCAAGCACCGAACGCGATTGTATCCTCAGTACCATATATAGTAGTACGGGAATGGAGATACATGAAGCTCCTCACAAAATTATTTATTAAAGGGCCACCTCGCTCAAGGGTCGTCTACACTGACTAAGTGAGAACGTCACCATGGTATTACTACGCCGCCAACAATCCTCGAATGATGCCTAGAAATTCACGGATATCCTTCGCTAGCTGCATTGCAGAAACCTACGACACTAGTACTGCACGCATATCAGGTTGAACGGGACGCTCTACTCCGAAAAGTGTTCTAGACTCTGCCCCCGAATGCTGAGATTGATCCTCAATAATCTGCTAGCCTGCCATCGGCGAAATTCTAACCAACTGATCGGAAGGACCATAAACAACATCCCTGAAAGTTAAAGGACACAAGGATCAAAATGGGAGATCAAGATAGATCAATGAGGAAAGCAAATAACAGGTTAAAGGATCAATAATACAGAATAATAACAAAAGAGATCAAGGCGAAATAGTTTAGGGTTTTAGATATCTAAATATCAATAACCCAACACTCTGAAAATACATACCTGGATGGGCTACTACCTAAACCTATATCATGCCCTAGAACCAGAATACTGGAGAGCGGAGACAGACAAGACCGGCTACGTATATCCGAATATACCAGTATTCTGAGATACGATCACGGCTGTATAAAACATGGGGGTTACAATATAATCTAACAGTAAATATTAGGACCAACAATCCTAGGTGTATCAATCACAGACAACAAGTAAGATACAAAATGTATAATCATCAGACATGAGAAGTATGAAAAGGTTCTACGATAGCATATACACCAAGACCATCAAGATCAATCTCCTCAACTAATCTAGCATGAAGAAATAACAAAGAAGGTAATTGGTCGGGGAGACAAGATAGGAGCTTTATAGTGAAAATGATATAAGATTGATCTCTGTACAGCGGATCTAAACATGAACGCTGATTTTATTTTATCTTCTCTCATTTAATGGAATTACCTTTTTCCCAAAAAAAAAGATAGGAGCTTTATATTTCCTTCGAGCACTATATATCTATTTTATCATTTATTTTCGATAGATCTTTTGATCTATGTCACTGAAGATTAGGTTATCCCTCTTTAGAGAGGCTTACGTATTTTTCTGATAAGTTTCTTTAATTATATTACTTCCATTATATTCAGTTTGTAATGTTTGCCCATGGGCAAAACAATCGAAATTACCATTTACTTTAAGCACTTCTATTAATGTTAAATATTTTTCTTTAATTCATTGTGACATATGGTGAATATTCAAGGTTCCTTCACTGAATGGTGGTGCACGTTATTTTTTAAATATTGTTGATGATTGCATAACATACACATGGCTTTATTTAATGGTATAGAAATTAGAAACTAAAGAAATTCTTAGAACATTTTCTTCAACTTTGTCATAACTTATATCAACCCAAAATGACAACAATCTCAAATGTAAATGAAAAGTTCTTCGTACCTCAGACCCCAATTTTTGGCTCAGAAAATGGTTCTCGATATTTATCTAATGATCTTCAATAATGGTTCAATCAGAATGGAGCCATATATTAGAGAAGTTGTGTTGACACTCCACAATCGAATGCTGTTGTTGAACAAAAACATAGGCATTTGTTAAATGTGGCTATGACATTACATTTTTTGGTTCACTTGCCCTAAGTTTTGGGGAGCGTGCATATTAGTAGCAACCTACCACATCAATAAAATGACAACTCTAATCCGAATTATAATCTCCACATGAGAAATTAAGTGGTTCTTCTCCCAAGTATTCTCACTTAGGGTCTGCTTGACAATTATCGGGTAGCGGTTATGAGATGTTTTTAGAGTACCGGTTATGAGCGGTTATGAGGGATCTGATTTTGGATGATTTTTAAGTAGCGGTTTTTAAACCAGTCCAATCCATACTTGGTAATTCACTAACGAGCGGTTCTGTAAGTTTTTTACATGAATAAATTAAATAGGGAAAGGTATCGGTAGTTATAATTATATATATTTTTGTGAGGATATAAATGAAATAAAAAAATAAAGCCGTTCAAAACCCGCCGATTTGGGGTGTTTATAAAGCCATCCAAAAATACATTACACCGATTTTGGGGGATTTTTAAGCCGACGAAAATCAGTGCCTCAAAAAAATTAACAAACAGGGGTTTTCATAAACGGTCGGTTCAAAAACACCCCAAAACCGGTGAAAACACTATTGCCAAGCAGACCCTTAAAGATTTTTGGATGTCTCTGTTTTGTTAGGAATACTCATGTCAAACACAAACTTGATAGCCGAACAAAATCAAAAATATTTATTAGTTACCCATTTTCTCAAAAAGGGTTATCAAATATATGATCTTGATACTCCCAAGGTTTATACTTGACGTGATGTTACCTTTCATGAGACCACATTTCGGTTTAAGGAGAAGGTGAACCATCTCCTACGACACTTAATCCACCATCATTGGACAATCATATATCCACCTATATTAATGAGGAATCTCTTCGTCAAGAAAGCTTGTCATTGACAGATGAATCAATACCATAGAATTCAAGTTTGATGTCATCAAATTTGCCGAGAGACAATCCATCAACTAAATCATTGGAGGTACACCCGCGATAATCGTCGGTGTGCAGCTGTTATCTTGTCGTGGGGGTTGAAGGTTCGATTTGGGTGTTTAATTAACACCATCTAATCGTGATGGACGGTCAGGATTGTTTCGAGATTGAGATGATTTAAATATGAGTTTTCTAACCCTAATCCATAAATAATAATCAGCCAGTAAAGATTTCTCAAGTGGTGCAACTTTCAAAGGAGAGAAAGAGGTGATTCAGAGTTTCGGAGATTTGTTCGAAGAGAGATCGTTTCGAGGAGTTCTATATCGGTTCTACCTCCTCTTCTCGTCTTCAGTAATATTTTATTTGTTATTGTAATATATTTTTATCAGTTTTGAATAGTTATGGTGGTGATCCGTGTTTGATTGATGAGAAAGTTTATAAAGGGGTCGGTGTATTTCCTTTAATCTTAGTGAGGTTTTTGTTTGACTCTAAACATCCCGTCATTTTTCTCTATTAGAATTTTTTTCGTAAATATCGTTGTCTTTAAGTTGTGCTTGTTTGTGTGTGTCACGGCTCACTCCCATTTTTTGGAATACGAGTACGTGTCCAAATTCGGCCTATGCCACAACATCGACGGTAGTACGTTGTCTAAACCTCAATAACAATAATTAACAGGGCCGGCCCTGGCCCAGGGCGGCCAGGGCGACCGCCCAGGGCCCCATAAAATTTGGGGGCCCAAAAAAATTAATTTAAATGTATATATATATATTAGTAATCTTATATTGAAAATAGAACTAATATATAATATGATCATCCTTTATCACAAAACATTTGTGATGTAGTGGTAGTTTGTTATACTTGTACATAAGAGGTCCTAGGTTCTAGACTTGGCTGTATCATTTTTTAGTTCAATTTTTTTATATTATATATGGGCCCCATTTTAAAATTTTGCCTAGGGCCCCCATTAACTTAGGACCGGCCCTGATAATTAATCAAAATCTTCAACATATGACCACAAAATAATATTTTTGCTTATTCACAACAACTATACAATTTACAAAATCCAAAACATCTAAATCACAATTCGGGAACAAACCTGCTAAATATTCAATAAAGTGGGCCCAAAGTATAGGGTAACCAGTTGCCTAAAATTATCAATGTATCCAGTAAAGAATGGAGCAATGTACAAGTAATATAGTATGGCTACACATCAAGATATAACTACGTACTAACATGAACATAAAAGTAAAGATGATAATATCATGATCATAACTATAAGAAAAACAAGATATGAGGCATGGATTTCCTTATTGAGGCGAAGGCGATTTCTTATGCCACATTTGGGAATCGTCGGCTTTATGGAGGAAGACTCATCGTGCATGGTAAAAGTTACACGAGGCAAGCCGTCAAAGGGAAAAGCTATCTTTGTCATTCAGCTCAAGAAGGGTAGCCAAAGGGAGACATCATACCTAGCGATGCTCGAGAGGAAGGAGGACTTCGAGAAGGAAGGTCTTTCGTGTGAGACCAAAAGTGTTATAATGGGGCATAATTTGATCGACGGACATTCGATATCTTAACATAGGGAGACTAACATGTATAAAATAAGAAGGATCCCATAAACATAATTTGAGATTAGGAAGGTAGTGCAACAATAGCTCTTTAGTGGACGAAGCTATTATTAACAAGTCTGGGTTGTGTGTTCGGGCTGAATATGGGATGCCCAAATTCGTTAGGAGACCTAACTCTAATTTTTCTCACGGTCCCTACCGTAGCCTATATATATATCCTCTATGGGTTTTGGATTCCTTGACCATGTTTGCTAAGTGTGAGATTGAGAATTAGGAGGGAATATGTGGGACTTTAGATTTTTACATATGTAGAAAAGTAAAACCTAAGCCCTTCTTGAAAATATTTTTGCTTTTCTGAAAATGTTAGTTTGGTGCATTAATTATAATATTTTTGATGGTAATTCATTAATGACACCAATTAAATTTAGACAATAATTACGTAATAAAATTAATAAAAAATATTTATAAAATACTAAACAAATTAAAATTTATATTTATGTTCGAACAAAATATAGGAATGAGAAAATTAAAATTTTCAAACTACATATTCTTAACCACACATGGGTATATAAACTTTTTCACAAATTCGATTCCTAAAAAAATACAGAACCTTCGTCCAAGCACTCTAAGCCCACGTGGGGAGCCCATACGCTGAGCCCACCACTTTCTTCCTTCTCCATTCTTCCTGGACCCTTCTTCCTCCTTCCTTTTGCTTTTCTAGGGTTTCCTCTCTCTCTCTAAAAAAAAAATCCTTGTGTTTTCTCTCTATCGGCATGAAGCTGACGGTGAAGACGCTGAAAGGGACCCACTTCGAAGTACGCGTGGCGCCAAATGATACGGTGAATCGTTCGATCTCTCCCAGTCGTTCTCTCGATTGATCTTCTTTCTGTTTCACTTATATCTCGCATTTATGATTGATGGTGTGGTTTGACAGTGGACCTAAGAATTACTTGATTCGTATGCATACATTTCCTATTTTTGTATGGATTAATGAAAATTTTCTTCTTTCTATCAGCGCGCAGCAGAAATTAGTCCCTTTTTATGAATACATATTGTATTTTTTTATAGCACATATTGATATGGAGTAGTAACTGGAAATGTATATTTGGGGCCATGTTGCAAGTATAATAGACTTAGTAATGTCGTATGGATCGATGCGATATTTTTTTTTCTTTTTCCAATCTTTTTTCTAGTGGGTCGGAGTGGTGAAATACTTTTACGGGATAAAGGTTGGATTTTTTTTTCCTGTAGTTTCCAGTATTGGTACACTCTAGATATGCTGCAACCAGTTGGTATTGTGAATGCTGCTGGTTCTATGGAGTTGAGTTTTGTCGGTAGTTGTACTTATTTCTTCGTGAATTTACTAAAAAAAAGTACTAATTGGGAAGGGAGCTTACCGATAGTTATGATAATAGATGGTCATTTGGATATGTATATGTTGAGACATGTTGATCATAGTAATGACTTACCCTGATTCAACTGATGCAGATTACTCCTTTTTCACTGTTCAAGTCAGCATTTTTCCAGGCTCTCATAATCAAATATTGGCCCCCGAAAATTTCAAACACAGAAACTGTGTTTTCCATGGTCATTAAGGGTCTGCTTGGTAACGGTGCAGTTCTAGGGTGTTTTTGAACCGACCGTTTATGAAAACCCTTGCTTGAGGCACTGGTTTTGGTCGGCTCAAAAAGTCCCAAAACCGGTGTAATGTAATTTTGGGTTGCTTTCTAAACACCCCAAATCGGTGGGTTTTGAGGGATTTTATTATTTTATTCCATTTATATCCTCACCAAAAATTTATAATTATAACTACTAATACCCTTCCATATTTAACTTTATTCGTGTAAAAAAATCAGTGTTCTAAATTTCGGCCTAGGCGGCCGCCGGCCGCACCGAAAATCCCCTAGGCGGCGGTCCTAGACGGGTTTCGGTTCTAAGCGGCCTATTTGGCCATTTTTTTTTTTTTTGATTTTTTTTTTAAAATCAATTTTCATATTTGACAAAAAAAATACTTACCTGTCACCGCCGCCGTCGTCGCCGTCGCTGCCGTCGACGTCGTCGCCGCCGTCGCCATTGCCGCCGCAGCCGACTGCTGGTGGTGGTGGATGCTACTGGCCTGCTGCTGCCGGCTGAGGGGAGGAGGAGGGGAGAGGGGAGCGGAGGGGAGGAGGAGAGGGGAGGGGTGCGGAGGAGGAGAGGAGAGGGGAGGGATGCGGAGGAGAAGTCTGCTTCCGTAGACTCTCTCTCCTCTCCCTTGTATTTTTTTTCTCCTAAGTTAAAAAAAATGATGAAGAAAAAAACAAAAACAAGAGATTCGAACCCTTAGCCACTCAAATAAAGACCAAAGCATAGCTACGCTAGCCACAAGAGCTCAGAAATTTATGTGTTTGAAAGTTACATATAGGTTATTTATATATATACTCATGAGCAAAATAAAAAAAATAAAAAAAATTGGCGCCTAGGCGCCCTACGCGTTAGTCGGGTCCTCGAAGCACCGATTCCGCCTAGCGAATCTATAACATTGAAAAAAAATTCAGAACCGCTCGTTAGTGAATTACCAAGCATGGATTGGACTGGTTTAAAAGCCGCTACTTAAAAAACACCAAAAATCGGACCCATCATAACCGCTCATGACCGGTACTCTAAAAATACCTCATAACCGCTACCTCTACAATTGCCAAGCAGACCCTAAGTAAAGTGAATAGTACATAAAGAAGGAAATAAAAAGTATATAATGAGATGACAATAATTGAGAACCCCTTTGATATACTAATTCTAAAGAGACGGCATTTGCATAAGTATTATATTATATGAGCTGACACTCTTGTTATTGTTGGAAACCCTGGTGGGGTCAAAACAGAGTTGATCCATGATATTTAAATGTGGCCTATATGGTCCAAAAGGGAACCCCTTTATTAAATACTGACCAATCTATATGCTTTGGATCCTCCTCTCATGTTCTATCCAATATGGACTGAACTCTTTGCAATTCCATTAGGTCTGGTCGGTTCTATCATATGTGATAGTAAACTCTTTATATAACTAATTTAGGTCCAATCCGTTCATAGATGCATCGCAATCTTGTTCCTTCCTGGATAGCTAAACGACACCTGTACCAATTGCGAACCACGTCCTTAGCACAACTATGGCCCTGTTGGCTAGGCCCACCTTTGGAGTTAGCCCGTATATTATCCCTCCAACCTTAGGTTCCGTATCCAGACTCCTTTATGGAGACTGCCCTAGCTCATGTGCAATTATTGACCCCTTCATGACCAATCTTTTGATCTGATTATCTGCATCACGTGCCATCGTAATGTGTCTTGGACCAACTAGAGTTCCCAAACAATCCATAGAGTTGCTATCCTGCATGCGCCATACTACCAAACTGCCACTCTATGCTTAAGCAGCTTAACTAACCATGATTGTAGCCATGGATTTTGATACCCCTTGCTGGAAACGTGGTGGGACCAAAAGAGAGTTGATCCATGAGACATGATATTTGAACTTTGGCCATAAGACTTTAAAGGGAACCTCTCTTATACCACCAACAAACTTGTGTACTTGAGTCAATTAATATGATTTGATGCACAAACCAACAAATATGATATTACTTATGATTCTTAACTTTTGTGACCTATTTGCCAATGACTGAAGGTACTTAAGGAAGGGGTAGCGGTTAACTTCCAAACTTCTGAGTGGGTGACCCAAATTTTTGTAACATATGTGGCAACCTTGCGAGGTTGGAAGGTTAGCTCTCTTTAACATTGTTAACTTGTTCTACCTAGGAAGCAGTAAGCACAATAGAGGATTTGGATGTCTGTAAGAGGAAATAGAAACAGTGGCCCCACAAATATTTATCTTCTTAAATTCAATAACTTTTTTTTTTGTTGGGGGGGGGGGGGGGGGGGGGGGTGGGTGTTGGGGGCGCTTGGTGAAAGGGTTATCTAAACCATGAGTAGTTGTTCCTCTCCCTTAACTTGTATCCACATGAAGCCATTACAATAAAGATTTGTACAAATTCTATTGAAGTGACGATCCTAACTCTAAAGTAGAACTGTTGAAATTGCCTATATCAATAGTGAAGTTGAACTTTTGAATCACCATGTATATTCTATTAAGTAATGCTTGTGTAGATATTCTTGTATATAGTATGTGTATTATGCATGTAAGAAGCTAAGATATTCTTATACTCCCAAATTTGTCCAAAGCAATTTAGGAAAGTATGCTTGCTTTTTTGAAGATTCGAGAGTATACACACATGGATTGCACAATCATGGTTGGATCAGACCCAATCCGATCCAGAGTGCACCGGCCAAGGATCGCTTATAATGTGTCCGGATTGTAGGACCCAGTCGTGGATCGTATGATGCGACTTGGATCGTATGGTCCGGACAGGGAGAGCGAAATTTTGGTACGGGTGTATATTTTTTTTGTAAAATTTATTGTATAAGTTAGGGAGGGCCTTCCTAATATATCAAACCTATTTATTTGCTTCTGTCATGATGTCAACTTATCCTCTCCTCTTCCAAAAGCCTAAAAGTAGAAAAACATAGATCTTCTATTTTTGCCTTTTCCTTCCATCCGAAATCATACTCTTTAGGTTATCCATTTCAAATCATACTCTTTAGGTTTTCTAATAAATTGGGCCACATGTATTAGCCATAGTTTACAGTATCGGCTGATACCGATCCGATGCGGTCGATACCGATACGGTTTTTCATGTCCCGATCCGATACCGACCGATATTCAATACTGACCGATACCGTCATTGGGGATCTCTTTTTCGGTCAATTTGGTAAAGAAAATTGAACAAGAAAGACAAATCAGCAAGGATTTAAAGCATAATAAGGTAGTAAAAGCATGTAAAAGATTTTTTTATTTTTATTTTTTATCTATTGCATGTAAACAAATCGGTAAGGGTGACAACTATTTCATTTAATTTCAAAACTACTAAGAAATAACACTAGAAATAATTTAAACTTATGCCTAAATGTATAAAATATATTTTTTTAAATGTTAATAATTTATTATAATTATTTGTTTTCCGATACAAAAAAAATCCAATACTCCGATCCGAAACCGCCGATACTACATATATCGCCGATACCGATACTCATAGAAATGGCCCGATACCGATTATGATACCGATACTGTGAACCTTGGTTAACATTCCGACTAAATCAGGCTTTAGCCAAAGCATTCAATTAGGATTATCTCTTCATTCTTACCATATTCCGTTCTCTTAGCGAACATAAAAATAAAACTTTAAATCCTTAAACTTATTACCTTAAATGTATGTTTCTGAATTCTGAGCAATCCAACAGACTACGAACATTGACAAGCTAGACAGGCTTAAAGTTTATCCTGAATTATCTAACTTTAGAATAAAAAGACACATAATTACATTTTCGCTATTCAAGTTCTAATTTCATGAATCTCCTTCCTCTATTTCTTTCCCTTCACAACTATATACATTCCATACTTACTTTCCATCCTTGGTGTTAAGGTTGTGAATTCTGAGGAAAAAAATGAAGTCAGAGTGTTCCTACTGTTTTTGTGCAGTCTACTTGTTTTCTTATCTAACATGAATAATTAGTGGGTACTTTTTGTTTGAACATCTTGTAGATTATGGTTGTGAAGAAGAACATTGAGGAGATACAAGGGAAAGACAGCTATCCGTGGGGGCAACAGTTGTTGATTCACAACGGAAAAGTTTTGAAGGATGAGACTACACTGGAAGAGAACAAAGTTACTGAAGATGGCTTTCTTGTTGTCATGCTTAGTAAGGTATGCCCTTGTTTTAATGTTTGGCTAGAAAAATAGTTCGCTTAACTTTTTGGTGATTTTGGTAGTTACATTTAATGCCAGTTTTGTGAATATTTTCTTCCTTGATTCATGATAATTTTCTTGAACTTACCTTGGTCAAGAGAAATATAACTGTGCAAATATCGTCTAGGAAACTAGAGGATGATTTGGATGTTACATGTAGGGTAAATTGCTGGAATGGCCTACCATTATTCTTATTACAACATCTTTTTTGAAAGTTAGGTCTATGAGGTTAAGCTAAATCATATTTCCATCGATAGACCCCCCTTGACTTGATTGTCTAAAGAAGATAAAATTGGACTTCTATATAAATTTTAGTTAGCAATTATAGTTTATACACTTTGTTACACTATCCTTCTTTGTCAAATTACAGACTTTTGCATGATTAATCAATCTTTTTCCTCCTTCCACCCATACCATCACCGACAAAGACGGATATTCATTCATTGCCACCGGATCCAAAACCAAACATCGTCATCCCCTAATGGAACCCAAATTATAGCCTCTTTTGTCACCACTATCATCACTGTCACCACTGCCGTCTAGCTGTCTACCTTTCTGTCATAGCACAATTGCACATCACTTTATCAGTCTCTCTTCTGCAGGGTAGACCGCACCTCCCTTCCCTCCTGTCTGTTCCTCTAGGAGCAGTTCCCTGAGCTCCCTCCGTCCTGTAGGCAGATGGCTCTTGGAAAAAGGGTAGGGAGAGATGGGTCTACTATAAATTCTTTGTTGGCAGCGGTACGGTGGCAGGCTGGTGCGGCAGTTGCATCTAGCTAGAGGAGGGGAAAGGAAGGGGGGGTGGGTGTTTTTTTTTTTTTTTTTTTTTTTTTTTTTTGTGGGTGGGGGGGAGTCGCTATTGAAGGGGTGATTGCTGGAGACGAAGAAGGGTATTGGTGTTGTAAATTAGAGCATTTTTGTAAAATTTCTTAACTGTATGCCTAGAATGTAATAGAAGTCTGTAGGTTTTTCTTATTAAATATATATGGGTAAATAGGTCTTTCAGGTTTCCTGCTTCTCTTGTTTTAACGTCGATTAGCTAAGGGAAAGCACTCAACTCTGGAAGAGATTACGTTGGGTATTTGTTTTGATTCAAGCGTACCTATTGTGTGTGTGTGTGGGTTTCCTGCGATTCCTCTTTTAATATGAACTTTATGTTCGTTGTGAGAGAATGTCTGATGCTTGATTAACGTATTACACCACATGCATGGCTACAGTTTACTATTGGTTTATGATATTATTTATGTTGGTACTACTGGTCTGTAAACCAAGGTTCACAGTATCGGTATCGAAATCGGTATCGGACTATTCATACGAGTATTGGTATCGGCGATATCGGTAGTATCGGCAGTTTCGGATCGGAGTATCGGATTTTTTGGTATCGGAAAAAAATAATTATTAATAAATTATTTATATTTAAAAACATATATTTTATACATTTAGGCATAATTTAAGTATTTTCAGTGTTATTTCGTAGTACTTTTTAAATTAAATAACATTGTAATCACCCTTAGCGATTGGTTTACATATAATAGATTGATTTTCTTCTTTTACATGTTTTTACAATCTTATTATGCTTTAAACCCTTGATGATTTGTCTTTTTCGTTTAATTTTCTTTGCCGAATTGACCGGAAAAGAGACCCTCAATGTTGGTATCGGTAAGTATCGGGTATCGGTCGGTATCGGATCGGGACATGCCAAACCGTATCGGTATCGGCCGTATCGGATCGGTATCGGCTGATACTTTGAACCATGCTGTAAACACGGGACCATTAACAAGCCTTCTACTAATTTGGAGCCCGAGATCGAATTTCAGCTTGGGTGAAAAGTGAATGCTACTTTAAGTATCACCCTCAGCCATATATGCTCTTCTTTGGAGATAATAGATGGAATTTATTGCAACTGATATTATTTGTAAATTACTAAATTTCCAAGGGGGTTTACTATTTATCAAGGTTCACACTATAGGTATCGGTACCACTACTTATCATATTGCTTTTTGCATGTTTGATCCGATACTAACCTCCATTGAAATCAGGCGGTTTTGACATTGGTACTCTCTTTCTGGTTAATTCAACAAAGAAAAAAATTTAAAAGAAAGAGACAAATAACAGTACCGACACGATGATCCGGTCATGTCAAATATCAACATGTATAATCTATACATAAGATTGCTTATTGAGACACTACCATTACCATTTGTGGAAGTTATATATGTATAAATTCACAACATTTGTCCCAACTTAATATCTTAATATTATTCTTTTATGAAGTATTGAAGTATTTATTGCCGAGTATTATGTTTAAAAACAAGTTACATGAACAAAATATCTATTGGAGGTGAGCGATTCATCAATATTGAATGTTAACTAACGGAAAACAACAAATAATATTTAAGATTATGCCTAAACATAACAATTGTTTTTGATAATTTCTTATTTCTTTTTATTTTTTTGAAACCTTTAACTCTGACGGAAGCCACTGATACCTATACTCATAAAGGAGGGCCTAAACCGATTCCGATGCAGGTATTATGAATCTTGTTGTTTATACCCATAACTCTTATTGTCATGCCTAATCCAACAAGTCAGCATAATGCACTGCACAGAGCGGGGCATTACATGTTCGGGGGTGGGACTCTCGTGCCTAGTCCTCAAAGCCAATCATTTTTCCGAAGTTACATATCCGTTTTGCTGACTTCCCTTGTCTACATTAGGGGTGAGCGTTCGGTTTATTTCGGTTCCAACCGAACCAAAATAGTCAAAACCGAATAAACCAAAATTCTAAAAATCTAAAACCGAAACCGAACCGAATTAGCCGAAAACCGTAACCGAACCGAACCGAATAAGCAATTCGGTTTGTTCGGTTAAAAATTTATATTGTTTAATGGGTTAGGTCCAAAGTTGGGATCATGGTTACATTATATTAAAATGGTAATTTTATACACACAATTGTTGTATTTCAAAGTTGCACATAAAGTTACTAGTTGTTAAATTATCAATGTTGAGCTTCAAAACATATACATAGAATTGTTATTTTCAAAATATGCAAACTTTTAATAACAAAATATGCATAAAATTTAGGATATTTACATAATTGTATAATTCTTATTCGATTTTGGACCGAAACCGAAACCGAAACCAAAAACCGAAACCGAATAAGGAATTTTTCTATTTTCAAAATTGAAACCGAATAAGAAATTTTTCTATTTTCAAAACCGAAACCGAACCGATTTTTTTTAAACCGAACCAAATCTCTTATACGGTTCGGTTAGGTTCGGTTTTCGGTCTAAAACCGAATAATGCTCACCCCTAGTCTATATTGTTCCATACATTATGTACTTTATAAACAAAGGAAAATAACATCTTCCAGCCTCATGACTTCAAGTTGCCAACCGAGCTCAAAACGTCTCAGAACGTCCAAGTGATTTCCCGCACCTGTGGATGAGGGGGTCATCATATTGGAAAATGCACTGGTGAGCACCCTTAACCCAACTCACCTAAACCAACACGGTAATCATGTGAGGGCATGTAAAATTATTAAGTGGTCTTTCTATTCTTGCCATAGGATCAATTAACAATTCATAAGTATGTATATAGAAACATAAATGTGTCACTTGACACAGTAAATTTTATCCAAGACTACCATCCTTCGTTGCAAACAATATTATCATTCATAATATATAAATGTGTCATTAGTGTGTTCATGTATCAATTGGTAGCATTCATAGAATATATGTCTTGAGTTCATCTCTCTAAACAACTTGATAGGCCTGCAAACAAATTATCATTAGTATGCAGCCTAACTATATAACGGTTATTGGTGACACACCATTTTGTACTATATATGGTATTGTGATGCGTCCTTCCAGTCTAGGTAGCTATTCCCACTGAAGGTCCCATAATATCTCGTGCATGAAGCACACTCCACATAATTTTCTTCTATTCCGAATCAGTCCCGGTGCCTTGGATCCCGTTCGAAAAAAGCGAAACCTTGTACACAAATTTTCCATAACCATGCAAATACATGAATTGTTTAACTATAAAACATATGCATGGTACATAAACTGAAATAAAATAATGTAAACTAATACTTGTATAAATGTTCATTCTTGCGATAATCTTAATTTCTACTCAGCGTTGTTCTGATTGACGACCCATCATTCCAAACCACATCCGAACATTCCGTGGTACCAAACCACATCCAACCATTCTGTGACACCAAACCACATTCGACCAAATTATTTGTGATTTCAAATTATATCTAATATTTGAGAAAAATATTTAAGATTTTAAATTATATTTTCAAACTTATTTCTAAGATATTTTTCTAATATTATATTTGAAAAATAGATAAGATTTGAAAAACTAATTTAAAAGATAAAATTAGTAACCAAAATTGTATTTAAGGAGTTAAATTTACGTAGGATGAGAATATAAAAAACTATAAAAGATGAGGAACTAATATATGTTAAAAAGTCGGTGTGAGAAATATGTCCTGCCCTTCTTGCACCCCTTTCATTTTCTTTTTCACATGGGGCACTCATTCCTCACATGAGGCGCCATCTCTAATGGCGTCCCACTATTTTTTTCCACCATAGGACGCCATTGCTAATGGCGCCCCATTGCTTTTTCCGATGACGCCTCATCCCCCCTTTGTAAATATTTCAAATTTCTACTCTCCTATGTAAATACTCCAAATTGTATCCCTCCGTACGTAATTTTCTGTATATTTAAACATTTTGATTAGTAATTGGAGATTTGAGTCTGTAACAAAGTAAATGGTTTGTCAACTTGACAGCAGACATGACCCTTAACAAAGATGAATGGAAGAAAAGTATTCAGATAGTTGACCTGAAAATTTTGGGATAGGGCTTTGTTGTTCTTATGAGGAATGAGAGATTTTTTAAGAACTACTTTCCAGGAAGAAACTAAACCTACTTTAATAGTTTCCTTAGAAGCACTAGATGTTCGGCTGCATGGAGTACTGAAAGATAAGGGGTTGGTACGGAGAGAACAATATTTTAGTAATAAGAGTTTGTATTTAATATCAATTGATGTCACTGCTTCATATTACACCACATTTTA
Organism: Iris pallida; assembly: GCA_029216955.1. Taxonomy (NCBI): domain Eukaryota; kingdom Viridiplantae; phylum Streptophyta; class Magnoliopsida; order Asparagales; family Iridaceae; genus Iris; species Iris pallida. The sequence goes on along the minus strand of JANAVB010005599.1, from coordinate 10,556,069 downwards.
CAGCTTGTACTTTTGGCTAGAGCAATGCTGCTACACATTCTGAGTCTCCGAAACTAACCCCTGAATTGAACCCAGAGTTGCCTTTGTATATATTTTTGGTTTAATTATGTCGAAGCCAAATGTGGGTGCAACAAACTGATTACTGCAAATTACATTGTTTTCAGTTCGGAGGTTGTTCTTTGGAGGTTTAGAGTGTGCATCATTTGGCAATGTTTTACGTTCAGTTTGTATTGGTAGTAATATAGCTTTATTTTTTTTTCGGAAACTTCTTGCTCTAATGATTTATTGTTGGTATCTCTTAAGAGTAAAAGTTCAGCTACCGGGTCCTCATCTGCACAGGTATACTTCTTTGTACTATAATTGTCCATTTACTTGAATTTGAGTTTGTTGAAAGCATATTGTTGTATTTTCTTAATGATAATTAAGCCTTTGATCTATAGCCTTCTGCGGCGGTTGTGACCCCTCCTGCTCCTGCTGAGGCGCCACCACAAGCAACGTGAGTGAATATTCAATTTCTCTTGTTAGTTCTCCTTTTAATTATCTTATCACCATCCATGGTTATTTGTTTCTTTTCCCTTTGTTATAGAGTCTCAATGAATCCTGCAACTCGACAAGAAGGATCAACAGCACAGTATGGTTCTACATGCTGACTAGTCTTTACTTGCTTGCTTTTATAATATTACTTTCGTGGACAGGCCAATACAATATTGTTTTGCAAGCATGTATCGAAATTAGTTTTTGCAGAAACAAATGCTTATGTCCTCTTAGTAGATGGTGCCTCATCTGACCTGTAGTCTAATATTACTTATATATGGAGCAGTTAATTCATGGGTTTGGATTTCTACATGTTCTCCGAATACTTGTTGAAAGGTAATGCTCAAGCAAGGGGAAAGTATAGCAAGACTGTAACCAAAGGTTATAAATTAAATGGTGAGAAGAGCTTATAGTTTAGTTATACCCAAGAGTATTTCCTTTTACATATGCATCACTGCTACTATGTAATATGCGAACTGGGTCCTTGGTGGATTTCTCCGATGATACATTGATCTTAACCTGAGCTATACCTCCAAGGGGTGGTAGTCCACCTGAACTTTTGTCGTAGTAATAACAAATCCAATCTCAAGATCCCTTTGGAGGGAATACTTATAATGAATCTTCTAGCTTGTTTTACTTTTCTCATGTCGTGGTGTGACGATAAAGTAAAGGAAGAGTTTCTAACTTATAGATGATAGCATATAGAGCGATAGTAACTAATGGTGGTCATAGTGGATAATATGTGCTGCCATGGAGCCATAATTATGGTTCAAAAGATCTTCAAAAAATGAAGAACCTCAACATCATGTGTAGACACTTGTATATTGTTAATGTCCTTGCCGTTACATCCAAACACGTTACATCCAAACACTCGGGTTGTGGTGAGGGTTGAGGTTTATATATCTATTAATTCCAAAACATCCCTGCAGGTCTGATGCTCACTTTATGGGTGAGAGATGGATTCCCAACAGTATACTGTTTTGTAAAATCTGTTTAAAATGTGTGCAGGCAAGTTTTGAACATCGGTTGCTTTGATACCATGTTAAAGTTCCTGTCACTCCACCAAAGCTCTACACTTACGCTGGGGATTGAGGGTTATATCTTTTTTTATTAACTCCTATATATACATTGTCAGAATGGGAGGTAGAGCTGCAGAAAGAAGTTGAGACAGGTGGGCTACATAGAAGAGGGAAGCCAAACCGATCACTAAAAATATCAAATTGGTTGGCAGAAAAGGCATGGTGGAGTTGAGGTAAGCCAGCGGATTACAATATTAGTAGTGGGGCAAGGCACAACCTAAGATAAGAGTGATAGAAGACGGTAGCCAAACAGTCATATAGCGGGCAACATGCCAGCCTGTTGCCAACTCGTGCAGGCAGGGGATGGAGTGACGTTTATCTATTTTGATTTGATTTTTTTGACTATTATTATATATGCCTTATGGTCTTTTAGTCTTTTTTTCCTGGGCCAAATTAAGTAAGCAATAGTTAAATCGTGTTTAAGTGTTATATATATATATATATATATATATATATATATATATATGCACGTGCATTGCACGCATTTTAATTAGGAAGACTAAACGACAGTCCCTTAACTATTCTAAAATTATTATTATATTATTTAATATGTAAGACTATTTATGAAGACCAAAGGACAACTCCTGTATTAGCTAGCTACCCCAATTAACTTTAATGAACAATTATAATTATAAATATATGCAAGTGTATATTTGGAAAGAAAAGTTTTACGGTGAAGCTGATCTTTTCTCAATATATATATATATATATATAGTCAAAGCCACCTGCCTCTAGTAGTCAGTAGTGGAGACCAGCGCATCATGGGTGGGTTCAAGCCCATGGGGAAGTGGATTATTTCCTCCAATTATGGTGGGACTTTATATATATATATATATATATATATATATATATATATATATATATCATCCAAGCTTTCTCTCATTATGGATTTGATTATGGAGCATAACAAGGTTCAATAAAAGATTTGGCAAAGTTCTTATGACTGGTTGTTTACTTGATGTCAATCCTCTATGTTGGTACCAAATTTTTAGCTAAGGTAGGTATGAGCATGAATGGGTCATTATCATAGAACCTAGGAGGTAGTTAGCTGGTAGGTAGACCTACATTTTGGATATGCATTTTAAGCTCATTCAACCAAGAAACACCCTCCATTTTTCTTTGGCCTAAAACCAGTCTAGACCAAGAGGTAAGATGATACAATTTGCTACATGAAATTGCATTCATCTCTATGCTACATTAAGCAAAAAAGTAAAAAATAATGACAATCCCATAACTAACAAACAAGGCATAAATTAGGTCAAAATGGTACACCAAGAAAAACTTGGAAACGTTCATCATAATACTATACAACAACAATGACTTTATGCCAATTTATTGGGCTCGGCTATTTGAATCCTTTTCTTCCACTCATCTTTTTAAGTGCCTTGTCTCTTTAACAATTAAGGAAAACCATATCTTTTTTTGCAACTCCAATGCAAGTTCATTTATCTCTGTCCGAGTTCTAGGGACTCCTTACCTGACACTACTATATAACAATGTTTACAGTATCGACATCGAACCCTTCCTATAAGTATCAGGAACGACAGTTTCGGCAATATCGACAGACTCAGATCAGAGTATCAGATTTTTTTTTTATCGGGAAGCAAATAATTATTAATAAATTACTAACATTTTAGAAAAATATTTTATATATTTAAGCATAATTTTAAGTACTTTATGTTTTGTTTTTAAATGGTTTTGGAATTGAATGAATAGTAGTCGCTCTTGTCGATTGGTTTACCTAAGATAGATGAGTTCAATTCTTTTACACCCTTGCTGATTGGTCTTTTTCGTTCAATTTATTTACCAAATTGACTACAAAAGAGACATCGAATGTCGGTATCGGTACCAGTTGGTATCGGATCGGGACGTGCAAATCCATATCGGTATCAGCCGTATCGGATTGGTATCGGTCGATATTGCAAACTATATTGTAAATGCACGTGTGTTGCACGTATTTCATGTTGGTGTTTTTTGTCTTTAGACTAGGAAAGATAGTTCCACATCGGCTACGCCAAATGGTAAGTATCTCAATATAATGTATTGCTTGTGTTGAGGTGTGCACATGAGGTGTGGTAGGGCACAAGTGTGTGCCATGTGGGAGTATTTTCCTAGAATGAAAAAGGATTAATTCCAACAAGGATGCAAGTTGATTTTTGTTGTGCAGACTCGGACTCGGATACGGACTTCAGGATGTCTCGTGCATGCACGGGAGTGGGGGTAGGCGTGGACTGGCACACTTCTATGCTGATTGTGGGATAATCTAAAATATCAAACTCTATTTTTGAGTATTGGTATTTTAGTCCCACATCGGATAGGAGAAGAGGTGAAGTCTCACTCCACTCTATAAATAGAGTCCCTTGGCCTCCTTTGAAAGATGCACCAAAGAAGAGAGTTAAGGGAGTCCGTAAAGTTCATGAAGCCCGTTCAAGTCTCAAAAATTGACTGACGAGCGTTTCAGAAGTTCTCTAAGAACTTGCTGGTTCCTGGAAGCGGATCGTATATAAGCGAATCTTGCTTTGAGCAACGGTGATCTGATCACCCCAACAAAGCTGCCTTTCTCTTTCCTCTTTCCTTCTCTTCTCTGATCTAATCAGAAACTTTTGTGGGCTTTCATCGCTGCTGCTGCTAGCAACTCGATTTGTACCTTCCTAAAAGAAGCTCTACATTCGTTTGTTGTTGTAACGAAATTTCTTTAGATTTTCGTTACCCAGAATCCTCCAAGGATCTCTGTAGTGCACCTTCTTTGAAGTGTTAATACAAAACGTTGTTGCTATTTTGACAACTGTTTCGATTTTCTGTTTTCCATCGAAAATTACGCCTCGGAAATAACAATCTCAAAGCAAGATTTATATTCGATGGAAAACAACCGTGCAAACCTTCTCGACACAAGTTTTAACAAACTTGAGAAGTTTGACGGGGAGCATTACAATGTCTGGAAGAGAAAGGTCAACCTTAATCTTCAACTCGTGAGCGTTGACTTCGTGTTGACAGATCTTGAGCCTTTAAGTCTAGAAGGTGAAAATGCTCGAAGGGTCGCTGAAGCCACTGCTCTGCAATCCAAGTGGAGGAGAGATAACAACCTTTGCAAGTTGCTTATCTTAAACTCTATGGAAGACTCTCTTGCAGAGTCATATTCCAAGAAGGTGAAGGCCAAAGAGATTTGGGATTCTTTGGGTAAGCTATATGAAGATGATGAGAACATATCCAAAATCTTCATCGTCGAGAAGTACCACAAGTGGCTCTTCGAAGACGAGATGACGATGCTACCTCAAGTGTAGGAATTCCTGAAGTTGCGCCAGAAGTTGGATAACGAGAAGATGCCCCTCGTCGACAAGTTTGTCGTTGGAGGGATAGTCTCGAAACTTCCTGCTAGTTGGAACTACTTCTATGCTAGAATGCATCGGAAGAAGCTGGACATTAGCTTGGAAGATCTTCTACAAGAGATCCACGTTGGGGACGAAATGCGATCTCAACAGAAGATGGACTCTCTGTCCAAACAACTGGCTAAGGCCAACTTGGTACAGACAAGAGAGTTCAAAGGGAAGCAGGTGGCTTCTCATCACAAGAAGGACTCCACTAATCTGAAAGTGAAGGGTCCTTCGTTCAAGCAACAGAAGTCCAAGTCCCACGTGACTTGCTTCAACTGTGGTAAGAAGGGCCACTACAAGAGTGAATGCAAATCCAAGCCCAAACCAAAATAGCAGGTATAGCTAAACTTGGTTATTTTGATTACTTAACTTGGTTGCTATTGTTGCACAGGTTGAGTTATCTAGCGTGGTAGCTAACTAGTTCTGATACTAGTGCATCTGACCACGTGTGCTCTCGAAGGAGCTGTTCACCAAGGACGAGCCGTGTTATGACGAAGGTCTCGATGGCGAACATGTACCTAGCAGAATATCTGAAGATCGAGATAGTGGTTATGAACCACCGACAAGGACACTGGAATGCGTGTTACACGTACCAGAGATTTTCCAAAATTCGATCTCAGGAAGTCTGTTATCTGATATAGACTTGAAAGATGGACATTCGTACTAGCCAGATGGTAATTTCTTGACGAGGAACATGCTTCGAAAAGATGTTCGGTGCTGAAAGGATGTTCGAACTTCTGCTGATGGTGATGAAGTTACTTCATTGAATGGACTGAGAGTTGTTCTATGATAGAAGCAAACTCAAGATGTCATATCTAAGCCTTATCTCCAGAATGTGGGGGTAAGGAGGTGGAGGGATTTGAGGTCTGTGCAGAGACAAGACAGGTCAGAAAGCTGCTCAGACGATTGAACTAAAGTACAAATCTCCTGGAGTTAGTACACTCAGATATCTGTGACTTTTATCAATTCTCCACGGAGGTCGGGTTGAAGTGTTTCTCGAAGTGCACGTTCGCATGTCTTCTAAGTCGAAGGATGGAGCATTCGAGAAGGTCAGGGACTTCAGGGCTGAAGCTGAATGTTAAACCGATTTACAACTACTCAGGATTGATCAAGGCGGAGAGTATCGTTTGTTGGATTCGCATCGTTCTATTATGAACATGGAATTGGCTATGAAACGACTGCTCTGTAGTATCTATAATCCATGGAGTGTCAGAAAAGAAGATCAGGACGCCGTTAAAGATGATGATATCTATACTGCGAATCTTCCAATATGCTTCTGGGGATATATTGCGTGTACGGCTATGTTCATCTTCTAAATAAAGTATCGTTCGTATATCTGACTATGATTCTCATCAGCACTGGTTCAAGGTCAGACCTAACTTGAATATCATTCAAGTGTGGGGGTGTCTGGTGTACGTGAAGCTTCCGGATATTAAGATTCAGAAGTCAGGGATGAAGACCAAGAAGACAGTAATTCTGGAATTAGCTGTTGTAAGCTATGCTCGGAGATCACTTGTATCAATCATATCATTGAGTCTCGCGAGGCATAATTCTTTGAAGACAATTGTTAGGGACAAAAACATTATTCTCGCAGATATTCTGGAGAATATTGTTGGTACCGAAGGAGCAAGTACTTTCAAAGAAGTAGAAGTCCAGAAGGTACTTGTCATTGATGACAATACTTGAACTAGTATTCGCTAAGCAGTAAGCAAAGCGAGTGAGAAGGCCGAAAGATTTCAGAGATAAACGTTATCATCCATCACGTAGAGCCTGATGGGGTGATGAAGTCCAGAGATGCGATCTCCCGGAAGAAAGAGTAAATGATAAAATTGACTCCGTAACATCCAATTATAAATAGATGTTAGTTAATCTGCCTGAAGGAGCAAAACCAATCGGATGTAAATGGATCTTCAAGAAGAAGATGAAAACCGATAGAACTCTTGATAAGTTCAAGACTAGGTTGGTAGCCAAGGGGCTAGGTTGGTAGCCAAGAGATTTTCTCAGAAGCAGGGGATTGATTACTTTGACACTTATGCTTCAGTAGCACGGATGACGACCATCAGGATGTTGATTGCTCTAAGTGCAATCCATAAGCTAATTATTCATCAGATGGATGTTAAAACTGCTTTTCTGAATGGTGAGTTGACTGAAGAGATTTACATGCAACAACCGGAAGGATTCGTCGTCAAGGACCTCGAAGACAAAGTCTGTAAGTTGGTAAAATCTCTGTATGGTCTGAAGCAAGCTCCCAAGATGTGGCATGAGAAGTTTGATAAAGTCATAAGATCAAACGGCTACAGGGTCAGCAAGACGGATAAATGTGTATACACAAAGTTCGCTGACGGGAGAGGAGTTGTCGTTTGTCTGTACGTGGACGACATGCTGATCTTGGGTACAGATTTAGCAAGCGTCACTGAGACAAAGAAGTTTCTCTCGTCTAAGTTCAGCATAAAAGACTTAGGGGAAGCTGATGTTATCCTAGGGATAAAGATCATCCGGACGGAAACTGAAGTGGCATTGTCACAGTCTCATTACATTGAGAAGATGCTCACACGCTATGGGTATCAGGATCTTCCAGTGATAGATATGTCGTATAGGTGTGACAAGAAGCTGAAGCCAAATCCAAGGAAAAGCGTCAGACAGTTGGAGTATTCACACGTCATCGGGAGTTTGATGTATGCGACTACTGCCACAAGGCCTGACATAGCTTTCGTCGTAGGAATGCTGAGTCGTTTCACGAGCAACCCAGGCATTGAGCACTGAAAAGCTGTGAAACGGGTTATGAGATATCTCAAGAAGACTCAGACATATGCACTGCACTACAGCGGAGATCTGCCGGTAGTGGAAGGCTTCAGTGATGCCAGCTGGTGCTTAGAAGTGGAGAGCGAGAGGTCCACAGGTGGATACATTTTCACAATGGGTGGAGCTGCTATATCGTGGAAATCGAAGAAGCAGACTATGCTCTTGCGGTCATCCATGGAATCTGAGTTCTTTGCACTTGATACCGTAGCGGAGAAAGCAGAATGGCTTCGGGAGCTCATGTATGATCTTCCAGTGGTTGAGACGCAAATACCGGCAATACCGATATACTGTGACAACCAGGCGACTGCGGCGGTGACATCAAATGACCTCTTCAACGGAAAGAATAAGACTGTGCGGTTGAAGCACATGGCAGTACACGATCTCATCAAGAGGGGTGTTATTGCAGTGATTGATGTTCGGAGTCAGGAGAACCTGGCGGATCCGTTCACCAAGGGCCTCAAGCGCCAGCTGGTCGATGACACAGCTTGTAAAATGGGCTTGAAGCCATTCTGATATTGTGTTATTACATTCCTACCATAAAGTTTTATGCTATTAGTTCAAAGAGAAATCTACTAGACATCTAGCTTTTGGTTCAAGGGAGGACTATTAACCGGAAGAATATCAGGAACGGTGGATACTTGTCCTCTGTGGCATGGAGAGGTTACGGACCTACAACCACTGTTGTCTACTGTTGTTTTCTGCAGAAAACGGATTCTGTGGGACGGTTGGCTTAAACGCCTTGATGAGTTCTCAGGCAGAGTGAATGTCTGGAGTGCTTTACAGGAAGCACGGTAGCGCAGCACTACAAGGAGTGTAACTCCATGCTATAGTGGGGTGACTCCACCATGAGGTTCCCGGTTAGGGGTAATGCCTCGGCTTTGTGAGCCAAGTCACAGCGGAGTAGCACCGCAAATAGGCAGGTAGCCTAATGCTGTATGATAAAATTAAAGAGGGGTAGCTAGCACTACAAATGGGAGGTGTTTCTCATGTTAAGTGGCACGACACCACGATGAGGTACCCGGATAGGGGTAAAGCCTCGGTCTTGCAAGCCATGTCGTTGCGGCGTAACACCGCAAAGGAGTCTAAGGCTTCATGCTAGGTGGTATGGCACTACAAAGAGGATGTGACCTCATGCTACAGTAGTATAACACTACAATGAGGTTCCCGGTAGGGGTAATGCCTCAGCTTTGGACCATGTCATAACGGTGTAGCACTGCAAGGGAAGCGCAAGGCTTCATGCCATGTCTCTTTGATAAAGAACTCACCTATAGTATATGGACAGAGATATCATGCCGTCTCTTGAGGGTAAACTTGTAGACGCCCAAAATTATACACTGAAACCAGGCTGGCACAAGACGTTTAATGTGCAGCCAGAAGCACAGTTGATGTTATTATTTGAGTGGAAAGAATTGCAGTTATGGTGCAGAATTCAAGGCTTAGTCCATTCTTGTATCATGCTGTTATTTAACCTATGCGGGAAGATTCAAGTCGTAGCGACATCTCTCCTAATGCATGATGGGCAGTCACTGTGGGGAACGCTCAACCCATATATTGAGATATGTGGGAGATTGTTGGTGTTTTTTGTCTTTAGACTAGGAAAGATAGTCCCACATCGGCTATACCAAATGGTAAGTATCTCAATATAATGCATTGCTTGTGTTGAGGTGTGCACATGAGGTGTGGTAGGGCACAAGTGTGTGCCATGTGGGAGTATTTTCCTAGAAGGAAAAATGATTAATTTCAATAAGGATGCTAGTTGATTTTTGTTGTGCAGACTCGGACTCGGACACGGACTCCAGGATGTCTCGTGCATGCACGGGAGTGTTCGTGGGATAGGCGTGGACTGACACACTTCTATGTTGATTGTGGGATAATCTAAAATATCAAACTCTATTTTTGAGTATTGGTATCTTAGTCCCATATCAGATAGGAGAAGAGGCGAAGTCTCACTCCACTCTATAAATAGAGCCCCTTGGCCTCCTTTGAAAGATGCACCAAAGAAGAGAGTTAAGGGAATCCGTAAAGTTCAGGAAGCCCGTTCAAGTCTCAAAAATTGACTGAAGAGCGTTCCAGAAGTTCTGTAAGAACTTGCTGGTTCCTGGAAGCGGATCGTATATAGGCGAATCTTGCTTTGAGCAACGGTGATCTGATCACCCCAGCAAAGTTGCCTTTCTCTTTCCTCTTTCCTTCTCTTCTTCTCTGATCTAATTAGAAACTTCTTGTGGGCTTTCGTCGCTGCTGCTGCTGCTGTTAGCAACTCGATTTGTACCTTCCTAAAAGAAGCTCTACATTCGTTTGTTGTTGTAACGAAATCTCTTTAGATTTTCGTTATCCAGAATCCTCCAAGGATCTCTGTAGTGCACCTTCTTTGAAGTGTTGCTACGAAACGTTGTTGCTATTTTGACAACTGTTTCGATTCTCTGTTTTCCATCGAAAATTACGCCTCGGGAATAACATTTCATACTACCTGGGAAGAACATAAAATAGTCCCTTAATTTTTTGCTACTTGAGAAGAGCATACAACCACCTTTTAATTTTTTACTACTTAGGAAAAGCAAACAACGGCCCCTTAATTTTTTTTCCTGTACATAATTACCAAACTACTCATGTTAAATTCAATGAACAATTTTAGTTAGTAAACATAGGTAAGGGCATTTTTGATTTTAAAATTTTTTTTGGTGAAGCCTGAACTTTTTCTATTATATAGTGTATAGATATTTGTCTCTCTTAACTAGAGCATGTATTATGTTAGTTTATGTTACACATCCAAACCACCTGAGATAAGCTTTTCCTAAATTTGGGAACCTCCAACTTCTGAATACATACAGTTCTTGTCCTATCTTTTAATGTATAGGTGCTCATCCGTCTTACCATTCTCATCTCAACTATACGTTATAAAAAAGATAATGGGGGTTATATACTTCAAAATTAAAGATTTTTTGTATTAATTATTGAAAGGGCATTCTAGATCTAGCTCCGGTAAATTGTTCGTGTTTTGAATTTGGTCCTTGGTATTTGCCTCCAAATTGTTTAATGCACTTGTTTATGAGGACTCCTTGGGAGACATATTTGGGTTCCTAGTGAGCTTTTCGGGGCGTGAGAAATGAGGTCTATGGGACCTATCTAGACTCGGCTAGCTTTAAGAGATTTTTATGTAAGAGTTGTATTAAATATTTTTAGAGTTCTTGTATGTAGGAATTTTTGATAGTATATATTTCTCTTGAAAAAGGATTGGAAGTGATGTGTTGTTACAATATGTCATCGGATGGGACCTATCTAGACTTGGTTAGCTTTAAAGGATTTTTATCTAAGAGTTCTATTAAATATTTTTAGACTTCTATTATGTAGGAATTTTTGATAGTATATATTTCTTTTGAAAAAGAATTGCAAGTGATGTGTTGTTACAATATGCCGTCGAATGCAATGTCTACTAAATGTATCAATTGATTAATTTCTGGAAGGAAGGGCATGTTTGACTTAAGGGAATTCTGGACTCCTGTTCTTAAATATAGTGGGAATGTAGTCAATGGAATTTAGTATGAAATACTCATTACATTAGGCATGATACCTTTAATATAATCATGTTATCTTAAGGGTGGTTTGGTAAATGAATGAGCAGCCAAAATGATAAGGAAATGTCTATACGTGCTCGCGCATGTCAAGGCTCATGCTCATGTTTTGAGATGACTACTTTCCAGTTTAGGGGGGTTAGTGAAACTGATTTTTGGTGTGGCTATGATTTCATAATCACAACCAGTGTTTTCAAGTAAAATACAATGATTCTTACAATTACCGTGATTATGATTATGAAATCACATTAATTATGTGTTTAGAAATCTTTTCAATTTGTTTTGCGTATTTATCAAAATTTTATAATGACGAATATAATATTTTCTCTCTCAAAAGCTTACGCTAACTAACAATTAATTTGTTGACATTGGATAAAACATATAAATGAACATTATAATCTTAATTAAAAGTAATCTTTACATTATAAACTAAAATCAATATAAAATTAATTACAACTAGGTTATACCATATTAATAAAGTTGTGTGCTTTATAGACAAAAGTCATATTGGAAAACCAATATAAAGTTGATCATCGCCATCGCTGAACTAGCAAAGGATAATTTGATATGTTGGCAATGATAGCTTCGACATGAATCTTGTGAGGGCAACATTCGGGACGTTGGACTTGAATGTTATGAAGCTATGCATCCATTTTGCTTTTTCGGTATGTGCTCATGTGTCGACGACACCACGTATATATATCAGAGAGGATGGAGGAGGTATCGGTGACCATGAGAAAGAAGAAGATGGAGTGGAGATTCTCGTGAGAGAATGGCTCTGGACATCCGGAGTTGGTTGAGGTGGTGAAGGGAACAACGACGTTTTTATCGGCATTGAGATCCATGGAAGATGGTGGAAATTTTAAAATAAAAAAGGTGTACTCATGTAGCAAGTGGAGATTTTCAGATCGAGATGGTGGAGATTTTAAAGAATCACATGTCAAAAAGGAGACCAAAAAGGTGTGTCTGTTATGAAGGGAGTCGATATAAATTTGGAAAGAGTGATTACAAAATAACAACTATGGAGGGTTTATAATCTCAATCGACTAACAGGTGGTTGTTGAGTTCACTTTCCATCCACAATTGACTAACACTAGATTACATAAACACATTCTGTGATTATGATCTCAATTGACTAACCCGCTTAGTGAATTAAACATGGCAAGAGCTGGCGTGATTTGTTGGAATTTTTTGATCACAACCTTCTTTGATTAAGTAGCTCTTGAAGCAACTTAATTGATGCGCCTTTGAATCACTTAGCCGTATTGATGTTCTTGTCGACTCTTCAATTAAGAGGTCAGTGTGCTTTTAGCATGAGGCACACCTTGTGGACTTCTGCAGTACACGGAGGGCTCTTATTAGAATACAATTCAACTGATACTCTTGTATTCTGTAAGGAGAAGAGAGTCCTTTGTGATATTTCTCAGCCCGGTCTCAAATAGCCTGCATTCATAAGGTGTTGTAGTGAATTAATGGGAAAATATGGTTTACCTTTTAATCTGTTTTTGGAAGCTGAATCAACTGCACTTACTGGGGCACTATATGACTATGTTTGTTGCTTATTTCGAATGGAGGAAAGATTCATCTACTCACACCTGAAAGTTCTGGGTAAAGGCATATGCAGCTGTTGTAGTTGGTGCTAACTACACTTGATAGATCATATTGTTGTTAATAGAGTGAAATAAAGAAGTACTCATGTAGCTGATCCCAATGGCTTAGTATGGAGGTTGAATTAACTGCTTTTACAACAAATGCCAGAAAGCTAATATTCTTATCTGATTTGTGAATAATCTAACTCGTTCAATCCTGAAAGTGTCCTAGAGGTGCTATTATACTGCCCTTCTATGTTGCATTGACATGGGAAAGTGTCCAAATTGTATTCATACCCATTTCCGTGTTAGTGTGCATTCAAACATAAATGACTACTTAGTAGTTAGTACGTATCTGAAAATGTCCGTATCCATATCCGTATCGTCTCCTTGTATGTATCCAACATCTGTGTCTGCATTCATGCAACATAGCTGCCTTTTGAAATGATAACTTGTTTTTGCTTCTTAATTGCAGAGCACCTTCTGATGTCTATGGTCAAGCGGCATCTAACTTAGTTGCTGGAAGTAATCTTGATCCGATAGTCAATCAGTTGATGGATATGGGTGGCGGTAACTGGGACAAGGATACTGTCATGCGTGCACTTCGTGCTGCTTACAACAATCCAGAGCGTGCGGTGGAGTATCTGTATTCTGTGTGTAATCTTTCACAATGTAGCATCTTCTGACTAAAATAAAAGTAATTGCACAGTGAAAGTTTATTTTCTCCTTCCAATATCAGGGTATCCCGGAAATAGCAGAAATTGCTGTTCCGGCACCTCATAATCCTAATGAAGCTGCTGCAGTGGGATCATCACCTCAATCTGGATTGCCAAATGCTTCTCCTTTAAACATGTTCCCACAGGTCAAATTTGATTTCTTGGCTATTTAACGCTTGTTAGTTATTTTCTGCCGAGTTCCATGTTAAATTGCTAGTTGCTAACAGGGAGTTCCCAGTCTTGGTGCTGGTGTTGGAGGTGGACCTCTTGACTTCTTGAGAAACAACCAGCAGGTTATTCTCCTCCAATTAATAGTTTCCAGCTCTACCATGTAGTTCTGTTCTTATATGTTCTTTTGTCACTCCTAACATTCTACAATTATCATTGGACATCTTTTATCTCCTGACATTTTCAGCCCCATGATTGGGCATGTTCTTATTTTATAGCTCACGAACATGTACCAAATAACTGAACATAACTGCAGAACGATTTCAGTGATCTTATTTAAGACGATCCTGACATCTATCTTGATAAAAATTTCATGAATTTGTTACCATTCAATATTCTCAAGAAAATTGGACTTGGTTAGTCACAACATAAGCATCTAACGAACACATGTTTCAAACTTGGAATTACAGAAAACCACTAATGTAATAACAGTCATGTATATGTGGTGATTTTTTTGCAGAAGTTGGTTAACCTGTAATACTTGTCTAATTGGTGGGCCACTTTTTTGAAGAGAAGCTTGATCTGAAAGCTGTTTATCCTAGGATTGTCATTCTTTATATCAATGATGCGCAATGATACTTGTGTTTTATTCTGAAGTCCTCACAATATCTATAGCGATATATTTTGGTAACCTTGAGATGATCTCCAGAAATAGAAACTTGCAGATTAGATTGTTCTCATCTCCTAGGAAACATAGTGTGTCCAATTGTCTATGACATAGTTAACTGCTGTTGTAGACTTCTACTGATCAGTTTTGAAAAATACTTATTTCAGTTATTTTCTAGGTTGCAACTAAATTGTCATTCAAATATATGCCACTAAATAAATTTTTCCCCAACTTATTTAGTGGCATATATTTGAAGATTTTCCCCAACTTGTGTTTTCCCCAACTTATTTGTGAGTATTGTGCTTTTTCTAGGTGACGGTCGTGTATAATGCCATGAAGATTTCTGTTATTGAAAACACTTGATTAAGTTTTAGACTGAAGTGTTTATTTAATATTATTCATGTCCATGCTATACTATTAGATGTGGCTTTTGGTACCCTTAGAAACACTAGAATACTACAGAAGTAGTGGTGGCCAAAAGTTGATGAATCGTTGAGCTTTATGTGTCTAGGTGAGCCTAAAGTAACAGCTTCTATCTCTATCTACTTGGGTGAAGAAGTGAATGTTATATGGTCTTTTAGATCTTTTTCCCCTTTTGACTACTGAAAACTGATTCTTACCTCCCATGCCTTCCTAGTTCCAAGCATTGAGAGCAATGGTGCAAGCAAATCCACAAATTTTACAGGTTTGTTCACTTCGTTCTCTCCGATGCTTATGAGTTCTCCTGGAAATACAATTTCTGATTGTTGTTTCAACTCTTTTCAGCCAATGCTTCAAGAACTAAGTAAGCAGAACCCTCAGCTTCTTAGACTGATTCAGGAACACAATGCAGAGTTTCTTCAGTTAATAAATGAGCCTGTTGAAGGCATTGAAGGTATTGAAGGTGTTGAAGGTGTTGAAGGGTGAGTCTTTGAATGCTCTTCTTTTCTAGTAGATGCTACCCAAGTTGTTGGTTAAGGATTGTCGGAGGATATTTGATTGGTTTTATATGTCAGCCAATTTGATTGTCATCCAATTGTCATAGTTCAGGATACCAATACATTAAATTCCGTAATAATCATGTCAGCACTTGACATGAAGATTATATCTGTACGTATTTGTTGAAAATTTCATAATCTGCCTAATACGCATTCATGAAACTTGGTGAATTATAATTTGCAAATTTGTGGAATACCATGTTCACATTACATCCTTAGAAATATGTTGTCTGGTGCGCTAGCAGTGCTAAGTAATGAATTCTGGGCAGGGAAGAAGAGTTTTGCCTGCTAACATTATTATTTTCCATAAGAAGTTGGAATTTCCTTTAGATAAAGGCTTATTGTCACTTGTCAAGTACTATGTTTTGACTATGCAACTGTTTCTGGGCAAACTCTTTCACTTGCACGCCACCACATGACAATCTTTTTAGTTATTTTGTGCTTCTTCTGAAATTGTTTGTTGCTAACTTCAAAATTATTTAACTCTTCAGCTTATTTGTTTACTGTACATTCATGTTTCAGGGATCTTTTCGATCAGGCTGATCAGGAGATGCCCCATGCTATAAGTGTGACGCCTGCTGAGCAGGAAGCTATTGGAAGGGTGCGTTATGTGTCCCTTTTATAAACTATGGTCAACTCTCTTTTTAATCACCCATTTAAATGAACGTTGGCATGTCTCCAGCTGGAAGCAATGGGGTTTGACCGAACACATGTCATTGAAGCATTCCTGGCATGTGATAGGAACGAGGAGCTTGCTGCAAACTATTTATTGGAGCACGCAGGTGATGAAGATTGAATGGCCTATCAGCTTTAGCATGTTATAGAAGCGACAAGTTGGATGCAACCATCATGCCCCTCTTTTAAACTATCATGTATCCCAGCTTGCCTTGTAAGCAAATCTAGTTTGCTTTTATGAATATCATGGTCTTTACCAGATGACTGGGAATTAAGAGTGTTCAAATTTGGATGGGGACAAACCGACAAATTGTATCAATCTGATGAATGATCGGGGTATGAATTGTTCCCATGAGGGCTGTTCCGAGAATTGCTTTGTTGCTGCTTACAATTTTTTTTAGTATTGTACCCAAAAAAGGCTGTAATGTGAAATGCTAACTTTAGGTATAAAAGCGGACTGCTGCATCTTATTTGCCATCTTGTTCATTCCTATGTTATGGAAGCAAGTCAGCATTTGGTTATTTGGCATGTATTGGCGAAACTTTGAACTTTTTCCAGAAATAATCTCTAGTTCCTTGTGTGTAACCTCTTATAATTCTTCTTGACATTCTTGATAATCTCAAGTTTCTTTAAACTTCTTGATATATTCATCTTCCTCGCATGAACGTTTTATTTTTTTGGGGTTAGATTCCTGGGAGTGTTTTTGATATTTAAGATTTTTCATGATTTTCGTTTGGAGAATGCAATCTCTCATAATTCCTGAGAGTGTTTTAGATATTTAATATTTTTCATGATTTCATTTGGAGAATGTAATCTATTATAATATAAGCTTTCCTGCTCTCGGCTAAATCAATTGCAAATTTATGGCTAATTGCACATTTGTAGCTAACTGAAACAATAGTACGAAAACCTAATGGTGACAGTTTGAACTTGTTTAGAGAAAAGAGAATTAAGACGTCAATATTTGTGGATATCATCGTCCCGAGAATCCGTAATGGATTTGAGTGAAATATTCAAGGTTTAATTTAGTTTCAACTTGAAATTTTAATAGATGGGGAAAATATCCAAATGTTTCTAGAAAATTTTCTTGAGATTGTAGTCTGAAATTTGAATTCTGGACAAAAAGTTTGTCTGAACCTTTGCATTTAACTTATTGCGAAAAGTATCAGGTTCTCCTACCTAATGATCACAACAAACAAATCAACAATCATTTATCCAATAATAATAATATAAAGTGATCGCTAAGTAATTGCTCAAACAATTTAGCTGCAGAGTTTTTTCAAATTTGAAAAATCTCAAAATCGAACAAAATAACCAAAAAAAAAATGTTATTAAGAAATTGATATATGAAAAATCTCCCGATATTAGTATTTAGTCGATACTTGAATGTCTTTGTATCTTATATATGTTTTCCTTTGTATTACTTTAACGCCTCATTTGGTTCGCAGAAGGGATTGAAAAATGAAAGTGATTATTTTTCTGTGTTTGGGTTCCAAATGAATTGAGGAGAAAAAGAAAGTGATTTCCAATGGAAGAAAAATTAGGAGGAAAAATAAGTTAATCTATCCAACCAATGAATCACTTTCGCATATTGAAGTATTCACTTTCATTTTCAAATTCCTTGACATTTCAAAAAATCAGAAAGAAAAATACAATAGGAATTGTAATTTTTCAAAGGAAAGAAAATGCCAATTTCTTCTCCCTTCTATTCTGCGAACCAAACGAGGCCTAAGAGTTTCGTAGATAGTATTGGCTTTGGTTTTCGTCGTAGTGTTTTCATGGAACTTTAATTGATCCTTAGTATCCTACTTCTTGTTTAAAATTAAGGTCTAGTTCTTTTAATGCTTTCCCTATTTGATTTCATTGATGTTCTTAGTATTCTTGAGCAACTAGAAATCCTATCCATGTTAGATTACAAGCTTATGTACATTACTAAAAAAAAATTAACGACGCCTAAAAGCATTGCTAACAATTAAAAATGTATGACTTACGTTTTCACATGGTCGTGTTTTTCCATGTCGCAACCAAAAAAAGATTACTGTAGCGATGTATTTAGTGACGTCATCAGTCGTCGTCATTTTGCGACGTTTAGCGACTAATCGCCAATTTGGCAACACATAAGTAGTCGTTGTGTGTCACCAAAACAATGACATTTTGTATATTTTTAGCAACTTTCTGCTGGCATGGCGAAAGTCTATCATGTTAGCAAAGTTGCAACATTATGGCGATGTTTTGCGATGGACCAAATCCATCACACGTATAACCTTTATGCATCAGATTGTAGAAAACACAACTAGACATGTTGAGGAGAAATCTCAATATGTTGAAGAGGAAATGCAAGAGAACTAAACTTTATTATTTGTGCACAAAGAAGAAGAAGAAGAAGAGGAAGAAGAAGATATAAACACATGGTACATTCACATGAAGGAAAATAACCATATGTATGGAAGCATAAAGGTTATGGATCTTGATGAGTTCATTAGTAATTATATCACTTTTGAAGATGATCTAGAAATATGGTGAAAGAAAAAGAGAGTGAAGAATGAATCATTCAAGAAAATGATGCTAGTGGAGACATTATGTCCAATGAAAAAAGCTCGCAGCAACCGGATGTTCAAGAAGCAAGTTATGACTTAGTTTCTCTCATACAAGAAGAGGATAAAGAGCAAGCACGTGAAGAAATGCAAGAGTCTTTTACTCCGCTTGTAGTCAATACCATCTCGAGAAGACTCTCCACAATCATTCTCGGATGAGAGAATTGCTCCAAACATGAAAAGCTTGCAAGAGGAGAACGAGGTAATCAATAATCAAAACAATTTAATAAATTTCTGTCTTTTTTTCGATTGTGAACCAATAAGTTTCGAAGAAGCAACACAAAATAAGAAATGGTGAGATTCTATGGATGAAGAAATCAAAGCTATCGTGAAGAGAACAACATTTGGGAGCAAGCTACACTTCCAAAATGAAATTGGAATAAAAAGGATCTACAAGCCAAAGAACAATGCTCAAGATGAAGTCAAGAGGAACGAACATAGACTACTTGCAAAAGGCTACAATCAAATATTGAGCATCAGTTATGATGAAAAGCAAGCTCATCTACCCAAAGATACGCATCGAAAGAAACAAAGTGCAAATGAAGTATGTCAAACTGCAAAAGTAAGCTACCGATACATTCACCAAGCAAATCGAGGAAGAAGCACTATTCAAGGCAAGAAGTTCACTTGGAGTCGTAAAATCAAGTTAAGAGGGAGTACTGAAAATAAGATTGATTTTGTGACCATATTTTTGAGCCCAACAAATTAGTTGGTCTACTATCATTGGACTTTGTTCATTAGGCTTTTGTAGTTTTTAGCTTACTCCATATTTTAGGATGTTCTATGCCTAGAATGTTCCTGATCATTTAAAATATCTATCTTCTAGAAATGTAATAATAATAATAATAATAATAATAATAATAATAATAATGTGTGTAGACTCTTCCAAGGATCCTATAAAAATGTGTGCTCCTCCCATTTTGTACATAACAAAAATTACAAGCTTAATGCTATTATAATTTTCTTTTCCTTTTATTTTTCTCTTCCACCAAATTCTTCTCTCTATATTTTTTTTCTCGCTCTCCAAATTTGTTCCTCCTAGCTAGTTGGTCTATCACAATTCTAACAGTTTTTGAGTTGTTCTCCTTCATTATGCAGCTATATATGTCTTCAAAATGTAGCGACCTTTTGTGCGTAGGTAGAGTATTGATTGTGTTAAGCAATATTGGGACGTGATCGTTGTTTAATCTTGGAAGAACAGAGACTGCTGCATGGGGATTAAGGGCACACCAGTTTACGTCGCTATAAGCGTTCTCTAGGCGTAGAAATCACCTATACGACACCATGGCATTTGGAAGGATGATCTCAAAGACTAGATGAGTCCCATAGGTGTAGTCTATTTCTTTTCTTAGGTGATTGTGTTAATCTATCCCTGGCCCTCTAAGTCATTTATATATGTATATAATATATATGGAGAGAGAAGATTAATCTTCTCCAACCTCTCCTCTCTCTAAAGAAAACCACTCCCTTCTATTCTCAGATACCCAAGATGTCGGTAGGGACTTACCGACTAACTAACGACGACAGCAATGACGAAAAATTAAAAAGTATTTTAATATATTTTTTAGCGCTAGTCGGTCGTTCTTCCGTCGCTATACAACGACTGTATTATTTTCTCGCTATATTCTGTCGCTATTTAACTGTATTTTTGTAGTGTTTTATCTTTTCAACTAAAATAGAACGACTGTAGTATTAATTTTTTTTATAACCACATAGTAGTAAAACTATTTATATCAAATTGTGACAATTATAACCAACTATATCAAATTGTGTCAATTATAAATAATCATCTAAATTTATTAAGCCACATGCAAATACTAAAATTATAACCTAAAAAAGGAATGATATTCAAGTTTTGTATAGTTAATTGTCTTTGAGAGCAAGTCGGTCCCAAGAAATTTTGGAACGCAAGGAGTAATCATCAGTTTTAGTTTTTCTCGATCAATGAATAACATATGACATTTCTTCTTCTTTTTTCTCCTCTATCACATAGTATGAGGACAAAATATTACATATCAAGTGACATATAATTTATCAATAGTTTTATAAAATGCACAAAACATCCAAAAATTTACATCAAATAGTTTTTTCCCCACATGTTTAGAGTTATTTAGTTAACTATTTTTGCAACATATGGTTATAATTGGTCTAATTTAGCTACATTCAAAATTAATTAACTACAATTAGCTAGTTGTTTAATGTTATGTTGCAAATGTTTCAATTTAATGAGATAGAGAGAGAGAGAGAGAAAGAGTATCACTACACGATAAAGTGTTTAATAATTCAACTTTCTCAATCAATACATATTACATAAATACTATCTAAATATAAATTGAAAAACAATAAAGTAATATGATGATATATCACGCATAACATCTTTCTGGTGCTTGGACGGTCACTTCGCTTCTTGATAATTTAGAAATAAATTTTCGTGCTATATAATACTCAAACTTCTCACATTTTTATGTTGTAATTATTTATTTTTATTATTATATTATTATTAGTTTGTATATGGTTATAAATTAGTATACATGGTTACAATAGCTGTAATGACGAGCTAGAAAGAGGGTCTACCTTCTTTTTTTTTAAGAAAGGAAATAAAGGTTATTTCAGTTTAATTTTAAAAATGAGAGTTAATTATGAAATGAAGGGGATGGAAAGAGGGGGTGGGTAATTATAATATTTGTCAACAATATGGACTAGCAGAATTCTAAAAGTTGGAGGGGCTCCTACAAAATTTTGTCAAAAAGTAGTAATGTCTTGTAGTTCAGAAGATTGTGGTGCAACATAAAACAAAAATAATAATGAAATAAAGGTATCTAGTGGTGGTGATCTCCCACTACTCTCTCTCTCTCTCTCTCTCTCTCTCTCTCTCTCTCCTCTCTTCTTGTTTTCTCTCTGCTCGTGATTCCTTCCATTACTTCTCTCTTAGATTGATCGAGAGAAGAGCGTCTCCACTCATTTCATCATCTTTCTTTCAGGTATGTATGTACTATTTTCTTTGATGGATCTGAGAATGAGATCTGACATTTTTTCTTCTTTCAATTTGATTCTGATGCGAGACAAATATGACTATTTTAATTTCTATAATTGGAAAACCTAAACAAATGAGAAGAGGGGGGAAGGGAGGGGAGGGGAGGGTGGGGTGGTGGGGGGAGGGGGAGGGGGTGGGGGTGGTGGGGGTGTCTATATCGTCTCCCTTTCCTGGTCAATTCAGCCCACTCGTCGGTACCATGGTTCAACCCACAGTTGTAGCATGTCAATCTTCGGCTTGATTCGCCCCGTAGGTTGGCATTAGCCGCCCGTCCCACGTCCCACCACACACACACAGAGGCTAGTGCTGAATCTAGGTTGGAGAAAGGTGTTGGGGTCAAAATCAAGATTGGAGAGAGATGACAGCTCCCTTGCTTTCTGAAAAGTAGGGAAATGTGTCGAGTTTCCGTCGGAGGAAGGAGATCTGAGTCGGGAAGAAACGGGATACTCCGCATACACGGTCGACCCGACAAGTGTAGGCAAAGACAAGCGGGTCTCTCTCATTCAGCAGAGGAGAACTCGAGCACAGAAACAATAGCGCGAATAAGACAATGCCTGGTGGCTCTGCTAGTCGTGGACTGACACGCGCCTTGGATCTCTCGAAGGAAGAGAACGCCAATGTCTTCTTTCAGATGGATGAGGAGTAGGAGATGTAGTTTATTCCATTCAAGAATATGGGACGAGGAAGAGGAAGCAACCCACTACATAAAGTTTTCTCTGGCCTAAGAGTTCGCCTAAGAGTTCTGAACCCGGCTTGTTCTGGACAAAAATAATACGTCTAGAAATCCAGAGTCCGTGGACGTGGTACTACCGTTCATTTAACTGGAGAATCCACTTAAAAGGACCAAAATCTCAGTATTTCTGAAGGTATACAGAGTCTGGAGGCCTAACTGCTAATGCTGACCCAAGCCACTCTAAAACAAGTGTCGAAACATAATAGTAGTAAACTCCAAGTGGCCAATGGAGGGAATGACCGTACCTCGTCACAACCATTAGTAAACTAAGAAGCACCTGACACAAATTCAAGATGGGAGACCCTATGATCCTTGGGAATCAGATCATAGGGCTGACTGACACTCAAATTCAAGATGGAGACCCTACGATCCTTGGAAATCAGATCATACTGCTGACTGAAGGCACATCAGTTAGGAAGGGTACTACGGTGGAGAGAGTTGGGGAAGAGGAGGGACTTAGAGAGAAAGAACTTAGAGAAAGGAGGCCCCAACGGCATATGATAACGCCTTAGCCCTTAGGAAAAGGGACAAGAAGGTCAACTATAGGGTTGTCGATGGTAACGGATAACCCGCCCGATTATTTTAGAATTGTAGGGTTTTGGACCAAAAGAAAATCCGAAATCCTTAATGCTTAAGGGTTGGAAATAACTTCACAGAACCTGAAGCCCGATAAGAAACCTGAAACTGATTTACTTATAGAAAACATCAAGTTTATCATGTATTTGATTGAGAAGTTTGAATGCTCAACAAGACTCAACAATGTATCATAAGTATAAGTATGCATTATATGTGAAAATCATCTAAGTTTTGTCGAAAAAGTAAAAATCAAAAAATATTTTGAGTAAATAATAGTTTAGGCGTGTAATGTGAAATATGAAACCCTACTCGAAACTATTAGAAGGTATTTGACCCGAACTCGTGTCCGGAACCATAAATCTTATAGAGCTTGGTTCAGATCTAATATAAACCCAACCCCTTAAGAGCCCTAGTCAAGTATAAGGAATGACTTCTCAGTTTTAATGAGCTAAGAAACAAAGAGTTCAGCTAGGAGACTAGGATGCCTGGATGGCTGCCAATAGCATCTACGTGATGTAGGGCAGATTCGGCGCCAATGTAAACGGTGTCATGGTGACTAACAGGGGAGTATAGAGTGAGGGATAGGGGGACGCGCGGTCAATAATTGATCTACCTGCTTGATAAGCACGAACAAGGGGGGTCAATGTTAGGGGATTCGTGTTCCAGCTTTTTTAGGGTGGCCAGTTCAGGGTCCTACAGTCAGTTGAAAGGGGAATTGTATCCAGGCTTGCTTCAGAGGTATCAATTATGGGGAGCAGGGGCGGATCCACATGTAAGTCAGCGGGGGATCAAGCCCCCACTGGATTTTGGAGAACAGTTTTGTAGAGTTTCGTCATATTAGTTTGTCAAGATATAAAGTACATTTAATATTCAAAGTAAATAAGACCCTGTTAGACTGTAGCCCATTTGGTAAAGTACGTAGATAGCAGTTAGAATATACTTGGATTCAAAGTCTAGTCCCACCTAATTAGCAGAATTTTTGTTCTACTAGCCCCAATGGATAATTCTTTTCCTAGTAGCCCCCACTGAGTACAAGTCTTGGATCTGACCTTGATGGGGAGCAAGGTTGTCAAACTCGAGATACTACCAAGGATCGTTCGAAGGGTGAACGATCGTAACTCGTGGGATCGTAACACGGATCGTAAGATCCCACCAGAAAGACAAAATTATATTTAATATATATTATATATTATTTATATAACATAAATAAGAAAAAGTAACCTTAAAAACCAAAATAACCATAATATAAAAATGTCATACATGAATCATAAGTCACAAACTCGTGGGATCGTAACACGGACCGTAAGATCCCACGCGTTTTCTCGCAGCGCCGGCCGCACCGGCCACCAATCTGCCTCGAAGCTCCGTATAAAACGCGTAGGATCGTACGATCCCACGATCTATCGCGCGAGTTTAACAACATTGATGGGGAGGGAGATTCTTGAGTGTGTTGTGAATTTGTGGCGAGAAGGTCGTCATCAGGTAATAAAAGATGAAGGGTGCGATCCTTTGTAGCGGGAGGTGGGTTGGATTTGAAGACAGGGAAGCTCAAAGGAAGCTGAAGACAAAGACAATAGTCTATGTTTGTATATCGTTTTTCTTTTGTTGCTCTGTACTTATTGGATGTGAAGACAGGGAAGCTCAATGGAAGCTGAAGACAAAGACAATAGTCTATGTTTGTATCTCGTTTTTTCTTTTGTTGCTCTGTACTTGGGTGTTTGTTTCCTTAATTACCATTAATGGAATGCAGGGGATTTTATTCCCACCATTTAGTCAAGAAAGAAAAAAAAATTATCGGCACATTGTAAGCATTTCTATTTGTCAAAGTTGTATACCTATAAATCCATTCATTTTAATATAAGCAATCAAACTAATCACGAGGGGCCCCAAAAAAATAGTTTAAAAGTAAATGTGTTAATAATTTTGTATCTCAAAATAGAACTAGTATATACCATGGGCCCTCTTAGACACAAAGTTATTGTGGTGTAGTGGTTAGTACTTTAGACTCCTTACTAAATGTTCTAAGTTCAATCCTTGGCTGTAGCTATTTTTTTTAATATTTTTTGCATTATGTATGGGGGCCTTATTTTAAAAGTTCGTCCTGGGCCCCCATGAGCTCAGGGCCGGCCCTGTTGTTGGGTATAGTTTGTCTAAAAGCAGGTAAATACAATGTTCAATATTATCTCATTCAAAAATAAAAGTAAAAAAATATGCATAAACTTATGCCTAAATGTAACAAAAAAAAACATATTTCTTTTTCCTATTTCTAAAATATTTCTTGGCTTTTCAAATAAAAATAAAAATAAATCAACCAATCAAAAACTCCTATCAGAAACTGCTGAAATCACTGATATTCATAAGAATTTGGTTTGAAATAGCCCCTGAACTAATCATTTTATTGTGTAAAGTTTGCGGAATGCTCAAAGGAAAGAAGAGGAATGCACAATGTTTGATATGTATCATATATCTATTTTTGGGGGTGGCACTCATTTAGCCTGAAAGATTGTATTGGTGAGTGAGCAAGAGATTGGACTGTCAGGTATATGCATTCCACAAATCAGTTCCCTTTGACACTGTGATGGGGATAATCAAGCATGTGTCTGATTCAGAGTTCTATTAGAATAGGAGTCTGAGAGGAACTTATTTGACCATACATTTCTATCATGGAAGTAATTCGCCATATATATCATTCACGTTACGCATGAAAGAGGAACCTTTGCAGTTTAGTAGTACCATCAACGGACTCGCCTGTACATGAGTTGCAATGTCTTTCATAAGCCACCAATTGGAAGAAATGCAAGCTTTGCACAAATATCTCATAATACTGCAAGGATCTGGAGGAATAATTTTGTTCAGATTATAGAACTAGTATTAAGGTTCAAGCCTTGGAGGCATCTTCGGCCACTGAATTTGACTTTCAATTGAAAATTATCTTAGAGGATGCTATTAATATATTGACCTAATGATTTTTATAACTTAGGTCACACTATCGTGTGTTTCGACTTTACTTACTTGATTTCTTTGGCCTGCACCTTTCAAGTTGATCTCTCATATTTGCCGTACCATAAATATTCAGCTGTGAAAACCTAGAATATGGTCACATCTGCTATCTTTTGTGTATTTTGTATACATAGCCTGTCAGGAATAGACTATTTCCTAGTAACGTGTGATAGCTCGTGCATGAAGGGTTTTTTCCCATCATTTTTCTTTTTGAGTTGCGCCTATTACGTCCTAAAGCTATCCTTAGCCGAGCGCATTTTAATCATGTTGATCCTTTGCTTGCCATGAACTATTATTGTTGAGGATGATCATGAAAAGAAAGATTAGTAAACTATTGGATTGGATGTGACATCCATGCATGTGGGTTAGTCCAATGACCTGGTCACATTCTAATTGTTATAACTATAAGGGTGGTGTTAAATGCACCCATATTTTTATTCACTTTATCACTTTTTGTTAACTTTACATTGTTAATTTTTTTTTCCAGTTTACCTTCTTTCTCTTTATCTCCTATGTTCCTTAATTCCTTAAATCATTAAATAATTTTATTATCATATTAACCTAAAATTTGGAATTATCTCCTATGTTCCTTAATTCCTTAAATCAATTAAATAATTTTATTATCATATTAACTTAAAATTTGGAAGAAAGGAAAAAAGAAGAAGATAAAAAGGAGAACGAACGAAGAGGGCTATGATTTACCGTGAACCCCAAAAGAAACTCAAAAGAAAGATTAAGTAGTGAAGATGAAATGAAAGATCTGCAAACGTGCAAGCCTACTCTCTTCGTTTTCAAATCCACTCACAAAGTCGTCTTTCGATTTCGATATGGAAAACCATAGCCCTAGCCATGGACAATGAATTCCCAGATTATGTTGAAGGTTAGATTTCCAATCTTTGGCTCGCACATTATTAAATTTTACTTTGATTTCTTTAATATATGTTTAATCTTTTCAAAAAAAAAAAAAAAAATCTAGCTGTGGGGGTAAACTAATAGTTTATTTTTTGGAGGAAAAAAATGTAAAGCTGATCAAAGCTCCTAAAAATAAGGAGGGGGGGTAAACAGAATGAAAACATGGGTGCGTTTAATAACACCCTAATCTAATTATAACCATGTTGCATCTTTGATGCCTTGGCACTTCTTATAGACTAAAGCTATTGCAAGGCCAAAGATTGACTATTTCTGTATCTCTGATTATAAAAGAGATGATATCTTGGAAAGTCTAAAGAGCCCAGTTATATTGTTATTTCTTCTAAATACGTGATAATCACCTCCCTAAAGGATTGGAGCAGTCTTAAATTAACTAGGTTTGAAATTACTGATCGATGTGCCACCGTGCTATCTTGTTTGGGCATAATTATGCATTCGGAAACCTTTACAATTAAGTTTTATGTCATTCCTATACTGATTTATTGGTATTTATTGCTAAAGCAATTGGCTGCAATGTTTCCCCCACACTGACATTATTGAATCATATGCCTCCACAATTTTCTCTTGATACCAAAGATGCTCCACATTTCCAAGACTATTGGTGTATATCAGGATGTTCTTGTGTCTGTTATATCTGTTCTCAAATAAGTTCTTGCCTCTGATATCAATTTTCAAAATAAGTTATTGTTCAGTTGCTACAAGTCGTACTATTATTTATTAAAATTACTGACATAACTGATGCATAATTTGTTTATGCAATGTACATTAAACTTTCCTTAAAATTGCCAAACACCGACAATTCTCTTTTGTATCTTGCTTTTGAAATCATGGCAGCAGGATTTTTCTTTTTCTTTTCCTACATGGCCCACCGACAGAGACTTCTCTCTATTGATGCAGGATTTGGTGGTTATAACAGGTTCAAGAACTAGCAAACCATGGGTCTAGATTCTCTATCATCACCTCACAGGAGAACCCAGAACACAGTCTCACTGGCGTCCTCATCGAGGAAATATCGTGATGAGTTGGGCAGCAGTTGCTCTGCCCTCCTTGAGCGCCACCGTTTCCTCTTGACGATGCTTGTTGTTCTGTTATTCCTGTGCACCATCTATCTGTACTTCGCAATCACTCTGGGCGTCGAAGATTCATGTGCTGGGATGTCAGGTGCTGAGAAGGCGGTGTGTAAAGCCAAATCTTCGCTGTTGCACAAAGGAAAACTGAAATTCTTCTGACCGGATAAGATGAAAGATCTTGTTCAAAGGGCATGTATTCTAATTTTGGATTTCCTGATTTCTTGGTCGTTCATACTGTCAGTTATACATGGTATTTATGGAATCCGAAACGAAGCCTTGATCATATATATTGTATCAGTAACACTTTAGGTGTTTCATGTTGTCACTGATTTGTGAAATTAATGTCTTGAAATGTCTTGTTTGCGCATTTTCTGTATAATTTTTTTGTTTTTGTTTTGGTGACGTGTTGATGATGTTTAGATATCGACATTCATGTTGTCACTGATTTTTGAAATTAATGTCTTGAAATGCTTTTGTTTGCGCATTTTCTGTATAATTTTATTTTTATATTTTTTTTTGGTTTTGGCGACGTGTTGATGATGTTTAGATATTGACATTTGTTCTATACATAATCATAATTTGTTTCCAAGCAAAAGTCTTGGATCCTCCCGCTATATCTTTGTTGATCATACAATCAGGCAATACATGGGTTAAGGTGTTTCATGTTTGGTTTGTGAAAATAACTGCTTGGCAAAGTATGGAGATTGCATTCTATTAAATGGACGTGGCATGCATCAGATGCTGCCCTACCAAGGCTTCTTCTTAGCAGGGATAATTTTCTTTTTTTTTGGGATGTCGACTTCTTAATGGAGCTTAGAGGCGTCGCCGTTCCCAACGGACTACGGCCTCGGGGACTTCGCAGGGGTAACATGCTTTTAGAATCTTCTTCTGCTTGTACTTTTCTGAAAAGCACAGCTATACTTGAACCCAACCTGACTAAGGTTAGGAAAAGCCCCCCCAGACCGAGGGGGAACCGAAGCCGAAACTGTGGCAGCTGATGTGTCCCTGCTCAGCCCCTACTGCTAACATGGACCCTCCCCCGGCGAATGGGGAGGCACCACGTTGTGCGGTTTCGGTCCAACCCCCCTCCGTCTGTCTAGAAATTTCTCAAAAAGAACTGTCATCTTCGAGATTAAATAGACATGACTAGTTTAGACCAAGAATGTTGTAATTAGAGAGATTTGGCAACAATGGACCATTAGGCTGCCAATTAGCTAGGTGGTTGAGGTGGGAGATATGTCCCATTTGTTCGTATTTAAAGACTCCGATGTAACATGGAAGTTCCCTACATTTAGGCCTGTCAATTAAAAGAAAACACCATTAGGCCAACATTATCCCGATTGAACAAGGGGGGCAGTCAAAGCAATCCTGACCGTCCATTTACACCTGATCACCTACGGTCTCAAAACAGAACATGCAGCCTACTATAATTTAACAACACTTCTACCCAGACCGCAATGGAAAATCTACGCGTGAATCAACGCTACATGTTAGTTTTCATTGGCCGGAGTTAGCAGGAGGGAGAACTTTCCATTTGTCTTGTTTGGTTTATGGATTCAAGTAATTTGAAAATAAAATTTGTTCCTTTCCTTTATTTGGTAGCCACAAATTTGAAAAGTATTTTTCTGATATGAAGAAAAATAGTAGGAAAAATGATTCCTCTCATGATCCATGTGATTCATTTTTCCTCCTCCTTTCCTACCATTAATTACCAAATATTATGACGAAAATAGCCTTGAGTTATTGTTTATTTTACCAGTTAACTCTTCCTATTATGTTGACTATAATTATGTTGATATTGGATATTATTAGAACAATGAAATATATTTTTTCTATCCTTCCCTACCCCAACCAAACACTGGAAGAAAAATTAAATATTTTTTTTACACGTTTTACTTGTTTTACCAAACATAGAAAAGAAAATTTGATAAGAACCATATTCTCCTGTTCCCATGGAAAATACAAAGGAATTGATTTTACTTCCTTGAACCAAACGTTGCCTTATGTTGGCGCCAATATTTCCTGCAGTCTGGTAGAATAAGGTAGTAAAAGATATCTGCTTTGGTGTTCCAAAAGTCCTAACAAATAAACAAAAGATATTTATTTATTTATATTTTGCACACATGTATCTTATATCCTACTTTTATGTATTCTATCAAATTGTTTTCAAGGAAAAAAAAATCCAGGTTTCTGTTTAAAACAGAACACAAAAAAATTTAGTCTAAACCTTGTTTTGGAAGGTGATTTGTGGACAAGATATTAGGTATTTTCAAATAACATTTGTATTTTTTTTTCCTTGCTTAAATTCTGTTAAAAAATTAGTTTCAAAAATCAAGAAAAAATATTTTCAAAATTTTGAAAATTTTCGATACGGGATCCGTCCCGACCAGACGACTTCGTCGCATACCGATTGTATCGAAAAGTACGTACGGTATTCTTCGACGTGTGGGCTTTGATGAAATTAAAATTCTTTGCGTGTGCGCGACAAATTTGACCCGTATCCGTCGAAATTTACCATATCGGTATTTTTGCAAATTTTCTAATTACTTTGTGAACGCTCGTCATATCGCTGCAAGACTTGCACCATTGGACTCGCAGCATCTGACTTGTCCTATGACTCAAGCTTCGTCTGATTATGAGACAGTTGACTAGATCGTCATTTTGCGGACCCCACGATCCAATTCGACGGACGATTTTATGATCGGCTCAACGAAATCCAATTCTAGATATATCGTTGAGTTTGTATTGTCGTTTAGACTTCGTTTGACCTATAATATGCTAAATTTAGAGACATTTTAGGTTTGTCACATTTTTTGGTGCAAAGTGGGCCCACCGTTGGACAATATTTTGACCCAAAATTGCTATTTTTGTCCCTGTGTCTAAGTTGGACTTATGGGTAGACTATTTTAGCTTCTCGCTAATTCCGAAAACATTAATGATTTTTGTTTCAGC
Organism: Iris pallida; assembly: GCA_029216955.1. NCBI lineage: Eukaryota > Viridiplantae > Streptophyta > Magnoliopsida > Asparagales > Iridaceae > Iris > Iris pallida. The sequence continues at coordinate 10,525,033 of JANAVB010005599.1, read as the reverse complement.
ATCCAGAGACGTTCTTGACGATTCCAAATTTTCTGCTTCTATTGACTTGACGTGTTCGCCTTCTGGACGTCGTCAAATCATCACAACATCTCCAGGCAAGTATACCTTGCTTGGATTCTATTTATTTACTTTTATTTTAGCGTGTTACCATTATGTTATTTATTTATTTATTTAAATTGTGCATCTAAATCATACTTGGGTGCAAGCGACTGTGTTAGTCGTTTACGTTACTTGTATTTATTTTATGCATGTTGACCTAGTTTTAGTGGACCACCCCATGATTGTGATATATTTTTATATCCTTTTGGCAATGACACGTGTTCCACGAGGGTCTCATGTAGGACACAGAGTTACGTATTCGACCGGTCATTAGTAGTATGAAACGTGCGACGGATAGTATATAACTACTAATAGGAATGCATGTTAGAAGACTTAGCAGTTATTAGAGGTATATGTTGTGGATACAACATGAATAGGAATATGGGGTGTGGAGGACAGTTACTGGGCGTATGTGCCACTATGAATATTCATTTTTATAACCCATAAGCTCTGCCGAAGACGCAGGTGTGATGACCTTGGTTATACTTGCATATGGCCTCTGGTGTTCGATGAGCATTATGCACATTAGGCCCCTGGTTCCCAAACAAAAACTATGTCAATCCCAATTTTAGCCAGAGTGCCCATTGTTGGAATTATTCAATAATTATGGGACCATACATGTAAAATTAATTGTGTTTGGGTTATCTAAATAATTAAGCCAAATTAAAGTGGTCTATATGGAAATTGGCTTAAGGGTATAATTGTCATGGAATTAATGTGTAGATACCGGAGATAATTCTAATTTGATGAGGGGCCAAATTAGAAATATCACAACACACATATCTATATATATGTGTATTCATTAGGGTTATGGTCCCCAACTCATACGGCCACCAAAGAGAGGGTTTCTCTATTCTCTTCTGTATCCCCATCAACAAAGAGAGGAATAAAGATTTAATCTTTATTATTAAAGGCCGTAGCGGGTTGGAAGATCAAATCCCACAAAGAAAAACGTCTGCTTCAAGATCCGTCAAGCAAAGACAATGGATTCAGGTACGCTTCCGCAATCAATTTAATTTATGTTCTTCATCTCATGAATCGACAGGGCACAACAAATTTCTAACAAGTGGTATCAGAGCCTTCATGTTTGATTTATGAGTTTGAAGTTTCAGATTCAATTTTTATTGGTGTTCAGAAACCCTAGATCGTTTGATCTAATTTAATTTAGGGGTTTCCATTGCTCGATCAAAGTTTTGTGATCCGTCGATTGAGTTTTATTTATTTTTATTTTTTTTGTTGGAATCAGATGATTTGCATGTACTAAGGTTTCGGTTTCCTAATTTAAATCATACTAAGATTTCGGTTTAGCAAAAAATGTTTGATTCCATTAAAAGGATTTGGTTGGAGAAGCTATTTCTTCTTGATGAGTTTCTTAAATTGGTATGGGCGCGTTGAAGTTGCTATTCTTATAGTTTTTTTAATATTGTTCTTTATTTAGGTACTCACTAGCTTCAATTTTTAGTTCCGTTGCTTTGATCTTTTGAGTTAGCTACATCATATTTAACTTGTTTTAGATGTTCTTGTGTTTGAGTCTGTATCAGCTTGCTTTGTTTGGCTGCTGTAATCAAGAAGTAGGAGACCTCTTACCTTATTTGTTGTTATATATATATATATATATATATATATATATATATATATATATATATATATATATATATATATGTGTATGTATATTTGACTTATTTATGGAATTATTTTGGACGTGAGTGTGGGAATATAGGTATCGAAGTTGCATTGCTTTGGACTTCTCTGTATTTGATGTAGTCGAGAACTTTATATGGTGTCATATTCATATTTCTTCTTGTGTTTAGACTTAGTAGATTATTTCCCTCCTCCTTGGATCGAGGATTTGGGTTTAAGAAAAAGTGAGGATTATAAAAGGAAATCAGGAGTCCCTTGCCTTGTTTGGCTCTACAACTAGGATTTGGTTCTAGTTCTTTTGATATAATTTTTATGATGCATGTTTTTTTTTATTAAAAGATATTTGAATGTTCTTTTATTTAAAGTGATTTAATTTGTGATTTAAATCATGCACAAGATTCATATACTTTTGATACAGTAGACCAATTTTGGTATAATCTTTAAAGATTATCTGATGTAATATGTTGATGCATATATATTTGGTCTTCTATAGATTATTCTATTTAAAGTAATCCTTATGAATTATTTGATATTATTTTTGGATGCATATCCTCCGTAGATTATTTCATGAATTTTGTTATATTGATAATATCCAATTTTGTCAAATTGAAATTCATGATTATGCTTTTGATTACTTTATTTGAGTAATAATCTTATGAATATGCATGTATATAAAGTTTTGGACATGATTTAGTTTTGTAAAATTTAGTCAACATTCAATTTTTTTTTGGTGTCTTTTATGACTAGCAATAGTTGTCCAATATTCTAAGTAAACTCATTGAAACAAGATGTCGCCAAAGTGACCTCTCTTGCGTAGATACTCTATGAGGGATGTCGGATGTTTGTGTGTGTACATTCATGCGGGTATTAGCTGGCCCAAAGGAAGGTTAATACTTGGCCGAATTGCACACATACTTGTGGTGATAAATGTGTGACAATTATACGGTTTATATGTGAATAATAACCCGATCCAAAGATAGGCTTACCATTTGACATGACTTATTGTCAACATTTGATCACTACACCAAGAGTACCACTTGCAGTTAATATCACTGTCCAAAGACTTGATATTAATGATGCACTAGGTATCTTGAGATGGGGTTCACCATTATTTGAATTTGTTTGACTATCTTTTATTCTTTGGTTATTAATTAGAGCATATTTATTTATTTATTTTTTATTCTCTTTTCAGCTAGTGTTGCTACAATATCTGCTAATCTGAACTCAATTCCAATGCTTAACGGGACAAACTTCAATGACTGGAAAGAGAACATATATATTGTTCTCGGCTGCATGGATCTAGACCTTGCACTTAGGATTGAGCGTCCCACTACTCCTAAGGATGACAGTTCATCTGGTGACAGAACGAACTTCGAGAAGTGGGAACGCTCAAACCGCATGAGTCTAATGATCATAAAGCGCGGTATTCCAGAGGCATTCAGGGGTGCAGTATCTGATGAGGTTACTAATGCCAAACAATTCTTTGCTGAAATCGAGAAGCGATTTGCAAAGAATGATAAGGCGGAAACAAGCACACTTTTGTTGCGCTTGATTACCATGAAGTATAAAGGCAAAGGTAACATAAGGGAGTACATCATGGAGATGTCTCATATTGCTTCAAAACTTAAGGCACTTAAGCTCGACTTGTCGGATGACTTGCTCGTTTATTTGGTATTGCTCTCACTTCCTACACAGTACAATCAGTTCAAGGTCAGTTACAACTGTCAAAAGGAAAAATGGACTCTAAATGAGCTCATTTCGTACTGTGTACAAGAAGAAGAGAGATTGAAGCAAGATAAAACTGAAAGTGCTAATTTGGCTACCACCCCTAAAGACAAGTATAAGGGCACTAAGCGAAAGAATACAGAAGCTACTAAGGGTCCAGTGCAAAAGAAACAACAAACTGAGGCTAATGGTTGTTTCTTTTGTGGCAAGCCGGGACACGTAAAGAAGGAATGCACAAAGTACCACGCATGGCGTGTAAAGAAAGGTACATTTCTTAATTTGGTATAATTTAGCTTCAGTATTAAGAAACACATGGTGATTAGATTTTGGTACAACTACTCACATCAGTGTTTCCATACAGGGTTGCCAGATCTACCGAAAGCCAATTGATGGTGAAAGACACATCTATGTGGGAGACGGCAAGTCGGTAGAAGTGGATGCAATAGGACAAATTTTGGATATTAGTTATTATTGGATTTGATAGACAATTTTATCTAAAGCTTTTATTGTACCGTCTTTTAGACGAAATTTAGTTTCAGTTTTCTTGTTTGACAACCTTATTTATCATTGTTCATTTGGGAACAATAAAGTTTGATCTATCTTTAAATTCAAAATAATGTTGGTATTATTATTATTAAATTTTTTTAAATGTTCGTGACATGCTATTATCACTTGAAACTATTGCGTCCTATAAAGAAATCTTGCATATGGAACCACGTGGTACTAAACACAAAAATAAAGAATTTTTTTAGACGAGAAGTGTAATATTTTTTTGAGGATGTTGAGTTTGGGGGAGAAACAAAGTCAATGACATTGTGTCACGACCTGTTACCCAAATTGTTGGGCCGGGCCGAGCCATGTCCAGCCTACGCTTGGTCAAAGCGTAGTAAGCTGTTCTAAGAATAGACAATAAAGATTCTAATCAGCTAACAGTTCTAAAACCATATTTAAAGTTCATCACAACACAGCATCTATAAGCGAAGGTAACATGAGCACAGACTTAATAATACATAACCAAAGTATCTAACTGGAGACAAAGTCCAGTATCCAAAAATAAGTACAGACCAAAGTCTAAGTATCAAAACACATGAAAGATAACTAAGCAAGGTTCCCCGCTGGAGCCTCTTCTGGAGCTAAGGCCAGGTCCTCAATGCAGTACCATAACATATAACACATAGCATTTTCTTCTCGAAAAGTAAACCTACAACGTTATCCTGTCAGGACGGGAGCAAGTACAACCTCTACAACTAAAGTACTGAACATATAATGAAAGAGATGTACAACAAGAAACATGGTGTGATAAGTCTATAAAACAGGAAATACTAGAAACATGGCCTCATGGTACAACTGGGATCACAATATCATAGTAACACATGGAACATGGCATATCTGGAATCATGGTATATCTCATAATCTATCATGGCAAGGATACATATGTCATAAAGACAGATGTATATGTAATGTTTAAAACTGTAGCAGGTACGTGATCGGTCAATAGATGTACAATGTGCTGGGGTACATAATGAAATGTACTTCCGTACAAGTGTAAAGGCGATAGATGTACATACGCACAAATACAGCTTTGAGAGTAAGGCCTACGGCGCAGTAACATATAAAATAAAACTTTGCTCGGTACTGTAGAGGGGACATGATCACGTACTCAACTGTCAGTTTCCCCATAACCCATATATATAACATGTGAGAGATACGAGAACGATAAAAACATGTAAGAGATACGAGAACGATATAGAACATGTGAGAGATATTGGGATCGGTATAAAGTACGGTAGGTACTAATAGCAGTAAAACAGGTGAAAGTACTAAGAGCAGTAAAATATGTGAATACTCGGGCAGATATAAGCATAGTAAAACATGTACGGGGAACCAGTAAGAAGCATGTGAAGATATGATAACTATCCTAAGCATGGTAGGGACTAAATTAATATAACATGTGAAGATTTAACTTGCTACCTCGGTTAATACATGTTCTAGCATTAAAAGACAGTAAATGAGTTTGTAGATGTACTTGCCTCGAGCAAAGCAAGAATACTAGTACGAAGATATAGATGTCCGTATCATGTCAATAATGATATACAAACTCAGTTCTAAGCTATGTTCAATATTACACTAGTGGTGTGACACGACTCCTAACTGGATACTAGCTAAGTGGGGACCTAGCATAAAAGTCTAATGTGGAGTGCCACTATATCCAAACTAACTTCCTAGGGTCTTTACACTAGTGTAAGGGGGTGGTCTAATACTACAATAACTCAAAACAACACAAAACATTGAAAGTCGTAATTATGCAATAAATAAATAAAACTGTACACTGAGTTCCAACCATTTTGAGATAGACAAAAAGCTTAAATATATATAAAATAAAGTACCAAAATGATCCTTATTATTTATAAAAATTTATACTAATTTTTCTGGAATTTATAAACCTTCATAAATATTTATTAAAAATCAACAAACACAAATATACTGAAAATGAATTCTGTTTTCCTATTTTTATAAAATACCAAAAGCATTTAATAAATACTGGAAAAATAATAGTAAATTAGCTAAATTAACATAGTATTTAAATACAATTTTTCTCAGATTTTTATATGAAAACATGCCAGAACGACGCCACGAGTCTACTGGTGGTGTCAGAAATTGAATCCGGAGTCCCGGGTTCAAAAATAGAATTTTACAAGTGCAAATTAAAGAATTCGGACGACCAACTTTGGCGTCGAATTCGACCAACCGAACGTGCTTAAAATAAAACGAAACCTAAAGGAGACAGGAAGATGGTTATACCAGCTGCGCACAGGAACTGGTAGCGCGCCAACCGGAGCTGTGACGGCGAAGATACGAGCTGACGAAGTCGGCGTCACGAAACTGTCCAAAAATAGTTCAATTTAAAACGTCAACTTGGTGGCCAGTTTTGAGGTATCAAACGACGAAATTAACGGACGAAAATTGAGGGAAGTGAAGTGCTATATACCGAGATTGCGACGGAGCAAAAATTTTGCCGATCCAACTGTCGGATCTCCCAGAAAACATGTGCGAAGTCGCTGTCCCGAAACATAATTTCTGAAACTTTTCTCCGCGCGCGTCGACGGGATTTCGACGTAAATGCACAAATAGTGTGTTTCACACGTCGGGGAGGCCGGAGACTCTCCCGGGGTGGTCGCCCGGGTTCGTCGGAGGCGTGGGGAGCTTGCGGGGGCCCCGCGGTGGTGCGGGCTGGCCACGAAGTGGCGCACGGCCATCGCGCTCTTCCGTACGTACGCGCGCGCGTGCATGGCGGCTGCTGTCGCAGTTGCTGCTGCTGCTGCTGTGTGGCCGCGCGGCCTGGCCTGGCAGCGGGCTAGGCCGGAGCACGACGAGGGCGCGGTGGCGGTGGTCGTGCGGGGGTGGTGGTTCGATTGGTGGTGGTGAAGATGGTGTAGATGATGAAGAGGATGAGAAGGAGGAGATAGGGAGAAGGATGGTGATGGTGGTGGTGTTGTGGAGAGTAGGAGAATGGAGAATAGAGGAGGAGGAGGTGTTCGACCAGGGGAGGAAGAGGGGGTCGGCTGTGGTGGTGGTGTTGGTGTAGTGTAAGGAGAGAGGGAGGAAGAGTGTTATATAATTTTGTTTGTGTGTGTAATATATTAGAAAGAGTGAGGGAGAGATATTTGAGAGAGAATGAGAGAGAGAGTGAGATATTAATTTGAGAGAGAGAGAGGGAAAGTAGGTCGGTCCAAAAAGGGGGGGTTGTGCGCTGTGAGGGGAGTGAGGGGATGTAGGTGTAGGTGTAAAGGGAGAGAGAGAAAGAGTGTTTATATATATATATATATATATATATATATATATATATATATATATATATATATATATATATATATATATATATATATATATATAAAGAGAGGTAGAGAGAGAAAAGTATAGAGAGAGGGGGGGGGATGTTCAGCCACCTGGGGGTGGCTGTGATGGGGGTGAGGTAGTGTGGTGTGAGTGTGTTTGGAGAGAGAGAGAGTAAGAGAGAGGTATATATATATATATATATATATATATATATATATATATATATATATATATATATAAGAGATATTAAATGAGATATTTGTAGAATAGAGAGAGAATAAATAGATATTTAAAATAGAAAAAATAGGGAAATTATGTGGGATACTTGGACAGTCATGAGAGGACAACGTGGAGCTTGGGTTCGGGTTCGGTCGAGCCAGATCGGGTCAAAATCGGACCGGGTGCAATAATTAAATTAAAAATGGGTATTTATAATAATGGATAAATAAATAATATACGGGAACTCCAATAAATGGGACACAAGCGTCATGTGGATAGTAGGCTTCATATGGGCCACGCCCATACTTTGGGTTGACTAGGTTGGATCGATGTCAGGTCCCGAAATTAAATTGAAAAATAAATCAGGTTTCACGGTAGAAAATAAATCGGCCTAAATTGACCCGAAAGTTGTGTGAAGAAAATGAAACACAAAATGGAGTGTCTGAGTGGGACACGAAGGTCATGGGTGGAGAGCGTCTCGAGTAGATCATTCATGATAAGTTGGTTCTGGAAAAACGACTGGTCTCGTGTTCCTAAATTAAAAGTCACGGTGACGTGCAAACGAAGATCAAAAATAAAAGTGGAAATAATTATTCAACGATTAATTGGTCTAAGTTAATCCGAAGTTGTGCGATACAAAAAGAGCACAAGGGAACGAGTTCAAGTGGGACACGATATATCAAAATGAAGATAATCTTGTCTACTTCAAAACTCGTGAAGAGAGTTTACAGAGATTGGTATCCCTGACGCTCCAGAAGTCAAAGTTACGGAAAGGTACATTAATGATCTAAACAATTAAATAATAAAATATTTATCGAAAATAATTCATTCATAAAAATAAAAATAAACCCCTGAAATTCAGGGGGTTACACATTGTCTTTTGAGGAGGAATCGATTGCGATTCCTACTATCACTTTTGACGATGTGCAAGATTCTGCACCTGTCATTGATCAAGAAGTGAATTCGGAGCCTCAATAAGACAATGTCGAATTACCTCTATAAGTCGATGTTGAGCTACCTCAACAAGACAACATTAAGTGTCACGCCCCAGAACCAAAATACTGGAGAGCGGGGACGGACATAGCCAGCTACGTATAATGAAATGGAATCCATCTCACTATACGGTCACGGCTGTCTAGAAATATGAGGGTTTATCTACAAGCCATCAGTCTCTTAGGGTCAATAACAAGCCTAGTGTCTCAATCTCAACAAGTAATGATAGTAACAAGATATCAGATCACCAAATATACAATTGTAAGGCGTCCCAAACATTACATATCCAGATGATCATGAAGCTAGTCGTACAAAATGTAAGGACTAGCAAGAGTTAAGTCATACATGATCAACCTCGAGTTGCCAATCATGTTTACAGCCCGTAGGCAGACAGAAGGTAAAGTGCATCGAGCTAACAGGTGCTCGTCGGCTAAATGCCTCAAAAGAATAATGTAAAATTACAGTGGGAGAACAAAAGAAACACAATCGTTGCCAGGATTCCCTCTAGTGGTCACCATCTAGCTGGAAAGCAGGTAGATCCTTTGCTGCTGCTCCGGTATCTGGCCATACAAAACCAGCTGGGTCAGACCCCAGAAAGAGCAAGTGCCACAAAGGAGGCTTTACTTAGAAACTAAAACCAGCAATTAGCACAAGAGTATAATTACATAATAAGAGACAGTAATTTAAGAAAAGCATGAAAGGTGAATATAAAAGATAATCTTGTACAAAATTAATAAAAGACAGGACATATGGAAAAACAAGACAGGATGATATACGATGAGATAACTATGGGACTATTCAGATAACCAGGTTACAACCCGTAAACCAAACAAGGACCGGGGTTGTAACCCTTCATCTGAACAGAACTTGGCTTCACCCACCATTTATCGATAAGGTAAATACAGGCATTCTAGTCATGTAGCAATCTAGAACAGGATCAGGACAAGACTAGACTGGTTAGACTCCATTCAATCATTCACGGCCAAGCAAGAACTACGGCTTGATACTTTAACTAACTAGGGTTATCACAGGCCTAGTTACTAACAAGATGCAATGAGAATTCCAAGTCCGATTACCTGTTTGTTACTACCTGAGTGATCCCAGCAAGAAAAGGAAAAGATAGCTTGATATAGCAGACACACTGTAGTAAGATACATGTGTCCTAAGGTACCACACTCGACGGTGGGCTGGAAGTGCGCTCATCTCGACGGATAGCAACAAATCCCATGTATATATATATATATATATATATATATATATATATATATATATATATATATATATATATATATATATATATATAAGGCCGGGACCAAAGGGGCAACAGGTAACTGGAAAACTCTGCATGAACTATTTGATCAATCTAGTCATTAATCCTAGCCATATTCAGTATAAATCCCTGACCGTAGGAAACCAGGGATTCATGTCCTAGACATGATGAAAGACCAGACGGATTTATTTGTACAAACACAATCACCCACGGTGTCCAGGCCATTTATCCTTGTCAAGTCGTGTTAGCCGTCGCAACAGCATTTCAAGGAATATCATGTCAGGTTTATCATGTCAAGAGTGCGCCACGACGGGCCACTATCATGTCAGGTTTATCATGTCAAGTTCATAATGTCAAGTTCACTGTCAAGTTATCATCAATTCAGTACCCTCATCAGTCATGTGCGTTATCAATCATGTTAAGCAGGAGAGAGAAACATATATCATGAGTGCACCGCAACGGGCCACTATCATGTCATGTTCCATTATCATTTCCAAACATATTAAATAAATTCGTGATTATCAAGTTCATGACAAAAGGCGTAAGGATATAAAATTGACGTAAAAATATACAATAAGGAGTTACAAAACATGGGCAATTAATAATAAATAATAGTACACAGGGCTATTGAAAAGTCATGCGGCTCAGGCATATGCGGCCAAGAAATGATCACATGCGGCTGGGAGGAGAACAGCCCATGTGGCTGGATGGGGTCAGGCGCATGCGGCTGAAGGAGGGGATGGGCTCCATGCGGCCGAGAAGGAGTTCGGGTCCATGCGGCTCAAAATGGGAGCAAGGCCATGCGGCTCAGTAAAGGGGTGAGCATATGCGGCTGAGATAAATCGGGTCATGCGGCCTGGACTCAGAAGTCCATGCGGCTCAAAATGAAGTCTTCATGCGGTTGGGGATGCAAGCCTTATGCGGTCAGACTGGTCATGAGCCTATGCGGCCAGGGGATGAAGGGGTTCATGCGACTCAGTTAGGAACCCATGCGGCCAAGATCACTGAATCCCATGCGACCGGTCAAGGAGGGTGGGCCTTATGCGGCAGGGTTAAACTCATGCGGCTGGAAGACTCGCCGCATGAAGGTCCATGCGGTCAAGTGCTGCCATGCGGTCAAGGGGTTCATGCGGTCAGCATAATTCATACGGCTAGGGAAATCACTTGCCGCATGAAATATTCATGCGGTCAAGTCAAGCACAGTTCATCTTCTCCAAAATTCCGAGAAGAAGAACACCATGAGAGTCAAGTTCTCAAGCTCCATAACTCCATCATCCGAAGCCCAAATCCGAACTTCCATAGGTCAAAATGGGACAGAATGAAATACTCTACAACATGGAACCATCAAAACTGGAAAATAACAAGATTAAGTAGATCAAATCCAAGAAATTCAAAAATGCAATAATGTTAGATCTACAAGAATCTAGCTATGGAAATAAAAAATGCTAAGTACTAAAAAGTGTTAGAATGCTGCAAAGAAGAGAATGGAACAATAAAATTCGGGTTCCTCCATGAAGCAAGATGCACTTGCCTAGACCTTCCTGGTAGGTGAGGAAGTTAATGGAGAAAGAAGAAAAGTAATGAGGAGAGAGAAGGAAGAAAGGGTTAATAAATGGGGATGGTGGTGGTAGGTAGGGGTTCACCTTGGTTCATGATGAACCAAGTAAACCAAGCCAAGCCGAACCAACCCAATCCTCTCCTATCCAAATAAAACCAAGCTCCACTAATCAGAATTAATCCATGAACAATAAATGATAATTAAACCACAATGCTAAATATGAAAATAAACCACAACTAACTAATCAAAAAAAAAGAGAAATACGGATCAGAAATACGAACACGTATAAAATACGTATCACAAATTTCGGGGCACTACATTAAGGCACCTCCCATTCAAGATAAGGTAATTGTTTCTGAGAAACAAACTCAACAACCTCAAGAGAAGAGGAAGAGATTGTTTTTTAAAGAGACTTTCTCTTCGGTTTCTTTGAAAGACTCTTTCAAACCAATCATAGTACTTGTTGTACATTTTAATATTGAGTTACATCAAATGGATGTCAAAATTGTGTTTCTCAATGGTAACATCGACGAAACAATATATGGTGCAGCCAGAAAACTTTGTGTCGGGAGATCCAAAGAATATAGTTTGCAAATTGACAAAATCTATTTATGGACTCAAGCAGGCTTCTCGTCAAAGACACTTTGAGTTTTAACAAGTGACTATCTCGTTTGGTTTTGAGATGACACTGTTGAAGATTGTGTGTATCACAAGTTCAGTGGGAGTAGAAATAACTTTCTGGTTTTATATATTGATTGAAGTATTTAATGCAAACCAGGTGACACCTCTCGTTAAAGGAGACAAATTCAGTCTCAAACAAGTGCCCTAAGGTTAGCCTTAAAATTAAGAAAATACAATAGATTTTTCCTTCATAGTGAGTTGTAGGGAGTCTAATGTATACTCAAGTATGTACGCGTCAGGATATTGCGTATATATTAGGATGTTAGGCAGATATTTAAGCAAATATGGATGGATCATTGGATAACAGCCAAACTACTTAAGTAATTAATAGAGAACGTGAAATTATATGCTCTTTGTAGGAGATCGGATAATTCTGGAGATCATAAGGTATTATGACTCCGATTTTGTTGGATGCCAACACAGCAGGAGATCCACATCAGGTTATGCTGACTAATGGAGGTATATTTGGGTGAGTGTCAAACATGCACTCATAATTTCTTCCACCATGAAAGCAAGGTTTATAATATGTTGTGGGGTATCTATTCAGGGAATATGGTTGCGAAATTGTCACAAGGCTGCGCCTACAGTACGGTGTTGAAAGACCACTTAAATTATGGTGTGACAATAAATCAGCAGTAATGTATTCCAAAAACAACAGAAACTTGTATAAGTAAAGGATATTGACATAAAGTTTCTAGTTGTGAAGGAAAGAATTCAGAATGGTTATAGTGTCCATATAGCACATTAGGACAAACTCCATGTTAGCGGATCCGCTCACAAAAGTATTATCACCCAGGGTCTTTCATGAGCATACTGTTCATATGGGTGTTAATTAAGAATATGGCAATATAGTGGGAGTTTATATTTTATGTATTTGGGTGCTATTTGGTTTTGGACACATTTATGTATTAAAGTATTTTGGATATTTATCTGATCAGATATATGGAAATTCAGTTCATTCTGTTTTCATTATGTTAAAGTATTGATCTCATTAAAGTTAAGGAGGACCAGTTGGAAATAGACATGTATTGATCACATTGCGTGTAATTTCCATGCTACGCATCCATGATTGATCTATGTCGTTTAGCTATATTGGTATATGTGACCATTGATGGTTTAGTTACGCTATATGTGACGAAGGCCGCTTTGATCCTATGTTGATATGGTTAATGGACGAGATTGTCCGGATATACCCTAAGGATTAAGATAGCGATTTATGAGCTCACTAAGGTTAACACAATTATAAGGTTACATATGTGGCCCAGTGGGAGATTGTTGGAATTATTCAATAATTATGGGGTCACACATGTAAAATTAATTGTGTTTGGGCTATCTAAATAATTAAGCCAAATTAAAGTGGTCTATATGGAAATTGGCTTAAGGGTATAATTGTCATGGAATTAATGTGTAGATACCGGAGATAATTCTAATTTGATGAGGGGCCAAATTAGAAATATCACAACACATATATCTATATATATATATGTATTCATTAGGGTTATGGTCCCCAACTCATACGGCCACCAAAGAGAGGGTTTCTCTATTCTCTTCTGTATCCCCATCAACAAAGAGAGGAATAAAGATTTAATCTTTATTATTAAGGGCCGTAGCGGGTTGGAAGATCAAATCCCACAAAGAAAAACGTCTGCTTCAAGATCCGTCAAGCAAAGACAATGGATTCAGGTACGCTTCCGCAATCAATTTAATTTATGTTCTTCATCTCATGAATCGACAGGGCACAACAAATTTCTAACACCCATGCGTTAAAGGTAGTCCTTAAAGTGCATATTTCACGTAGAATGGTTAGGAGAGCTACTGTTATTATTTATATATTCAGTACATCTTGTCATGTTGTTTATATCTTGCTAAGTCCGTCTGAAGATCCAGTGACCTCTCCAAACAATCAAGATTATCCCTGGGAGTACGGGTCATGACCTGATTCTTAGTTTGTAGTGGTTTCACCTTCCGAGTTTATATGATTCTTTTTGTGGACGTACTTATTAGTTGCTAATTTTCTCTCATTTATTTATTTTTTGGAGGTTGGACTCTATTTTTATTCTAGTTTTATATAGCTATTTGGTAGTAGATTTGTCTCCACTCAGTTATCAGTTCATTGGAATATTTGTACTTGATTTATTTGATCTTTGATTAGTTATTTCCTTATGACGTGGATGAGATATAGTTATTGTCTCTGACTGCTTCATTATTGAGTTATGAGCTGAAGTTCATATTACAACTTATGTGTGTATTCATGGGTTCTATATATTGGAGTAGCCTTCGTATACATACAACTGGCATGCTTACATATTCCTAGTCCTACTTCTATTGGTACTGGAGCGTGACAATTCTTCATTGTTTTTCCCCTACTATATATGGTATGCTGAGTATTCTTCATTATTTTTATGCCCTACTTTTTATGTTGGTCATCTATAAATTTATGCTAGATATTCTTTACCGTTTCCCCTATTTTTATCTACAAATTTTGTTATATCTTGTTTGACTGTTTGGATATTCTACAGCCTTCAACCTAAAACACCATGCCTTACTATGTTCTAAAGGGAAGAATGCCTGGTGTTTATGAATGCTACAATCAAGTCCATGGTTTTAAGGGTGCCTACTGCTTCAAGTGTCAAGATAGGGTGGAGGCTTTTGGAAGAGCTTTAGAATGCTTTCTATTTGTACTGTTTTCCTCATTATTTTTCTTATTTTAGTGTTGTATATGTTTGTCTTCAAGAATATTAACTATGACACTCTCGTGAGGGGAAATATGAGCTTTACAATGCTTCTTTTTGGCACTGCTTTCCTCCCTCACTCGACAATTTCTTTCCCTTCGTTTTTTTTTTCCATATTCATTTTTTTAAAGATCACTAGGCTATGATGATGGAGAAAATAAGAGAGTTTTGGTAATTATACTAAATCTTTAGTAGGCATGGTAGTATTCCTTGTCATTTGTGATGGGTTGAAAATGTATCATTTTTAATATGATGTATGGGTCAGTACGATACTAAGGCATGATGTATTTCTCATCATGCTTTCGAAGATCATTCTTGCTAAATTATTTATGATAAAAAAATCTATCTATGAGCCTTTCTCTTATAATTTTAATTCTCGGTTTGTTTAAAAACTCTTTAGCCTCTCTTATAATTTTAACCTCTAAGCCTTCTCTTATAATTTTAATTTTAGTCATTTCTTGGGAAAAATAATATGGACAATGTTGTTCAAGAAGTGTATTATGTACAATATTTTTTGTTGTGTATTATGTACAATATTTGTTTGTTGTGTATTATGTACAAAAATGTATTATATATTTTGTACAAAAGCTATCTATTGTGCATTCTGGAAAAAAAAAAATTGATGTTTATTCTATACAAAACTGTGTATTCTAGGAAAAAATTCTACAAAAATTGTGTATTCTGGAAATTTTTCCAACAGTATTTCTGCAAAAAAATCGTGTATTATAGAAATATTTGCAATAGAATTTTTGCAAAAAATTCTGCAAGAACTGTGTGTGCTGCAAAATCTACAACATAATTTCAGCAAAAACTGTATTCACCCAAAAATTTGCAGGGCAACCATACCCTCTTTTAGAGTCGTGATTGTATTCCACTAGCATGTTTACTTGCCAAACATTGAAAGTAGAAAAATAACACTTTTTATCCAAAATACAAAGAAAAAAATCAAACAAGGAATAAACAAATTTAAGGGATTCCAATCCAAAATACAAGCTTAGCAAATAGTATTTATGAATCCATTCCACTTTAAAAATTCAGAATTTCAATAAATAAGTTTAAATGTTGATTTGAGAAAGTAGTTTTAAGCTGTTTCCAGAGTAAAAATTTGTGAAACCCCATCCCCCCCCCCCCCCCCCCCCCCCCCACCACACCCACACACACACATTTTACTTAGAAGCTCCTCTCTCTCTCTCTCCTCATTTTTTTTCCTTCTCAGAACTCTCTTACCATTTCTGGCGAGCAATGTCCCCTCCTCTCCCGTGCCTCCATCGACCGTATCATCTCCGACTTCTTCGACTGCGTCGTCAAGGCCCTCCCACCTCGACATCATCCTCGCCGCCCTTTTCTCCCGCCCCTCCCCCCTTGGTGCGGGCCAGATCCGCTGTGCCAAGAAGGTGCTCGCTGACTTTGCCATCCTCATGAGGACAAACGTCGGCCTGCGAAGGAAAAATTCACATGGAGGCGACGACCCTCCCCGATCGCCATCTCCTCCTCAAGCGCGGCCCTCGCCAGAGTTGAGCTCGAGCGTGACGGAGACAATGGAAATTGAGTCCGGTTACTGAGAAGCGGTGGTCCGCGGAGGAACGTCGGGTCGGCAGCGCGGCCACTGGAGGCAGCGAAGGGAGATTGAATTCTACGACAATGGCGATGATCGGGTGTGGAGGTACTTTCAGCATGCTTTCCGCCACTTCTGACATGTCGTGGAGGCGATGACGACGTCCCTCGCCACTCCTAGGAGCGACATGATGTTCCCGATGACCTTCATCGAAAAATTCTCCATGAATTTACATAAAACTAATGGGTCAAGAACTGAACTTTATGGTGAAAGTGAATTTTGCTACAAGAACGAATTTTATCGATGACGCTAATCAAATTAAAAAAAATGGAATTGGTATTTGGATAGGTAGATAGTCAAGAATCATTAAAAAAATTATTTTCTATTTGTTTAGTAAACAGAACTTTTAAGTTTTGTTTTTGAAAACCATTTTCTAGATTAAAGTAACCAAAGCTAAAGTTAAATTCTCTTGCTCAGGAATTTTTTTTTTTTTATAATTTACTTTCTTAAAATTTATTTTCAGAATAAAATTTTAGAAAATATATCCAAAAGGAGATTACTTTCCACTTACATTGCACTTTTGCAAACGCAAACGAGACTTCCAGTGTAGCAGAAGAAAAACACAAAAAACAAAAAACAAAAAACAAAAAGGACCTCCATGCGAAAACCTCAAACTATTAGTACCTAGCCGTGTCCCTACTGTTGTTCTTCTTCTTCTTCTTCAACCGACCTCCCAAATCTCCCATCTCCACAATCAAAGATCCCTCCTTTCCTTCGGAAACCCTAATTTCCAATACCCATCACTCCAATTCCCTTGAATTCTCACTCTCCATACCCCAATTCCCCCCCAAATCAAAATCCAGACATAAAGCTCCAACCTTTCCTCAACAATTCCAGAATCCAACTTCTGGCTCTTGTTCCCTACCAAATTCTGTCACTTTCCCCTCTGGTATCACATAAAATCATGGGTTCCATCATCGATCCCAACGAAATCAATCCATGCTCCCATTTGTCTAGTTTCAAAGACTTCCATGGAGCTAACGCCTACAAATCGATCCCAAGAACCCAGTCTCCGACGCCCAGATGCTGCTCTTGCGCCGGCGTCGGCCTCCGGCTCTATCTCTGCCTAGTTTGCTCCAAGACCCACTGCTTTGATCACTCCTCCGCTCACCAAGAATCGAATCCGACACATAAGATCGCACTCGACGTCGAAAGATCCGAGCTTTACTGCTTCTCCTGCGACGACCAGGTCTATGACGGCGAATTCGATGCCAAGATCAGGAGGAGGAGGGAGAGCTGCTTGAAGAAGAGGAAGAGAGCGGCGCCTGAGAGCTCGGGATTGAGGGGGTTGAACAACCTGGGGAACACTTGCTTCATGAACTCGGTGCTGCAGGCTCTGCTCCACACCCCGCCTCTGAAAGAGCACTTCTTGGGCCACTGGGAGGCATGCCGGCAGCGGAGGAGGAGGCGGGCCGCGGTGCCGGTGCCCGCAGGGGCGGGGGAGGTGTCGTGTCTGGCCTGCAGCATCAATGGGGTCTTCGAGGCCGTGTTCTCAGGGGACCCGAGGCCGTATAGCCCAGCCGGTTTTCTTCACAGGTCAGGAATCATTGTGATGAATTAGTTGCTATCGTGTAGTTAGAATTGTAAGGAATGCTAGTTATGTTGTGGGAGAATTGAATGCTTACGCAAATGAAAGGGTTTCATTAATGTCTCGGAACAATTGTTTGGATAGGATCATAGGACTTATTGCCATATTGATGAAGTTTGTTAGGTCCATGGCGTAAAAAATGGACTCCATTTTTGCCTTCTAGACTGATATTGGAACTCATCATTCATCATTCTAGAACGGGTTGTAGCAACCTACTTGGAACCTGACATCACTCTAGAAAGCATCAGGTCGGTGCATATAACAAAAGGCGTAGAGCTTCCGATTCCAAAGATAAAACTCGGTATCCACCAAGGGCCTGGAATTACCAAGGCGAAGAAGAGCATACTTTTAATCTTGTTGATGGTTGATTTGTCTCCTACATTGGCGTAGCTGTTCTTTTGTAAGCTTAACAGAACAATCTAAGTACTGGGAAATTTCAGATAGCAACTACCAAAATAGTAAAAAGATAAGTTTCAACCAAAGATCTATAGGAGTGTCCGATGAGGGAAATCTGAGATTGATTTGACTTCCATAGGGACCCGACGAAATTATTAGAAGTGGATACAGAAACCTGGATTCTATATTTTTTTGGGACCCAAAAGATGCATGCTTGTGGTCGAAGTTGGCCATTAGATCGGGGCATATAACAGGAGAGGCAGAGCTTCCGGTTCCGAAGATAAAACTCCAGTATCCATAAGGTAAAAAAGAGAGTACTTCTAATCTTCTTAATGGTTGAACTATCTCCAACATCGGCATAGCTGTCCTTCTGTAAGCTCAACAGAGTAATCTAAATATCGGGCAAGTTTATATAAGGACTACAAAGATATTAAAAGTATTTACTGTAAATCACAGATCTATAGAAGTGTCCAGTCGGGGAAATCTGAGCTTGATTGACTTCCATAGGGAGTAGGGATGTAATTGGGTCGGATTCGGATCATAGGTTGGACCCTCCACCAAAATACATTTGCCTCCGCATCCGCTCGCAGGAGAAATATTGCCTCCACCTCCAACTCCAACTCCAACTAAATGAGTTACAATGTTTAGTTCAACTAATAGAAAAATGCATAGGAGCTTGTTCACAACAAAATTGACTAGAATCAAATAGTAAAAATCCTAAACATATATGTGTGTGTGTAAGAGGTGGATGCATTGGAAGAGTTGAAATGGGAGGCGGAGTACTATATGTCTTTGCCTCCAACTCTACCTCTGCTTTGGAGGTTGAAATTTGCCTCCATACCCACCTTTGCCTCCACTAAGTTTGCTGCCAAATATTCTCCGAGTCGGATCTGGTGGGTCAGAGCTCCATCGGACCCAACTCCATTTGCATCCCTAATAGGGAAGTGAACGAAATTATTAAATTGAACAGAAAAAAAATATTCGGATGCCATTTAGGGCGATGAAAGTTTGTGATCAAAGTTGGTGACACATGTAGTCTTATATGCCTTGTCAAGAAAATTCCAAAGATGCATAGAATGAAGCTTCCATATGTGTAAGAATACAATATAAATGTTATATTGCAAGGAAAGTTGTATTTATTATTCTCTAAAGAAGCTGTCCTTTTCTACTCGTCCTTATCCCATGCTAGGCTAGCTGTATATAAGCAGAACCATTCTGCCTATGTAAGTTCTTTTACAAATATGTTTTAGGTAGGAGCTAAACTAGCATCCTGGGGGATGTGGCTACAAGTCGCAGCTTCAGCTTCTCCACTAATGGGAGCATGGCTGCACTCGTCTTGGCACTTGCCAGACCCTGCAGAATGGGAGCCTTGTGGCACTGGAACGCTCCTTATTTTAGGTATGAGCTAAGCTAATGATACTTCATTAATTCCAGCTTGTCTGGGTCTTTCATAGTACCGTGTAGCTAGAGTAGGTGTTTAACAAGGGTTGATGATAAGCTTAAGTCCCAGTTTATTCTGTGATTGTGTTATGCATTCTTGTCAGGAATAGGTTACTTTCCTGTTGTCCTTTGTTGTTGTAGACGTTTTGGTGTATGAAATCTAGTTTCGTAGGGGTGTCAGGTTTCAGATGAATTCAGAAAACAGGATACACTTTTTTCTTCTTCCGTTGATGACGAAATATTAAAGAAGTTGTATGTAATGACTCATTATAATTTGTTTCTTTTGCAGTTGGTGGCAGCATTCATCTAACTTCGCCAGTTATGAGCAGCAGGATGCCCATGAGTTCTTCATCTCAGTGCTTGACAGGATTCATGAGAAAGAGCAACCTATCCTTCCAAATAAAGGTAACTGAACCTTTGCTGATTCCTCGTTTATAATTTCATCATCTTCCTTTAAGCCCGTTTGTTCAAGAAGAGCTATATGTTTTTTGAGTAAAGATTGCTGCACATGAGGATTGCCCATCCTCTCGACAATGGTTGGTGTCCGGACCTACCAACGTCCAAATTTTGCAGATCTTGTGTTGTGGAAATTCAATTGGTTCAATTAGAATCAAGCATGAACGATTTTAATATTTGTTATTCTTATAAATATGCCATTTTTGGTGTTTACAGGGATAGGAGGAGATTGCCATTGTATTGCCCATAGGGTGTTCTCTGGGGTCCTGAGGTCTGATGTTACTTGCACAATATGTGGTTTCACTTCCACCACATATGACCCTTGTGTCGACATCTCTCTTGATCTGGAACCAAGCACCAGCAACACTGCGTCATCGGTGAACAATGTCAAACAAAAACAAAACCCAACAACATCCAGTCTTGTCGCATGTCTTGACCTGTTCACGAGGCCTGAGAAGTTAGGCTCCGACCAGAAATTATACTGCGAGCATTGCCAAGTGCGGCAAGATTCTGTGAAGCAAATGTCCATCCGGAGGCTCCCTTTAGTCCTTTGCTTCCACATAAAAAGGTTCGAGCACTCCTTGATCCTCAAAGCATCGAAGAAGATCGACCAGTACTTAAATTTCCCCTTCTCGCTTGATATGACACCGTACCTATCCTCCTCCATTATAAGGAAAAGGTTCGGAAGCAGGATCTTTGCCTTTGAGGGGGACGAGTCGGAGATGTCGAGCAAACTGTCTTCGGAGTTTGAGGTATTTGCTGTAGTTTCTCACATGGGCAGGCTGGATTCGGGCCATTACGTGACATTCCTTCGGTTGAGAAACCAGTGGTACAAGTGTGATGATGCTTGGATTACTCAAGTGAGCGAAGGTGTCGTGAAGGCTTCACAGGGTTATATGATATACTATGTGCAGAAGGTTTTGTAACATACAGCTGGAGATGTAGTGAACTTCTTGTGCTTTGAGACTGTTGCAAGATGAGCAGTACTTAGTCCTCTGAGGGATTTACAATAACATCGACAATAATCGTTCTGACGCCCTGATCGCCTGATATCTGAACTTGAGCTCTAGGGGCTGTATCTATAATTGAAAAAACGAGATTACGCAAAGTTTGTTGTTCCTATCTCAACTCAGTTATGTACATCTCAAGTAGACTGGTTCCAGTTGGAACACTGATCAATGATTCAAATCTGGAATGTTGCTACGTAAACCCTGTATAAGTTGTGCTAGGTGGTTAGGGTTTGGATGTCACTTGCTGTTATTAGTGTGGATGATTGGGACTATAATGCCAATGTGTGTGGAGAAGTTTGCATTTAAATACCGGTTGTTCGGACTTGCAACTTAAGATGTGTTTGGTATTGCTGAAGCTTATGAAAAGTTGATGTTCTAAGCTACTTTTGTAATCACAAGTTTCTGACAAGGCCTTTTGCAATTACATATTGAACTTTGCTGTCAAAATATACATGTATCAATTAAAAAGTTAAAAGACATTATTTTAGAAGGAGAAAAAATGAATGTTCTTTTAAGAGGAAACATTTTTTGCTTCACTTTTAAATTCAGGTTATGGAAAGAAATTATAGAAACAATTTTACCAAATAATCCTATTGCATAGGCTATATCAAAACTAACCGGAGATATTCCAAACACAGAAATTGTATAAATTACTATTTTTGGAGTCTCTCATTGATATTGGCACACAATGGTACACTCCAAACAAATATTCCAATTTAACCTCTCCTTTCCTGTCTATTTTTTCTTTTTCTTTTTCTTCAATGTTTGGTAAGAATCGTTAATTTTTATGGGCCCCGGAATTAATGTAGATGAGATAGAACACGCTCCAAATTTGGAGTGTCTATTAGCTTTCTAGCAATTTTAAGTATGAACAAGTGTCCACTACAACCTTCAAGTGCTACAAAATTTGACTAAAGTTAAAATGTAGTACTTGAAATCTCTCCCAATGTCGATGTTCATAGGTTTCATCCTAGAGACCGTTTGGCACTCTTTGTGCCAAACGCAATGGACGGTCGTTTGTGACTATATTGATAATAATAGTCCTCCTCCTTATTTTTGTTATTATCAAAAACCAAATACTAATCCAATTCCAATCGGAAGTAGCAATTTTTTTCTTCACCGATACAGACTCCTGCAGAATATTAAACCTAATGAAATTAATCTTTTGATCGGCCATTCCGTGGAACAAATATAAATTGAATAATTGAAGGCAATTCCGTTGCCCGTACTTAAACTTGAACGCATCCTAACCAATTAACTACACGTAATATATAAATGGTGCATTCCATCTGGGGAGAAACTGGTAGCACATCTCAGCTGAGACTTCAGATTTGAATGAAATGTGTTCCTCATCTTTTAATATTTTATCTTCTGGTGTCACTTTGACATAATATAACTTAATAAAGCGACGGGAAGGGGAAAAAGCTTGACGCACTGACACACAGGAACAACTCGCCCTTCACATAAAAAAAGGAAGACTATCCTTTGGGAACGCTGTAATTATTGCTCTAATTTCTGCATCGCTTTGTATTTCTACTTTTTGATTCATTTGTCTGCACTTCTCCATATGAAATAGAAAGATGACGCCTTTATTGTATGAGATTAGTGATGAGACTGCATTTCCCGATTCAAGAGCAAAATGACCAGAAAGACCTAATATAAAGGAAATGAAAACTCGATTAAACTAAAATAGAGAATGTCTATACAAAACAAGAATTAAATGGGAGACTACGGTAAAAAAAGTTTGAAACTGATTATTATCCAAATGATTCAAACTGTTTCAAAGACCTCACATGCATCTTTTTCTTTTTTGCATTTTGCTCTTTCATCAACTACTGATGTAAACATCAGTTAGTCCACCATATTGCCACAGTAAACCAATAAGTGCAAAGATGATTTAGTTTTCCTACAAACTCTCCCACCACCAATTTCAAGTTGGCATGCACCAATTGAAGTGCATGGCAACCACGAGAGTCAGGTGGGAGAATATCAGTGTCCTACTCTGAACAGTTACATTACAAATGCCAAAACTACAACAGTGAATGTACAAGCGTCTAAACTCTAAACAGTAAACAAGACCTGAAGATCCAGTGACCGTAACCTCCAATAAACATGTAGAAGGGAGGATTTGACAAGGACAGCTTGAATAACACTTGTTTATCAAGCATCTTATATCCATAACATGTTTCATTCTTTCAGTACACATTAAATTGTCTGTTTATTTATAATCTCAATACAGCATATTCTTACAACTTAGCATGTTCCAAATGGCAATGAAAGAAACTGTTCCAAACCACAAACAAAGAAAACATGCCATCTCTTGCAAAGCCTTATCCTGCATAACTGTCTTCCCAAAGTGGGGACACAAACAAGGGATCAAATGACAACTTTAGCCGAGCAAACACTATATATATATATAATCATGTTGATTTAAAGCATACCTGGTCTAAATCTTGAGAACTAAGCTTCTAGCTGTGCGATGTACAGTTCCTCAAACTCGTTGTCATCTGGGAAAAGAAGGAAAAAGAAAGAAGTTGAAGTTGGAAACTGGAGGCCAGTGTTCATAGTGTTCACTTTAAGAAGGTGCAGGGTTAGTATGTCAGCTAAAGAAACGCACTTTTCATGTTCACAGATGTTGTGTTAGTAACAAATTTCCTTCTTTAAGAAATGAGAATTAATTTTTGATAAACTAATCTGAAAAATCTACTTGAGCTTAATTTATATCAAATCAATCCATAGAACATCATTATAATCTAACAAGGTTGAAATTGACTAAGGTGTCTATAGAAGCCTCTCCTTGGCTAGGAAGTAGGAATAACATAGGAGTCTGGTCTCCATGAAGGTTGAATTGACTTGACAGGTGTCTACTGAAGGCAGCAAATTATGTTAGGGTTGTGACCAAACAATATCAATGGTTTTTACTGTTAGACAAAGTTCTTGAAGGCCTAGAGTAATCTAAGGTTTGAAACCTTACAGAAAATCCAACTGCCTACAACACAAACTGTCAACAAGTTATCCTGAAAGGAGGCATGATTCCTCTATGTTGAGGTCTTCACTTTATGACATCCCATAAGTAGTGGCAAGGAACAAAGCAGAAAAGAGTGCGGGCATAATTACAGGGGTATATTTGAAGCAAGAGGATAACTAGGATTCTTTAAAGAATATCACATTTGTGAGATACTTCCGAACCTCCTCTCAGATACTTCTCTCTCATCTCCCAGGATCCCCCCAATCCTAGATAGTCTTCCCCGCACCTTTTCCTAAGCCCACAGTTTACGGCCAAGGAAATAGAAGAAAAAGAGAGCAAAGCAGCTCCTAACTAACTGCAGAAGGTATCAACAATAACAAAAACAAATGATTTTATCCCAAATTTCTGGAGTTGTATACTCTTGGCTGTTTGGTTATTTGGAACCTGTTGAACTTTAAGAAGCCAAAGAACACAAGGAACTATGGTGGTGGGTCCCTTGGCCAAGTTCTTGTTCCCTCTTTCTCAAGTTATTGTGTTTCGTTGGGGGGAACTAAACTTGGAACCCAAAGAACTAAAGCTTGGGACCCACCATCTCCCTCTCACTAAACTTAAGTTTTCCAAGTTACTACCCTTTTGGCTGGGAACTTATGGAAACTAGAGAAGCCAAAAAAACCCAAGGAACTATGGTGGTGGGTCCCATGTCCAAGTTCTTGTCCCCTCTTTTCTGAGTTATTGTGTTTGGTTGGGAGAAACTAAACTTGGAACCCAAAGAACTAAATCTTGGGACCCACCATTTCCCTCTAATTAAACTTAAGTTATCAAAGTTCCCATCATTTTGGCAAGGAACTTAGCCAAGAAACTTGGAGAGGTTAATCCTATGTGGCATGAGGAGAAACCCATGTGGGCTAAAGATCGTGTCCTCCCAAGTTCCCCAACTTCTCTATACCAAACAAGAGAACATAGAAAACTTAAGTTTGATCTATGTCCAAGAATAAGTTATTGACTAAGTTTCAAGAACAAACAAACAAACCCTAATGTTAAGTTTCAACTCCTCTCACATTAGCTTTCTCAATTAATATCTCAAGGAATGGAACATATATGAGAATACACAGTTAGTAACAACCACCAAAATGAATCACATGAATGAATGTAAACCAAATTTAATCGGGAAGACAACTATTCGTCTGCTTTTATGTTTATTCAAGAAAGGAATGTGCCTTTCTCCAACATGCAGAAAGAAATACACATGAAAATACATTTAAACTAAAGCGAGACATGATGAAGAAAACAGGACAATGTTGGTCTTCTAGCTTAAATAGAGAATAGGGCTGGTGATAAAGTATATTGATACGTCAGACAAACGAGGGACTTAACTACTACATAATAGGCAAGAGGTCAGTCAAAAATTAGGTAGAATAGAGAAATATACAATTTTAGAAACCTAGATAAAGTGGCAACAGAAAATAACACAATTATTCATATGTTTCAAGTATGGTCAATGATTACCAGAGATGAACTCTAAAAGGTGTCCAATAGCTACAAAGTCACAAGACTATGGGTAGGTCCGGCAGGACCCAGAAACTACAGGGCAATACCAGACAAAAAATGTGTGTTAAAATCAAGGATAAGAAAAAATTAAAAACAAAATGATGCTATAGGTCCTATTTAGAACCTTCACTTTCCAAACAAATACCCAACAAATAAATTAACAGATATAAGCAGATCAGTATACTCAATCTCTTTATGACAAAGTGTACATATGATGTCATGAATAACGATCATAACAATTAAGCAAACAGATCGGAAGATGGAAAACCTTTTCTTAAGGCTAGCCCCACAATTGCATCATTTTCAACCTGCAAAGAGATGTAATCAAATAAATAAGTACAGGAATTAGCATTGTTTTCTGGCCCAGCTCTTCGTTTCTAACATAATAATGATCATTTATTACTGCACTGGAGATTGAAGAAACAATAAGGGGACTAGAGTTATTACCTTCTGATTTGCTAATGTTTTTGAATCGTCCAGAATCTCATTGGTAGATACCAAGGTCAAACGTTGATTATTGATTGGTTGATCAATCAATCCTTGTAATTTCTGCTTAATGTCTAAAGTTGTCTCAGTTGGGTCACACTGCAGAAAGTAGGTCGTCTTGCCGCGCTTTACACGGATATACATAGCCTGCATCAATGTCAATGGTGTAACTATTATATATCTGTTAAGAGAAGACGTTAATTTGAAAAATTAAAATGTATTGCAACTCGTCTGCAAAGAACTTAGTAAGGAGCCTATGTTACCAGCTTCATTCAATGTTCATCAAAAGGGAGGAACTATAAATTAGGTGTAAAACAACAAAAACAGAAACATGTGGGCCTAATAATAAATGTATAAGTCACCCTTTCATTTCAGGAGCAAGATAAGAAAGTAACCTACGTACACACACAAAGGTAGGGAGTGGGAGAGAGAAAGTACCCATGCAATGTTGATGTAAAGATATTATGAAAGGCTTTTAAAATAATATCAACACAGACATATGTGTGAGATCAATAAACTTGGTCATCAATCACAACTTCATCCTAACTAACTGGTATCCTGAAGTTAATGAGTGATCTATGTGCAAAGAATAAGTAGTGATCACTGAAATGTCACATCTCTGTAAAGTAGGTCCTACAACAAAATTTTACTTTTGAATAGGCTAGAATTCAATTAATCAAGTATTAGTGTCTAAATATAAAAACACATATGTTGTACTTTACTAGGCTACTAGCTGATTTACTCCAATGTTGCAGTACCAACTGAACACTATTGATATGTAGATAAACCCCTAAGTCTATGTGTGTGTTGTGGAAAAAAGATAGTTTTATCCGATCAATGGGCATAAATACAAGCCTTTTCCAAATAACATGTCAGCTACTTAGTACAAGTTCAGAAATTTCCAGAACTAACCAAACTTTTACGAAGTGGTATGTGTTGGTCTTTAATTTTTACGAACTGGTTGAATTAAAACCAAGAAGAACAGTTAGTGGTAAGGAGAACTACTTCGCTGCTAGCACAAATAAAGCTCCTGCATGCAGGAATCAATGCTCCCAATTTCCCTACTCTGGGAAAGATTCTAGATTCTACACAGCAACGAAAGACGTAAAATATAGCTATAAGCAATTACATCCCTCTCTAGAATAGTGCAACCCAAACAGCCAGAGGAAACACATTTGAAAGAAATGTCAGGCCCTACGGTCAACAGTTTGCAACAACAAATAATGCTTTGCTTTACTGCCAATAAAGATTGCTCACAGCTGCAGTCTTCTAGAATCAGGCTTTACTGCTTTAGGATGTATTGTGAAAATAAATCTGTCCTAAGGGCTCTTGACGACATAGCAAGGGGTCGCCTATTGAGCAAGATAAAGCTCCAGCAAAGAATTGAAGATACTGTGTCTCTGGCTGTGAACCTAATGTCATAAATGGAAATCCAATGCAATGGCCAAGTATGTCCTAGGAATACATGACATTGCACTTAGCTAGTGGACACCTTGCGGCACCAGTGAATTGTAAAACTTGTTTTTGTGTAACAACACGAAATAAAAGACTTGTAATTAATCCACAGAGAATTTAGTAATGATCACGACTATAAATTTTAACACAAAAAAAACATGTAGGCCTGGTGTTAAGGGTAAGAATGATGATCACCATTAGAAGAAAAAAGAATAAACCAGAGTGAAAAAGGAAGAGGTGAGAAAGGCAGAGGGTAAGAATTAGGACATCCTAAATGATTCTCGTGGGATAACCTGTTTACAAAGCTTCCAAAGTACACATGGATAAATACGTAGTTTAACATCGTTCACAAGAATTAAGTAAAGTGTAGGGGTAGAACTGTCACATGATTAAAGAGGGGGGAGGGCCTTCTGTCTAACAGGGATTAGCATCACAAATAACGTGAAATACATCCTTCGTACAATCTAGAGTCCTAGATGTCAATTTTGGAAATAATGAAAAGCATAACTATGAAAGTTGGATTTCAGCACAATAAAAATAGCAGAAGTATTGATTGCACTATCCAATGACAAGCAAAGCAGAGCAACTCCGTCTATAAATAGCCCCAAATTAAATCAAAAACTTAAAATCTAGCCATAGGAGCAAATAAATTAATACATGGCGTGCCAAACAGAGCAATAAGGGACCAACAAGTAATGAATGGGTTAAAAGTAATGCTAGCTAAGTGAAAGCTAGCTATTAAGGATAATTTGACGGAAAATTCTGAAGATGGGAGCGAAGCCCATCCCTAAGATAATCTAAGTGGAATAAGGTACAAGGATTATTTGATGAGAAAAGTCCACACTAATGCAAAATCACATCCCAGAAGAGATCATGCACTACTAAGCAGCCTCAAACTCCTACTTCCACAACATAATGGAGGTGGAAAGAGTTGAAGTGAAGAGTACAGGGGGTTGAGAAGCGGTAAGACAACTCAAGTACTAGGAAACTTAAGGAAACACTTTTCTTCTTCTCAATGCCTCGATGGCAGACAGCAATTGTTAGTGCCTCAATGGGGCCTTTTTTCCCCCCTTTGATTCCTCTCTATACGAGTACTAAGTACTAACCATCATGTCTAATAGGATGACATCGATTAGGTTAGCTGAGTCCAGACTAAAGCCTGAAGCATATACTTAGAACTCTCCCATCCCAAACAACTTAGCCATATGGCCACTACACTACAAACCTCTAAAACTTATCCCAACTAAGATGTTAAGTTGAACCTCTGACTGAAGCAGCAAGATTAAACCAGATTGAATCAGTATAGGAATGAATAGAAGTGCAATCGCTTAATGTCTTAAAAAGCCCATGAGGTGCATACCTGAGGTGCGAGGCTCGCCCTTGTGCATCGTTCTCTATGAGTCAAGGCTCATTCACCTAGGCACACCAGAGGCTCGCCTCGTGCACCTCATGCCTACTTTTGAGGCGCACCAAAAGTGCACAAGACTCTTTAACCTAGTTTTTTTTTCATACTTTTTTTCCTACTTCGTTTGTAATAAATATGTTATATTATTTTAGTATTTATATACTAATTTAACTAATCTTCCTCTTGTAATTGCTAGATTTTCTACCATAATTTTGATGCTATTAAGTTACTCAAGAAAATATCTTGGTTGAAATTATATCACCAACTGATCCTAAGGGTAGATATAGTATCAAATGTATCAAGTCAATGAACTGATATTTCTGTTGTAGCCAATAGGTTCTGTAGTGGATGATGATGATGATAAAGGATACAAACCCGTTGGTAGTGATGACGATGGAGATGATAATATAGATGATGATTTTTAGGATTTTGCCTATTTCTATTATTATGAACTTGTGATAGTTTCTTTTGAGTTTGACGATTGTTAACAGTTAGTTATTATTTATTACCTCAATAACTTTAAGAGAAAATTTGAGTGGCACCTCACTTTGTGTTACGCTTATTTAAGATGCACCCCACCACTTTACACTATTGTAATTCACCCTCCCCCCACTTTTGACGGATTCCGTCAATATGGACAGTCAACAGGGTTGACCCAATTTTTTTGACAAAAATACTTCCGACATGTTGTCTTCTTCCCCGTGCTCGCCGCTGCCACCCCCTCCCCGACCTCGCCGCTGCTCCCACCCCCCCCCCCCTCACCGACCTCGCCGCTGCTCCGCCCCCCTCCCCCCCCCCCTCCCCGACCTCGCCGGTGGGGGGGGGGGGGGGGGGGCAGCGGCGAGGTCGGGGAGGGAGGGAGAAGTGGTGGTGGTGGTGGTGATGATGAAGATGATGGTGGTAGAGGTGATGGTGAAGGTGGTATTGGTGACGACAGCGGCGGAGGGACGGCAGCGGAGGGGGGGGGGGGGCGGGCGGAGCTAGGGCACGGCGGTGGTGGTGATGGTGGTGTTGGTGAAGATGATGGTGGTGGAGGTGATGGTGATGGTGAAGGTGACTGTGGTGGTGATGGTGATGATGAAGGTGGTGGTAGTGGTGGCGGTGGTGGTGATGAGCGCGGCAGCGGCGGGGCGGGGGCGCGGCAGCGGCGGAGCGGGGATACGGCAGCGGAGGGGGAGGGGGGGCATGATTTGGGCTTGGATTACGGAGGGTATTTTCGTCCAAAATTATCGGTCAAACACGTTAACCGTTGATTTTGGACAGAATCTGTCAAAAGTGGGAGGTGAATTACAATAGTGTAAAGTGGTGGGGTGCACCTTAAATAAGGGTAAACAAAGTGGGGTGCCACTCAAATTTTCTCTAACTTTAAATAGTCCACTTTTTACTAATTTATTATTGTTATGAATTGATAAGACATAACATGAGTTAAAATGTGTGCCTCACTTCGTTGAACTACCACGCCTGGTAACTAGGCTCTAGATGATCCTAGCACCTCAATTGCGCCTTTTAAAACATTGCAGTTATTTGCCTTTTCATGGCTAAATGTAACAATAATAAGATGTGAAAACCCATGTAGAAAACACAGGAAAGCGAACTTTTCTTATATGGCACAGTTCCAACAAGTAATATTAGATAACTTTTCTTACGTGGATACAAACTGAAATAACCAAGTTTACTTTCCTAAATTAGTACATGATGTTAACTAAATGCATCTGAGACTACCATAAGGGCTAAATTTGGATTGCGGTTACGTTTCATCTCATTTGTTCAAACGTAAATTTCCTAGGGGCTTGTTGAACTAGCGTTTCGGAAACGCCCATTTGAGTCCTGAAATGACTCACACGTTTCAAAAACGTCCATCCAGGATGGAATCCGTTTGGCTCACCCCTTGCCTTTGGCACCAAATGGAGTCCCACCCTAAATGGAATGGAGTCCCAGATGAAATGTAGCTGCAATCCAAACTAGCCTTAAGACTAGTCAAAATCCAAAATGGAAGAAACATTAAGAAAATCAAAAAAAGTAGAAAGAGGTTTCACTCTAAGCAAATAAAATGGTGCATCATTTCTCCCATGTATCTGGCTTTAATAAAAGAAAAAAAATTTAATGCTGGTTTTCACAAGTTAGCAATTGTACTTCTTTTCCAACCCATACCCACAACAACGAGCTTTGATGCATGCCCACCATCATCTAAAATTGGCACATCTTCACCCCACTGAAATTTTCCGAATAACTTTCTACTGAAATTAGATGCCATCCAAATGGTGTTGGTCAATCAGTTGCTCAAGAAAGTGTCATGTGTTCTCTAAACTATTTAAATTACATAAATGCCTAATGTGTTGAAAGACCACTACGACGACAACAACAACAACGAAAACATCAAATTGGAAATCAGTATCCTTGGAAGAAGAGAAAAAGCCCAGCATCATTTGCTTCTCGTCTTATATTAACCATACAGCACAACCAGTTAGACACAAGAGAAGCTCCCCCACGAGCCGAACCCCGCCATCAGTAGACTAATTCTCCTTCCTTTCTCTCCACGGATTAGTCAAGTTAGAACTACGTATCCTAATAACGTCACTTACGTTGCACGACTATGGATACGGCACGGCACGGTTTTGACACGGCGATACGACGCAGCACTGATTTGGGAGTGTCCGTGTATAGAACAAAATAATGATTTGTAAGTAAATTTAGGGAAAATCATGAACACCAACCATTCTCTAGGAATCGCAGCTGTTGGAACAAACACAGTGAATGTTCTTCTGCTAAGCCACCGGAATCTACTGCAGCAAGCATAGATAAAAAAGAAGAAAGAAGAAAAGAGGGTCAGTAGAAATTTCCAGACCAAACAAGAATCCAAAACCCTAATTTGGAGAGAGAGAGAGAACTCACTTCGTCCTAACTTTTCTGAAAACCCTAACACTAAATTGGGATTGAAAGTATATATTACATTAAGAGAAAATTTGAGTGGCACCCCACTTTTGTTACGCTTATTTAAGGTGCACCACATGTTTACATGAATGTATGACACCCCCACTTTCAACGTTTTTCGTCCAAGACTAACAGTTGACCGCTTTGACCAATTTTTTGGAACGAAAATACCCCTCCCCGTCACACGTGGCTGCCCCCCCTCCGTGCTCGGCCCCCCTCCACGGCGTCGCCGCACCCCCCCCCCCCCCCCCTCCCCGACCACGACGCACCCCCCCTCCCCGACCTCGCCGGCAGTTCTCCTCCCTTCCCCGACCTCGCCGGCACTTCTCCCCCCTTCCCGGCCTCGCGGGCCCCCTCCCCGACCACGTCGGCCCCCTCCCAGTCCCCGACCACGCCGGCACTGCTGTCATCGCTCGCGCGCCGCGTCGCTGCTGCCACCGCACGTCGCTACGCGCCGCTGCTGCCTCCGCGCGCCGCCGCTGCCACCGTACGGGAGGGGGGTGTTGATGGTGATGATGGGTGATGGTGGTGATGGTGGTAGTGGTGGTGGTGGTCATGGCCGGGGGGTGCGGCAAGGTCGGGGAGGGGGGGTGCGGTGACGCCATGGAGGGGGAGCCGAGCACGGCGGGGGGAGACGAACCGTTGACGCGGGGAAGAGGACAACAGACAGGGGGTATTTTCGTCCAAAAAAAATTGGTCAAAATTTGAGTGGCACCCCACTTTTGTTACGCTTATTTAAGGTGCACCCCACATGTTTATATGAATGTATGACACCACCCACTTTCAACGTTTTTCGTCCAAGACTAACAGTTGACTGCTTTGACCAATTTTTTGGGACGAAAATACCCCTCCCCGTCACACGTGGCTGCCCCCCGCCGTGCTCGGCCCCCCTCCACGGCGTCGCCGCACCCCCCCTCCCCAACCTCGCCGCACCCCCCCCCCCCTCCCCGACCTTGCCGGCAGTTCTCCCCCCTTCCCCGACCTCGCCGGCACTTCTCCCCCCTTCCCGGCCTCGCCGACCCCCTCCCCGACCAAGTCGGCTCCCTCCCAGTCCTCGACCACGCCGGCATTGCTGCCATCGCTCGCCGCCACGCGTCGCTGCTGCCACCGCACGCCGCCGCTGCCACCGTGCGGAGAGGGGGGTGTTGATGGTGATGATGGGTGATGGTGGTGATGATGGTGATGATTGTGGTGATGGTGGTGGTGGTGATGGCCGGGGGGGGGGTACGGCGACGCCGTGGAGGGGGAGCCGAGCACGACGGGGGGAGACGAACAGTTGACTCGGGGAAGAGGACAACAGACAGGGGGATATTTTCGTCCAAAAAAATTGGTCAAAGCGGTCAACTGGTAGTCTTGGACGAAAAACGTTGAAAGTGGGGGGTATTAGACATTCATGTAAACATGTGGGGTGCACCTTAAATAAGCATAACAAAAGTGGGGTGCCACTCAAATTTTTTCAAATATCTTCTACATTTTTTTTTGTTACCTCTACCATCTAAAACAATACCTAGTGGTAGCAACGATCCCCGAGACACATATTCGAATCCTCCCTTGACATTTGTCTAAGTCGAAAAAAAGGACACCTCAAAAAAAATAATAATAATGATAATGGTATCATTCGTGTTTAATATTTATTAGTATTATTCTACCTTAAGGAAAATATTGTGGATTAAGAAAAAATTCAAAAAATTTAGTTATTAATTATCATAATTTAGTATATATATATATATATATATATATATATATATATATATATATATATATATATATATATATATATATATGCAAATTAAAAAAATGTATTTATTTGATTTTTTTTTCCACAATGAATATGTAACCGATTATTTTCATGGAGAAATTAATTTATCCCAACAGTGAAATGAAAATTGTTGGTGTTTTCTGATGTCAAAACTTATTATCCTAATTGTTTGTCTATAAAAAAAATTGCATTAATTTACAAATTGCTTTTTATTTGCACCAGCTTAAACTGGATTATCTTGCCTACTTAATAATTTATATTTATTTTAATAACTCACGTAAGGTTTTTGATATTGTCTATACAACAAAGAAGGTATTAACAAAAGCGGATTTTCGACATAAAATAATTCAATGAAATTGTAATTAAATAAAGGAGAACTTTTCAACATGGAATAATTAAATAAATACTACTAATAATTCTTTAGCGCGTTTGGTTGGCTTAAATTTGAATACAATTATCTTTTTTTACTTTAGGAAGTAAGACTAAATTCCAAATATCGATGAGATATTAACGAGTAAACACCAACTTTATTTTATAATTTTTAAGATAAAGTTATAGCTAAAACATAATAAGACATCAATTAACTAAGCTCTAGTCACTTCAGGGTCGGAAGTTAGATTTTTTAGACAAAAGGCAAATTCTAAAAGTGGTATCCTCAAACTTAAAAGTTTAATATTCATTTTTTTTTCCATCGACGATAATATAATAGTATTATTAACACAAAACTTAGAAAATTAAACAATAAATAATATAAAATAAATTATCCGGAGTAAAAGGATTAGAGTGAGTCTGCTAAGCTTTTGTTCAGAATTAGACTTACATACATTAAATAGTATAAAAATAAATTGTGCCCACTACCATGTTAGGTCTGAGACAGCTGCCTTATGGAGCTCAAATCAAATTCGGGCCTGAGTCACTCATAAAGTGGGTTAGCCTCATCTTTGTCACAAAAATGGGAATAGATTTCATAATCATTATCACAACTCAAATTCATATTAATTAGTTCAATTAGTAAAATAATTTGCCTTTTATTTTGGGATTTTACAAAACAAAAATTGCATGAAAAAATTAACAAAATATCCTTGAGGAGGGAGTGAAGATATTATGTCCATATATAGTAACATACAACCCAACGCTAAGTTAATGGAGGAAAAGCTCCAAATAATCTCTATATATAGAGAGATGGAAATGGATTTGGTGTTGGGTTCTTTCAACGATCTTATCATTAGATAACAGATTATCTCAACGTCATAATCATTCGGCATCAACACGAGAAGAAAGAAGGAAAGACATCGATTAAAAAAAAGTAATTGTGTATGCATTATTTATTCTAAATTTCTTCTTTTTTGACATATGAGAAGTTTTTAAGGAAGTGAACGTTCAATTTATGCAAAAATATTCTCATTGGCAAAATCCCAATTTTGTTTCTCCTATGGCCTAAAATTTTGATCTTTTCCTTTTACAGATTTTGAGTAATTTGCATCACAATTTAGGAGAATCAAATAATATTGCAAGGTGAGTTTTTCTTCCTTATTCAAGATTATTTGTTTATTTAAGTATTATGTATAATAAGTTTTTTTTTTAATATAACAAGCATAAGTAAGTCAATTGAGATGTTTGGATGATTGTCTCAATTTTGTATTCACAATGGTAATGAGCTAAGAAGTTCCATTGTAATAACATGGGGAAAATTTGCTTCTCTCTTCTTTTGTGTCTTTTTTCTTTTGAATATATTATATGATTTCTTCATTTATGTTGACGAGGCAAAGATATATTATAGAACCTCGTCAATACATTGATTATTTTACAAATGTAAAAAAAAAAAAAATAGTTCAGCTTTTTTTTTTGAGGTGTCCTTTTTTCTAGGCCGATGAGCAACGCCTGGAGGAATCTTCAACTTCCATTATATTTTTTCCAAAAAGTGTGTTTCCTACATGTTTTTCTCTCTATTTGCATGAGTTTTACCTGCACTAGGTTTCCATGCCTACAAATTGGTATTCTAGTTTGTTTTGACATCCTAGGTCTATTTTATTTATTTCTTCTCAAAAATTGTTGTTGGATCGACAATTAGTTGTAGATTAAGTTGTTTATCTTTTTTATTTTTTTTTCTTCCCCATTTTATTAGGATTGTTGATGCTCAAATATTATGAATATTTTTTGGTTCCTCATTTTGTTAGGATTGTTGATGCTCAAATATTAAACACTACTTCTTCCTCCAGTGGTTTTGCACCGATATAGCTTTTACTGAACTTTCTACACAAATACCTTCATGCAATACAATAAATTCAGTGTGGTTAGCAGAAAGTGAAAAGTGCTATCACAATTTGCAATAAACAAGACCAAAACTTGCTCACACCTAAAAGTTATGTATTATACCTAAAAAATAATGGCTAATTTTAAAGACATTCCAAGTTTTACTTGGGACTAATCCAGTTGGACTTCCTAACATAAAGTATGACTGTCAACAAAGTTGGCAGTCCTAAGAGTATCTCCAACACTATTGTGAGTTTAGAAAAAATGGTTGCCACATAGGAATGACAAACTTTCATTCCAAAAATTCTTCTCCAATACAAATGTAGAATAAAACAT
This sequence comes from Iris pallida, assembly GCA_029216955.1. Lineage (NCBI taxonomy): Eukaryota > Viridiplantae > Streptophyta > Magnoliopsida > Asparagales > Iridaceae > Iris > Iris pallida. The sequence continues at coordinate 10,488,632 of JANAVB010005599.1, read as the reverse complement.
GAAGTTGACATGGCAATGACATGACAAGGACAATGTGAAGTTGGTTGTCTAGATCTAGACAATGCACTTCATAATGACTTTGTCTCCACATCATCAATTATGGATAGAAATATTTATAAAAAAGTTGAAGAAGTGGAGGAGTTGCCTTGGAAGTTGAAAAAAATATTTTTTATTGTCTACTCAATACTTTTGCATTGGAGAGAGTTTTTCTATCTCATTGTCTTTTGAGATATAATTTTGTCACATAAACAAGACATTGTCTTGTGGCTCATGCCACATAGGAGCCACCTAAGACTCACAACACTTAACAAGACAATAGGGTTGAATATGCTATAAAGAATTTGAATATTAAGATAGACTGTGAATGAAGTTGACAGTCCCCCTTAATGTTATGAGTGTCAACTTTGTTGGCAGTCCTAATAGGATGTCTTGGAGTAAAATGGGAGTGCCTTTAGGCTTTAGAATTAGCAAAAATAATTTAAATTGGATTGTGATATTGCTACATTATTGTCTATATGGATTTTCCTACAAATAAAAGGGTGATTTAAATTTTTATAGGTGTCTATGACCAATAATGGCTGAAGACGAGATCACTGCTTTAAGAATAGCACTGCACAACCAACTTCATATAATCAAAAGGCTCTATGCTGAACTAGAAGAGGAAAGAGAAGCCTCAGCATTCGGAGCAGATGAAGCGTTGTCCATGATCCTGCGTCTCCAGGAGGAGAAGGCAGAAGAGGAGATGGAACATCGACACTACAAGAAGATGGTGGAGGCAAAGATGAACCATGCTCAGAAGTCTTTGGCAATGCTTGAAAAAGTCTTGTTCCAGAAAGAAATTGAGAACACATCCCTCAAGTATCAAGTGGAGGCCTATAAGCAAAAACTATTAAGCATCAGTGCCAGTCATAGTGATGTTAAAGATGTAGCAGCAACATTTGATGATCAAATTTTCAACAAAAGCATTGCTTCTCTAGAGGGAACAAACTTTCAAGGTAACTTTAGACGAAAGGATAGGCCCACTTGTCATACAAAGGACTCCTTCTGTATCCAAGTTTTAACTTGGATACAGAAGGAGGTATCAAAGTTGTATGACAAGTGGGCCCCCCCTCTCACTTCGTAAAATGTGTGAACATAATAAAGTTTAAGGATAGGCTCACTTGTCATACAAATTGATACCTCCTTCTGTATCCAAGTTTTACTCTTCCACTTGGATTATAAGTTAAATAAGTTATGTTCTGATATTGAAATTTATTACAGGAGATGGTTCTTTACTTCCTACGATACAACACATATGGAGGGGAGTTGGTGTTTGTGAAAAGGAACTTGAGAAAAACCAAAAGAAACACTGTTGTGGGGATGCTGCAGCGGCTGATGAACGCATTTATGTTTCAGAGCAGGTCCGAGGAGTACATTTGAGTATGGATGATATGTTGCAAGATCAAAATACCAAACAAATAATCGGGTCGAGATCTCTTTCGATAGATAAAGAGTCCCATAAGAACATCAATGTTGATCCTAAAAGTTGCCAAGAAGAGTCAAGATCAAGATATTGCTGTTCAATAGAGAGTGCTGATACGCAAATGCTTGGTAACGGTGTCAAAGACATGTTTGAAGTATTAGACAGTCATAAAGATATCCTTGTTAGTCGAACATCATCCGAAAAAGTGACACAAGAACCTATACAAAATGTTATAGACTATAGTTCAAGGGATGAGGACTTCTTGAAGAAGGCATGTGGATCATCTATACTGAGAATAAAGGACTCCATGAGTTACCAATATGTGGAACCTCATACTTTATATGCTTCAATTCAAAATGATATTCTGAAACTAAAGAGTAGGATACATCAAATTAAGGAGGATATCCGTATCATGAAGCAAGAAGACTTTGCAAAAGAGTTGAAATTACTACGAGATGTACAAGTTCAGCTTGACATGATACAGCCACATATAAGGAATTTAATATCTGCCAAGCATTCTCCACAGGATGTGTCTGTTTTTGTCTCTCTTACAGAGGTATGTTTCGTTTACCTGTACAATGAATATTACTATTTTTGTCACAATATTTATTTCAAGGTGAGTGAATATTATTTACCGCCTCCAATTGGTGTTAGTTCAAGACATTATTGTTAGGGGTGCAACTCGGACGAGCTAAAACCGAGCCCCCCACCGGGAATCGATCTCCTGACCACTCGGACTGCATGCATCTCTCTTAACCACTAGGCTAGAGGTCATTTGATATATATATATATATATATATATATATATATATATATATATATATATATATATATATTTTTCGCCTCCACTGGGACTCGAACTCCTGACCACTTGGGCCGCATGCATCTCTCTTAACCACTAGGCTATAGGTCATTTGCAATATATATATATATATATATATATATATATATATATATATATATATGAGGAAGGATAGGTATCCCCACACTTTTTGTATCCCCATGCATCCCCATGTTCACATCCGTTGGATGTGCTTTAAGTCATCTAATCTCAACCATTGGTAAATCAACGGTTAAGATTAAATGACTTAAAGCACCATCCAACGGTGCAAATAGGGGGGATGCATGGGGATGCAAAAATTGTGGGGATGTCTATAAAACCGAGCCCCCCACCGGGAATCGATCTCCTGACCACTCGGACTGCATGCATCTCTCTTAACCACTAGGCTAGAGGTCATTTGATATATATATATATATATATATATATATATATATATATATATATATATTTTTCGCCTCCACTGGGACTCGAACTCCTGACCACTTGGGCCGCATGCATCTCTCTTAACCACTAGGCTATAGGTCATTTGCAATATATATATATATATATATATATATATATATATATATATATATATATATATATATATATATATATATATGAGGAAGGATAGGTATCCCCACACTTTTTGTATCCCCATGCATCCCCATGTTCACATCCGTTGGATGTGCTTTAAGTCATCTAATCTCAACCATTGGTAAATCAACGGTTAAGATTAAATGACTTAAAGCACCATCCAACGGTGCAAATAGGGGGGATGCATGGGGATGCAAAAATTGTGGGGATGTCTATCCTTCCTATATATATATATATATATATATATATATATATATATATATATATATATATATATATATATATATATATAAATAAATAAAAAATAAATAAAATAAATAAATAAATAAATAAATAAATAAATAAATAAATAAATATATATATATATATATATATATATATATATATATATATATATATATATATATATATATATATATATATATATATATATAAAGTTTAAATCCTAAATTTATCTATCCAAACTTTCCAAACTTAGCCTAAATTTTTTTTTTTCAGTTTGTATTTTGTAATGATAAGGCTTGATTGCTATTTGATTATGTGTTTAATACTACTTTTGTTTAAAATTATTTTAAATATTATATAGAGCCCCATAAATGTGATGGATATGACGCAACCAGTGTCCAACCGGATCCTTCGGACTTGGTCTTGGACTTCATATGTTGAATCCGAGGTCGGGTCGGGCTTGGGCTCGGGCTCGGACTAGGCTTATGATTCATCGGGTTGGGTTCGGGTTGACCTCAAGTCTGACCCACCCCGCCTGAGTTGCACCCCTAATTATTGTCTTCATTAGTATGTTTTAGAATATTCAATCATATAACGCTGCTTAAATATAAATTCCATGTTGGTAAGTTTCCATGCAAGTATTTTGCGAGGACTTCTGTATAAATTTGAATTAAAAATATGCATATCCCCTTGTTTGGAGGTTGCATTCCCTTCGTATAGAAGAAATTGAAAGAGTTTTGTATTTATCATTTTCTTTTCTTTTTCACCTCAAATGCTTTTTTGTTGTTGAAAATTTTAAAATGAACTTGTACGCTCTCACTCTAGTCACTTTGCAACAAGCGTATGTATTAGTTATAAGGAGCCTTACGAATATTAAATTAATTGCTTCTTTATTTGTTATTATAAATGTATATTTTCTAATACGTGATCAATTTAATCAACAGGCCATGCTATCCTTTTCAATTTAGTCTGAGAAATTGGGTTGGTCACCATCTCAACACTGGTACTCCACTCTTCACTTTGGATCCAAGAAGAACTGGCAAATCGGAAGTGTTACTAACTAGGGAGTCTCATAAATGGTATAAATGTGAAGGCATACTTGGTTGGTAGCTAATATCACATGTATTCATACTTTTACAGCTTAACGAGCATATACAAACATCAAGAAATTAAAGAATGGCACTACTCTCATAAAAGAGACATCAACAACTGAATTTCTATATAGACCCTTACGAATCGTACATGATATAGATGTATATAAAAATGTTGAAAATCTATTAGTTGTCAATATTTGTTATCCTTGTTTCCTTCTCCTGGAGACTCGGACTATCATTTTGTGAATGATTGTTGCTATTTACCAAACTCCTAAGTGATTATTGTTAGTCCCGGGGCTTGATCAAAGATAGAAAAACTGATGCAATCGAGATCTGAGATGTCACACAAAAATTTTGCAGTGATCAAACTCAAGATCTACGATGGTACAATAAAACAAATAGCCAAATTACAATCTGAAGGAGGGAAATAGAGAAGAGAAGATCTCTCGTTCTTCCTTACAAACGTGTTGCAATTGGGACAGAGCGAGTTACAATAATCTGGAGGAAGATTAGATGAAGAACAGTTGCTGGGGTGTCAAAACACCGTTGCTCAAAGCAAGATTCGCCCCACACGATCTGCTTCCAGGAACCAGCAAGTTTGAAGAACTTGTGGAACACTCGAAGTCACCTCTGTTCTGACTCCTCGGATGGACTTGCAATGGCGGCAGCAACTCTCTCTCTCTCTCTCTTTCTCCTTTTCGGACTTGTAATTTTCGTAGTAGTCACAAAGGAGGCCAGAAGAGAGTATTTATAGAGAGAGGGTAGAAACCCTAGCCGCCTCTTCAGTTATGGAAAGATTGAATCAAATCCCAAAAGATAGCAACGAGATTTAATTCAAATCCCACGAAATTAATTCAAATACCACAAAGATAGGATCTGAATTAATTCAAATCCCACAAAGATAGGATCTGATTTAATCGCATTGATTCAGCCTTTCCATAACTGATTTGTAATCTGCACAGTCAGCGGATTCCTCCATGCGGCAGCAGCAGCAGCCTGGCCGCATGAGCCTAATGGCCGCATGGACCGCATGAGCCGCATGGACCGCATGAGCCGCATGGACCGCATGGGCCGCATGAGCCGCATGGACCGCATGGACCGCATGTGCCACATGAGCCGCATGAGCCGCATGAGCCGTATGTGCCGCATGAGCCGCATGTGCCGCATATGAGCCGCATGCCGCATAAGACCGCATGGCCGCATATGAGCCGCATAAAGACCGCATGACTACTGACGTGCTAAGTGCAAAGTGCGCCAACAAAATGCCACATTACGCCTCATGAGCCCATGAGCCCGAGTCCGAGTCCGAGTCCGAGTCGCTAAGCCCCTTTGGGGCTTAGCTCCAAATGGAATTAATCCAAGAGAATGACAAAAGCATTAATGCTTAATCCTTGGAGTCTTATTCTTACCTCCTTGTAAAATCACCCACATGGTTTCCTCCTTAGGGTCACCACCCCATGTGCATCTCTCAACAACACACCCAAGTATATATGTTGAGATAACTCATGGTGCATTTCCGATGTGGGACTAAAATTTACAAGGCATGTTGAGAGCAAGCTCTCTCCATGTAAAGAAAGCACCAACAATCCCCCACATATCACAACATATATATGTGTCCAGGGTTGAGCGTTTCCCACAGTAACTGTCCATTTTGCATTAGGATAGATGTCGCTGACGACTTGAATCTTTCCGCATGGGTTAAATAACAATGTGATACAAGAATGGACTACGCCTTGAATTCTGTACCACAATTGTAATTCTTTCCACTCACAAAGTGTAGTTACGTGTGCTTCTGGCTGCACATTAAAGGCCCTGTGCCAGCCTGGTTTCAGTGTATAATTTTTGGCGTCTACAAGTTTACCCTCAAGAGACGGCCTGATATCTCTTTCCATACACTATAGGTGAGTTCTTTATTAAAGAGATATGGCATGAAGCCTTGCGCTTCCTTGCGGTGCTACGCCGCTATGACATGGCCTGAAGCCGAGGCATTACCCCTACCTAGGAACCTCATCGTAGTGTCATACTACTGTAGCATGAGGTCACAAGCCTCTTTGTAGTGCCAAACTACCCAGCATGAAGCCTAAGGCTTCCTTGCGGTGTTACGCCGCAACGACATGGCTTGCAATGCCGAGGCTTTACACCTACCTGGGTACCTCATCGTGGTGTCGTGCCACTGTAACATGGGGCCATCCTCCCCTTTGTAGTGCTGTCTACAACTCTTTAATTACGTCATACAGCATTAGGCTACCTGCCTATTTGCGGTGCTACGCCGCTGTGACTTGGCTTGCAAAGCCGAGGCATTACCCCTACCTGGGAACCTCATGGTGGAGTCACCACACTGTAGCATAGAGTTTCATTCCTTGTAGTGCTGCTCTACCGTGCTTCCTGTAAAGCACACCAGGCATTCACTCTGCCTGAGAACTCATTAAGGCGTTTAAGCCAACCTTCTACTGGATCTGTTTTTTTCCGCAGAAAAATACATAGTAGACAACAGTGGTTATGGGTCCGTATCCCTTCCATGTTCCAGAGAACAAGTACCCACTGTTACCTGATAGTTTCCCAGTCAGTGATCCTCCTTTGAACCAAAAGTTAGATGCCTAGTAGATTTCTCTTTGAACTAATAGCATAAAACTTTATGGTAGGATTACAAAGACACACTATCAGAATGCCTTCAAGCCCATTTTACAAGCTGTGTCATCGACCAACTGGCGCTTGAGGCCCTTTGTGAACGGATCTGCCAGGTTCTCCTGACTCTGAACATCAACCACTGCAATTACACCTCTTTTGATAAGATCGTGTACTGCCCTGTGCTTCAACCGCACAATCCTCTTCTTCCCGTTGAAGAGGTCATTTGATGCCACCGCCGCAGTCGCCTGATTGTCACAGTATATCGGTATCGCCGGTATCTGAGCCCCAACCACTGGAAGATCATACATGAGCTCCCGAAGCCATTCTGCTTCATCTGCTGCAGTTTCAAGTGCATAGAATTTAGATTCCATGGAGGAACGAGAGAGTATAGTCTGCTTCTTCGACTTCCACGATATAGCAGCTCTACCCAAGGAAAAGACATATCCATCTGTGGATCTCTCGCTTTCCACCTCTGAACACCAGCTAGCATCACTGAAGCCTTCCACTACTGTCGGATACCCGTTGTAGTGCAGTGCATATGTCTGAGTTTTCTTGAGATATCTCATCACCCCGCTTCACAGCTTTCCAGTGCTCAACCCCTGGGTTGCTTGTGAACCGACTCAGCATTTCCACGGCGAAAGTTATGTCAGGCCTTGTGGCAGTGGTTGCGTACATCAAACTTCCGATAACGCTAGAATACTCCAGCTGTCTAACGCTTTCCCTTGAATTTGGCTTCAGCTTCTGATCATACCTGTATGGCGTATCGATCCCTGAAAGATCCTTATACCCATAGCGTGTAAGCATCTTCTCAATGTAGTGAGATTGTGACAGCGCTACTCCAGTGTCTGTCTGGATGATCTTTATGCCCAAGATGACATCTGCATCCCCCAAGTCCTTCATACTGAACTTGGTTGAGAGGAACTTTTTTGTCTCTATGACACAGCCTATATCCGTACCTAGGATTAGCATGTCGTCCATGTACAGACAAACGATGACTCTTCTTCCATCAGCGAACTTTGTGTAAACACATTTGTCCGTCTCGCTGACTCTGTAGCCGTTTGACCTAATAACTTTGTCAAACTTCTCATGCCACATCTTGGGAGCTTGCTTCAAACTATACAATGATTTCACCAACTTGCAGACTTTGTCTTCAAGACCTTTGACGATAAATCCATCTGGCTGTTGCATGTAAATCTCTTCGGTCAGCTCCCCATTCAGGAATGCGGTCTTCACATCCATCTGATGTATCACCAACTTATGTATAGCTGCTAGAGCGATTAACATCCTGATGGTGGTCATCCGAGCTACTGGAGCGTACGTGTCAAAGTAGTCTTTCCCCTGTTTCTGAGAAAATCTCTTGGCTACCAGCCTGGCCTTGAACTTGTCAATAGTTCCATCTGCCTTCATCTTCTTCTTGAAGATCCATTTACATCCGATGGGCTTCTCTCCTTCAGGTAGATCTACCAACATCCATGTGTTATTGGAGGTGATAGAGTCAAACTCGTCATTCACTGCCTCCTTCCAGAAGATAGCATCTCTGGTCTTCATCGCCTCATCATAGGTAAGCGGATCTGCTTCCACATGATAGGTGACAAAGTCATCTCCGAAATCTTTCGGTCTCCTCGCTCGCTTAGCTGACGGCTCTGCGAGTTCTGGTACAAAAGTTATTTCCTCAACAACAGCTTCTTCTTGGACTACTGGCCCATATGAGATTTCAGTCTCATTTGCACCTACATTATTTTCCGGAATGTCCGAAAGAACAATATTTTTGTCTTTTGCAAACTTGTCTTCAAAGTATTCAGCATCGCGAGATTCGATGATATGATTTGACTCAATATCAAAAAATCTCCTAGCATCACTTTTCTCGGCATACCCCAAGAAGATCGCCTTCGTAGTCCTTGTCCCTAGCTTCTGAATCTTCAGATCTGGGAGCTTCACATACGCCAGACACCCCCACACTCGAATGACATTCAAGTTTGGTCTGACTATGAACCAGAGTTCATGAGGAGTTACGTCCGAAGTTGCATATGGCACTCTATTTAGAATAAAAGTGGCCGTCAATGCAGCTTCTCGCCAGTAGCATTTAGGAAGACCCGCGGTTAGCAGCATTGAGTTCATCATTTCTGTCAACGTTCTGTTCTTCCTCTCCGCTACTTCCGTTGGATTGAGGAGAATATGGAGCAGTAGTCTCACATATAATTCCATGTTCTTTGCAGAACGATGCGAATTCATGAGACCTGTACTCCCCACCTCGATCACTCCTTAACCTCTTGAGTTGTTGTCCAGTCTGCCGTTCAGCTTCGGCCCTGAACTCTCTGAACTTCTCGAAAGCTTCGTCTTTAGACTTGAGCAAGTAGACGAACGCGTATTTTGAGAAGTCGTCGATGAAGGTTATGAAATACTTCATCCCGGCCTTCGTGGAGAAATGTTTGAAGTCACAGATATCGGAGTGCACCAACTCCAGAAGATCTGTGCTTCGATTGACCCGATAAAAGGGTTTCCTTGTGATCTTCGTCTGAGCACACACTTCACACTTCTCCACCTTACCCCCACATTTGGAGATAAGTCCTAGACTAGACATTTTGTTAATTCTTTTACAATGAACATGTCCTAGTCTATTATGCCACAACTCAAGAGAATAGTCAGAAAATACAACTGCATTAATGTCTTCAAACTGGTTAACAAGCTAAATTTTAAACATTCCTTCGGTTTGATAAGCCTTCCCGAAGTATGTTCCTTTCTTGGACATCACCATCTGACCAGCATTGATGTCCATCCTCAAGCCTGCGTTGCAGAGCAGGCTCCCAGAGATCAGGTTCTTGGCAATCGCCGGAACATGCTTCACGCCTTGAAGCGTCAGAGTGTTCCCAGAAGTGAGTTTCAGTTCCACGGTCCCGATCCCCAGAACTTCAGCTTGGGCTTGGTTCGCCATGACAACCTTCTCAGATATCGGATGGTATGTGACGAACCATTCCTTGTCAGAACAGACATGGCAAGTCGCACCAGTGTCTATCCACCAGTCAGAGTCAACCCCCACATTTGTGACCTGTGCGATCATAGCAACAAAGTTAGAAACCAATGAAACCTTATTAGGCTCACCTTTCTCTGATTGTTTAGGCTTAGATCTGCATTCACTCTTGTAGTAGCCTTTCTTGCCACAATTGTAACAAGTCACGTGGGACTTAGTCTTCTGTTGTTTGAAAGAAGGACCATTCACTTTTAGATTAGTGAAGTCCTTCTTCTTGGGATGAGAAGCCGTCTGCTTCCCCTTGGGATCTCTCGTCTGCACAAGATTGGCTTTAGCCAACTGTTTGGACAGAGTGTCCACCTTCTGTTGGGAACACATCTCGTCCTCAACATGGATCTCTTGCAGTAGATCTTCCAAGCTAATGTCTAGCTTCTTTCTGTGCATCCTTGCATAGAAGGTACTCCATCCAGCAGGAAGTTTTGAGACGATCCCTCCGACGACAAACTTTTCGGGAAGGGGCATCTCTTCGTCTTCCAGTTTCTGACGCAGCTTCAGAAATTCCTTCACCTGTGGCAGCATGGAATTTTCGTCCTTAAAGAGCAATTTGTGATATTTTTCAACCACAAACATTTTGCTCCTGTTCTTGTCTTCTTCATACAGATTTTCCACAGACTCCCATATGTCTCTGGCAAGTTCCTTCTTCGAGTAGGATTCTGCCAGGGAGTCCTCCATAGCGTTCAGGATGAGAAGCCTGCAGATGCTATTTTCCCTTCTCCACTTGGCCTGGAGTTTGGTAGCCGCGTTGATAGCGGCAGTAGATCCAGTGTCTGGAACAGAGGGTTCTTCCTCTAACAGAACATGATCAACGTCTTTCAGTTGAAGAGTTAGGTAAACCTTTCTCTTCCAGACTTGATAGTGCTCTCCATCGAACTTTTCCAACTTGCAGAAGTCCGATTGGAGGAGCGAAGCCTTAATATTTTCCATCTACACGGATCTTGCTTTGAGATTGTTAGTCCCGGGGCTTGATCAAAGATGGAAAAACTGATGCAATCGAGATCTGAGATGTCACACAAAAACTTTGCAGTGATCAAACTCAAGATCTATGATGGTACAATAAAATAAATAGCCAAATTACAATCTGAAGGAGGGAAATAGAGAAGAGAAGATCTCTCGTTCTTCCTTGCAAACGTGTTGCAATTGGGACAGAACGAGTTACAATAATCTGGAGGAAGATTAGATAAAGAACAGTTGCTGGGGTGTCAAAATACCGTTGCTCAAAGCAAGATTCGCCCCACACGATCTGCTTCCAGGAACCAGCAAGTTTGAAGAACTTGTGGAACGCTCGAAGTCACCTCTGTTCTGACTCCTCGGATGGACTTGCAATGGCGGCAGCAACTCTCTCTCTCTTTCTCCTTTTCGGACTTGTAATTTTCGTAGTAGTCACAAAGGAGGCCAGAAGAGAGTATTTATAGAGAGAGGGTGGAAACCCTAGCCGCCTCTTCAGTTATGGAAAGATTGAATCAAATCCCAAAAGATAGCAACGAGATTTAATTCAAATCCCACGAAATTAATTCAAATCCCACAAAGATAGGATCTGAATTAATTCAAATCCCACAAAGATAGGATCTGATTTAATCGCATTGATTCAGCCTTTCCATAACTGATTTGTAATCTGCACAGTCAGTGGATCCCTCCATGCGACAGCAGCAGCAGCCTGGCCGCATGAGCCTAATGGCCGCAAGGACCGCATGAGCCGCATGAGCCGCATGTGCCGCATATGAGCCGCATGCCGCATAAGACCGCATGGCCGCATATGAGCCGCATAAAGACCGCATGACTGCTGACGTGCTAAGTGCAAAGTGTGCCAACAAAATGCCACATTACGCCTCATGAGCCCATGATTCCGAGTCCGAGTCCGAGTCGCTAAGCCCCTTTGGGGCTTAGCTCCAAATGGAATTAATCCAAGAGAATGACAAAAGCATTAATGCTTAATCCTTGGAGCCTTATTCTTACCTCCTTGTAAAATCACCCACATGGTTCCCTCCTTAGGGTCACCACCCCATGTGCATCTCTCAATAACACACCCAAGTATATATGTTGAGATAACTCATGGTGCATTTCCGATGTGGGACTAAAATTTACAAGGCATGTTGAGAGCAAGCTCTCTCCATGTAAAGAAAGCACCAACAATTATAACTCTATCTTGTATTGTACTCATTTTTCTTGTTTGAATGAAATAAAGTTTTATTGGCTAGTGTAATCCTGATCATTTACTTATTCTTGAATATATTGTGTCATTGTCTACCTGTATGCTTGTAGAGCTACATCCATGAGTGCTAATGTATATTGTTGTGTGATTTTGTATTGTTTTTATATATTCATTTTGATAATACAAACACGTTTATTATTACTCTAGAATACATTCACTTTGATGTAGCATCAAAGCTACCCAAATTCATATTGGGAACAACAATGTCGACCACGCTTTGATCCACGTGTCTGAAATTGACTGCAGCAGAAACTTGGCCAAACCCAAAGATAATGAATCACTGTCTAACAAGAACGTCAAGCCAGATCAAACACAGTATATGTTCATGACCGTGTCACCTGGATAAATCTCAATCTTTACAACTTTTAATAAGATACAAGACTGAACAACAATATGTTACTCTTTGCTCAAAGGTTCAACCACCTCACCAAACTCAAAAATAAAGCAAAAGATTACAACTTGAAATCACTCACCCAACCCCGTAGCGATCTCCTTGAACGAGGATGACGACTCCCCAAACAGATCTTCTCTTCCTACTGTCTTGGACGCACGAGCCTTAAGAGCAAAGTACGAACTTTCTATTAGCTTTCTTGTGGACAAATACCATGAATCTCCCATGTGTGCTCTCATTGTGCCTTCTCCCCTCAACACATATATATAAGTTGAGAAACATATTTTACGTCATAGTAGTAGAAGTCCTAAAATAGCCCACCATTAAATTTGACCGTCCACCATCATCGAACGGTGCAGATTAAACCTAGAACTCTTTCAGCCCCAAAAAGCTGAATAATGACCAAATTCGGGTAGGTCCCTGCCAAAAGGTTCTGACTCAAATACCCTGAATTTGGACCGAACTCGACCATGACCAAATTCTGATCGAGTTCGGTCCCTTCATTCCAGACTGGACCCAATATTATCCCCCCTCCAGTTTGATGAAACGTGTTGACCCATGGCTCCTCAACTGGACTCTACGCATGTTGTCCTGCGACGGAGTTCCTACTTCCACTTGTCATTGATTTTTGATACCCCGAGTTGCTTTACATCTTCCTTCTCTTTGGCTCTTCGACCACCATGTCGAAACTAGCTGCCATGCGTAGCACCTCTTGAACAACTGGAATCCTGTCGACATCAATAACATGGCCAAAATTAATTGTTGACAATCAACCTCACCATAAGTCTTGGCTGTCTGTCTTCGAGTTCTATCTTCCACCAGAACGTACTCCCGTTCCGACGAGCTTCTTCACCCTTGGCTGGCCAAACCTAGCAAACGTACGATTTCCTTGAGAGTCAGCTCTTGAACCTGTCCACCTTCGTGTCCGATGCTGAAGCGCTCCCGTACACAAGCATCCTCGAGCAGAACATCATGCACTGTGCACGTCGTCGATGACCCATAGCTCCCTATGAACTGTATGAATGGAGATGTGTCTGTTTTAGATTGAGTTTGATGCACCTTGATCTCGTGTATGGTTTCAAACTGTTGAAACCAATGTCACTTTGTGAAGCTTTGTCAAACCACCCATTACCAAAATCAAATTTATGGAACAACTCCCTCCTAGAGACCGACCACCTGTCATGGGACCGACAGACTGTCACGCCCAGCTCCCGGATGAACGATAGTCCTCGCTAAGGCGTAATGCCGCACGAGCCTAGGTTGCGTTCGTGCAGTACCAAGTCCAGAAACGGCCAATTAAAGCTAGGCCACAAATTCGTACAGAGTGTTCCCGTTTACAGCGGAAAGTAAATGAACACAAATTGAAACAAACTCAATAGTCTTTATTGATATTCAAGAAGTAGTACAAGCGGCGTTATGTCGATATACAATTCACTCAAGCTCTCTCTCTCGAAACATAAAAGGCATGCCAAGTGGCTTATAAGATGGAATGATTCATGGCGTTGTTCTGATACATTATATCTCGTATATGGTGATTTAGTTCCTTCGCAACGTTCCAAGGCTCCAGAGTTAGCTCCGCACCTCAGCATGTTTAAGGGAAGTCTCTGTACCTGACGTAGTTCTCCCGCACCCTGCAAGCTGACTATGTGGTTATCAGTATATTATTATGCACTGGTGGAGAGGCTAGCTCGTCCACTCGCTATCATTACCAAACACGTTCATTTTACTTTTGTGCTCCATCTATCATTTATTGTCTTACTAATCTTTTCTTAGGATTAGTTTCATGGCATAACATTCAAAGCCTATCCCGTGTTATCGTTTTCAAGTGTCGCATAAGTAAAACATGTGCAACTTACTATACTTACCGTATGATCGTCCCTGCCCAAAGTAAACCAAGTTAGCCAACATATTATGCATTACAAATTGACAGGTTTGCATAAGTATCCAAAAGTGTTAAGGACGTGTTCCTGCCTCAGGTAGTAGCGTGTCGTAGCGTGTTTCTAACTCATTTGTATGAAGTACTCTAGTTCATTTGTTGTGTTATATTGAAGCCTGTTTGGAAGGAGCTTCGTTCAGTTCCACGGTTGTTCAGCTTACTCAAGTTTTCAGGATGTGTTATACTCAACTATTGTTTAGATATGTTTCATTCAGTAATATAGCATGTTCATCTAGTCAGATTTACTTGTTTCAATGTAAGGACTCGCACGCGGATTGCCGCAATTGAGCCAACTTAATCTATATGCATCGGTCGCTGGCACCACAAGCCATTTGGATATGTTCCTCTTTGTATTCGCATCTATCAAACGTGATGGTTAGTACACCTTGATAGTCTACGCAATACCCGGTCTTACGTCTCTTGTGTGCCCGAGCCCGCACACAAGCCACCCGTAAGCCATGATTCCGCCTAGGCCGGCCACGATGTCATGATCGTTGCCTTGGAATCGTTTGTTCCATCACTCGTGTACGAGTTGTCTGCGACCATTTCGTATTCTTATTTTTAGTTTAACTTGTCGGGCTGTCATGAGCCAATTATCTTGTTGGGCTGTCTTGAGCCAATAAATTAACTTATCAGGCTGTCTAGAGCCATAATGCATTATCGATCAGGTTGGCTGTGGCGTCCGTACAGCGCGGGTAGCGAGCCCCGTTGCACGTCCCTGTCATACCTGTCATAACCATTCCTTTCCTTTCTTTCATTCATTCATTTCTTTTCTTTTCTTTCTTTCACTTGTTTATTCGTTCATTAATTCATTCATTCATTTCGATGATTCCTTCATTTACTTACTCGTTCATTCGTTCATTCATACATTATGCAACTCCCTGTACGGAAACCGCTTTGGCAACCCATCGATCCCGAAGCCTTTCAATGTTTCCATAATCTACTCGAAACGACTATGTCGATAGTCTTCCTGCTTTATTGTTGTAAACCATTCATTGTTTCATGTTTCAAGTTGTGGTATGATTCTAGTGACAAGCATTTCGTTCGTTATTGGACGCATAAGTAAATCTACACAAAGTGTAAGTTGTGCGTTTGCACGGGCATGGAGTGCGGTACGAGAGTTCGCATATTTTTCAAGTTCTTTTTCATGTTCTATACAAGCATACAAGATGAGATTATTCCCTTAGCTAGGTGCATTGAGTCATTTTTTAGCATACAATGTGTTATCGTCTAGCGATTCTAGCAATAGTGTCCGTATTATTATGTGTCTAGGCTAAGCAAAGACAGGTTCATCGGAGCCACCCACCTTAGCGATGATCGCATCGGCCGAGCGAGACTCCGAACGTGCCTTTGAAAGTCTAAGTCTGGATTCTTCTGAAGTGCCAAGTCCATTGCCTTTGCCTTAAGCGAGTCATTTTGCCGAGCAAGACGGGTTCGAGTCATTGCACTTGCGCCGTTTGAGTCGGCGTTTCGCTAGGGCGGAGAGGGTTGTTACACAGACTAACCCTTATTTTTTGACTCGTCACTATTTATTATTTTGTCTCGATGAACGAATCCTTTGTATCCCTCAAATCACCTTGAAGACCTCCTAAAGCAAGTTCCTGATGATCCACGAGCTCCTGTCAAATATCCCTCGAGCCTTCATCTCATGTCTGTGGCCTTCATGTACACATTTGTGGCTTGATCATGTAAATGCCACAACATATATCTCCTTGAGCTGTCACGCCCCGATTCCGTAGAATCGATAATCGTCCTCCAGACATGATGTCGTACTAACCTAAGTTACGATCGCATAAGACATAGTCATAAGATTATCTAAAATACAACAACAAGAGAGTGCGCAGAGTAAATTGAACACATTATATATAGAGAAACTTGAGATTTATTGATAATGAACATCATATTACAGACTCGATACAAAGGTGCCGCATGGGCTTACAAACTGACTCTATTACAAAATGAACGTCGATGAGATAGCCGTTCCATACATCACACCCCTTTACACAACCAAAGTATGCAGACACCTTGGATAGGAAAGAGTCGAGACATCTCAGCTTGGACAATTGTGGAGTCTTTAAAAGAGATTGCTTCAAGGCTTCGCACGCACAGACGAAACTTCAAAATGCACGAGCGCTGCCTTCAGTCATGCGGCACGCTCCTCCTGATTTATAGGACCTGTAGAGAGCAAAGATCAGTACAATCAACGTGTAATGGCGAGTGGATAATTAGTTTCCATGCCCTTATTTGTTCAAGAATATGTCGGAACCAATGTCCACTAAAACCTAGCAAATTATATGTCAACGAGTCCAGAATGACGATACGAACTGGGTCAATGGGTCATTTTGAGATCGGCTCATCGGAATCCAATTCCGGATATACCGTTGAGTTTGTATCGTCATTCTGGACTCGTTGACATATAATTTGCTGAGTTTTGAGGACATTGGCTCCGATACGCTTTTCCGTACAAATTGGAATTTTAATATCCTGGTCAACGGACCAATTTGAGATCGGGTCAACGAAATCCAATTCTGGATATACCGTTGAGTTTGTATCGTCATTCTAGATTCGTAGATATATAATTTGTTAGGTTTAGTGGATTAGTATTAATGCACGTTTTTCGGTGCAAAGCGGGTCCGACACAGACACCGTTTTGACCCAAAATTATCTTTTTGCCCCTGTGTCCAAATTGGACTTATGGACATGCGATTCTAGCTGAGGTGGTTCTCACTGTTCCTCTATGTGAGTTGCCTAGTAGTACCTTTAGTTGTCTTGTTCTCCTTCTTTATTTTTTCCTGTCTTATGTTCTTTCTAGTAGTTTCTAGATGTTCTTGTGTTTAGTTATCTTTCTTGTCTTATATTCCTTAGATGTTGGATTGTGATTGAGTACATTGGTAGATATTAGTAGTTCATGGACCTTCTAGTTGTAGTGTATATTTTTTTTGGGTACTAGACAGCGTTCTACCGCCGATACTGCGGCGTAGGCTGGACGTGACCCACGTATTCGTATCTGTATATTGCGGGTGCGGGTCGTGACAGAATATAAGTGAAATCTTGTGGTATATTTAGTGATCTTTCTAGCCATCCTACTCATATGCAAGCAATTTGACGAAAGGTAAATAAGGAAAATTAATGCTAGAACTTACTTGTTACGTGCCGATCCCACGGAGTCCTTTTGTCCTCGCTTCAGACTCTGTGAGACAGTTCGTTCTCGCTTGGACGTGATGCCGTGCAAGCCTAAGTTGCGCTTGCACAAGGCTAAGACCTGTACAATGACAAAATAGACAAGATAGACAAAATACAGCAGAACATATTGCAGATATTTGTAGCAGCAGCGGACATATTACATAATATATGAATTGAACACAATAGTAACAAGAAATCATTCTCTTTTTTTATTTTATTTGAACAGATTACAAGCTCTCATTTCTCTCTGATACAATGTTTACGTTCTCTCAGAAATATTACTGATTACAATAATCCTGTTCCATACATTACATCTTTTTATATACAAAACCAACTCTTGCAACAGATGTCCATCTCTTGGCAGCTCTTCTGATTTCTGGCTCCTGGGGATGAGGCACGGGCTATCGCTTCGGACTATCCTTCTCAATGCGTCCTGCACCTGTGTGCAGACTGATGATGGATTAGTATATCAGCATACTGGTGATTGTGAATAAAGGGCTACATTTGTCTGAACGATCACTGTTCATTTAGTGAGAAAATATTTTTTGTGATGTGATCTTGCTACTTTTACCTATGTTCAATTCATGCAGTACAGAGTCAGTTTACATCTCTTTTGAAAACATCTTTGAAAAGCCAAAGTTTATTTCTTTCAAGCATACAAGGGACTGTTCAATTCTTGTGTAGTGCACAACACGTTTCATGAGCTACATCATTTCTCTTGTTCAAGCCACTCTTAGGGACAATTATAAGCACGATATCACATCTTTTCTTTAATAGGACGTAGCATTTCTCTACAATAAATTAATCTCTGCAAGCAATTCATATAGAAAACTTAAGCAACACATATATATCACTTCTCAGTGATTCTTACCCATAGTCGACAGTCATTCCTGCACAAGACAAGGATTAGCATAAACATAATATAACCATCATTCCTGATGTTCGTCTCTACATTTATACCTCTTAACAAAACAGTTACCGACTCATGCAATCCGATTGGCAGCTGTGACTCAAGGCTCAGCTCTGCACTAATACATGCGTAGACCAGTAGCTGTGTCCCAAGGATACAGCTTTGTACTGATAACGCACATACTAGCAGCTGCGGCTCAGGGTTCAACTCTTCACCAATCGATACCTATCTACATGATGGTCCATGGGTGTTCCCATTATTAGTAGTTGGGATGTTCTAGCCCATCTCACTAATAGACTTACATCCCCTGATCGCGGGGACTTCTTGTCACAACCCGCTCCCGAATATTCGGATACAGGTCGGACACGTCCAACCTACGTTAGAAGATACAACGCAGTAAGCTGTACAATCTAAGGAAAACTCCCAGATACAAGGTACATAAAATAATACAGCTGCTATACACATTCCCAATCTCACCACAATCCACAAGTTATTAAATGCAATTAAGAAATGATAATGCCGGAGACAAATTCGGTAACCTGAATAAAATATACAATCCTGAATCCTCAATACAATACATGATAAAATCTCTAAAACAAATCTAAGAAAAGATCTAACTATAATTCTGTAATTCTAAGTCCATCCTGAACATAACTCCATCCTGGATTCGGGCTCTGGCCCATAAAGGTGGTACAACATCCTCAAGATACCTGCAACGTATCTTGTCAGGAAAAGAACAAAGTACAAATGTAATGACCCGCTCCGCCCTAGCGGAACGCCGATTCAAACGGAAAGTGCAACGACTCAAACGAACCGTCGACCTGAAGAGTTGCATCGACCCGATGAAGTATCGATGCAAGACTTACATTGGCCCGTCAAGGATGAATCCAGACTTAGACTTTCAAAGGCACGCTCAGAGTATCGCTCGGACGACGCAATCATCGCTAAGGTGGGTGGCTTCGATGAACCCGTCTTTGCTTAGCCTAGACACATAACAATACGGACACTATTGCTAAAATTGCTAGGCAATAACACCGCGCATGCTAATAAATGACTCAACGTACCTAGCTAAGGGAATAATCTCATCTTGTATGCTTGTTTAGAACATAAAAAAGAACATAGAAAATGTGCAAACTCTCGTACCGCACTCCACGCTCGTGCTAAGGCACAAGCTTACGTTTCGAGTTTCTTATGCGTTCAACAATGAAACAGTGAATGATTTACAACAATGAAACGAAAGACTATCGATATAGTCATTCCGAGTAGAGTATAGCAACATTGAAAGACTTGGAGACCGATGGGTCGCCAAGGCGACTCCTGCACGAGGAGTTGCATAATGTATGAATGAAAGAATGAACGAATAAGTGAATGAATGAATCAACGAATGAATAAATGTGTGAATGAATCAACGAACGAACGGGCAAGTGAAAGAAAGAAAAGAAAGAAAGAATATAAGATAAGGAAGAAAGGAATAGTTAGCGACAGGTATGACGGGCAAGTGTAACGGGGCTCGCTACTCGTGCTGCACGGACGCCAACCTGGTCGATAACGCATTATGGCTAAGGATTAGCCTACGGCTCGGAGATAGCCGTTAAGTTAAAATGACAAACAATACGAAATAGTCGTGGACAATCCCCTCGTATACGGAAGGTGAGAGACATAAGGGATTCTGCGGCATGATCAAAGGGAGGATCGTGGCCGGCCTAGGTAGAATCAAAGGGGCTTACGGGCTGCCTGGGTGCGGGCTTGGCCACCCAGGAGACGTAAGTGCAGGAGTATTTCAAGAGACTAACGGGGTGCGCCAGCCAGCACCCTATGCTAGTTGAGAAATACCATGGTAGTAAGGGTCCAAAATGGCTTGTGGTGCCAGCGACTGGTGCATATAGATTAAGTGGGCTGTGCTGGTAGCAATCTACGTGCAAGTCCTTGCATTGAAACAAAGTAGTCTAAGTTAACTAAATGAAGTGCCTTCTGAACAGGCTTGAAATGTAACACACCAAAGGATAAAGAGTACTTCGTAAAATCGAGTTAGAAAACACGCCTACGTCGTGCTAGCACCTAAGACAGGGACACGCCCTTGGCATTGATAGTTTATATGAATTGTTGACTAACTTGGTTTACTTGGACAGGGAAGGCCGGACGGTAAGTATGGGTAAGTCGTGCTTGTATTTCCATGCAACACATCGAAATCGATAACACGAGATAGGTCATAAAATATGCCATGAAACTGATTCTAAGGCAAGATTAGAAAGACAATGAATAATAGACGGTGCACAAAAATAAATAGAACGTGTTTGGTAATGATAGCATTATGGGCGAGCTAGCCTCCCCACCAGTGCATAACAATGTACTGATAAACCCATAGTTTGCTTGCATGACGCAGGAGGCGTCGTCGGGTGCGGAGCTTCCCTCGAACGTGCTAAGGCGCGGAGCCAACTCTGGAGCCTTGGAGCGTTGCAAGGAGCTGAAGCACCATTGTTTGCCATTAAAATTGTTTGATTGAAAACTTTAATACAAACAGAACAGTGTTACAATATAGGACTTAGATGTAGTCCTAGGAGTACACTTTTGTTTAAGCTGGGTCCTTAGTGCCAATGGAGCGAGTGGTAATGCATTGACTCCGTTGACCGGCTGACGACAGTTATCGGTTCTCTGAAGGTGTTGATTGCTCTGGGTGCTGGAGCTTGCTGAGAGGAGGAAGACGTTGAGTGTCTAGAACTGCCTCTCCGGTGATTCTCTGTTGTAGATTCTCTCTGTGTTGTGAGTCTCCTCTGTTTTGTGAGCCCCTTGTGTGTGAAGGAGATGATCCTTCTATTTATAGTTTTGTAGGCTGGCTGCTCATGCGCGCATGTAGGATGCGTCGGTGTGGGGACGCCACGTGGAGGTTGCTGATGGAGGCGCATGGATGCTGCGCCCTGATCGAGGGGGAGAACTCTTCATACTACTGTTGTGAGCCGGCACGTAGCAGAGAGAAGATCTTTCCGTTGCTGAAATCTTGGATGAGTTGAGTCAAAAGACACGTGTCGTCGACTCATGGTTCGAAGATCTCGGATTTGGTGGAGAGGAGTGATCTGGTGGGCTGCGCCTTGGATTGGGCGCAGGAGGAGGCTGCGGCTCATAACCTTAGGAGTTACAAACCATTTGGGGCGCATGGCTTTTGAGGCGCATGCAGGCGACTTTTCTTCTGTCTTTCGGGATCAGAGAGCAGTCTGGGGCGCATGGCTTTTGAGGCGCATACTGATTTGGACGCATGGTCGTAGAGGCGCATGCTGATGGTGGAGTGGTCACGTGGCAGTAGCCGTCGAAAAAAAGTCATGATGATGCTGACGTTGTCGACGCTTCATTTTCTGAAAAAGCTGTCGACTGTTCAGACTTTGGGAGGCGTGCTGCCAACTCTGTCAGTTCAGCATTTAATGTTGGTGACGTTCGATGGACAGCTGAGTGGGCGCGTCGGTTGGCGTTCCACTCGGTATGGAGATGTGTGGGGGCGCACCCTCTGTAATGCGCCGAGTACTGTAGGGCGCGTCTGTGTGATGCGCCTGATGCCGAAGGGCGCGTCCGTGTGATGCGCTGTCTGGCTGGCGCATCGGACATGTCTTTTAATGATGCGGCTGTCTCGCTCTTCGAGTGCTATAAATAGCCGTTTGGCTGAATTCGAGGCGTCCGGTTCATCCATTTAATGTAAATTCATTGCACGGAATTCGGAGGGCCATCCACTTGGCGCGTGGGTTTGATCTGCCCAACCTATAAATAGTGGCATGGAGAGAAGATTTGCTTCTTATTCCCTCACGTACTTCCAACATGAACTTGAACATGCGGGTGCATTCTGTTGACGAAGTGCTCCCGAGGGTGAAGATGAGACGCTGTGTTGTCTTCGATGCACTTGAAGGTGACTGTTACATCCAAAAGACGGAGTCGAGGGCTTCCGAGGCAGGCGGAAGGTGCCTGTTGCATCCAAAGATAGGGATGCTCGGGCCTCGTCTCCGTTGTTCGGGAAGAGCCGTAGATCGGAATGGCGGTACTAGGCTTTCTCTTCCTTCAAAGTGGGTGTCGCCCACTCTGGTTGTGTTGAGAGCTTCCTTGTGCCATGATTTCGATCACGGTCTTTCTTGGGCTTTGGAGGCTCTTTCGAAGCCTCCCCTGGCCACAGCTTTGCCGTGCTCCTCTCTTCCTTGGTTCCAGCCAGAGGGTTAAATGCTTTGTGGAAGCACTTATCCGGTGATCCTGGCTGGAAGAGCGGCGCATAACTGGGCTCTGCTCGGCCAGGTGAGCCTGGCTGGAAGAATTTGGCTGAAGGGATGCACATAGCTGGGCTGCTGAAGATATGGTAGGATGCGCCTGGTTGGAGGCGCATGATGTCTGCTGCGCCTGACTGATGGCGCATGGTGGCTGCTGCGCTTATCTGGAGGCGCGTGGTAGCCGCTGGCTGTAGACTTAGGATCTTTCCTTTGTAGAAATTCTCCTTTGTACAACCTTTTCTTAGACATGTAATAGACTTCTGTATATAAAAGTCTTCTTTCGAATGTCTATCTTTATTGATCTTGCTGTGAAGTTCTTCGTCTGAGTTCTAGCGCATGTAGTGTCTGGCGCATGGGCTTTCTGGTTGTGAAATTCCATGCTTCTACAAGACCCCCTTCAAAGTTTTCAAAACTTTTGAATAAGTTTTGGAATACTTTGAATAAGAAGCATGGAGGTCAGGGCGCATGATTTCTGGGCGCATGCCTGTTCGGGCGCATGCTCTTCTCAGTTAATGATGATGGTGCCTCGGTAACCGAAAAGATTAATGATGATCTTTTGGTTTCATTTGCTGCTATTCTTGCACAGAACCCGAGGCGACGGCTGAGATCACACGTCATCTGTTCACGCGTGCGACCAAGCCCTATAAATAGGTAAGAGTTGGAGAGAGAAAGGGTTCTTCTTCTCTGTGCCTCTGCTTCTTTAGAGTTTCTTCTTCAAAACCCTAACTTCTTCTTCCTCGAGAGAATGGCTCCCAAGACTCCTCGCGGTGCTGCCGGCAAGGGGAAGGAGAAAGCGAAGGAGTCCGCGGAAGTTGCGGCGGCTGTCGTTCTCCGTCGGCCTGTCGAAGTTCGGCCGAAGGTGGTTGGTAAGTCTCATTGTCCGTACGCCAACGCACATAGGCCTTGAGTCTTTAATGATGTGCCACGGTCTTAAAAAAAAAGACCAGCGGGCCCAACTTCAACTAGAAGCTGATCGTGTCCTGGCTGAACACGTGGCATTCAAGCAGGAGGAAGCGACTCTTACTCAGCGGACACTTGCTTTGGCTCAGCAGCGACGACAGCTTGATGAGAAGTATGAGAGTAAAACTTCTGCTGAGGCTGTCGGATTAATGCGTCAAGAAGCCGAGCTCCGAGTCCAGGCGACTGTGGAAACTCGCACTGCCGACCTGAGACGTCGAGTCAGAGAACTCTCATCCCACCCTGGAGAGGATCGGGGACTGTAGTTTCTCTTCTTTTTATGTGTTTTTGCAACTCTTGCTGGGGAAATAGCGTATTTCTGTACTCCCTTTTTTTGAAAAATAAAGAAATACACTATCTTTTTTTTTTGATGTGTTCATTTTTGATCTCATGAACTTGATGATTTATGTGGACTTATTATCTTTTGCGCACCTTGGTTTTTAGGTACAGATAATAAGTTTGAAGGAACCAACATGTTTGCTCAGAGGTAATGTGGACATGGCAATCATTAGGTTCAAATGATAGAATCTTCCTACTCAGAGGTATTTATGGACGTGGTAGGAATGATCCTGGGGGATACGCTGAACAACTCAGAGGTAATGTGGACGTGGAAGTTCTGCGATCAATGTACGACAACACAGGAGTTGTTTGTACGGGATGTTTACTCAGAGGTAATGTGGACGTGGTAAACATGAAGGATAGCGTAAGCTCACGAAATGTAAGGTTCCACTTTGTAGGATGTAGAGAGACAACTCAGAGGTAATGTGGACGTGGTTATCTTTCTACGGAAGGATGCCACGGAACAGCTGGGTTCCGGAAGCGTTTGATTTTGTCACCCTGCTTCAGTATCTCAAAGAGTTGCAGGGTGTTGTCATCATTGAATGAATAAACCTCCTTGGGTCTCGGTACCAGTGGAGGCTTTTGAGTAGGCGCAAATGCGCCCTTCGAGGCATTAACAGTCAATGCCTGTTTCCCCTTTGTTTCTCGTCCGGAGTTGTTGATTGCGGACTTTTTCCCCTTATCGTCAAAGGCGGGGAAGCTAACACCCAGAAGACGTACATTGGCCGCCTTCTTCTCTGCAGCTTCAGCTTCGATGATTAGGGAGCTCCAGTCGGGAGGGGGAGTAGAGTTAAGCCAGAGCTTTACTGCAGGCAGCATGTTCATACTGCAAGCGAAGAGAAGCGCATGCTCTGGCATGTCTGGAGGTAGCCTGAAGCAGGCCTGACGGAAGCGTTCGATGAATGCCCGAACCGTTTCCTTGTGCTTCTGGCGTATCTCAATGAGAGACGCCATCGTCATGTCCTTTCCACCGTCGTAGAAGCGGTCGAAGAAGAGGCGTGTCAGGTCGTCGAAGGACGATATGGAATTATCGGGGAGGCTGTAGTACCAGTCATACGCCACCCCTTTCAGGGCCCCAACAAAGATGCTGGTGAGGAGCGCGTCCTCCTTCGGAAGATGCCCTGTCTGCGACCGGAAGTACGTCAGGTACCGTCGTGGAGAGTCCTTCCCGTCATACGGCGTGAGTGTTTGTGGTTTATACTTTGGGGGATAAACCACCTTGTTCCACTCAAGGGGATAAGGCTGGGGAATGCCCATCTTCTGGCGCTCTTCCTGCCTGTTCTTGGACTCGAAGCGCTCCCGCAGATCTTTGATCATTTCGACCACGTCCTCCGTGGAGCTAGGAGTCGGGGAAGGAGGTACCACCTGGAGTGGAGCGTTTGAGGGCTCCGACGTCCGGGGTGCTTCTGTGTCTGAGGGTGTCCGTTGGAGGGGCACACTCGACTCT
Source organism: Iris pallida (assembly GCA_029216955.1). Classification (NCBI taxonomy): domain Eukaryota; kingdom Viridiplantae; phylum Streptophyta; class Magnoliopsida; order Asparagales; family Iridaceae; genus Iris; species Iris pallida. The sequence goes on along the minus strand of JANAVB010005599.1, from coordinate 10,463,168 downwards.
CCATTGGCTCCTGGGTCGGGACCATTTGAAGGTGTCCTGATCAAGGCCGACCGCATCTCAAACACTGCTTGAGTCAGTGCTTGCATTGAGGCAGAGAGGGTTTTGAGTCCTCCCTCTAGCGAGTCTATGCGCTGGACAATGTCCTGTGGCGGCACATCAGTCTCAAGATCACCTCCGGTCATGTATACTGTCATGACACGGCCGGAAGTGGATGGATTAGTTGAGGCTTCGCTCTCAGCCTCTCTCTCATGTGGAGGAGTCACTTCTCCTGGTGTTTGGCCACCCCCAGCCACATTCTGGAGTTCGTCTTCGACAGGCGCATCTGCAAGGGCCTGACTGCCCTCAGCTCTGTCTTGAAGGGCCTCTTCGTTTCCAGCACTACCCCCGGCGGTGTCCTGGAGGACATCGTCATTTTGAGGGGCTTCAGGGAGGCCATCTTCGCCTTGATGAAGATCCGCCGCAGCTGTGCTTTGGACATCTTCGTCTTCGAAAGGAGGCTCGACAAGGGTCTGGCTACCCCCAGCTTCCTCCAAGAACTTCTTCCTCGACCGAGTACCTTCGAACACTCCAGAGGTCGAGACAGCTGCCTTGGTTTTCCTCGACTGGCTTTTGGATGAAGACGAGGAATTGGCAGTCGTCTTCCGGACAGATGAGGAGTTGGAGATCACGTTGCATGAAGCAACCTTTAGCTCCTCTTCTGCTGACACCTTCGTCCCAAGGCGATGTCGGAGGGGTGTCGATGATTGTAGCCGTTGGAAGACCGACTGCTTTGGCGGTACTGCCGTCTTGCAACAGCAGTTGATGGTGACCACTGCACAAGTGTGCCCCGTGAGAGGCGCATCGTGCTTGTTGGTCAACTCTCCTGACCGGCGCTTGTGAGTGATCACGTTGCGCAGGTCGTTGGAGGAGAGTGCTACCCTCACACCCCTCTCAGGCGCATGGCAGGGCCAAGTGCCGGGGTGGTCGGGTGAGTGCTGCGCCCCCTGATCTAATACCAAGCAGGCATCACGATCAGTAGTGGGGGAACCACAGCATTTGAAGTGACTTGAACGGACCTCAAACGCACAACCAGAGGAGGCGCGGGAGTTCAAGACCACTGAGTTTGCCTCTCTCGGCTTGGTTGTGCACGCAGTGAATGCGCCCAAGCGAGATGAGGACTTTGAAGGTCGACTCGTTGTCGGTACAGAAGTACTTGAGTCAACCTTGTACAGCTTGCCATCGGCAGCGCGCGTGATTGTAAGCGCGTGCCTCTGGCCGGCTGCTGGCATAGCACGTTTGTGGCGCATGGCCCGTGCCGCCTTGGATTTCTTCGTACCAGCCCGCTGGGGTGCATAGTACTCAGCATCCAAATTCTCCTCGCCATTACAGCGAGTGAGTCTGTCAAAGACAGAGGCTCTTTGTGGTGCATCAGAAGTGATGCGCGGGGCATTGGCTGCGCCCCTGCTCCGTCGACGTATCTTCCTCGCCTAAGAGGAAGATGGCTGGGGAACATGGTCAGCCGCACGCTTCCCCGAGAGATGCGCTGCATCAGCGGGCGTACCTTGACTGCTGAGGACGTTAGCAGGAAGGGAAGGCTGGACGGGCGCATCACCTTCAACGGTGATGCCCGAGGCGTCGACTTTGCGCACCCAGACTGCGCGGGTCTTCTTCGGCTTCGACAGTCGCTTCGAAGGACTCGTACTTCCTTCAGAAATGAACTCCTCGTACGCCTGTTGATTGAGACGCACTACCAGCGTCTTGTGGGAGGAGCCCACCTTCACGTCGTCGGCCTGTGACACGACTTTCTCGGTAGAGGAGAAAGAAGTCCCCAGCAGAGTCGCCAGCTTGTTTGCCATTAAAATTGTTTGATTGAAAACTTTAATACAAACAGAACAGTGTTACAATGTAGGACTTAGATGTAGTCCTAGGAGTACACTTTTGTTTAAGCTGGGTCCTTAGTGCCAATGGAGCGAGTGGTAATGCGTTGACTCCGTTGACCGGCTGACGACGGTTATCGGTTCTCTGAAGGTGTTGATTGCTCTGGGTGCTGGAGCTTGCTGAGAGGAGGAAGACGTTGAGTGTCTAGAACTGTCTCTCCGGTGATTCTCTGTTGTGGATTCTCTCTGTGTTGTGAGTCTCCTCTGTTTTGTGAGCCCCTTGTGTGTGAAGGAGATGATCCTTCTATTTATAGTTTTGCAGGCTGGCTGCTCATGCGCGCATGTAGGATGCGCCGGTGTGGGGACGCCACGTGGAGGTTGCTGATGGAGGCGCATGGATGCTGCGTCCTGATCGAGGGGGAGAACTCTTCATACTGCTGTTGTGAGCCGGCACGTAGCAGAGAGAAGATCTTTCCGTTGCTGAAATCTTGGATGAGTTGAGTCAAAGGACACGTGTCGTCGACTCATGGTTCGAAGATCTCGGATTTGGTGGAGAGGAGTGATCTGGTGGGCTGTGCCTTGGATTGGGCGCAGGAGGAGGCTGTGGCTCATAACCTTTAGGAGTTACAAACCATTTGGGGTGCATGGCTTTTGAGGCGCATGCAGGCGACTTTCCTTCTGTCTTTCGGGATCAGAGAGCAGTCTGGGGCGCATGGCTTTTGAGGCGCATACTGATTTGGACGCATGGCCGTAGAGGCGCATGCTGATGGTGGAGTGGTCACGTGGCAGTAGCCATCGAAAAAAAGTCATGATGATGCTGACGTTGTCGACGCTTCGTTTTCTGAAAAAGCTGTCGACTGTTCAGACTTTGGGAGGCGTGCTGCCAACTCTGTCAGTTCAGCATTTAATGTTGGTGACGTTCGATGGACAGCTGAGTGGGCACGTCGGTTGGCATTCCACTCGGTATGGAGATGTGTGGGGGCGCACCCTCTGTAATGCGCCGAGTACTGTAGGGCGCGTCTGTGTGATGCGCCTGATGCCGAAGGGCGTGTCCGTGTGATGCGCTGTCTGGCTGGCGCATCGGACATGTCTTTTAATGATGCGGCTGTCTCGCTCTTCGAGTGCTATGAATAGCCGTTTGGCTGAATTCGAGGCGTCCGGTTCATCCATTTAATGTAAATTCATTGCACGGAATTCGGAGGGCCATCCACTTGGCGCGTGGGTTTGATCTACCCGGCCTATAAATAGTGGCATGGAGAGAAGATTTGCTTCTCATTTCCTCACGTACTTCCAACATGAACTTGAACATGCGGGTGCATTCTGTTGACGAAGTGCTCCCGAGGGTGAAGATGAGACGCTGTGTTGTCTTCGATGCACTTGAAGGTGACTGTTACATCCAAAAGACGGAGTCGAGGGCTTCCGAGGCAGGCGGAAGGTGCCTGTTGCATCCAAAGATAGGGATGCTCGGGCCTCGTCTCCGTTGTTCGGGAAGAGCCATAGATCGGAATGGCGGTGCTAGGCTTTCTCTTCCTTCAAAGTGGGTGTCGCCCACTCTGGTTGTGTTGAGAGCTTCCTTGTGCCATGATTTCGATCACGGTCTTCCTTGGGCTTTGGAGGCTCTTTCGAAGCCTCCCCTAGCCACAGCTTTGCCGTGCTCCTCTCTTCCTTGGTTCCAGCCAGAGGGTTAAATGCTTTGTGGAAGCACTTATCCGGTGATCCTGGCTGGAAGAGCGGCGCATAACTGGGCTCTGCTCGGCCAGGTGAGCCTAGCTGGAAGAATTTGGCTGAAGGGATGCACATAGCTGGGCTGCTGAAGATATGGTAGGATGCGCCTGGTTGGAGGCGCATGATGTCTGCTGCGCCTGACTGATGGCGCATGGTGGCTGCTGCGCTTATCTGGAGGCGCGTGGTAGCCGCTGGCTGTAGACTTAGGATCTTTCCTTTGTAGAAATTCTTCTTTGTACAACCTTTTCTTAGACATGTAATAGACTTCTGTATATAAAAGTCTTCTTTCGAATGTCTATCTTTATTGATCTTGCTGTGAAGTTCTTCGTCTGAGTTCTAGCGCATGTAGTGTCTGGCGCATGGGCTTTCTGGTTGTGAAATTCCATGCTTCTACAACCATATATAGGACATGATGTATCGGAACATCGCCATGAATCATTCCATGTTGTAAGCCACTTGGCACGCCTTTTATGTTTCAGAGAGAGAGAGAGCTTGAGAGACTTGTAAACTCGGCCTAGCGCCGCTTAAAAACTTCTTGAAAATCAATAAAGAGTTTGAATTCGCTTCAACTTGTGTTCGTTTACTTTCCGCTGCAAATGGGGACACTCTGTGCGACTCTGTGGCCTAGCTCAAATCGGCCGTTTCCAGACTTAGCCTTGCACGGGCGCAATCTAGGCTCGTGCGGTATCACACCTTAGCGAGGACGATCGCTCATGCGGGAGCGGGACGTGACAGATTGGTATCAGAGCACGGCTTTACGTCCTTGGACTTCATTTCGATTTTCTCAGTTTTGAAAGCTCGTTTTGTAGTGCCCCGTCCCTACATTGTGCCCCGTCTCCGTCCACGGGGTGCGCGAGAAAGGAACACTATCGCTATCGATTCGGTCGGGACCGATAGGTCGAAATCGGCCGAGTCGATCGAACGGGAACGGTTGAATTAAGATCCATTCCACGTTATGGAATGGCTTCTTCGGAACCAAGTCCAATATTCAGCGGGTTGCGCCTCGAGGATTGGCTCTGCGGCTGAGTCGGGAGAGACCTCCCGTTGCTCTGGTTTTCATGCCGCACTTGATTTGGCTTTGGCTTTCGTTTTTGTGAATGCGCTTTTCGTGAATATTTTCGATGGGTTTTCGTGATGCGTTTTCGAGCTCGCATTCATATCGAAATTCCTTGAAATACACAGTGTTCTAATCAGTTGCTTATGCGATTGCAGGTGATCGCGTATGCGACGACAGCGCAGCCAACCGGTCGCTCACTTGAAGCAAGCCTAAGGCGAGTGGCTGACCTCCTTCGTCCCGTACCTCTATTTTAAAACTCAATATATGAATTAAAATAAATGCTTGTCATAATAGTGTAGAATCAATAAAATCGTGGCACGATACTTCATAAAACACTTGTTAACGAACTGCCGGTTTTGGAAATAGAAAACATGCTTTCTTATACAATCATACTTGGTCTATGCAAAACAATGAAAGAATCGATTAATGTTTACCGCAACGTTACGGCCAAATGACCCAAATCAACTAAGTTCAAAGGAAAAACGGTCATTGGACAACTTGTCGACAAGGTGTAGTTTCTTCGAACGGTTACTTAGGCCAAGGGACCGATTCGGCCCGGGAGGAACGAGTGTATAGCAAGTGCCAGCCTTCATCGGCACGAGTTATGCGGGAACTTTCGTACAGGGCTCGCTACCCTACGCGAAAGGGTCGCCGTCTAACTCAGCTATATGTCCGCGATGGCTTAAAATTGCCAGTGGCCTTCACACCCTTCTTACTGCTTAACAAATGCACGTGGCACGGGGTGAATATGATAGTTGCTCAATGTTATACAATTTCATATGCTTGCCTCAAAACATGTTAACATGCAAATCGAGTAGGACGGTTAGAAAGATCATTGAAATAGCTAGCTAACATATTTATGAAACTTCTTGAATCAAATGCTAGAGCTTGGATTTAATTAGCCATTCGCCAGTACATGTATTTTGTGCTGATCCTCGCTCTTTGCAGGTCCCGCAAACCAGGAAGGACGTGCCAACTAGCTCGGTGACGTTCGTGACTTTTGAAGCTTCGGCCGTGCGTCGAAGACTCTCTCTCAGCGACTCCACTTTGAAGGCTCTCGACAGTCCAAGGAAGATGACTCAACGTCCCTCCCATCCAGGTCACTGGAGTACTTGTGTATATTGAGGGATGTGTGCAATGTATGGAACAACTATCTCGTCGGCACTCTTTTAAAATCGAGTCATATTGTAGCCCGTGCGGCAATGAGTCTTGTACCGGAGTCTGTAAATGATGTTCATTATCAATAAAAGAATCAAGTTCCTTTACTTATTGTGTGATTCAATTTGTCTGCGTACTCTCTTAGATCTCGTGTCTCGGATTGCCTTATGACTATGCCTTGTGCATTCGCAAATTAGGTTCGCACGGCATCACACCCGGGGGACGACTATCGATTCGACGAAATCAGGGCATGACAAAATGGTATCAGAGCACGGCTTTACGTCCTTGGCCTCCAGTGTCGAGTTCTAGTCTCCAACCGTTGACCTCGTGTCGATGAGAAGAGTTGTTCCATACGCTGAACCCAGGACATGTTCTGAAACTAACGAGAGTTGCCTTTTCTTTTCCCTGCAGTTACGGGAGCTCAGGCGGAAGACGAGACGAGCGCTTCCAGCGGCTCGAGTGCTTCTAGACCCGAGCATTCTGTCAACCCAACGGGAATGACGCCTGTCGCAGCCGGACCTTCCGGTGACCCGATGCAACGTATGCTGCAGATGCTTGAAATGCAGCAACGTCAAAACGAGCTCCATCGTCAGCAAGCGGAGGCTCGTCAAGCTCAATTTGAGAATCGATTCGAGGCTCAATTCAAGCTGCAGCAGCAGCAGCTGAATACCCTCCAGCAGATCGTACAGTCGGTCGTCGGCAACAACAACTCAACGATGACACCTGCCGTGACCCAGCCTGCGGTTCGATCCAACGAAGATGAACCAGAGGCGCCCGCGCTCTCACCTGCAGCACCGAGAAGTTCTAACTTCGACGTGTCAAAATTCACAAAAAGCTGCCGTACTTCCTTCAACGGCACAGAAGATCCCGCGGAGGCGATCGACTGGCTGGAGGAGCTGGAAGATAATTTCGAGCTTCTGGGTGTCGAAGACTCAAAGAAAGTCGCGTGTGCTCAACTTCTACTTCGAATGAACGTGCACGATTGGTGGGCTGTACAGAAGCGGGCAATTCGACGTGAAGACGAGACAGCGGCGATCTCATGGACGACATTCAAAAAGGCGTTCGAGACTGAATATCTTTCTGCAATCGTGCAACAGGAGAAAGAAGATGAGTTTATGCAGTTAAAGCAAGGCAAAATGACTGTACGATAATATGCAGCAAAATTCAACAAACTGGCCAAGTTTGCTGGGGACTTCCTACCTACCACTGCCAGTCGAGCTCGACGATTCGAAGTGGGCCTGCATTCAACTATTCGTGCGCATGTTTCGGTGGCCGAATACAAAACCATGGACGAGGCACTCAACCATGCCATCCGTCTGGAGTCCGAGTATCCTCCTACTACTACCGGCACTGTTCACTTTAATAACAAACGCCATAGTAATGCGGAAGGCAACAATGCACACAAGCGTCAAAATCGTGGCAACGGAGGCGACAACCAGACGAAGGAGCGAGTGGTCTGCACTTTCTGCGCCAAGGAGGGACACTTGATTAGCGAGTGCCGACTGAAGAACGGTACGTGCCTCGGGTGCGGCCGAGCCGACCATACCGTACGCGACTGCCCGGAGAAGTCGAACCAGCGCCCACGACAACACTATCAGAACCGAGGCCAAGCACCTCGGGCTCTACCGACTGCACAACAAAATGGCCAAGACCGTCGCCCTAATGCTCAGGGCCGCATCTACGCCATGACCCGAGACAAAGTGTTCGCATCTGACACAGTCATGACAAGTATACTGCAATTCAATAATAAACCTGCTCGTGTATTGTTTGATTCAGGTGCCACGCATAGTTTTATATCAGCGGACTTTGCCGCCGAGCACAAATTTCCCCTGACACTGCTCGATCTTGAGCTCACTGTTAACATCCCGTCGGGCATGCCACTAGCTGCGAATTTAGTCTGCAGAGACGGAATCATTTGTATAGGTAGTCAAAAGGTCAGTCTCGATACGATAGTTCTAAATATTAAGGACTACGATATCATTCTGGGGATGGATTGGCTCGGTCCGTACAACGCAACCATAGACTGTGCAGAAAAGAAGGTCACATTCCGCATACCGGGAGTGCCTGAATTCTGCTACTCGTGTGGTGAGGCATCGCCGACCTGCATGGAGATCTCTGCAATATCTTTTCGACGGATGCTGCATTCTAGGTGCGAAGGCTATCTAGCTTCCGTTCGAGACATGCGACAGGATGGTACAAATGCGGGTCAGACCGACGTTGTGGCAGAATTCCCCGATGTGTTCCCGGACGAGTTGCCCAGCATGCCGCCCGATCGAGAGATTGAGTTCACTATCGATACCTTCCCCGACACTCGACCGATCTCAAAGATCCCGTACAGAATGGCCCCTGCAGAGCTTAAGGAACTCAAGGTGCAGTTACAGGAATTGCTCGACAAGGGATTCATCCGACCCAGCGTCTCGCCGTGGGGAGCGCCCGTGCTGTTTGTCAAGAAGAAGGATGGCTCTATGCGTCTTTGTATCGACTACCGCGAGCTGAATAAAGCCACCGTCCGGAACAAATACCCCCTGCCCCGTATAGATGATTTGTTTGATCAGCTCCAAGGAGCCACGGTGTTCTATAAAATTGATCTGCGTTCGGGTTACCATCAACTCAAGATCAAGCCGGACGATGTGCCGAAGTCTGCCTTTTGCACTCGATACGGCCATTACGAGTTCCTGGTAATGCCGTTCGGCCTAACGAACGCCCCTGCTGCTTTCATGGATTTAATGAATCGGGTGTTTCGACCATTCCTCGACAAGTTCGTAGTAGTCTTTATCGACGATATACTCGTCTACTCGAAGAATCGGCAGCAATACACTGAGAATCTGCGGACCGTGCTTCAGACTCTTCGAGAAAATCAATTGTATGCGAAGCGAAGCAAATATGAATTTTGGCTTAGCAGCGTCTCATTCCTCGGACACATCATTTCTGCTGAAGGTATTGCGGTCGACCCGAAGAAAGTTGAAGACGTCGTCGATTGGAAGCGGTCGACGTCCGTCAGCGAGATTCAAAGTTTTCTTGGCTTAGCTGGATACTATCATCACTTCGTAAAAGACTTCACGAAGATCGCATCGCCCCTGACTCGCCTCACCCAGAAAGGAGTCGCATTTGACTGGTCAGACGACTACGAAGCATCATTCCAAGAATTAAAGCAACGGCTCGTCTCGGCCCCGATACGCGCACTTCCAGAAGGGACTGAGGGTTTCCAGATATTCAGCGATGCGTCCTATCAGGGCTTGGGGTGTGTGCTGATGCAGCGGAATAATGTAATATCTTTTGCTTCCCGACAGCTAAAGCCGCACGAGAAGAATTATCCCACGCATGACCTGGAGTTAGCGGCGATTGTGTTTGCGTTGAAATTGTGGCGTCACTACCTCTATGGCATGGCGTACACGATCTACACCGATCACAAGAGCCTCAAGTATCTATTCACGCAGAGGGAACTGAACTTGCGGCAGAGGCGCTGGCTTGAACTGATCAAGACTACGACTTGACTATCGACTATACGCCGGGAAAGGGAAATGTTGTGGCGGACGCGTTGAGTCGGAAGTACATTACCTCGTTATCCATCGACCCCAGATTGCTACGCGACCTAGAAGAGATGGGCATCGAGCTCCGAGTCAGATTCTGGAATGTGCAGTTGGCAAAGTTGCAGTTAGAGCCGAGCTTGCTTGAAAAGATCAAGACCGCTCAGACGAACGATCCGTACCTGAAGAAAGTATGAGAGCTAATTTCGACAGGCAGGACGACCGACTTTGCGGAAGACGAAATCGGCGTGCTTCGATTGAAGGGTAGGCTATGCGTTCCGGACGATTCAGAACTCAGAAAGGAGATCCTGTCGGAGGCGCACTATACAAAATACAATTTACATCCAGGCAGTACCAAGATGTATAAGGACCTCCGTACGACCTTTTGGTGGCACGGGATAAAAAGAGATGTGGCGCTCTTCGTGTCGCAATACATGGCCTGTTAGCAGGTGAAAGCTGAGCATCAGCGACCGGGCGGGGAGATGCAGAACCTCGCTATTCCCGAGTGGAAATGGGATCATGTCACTATAGATTTTATTGTTGGCCTGCCGAAGACACCACGGGGGAACGACGCCATCTGGGTCATCGTCGATCGATTAACCAAGTCAGCGCACTTTATCGCCATCAAAGTTACTTGGAGCGTTGATCGCCTGGCGCAGATTTATTTTGACGAGATAGTACGACTGCACGGAGTTCCAATATCCATTGTCTCTGATCGGGATTCACGGTTCATGTCGTGATTCTGGAGTAGCCTTCAGTCGGCACTGGGAACAAAGTTGCAGTTCAGCTCAGCTTACCATCCTCAGACCGACGGCCAAACGGAGCGCGTCAACCAGATTCTCGAAGACATGCTACGGCTCTGCGCAATTGACTTCAAATCAAGCTGGGACGTCCACCTACTGCTGGCAGAATTTGCATACAACAATAGCTACCAATCCAGCATCCAAATGGTGCCGTATGAAGCTTTGTACAGCCGGAAGTGCAGATCGCCCATTTGCTGGGATGAAGTCGGAGAACGGCAGATACTCGGCCCGGAGCTGGTGGAACAGACTGTGGAAAAGGTCAAGCTCATTCGGAAAAGATTAAAGACCGCGCAGAGTCGTCAGAAAAGCTATGCGGACATTCATCGTCGACCGCTCGAGTTTCTAGTAGGCGATCACGTATTTCTCAAAGTATCGCCCATGCGGGGAGTTACTGGGTTCGGCGCGAAAGGAAAGTTGAGTCCGAGATTCGTTGGGCTGTTCGAGATACTTGAACGGGTCGCGCCAGTGGCCTACAAAATTGTCCTACCGCCGGCGCTTGAAGGTGTACACAACGTCTTCCACGTCTCTCAGTTGCGGAAGTACGTGTACGACCCTAGCCACGTGGTAGATTTTGGCCAGCTGGAGCTAAAGTCAGACTTATCCTACGTTGAAGAGCCAGTGCAAATCTTAGAACGCAAGGATAAGTTGCTGCGAAATCGAGCGATCCCTCTCGTCCGCGTCCTCTGGAAGAACCACTCAGTCGAAGAGTCAACGTGGGAGCTTGAATCGGAGATGAAGGATAAATTCCCTTCATTGTTCTCGTAGAGGTAGGTTTCATCTTTAAGTTTCGAGGACGAAACTTTTTATTAGTTGGTTATGGTGTAGTGCCCCGTCCCTGCATCGTGCCCCGTCTCCGTCCACGGGGTGCGCGAGAAAGGAACACTGTCGCTATCGATTCGGTCGGGACCGATAGGTCGGAATCGGCCGAGTCGATCGAACGGGAATGGTTGAATTAAGATCCATTCCACGTTATGGAATGGCTTCTTCGGAACCAAGTCCCATATTCAGCGGGTTGCGCCTCGAGGATTGGCTCTGCGGCTGAGTCGGGAGAGACCTCCCGTTGCTCTGGTTTTTATGCCGTACTTGATTTGGCTTTGGCTTTCATTTTTGTGAATGCGCTTTTCATGAATGTTTTCGATGGGTTTTCGTGATGCGTTTTCGAGCTCGCATTCATATCGAAATTCCTTGAAATACACAGTGTTCTAATCAGTTGCTTATGCGATTACAGGTGATCGCGTAGGCGACGACAGCGCAGCCAACCGATCGCTCGCTTGAAGCAAGCCTAAGGCGAGTGGCTGACCTCCTTCGTCCCGTACCTCTATTTCAAAACTCAATATATGAAGTAAAATAAATGCTTGTCATAATAGTGTAGAATCAATAAAATCGTGGCACGATACTTCATGAAACACTTGTTAACGAACTGCCGGTTTTGGAAATGGAAAACATGCTTTCTTATACAATCATACTTGGTCTATGCAAAATAATGAATGAATCGATTAATATTTACCGCAACGTTACGGCCAAATGACCCAAATCAACTAAGTTCAAAGGAAAAACGGTCATTGGACAACTTGTCGACAAGGTGTAGTTTCCTCGAACGGTTACCTAGGCCAAGGGACCGATTCGGCCCGGGAGGAACGAGTGTATAGCAAGTGCCAGCCTTCATCGGCACGAGTTATGCGGGAACTTTTGCACAGGGCTCGCTACCCGACGCGAAATGGTCACCGTCTAACTCAGCTATATGTCCGCGATGGCTTGAAATTGCCAGTGGCCTTCACACCCTTCTTACTGCTTAAAAAATACACGTGGCACGGGGTGAATATGATAGTTGCTCAATGTTATACAATTTCATATGCTTGCCTCAAAACATGTTAACATGCAAATCGAGTAGGACGGTTAGAAAGATCATTGAAATAGCTAGCTAACATGTTTATGAAACTTCTTGAATCAAATGCTAGAGCTTGGATTTAATTAGCCATTCGCTAGTACATGTATTTCGTACTGATCCTCGCTCTTTGCAGGTCCCGCGAACCAGGAAGGACGCGCCAACTAGCTCGACGACGTTCGTGACTTTTGAAGCTTCGGCCGTGCGTCGAAGACTCTCTCTCAGCGACTCCACTTTGAAGGCTCTCGACAGTCCAAGGAAGATGACTCAGCGTCCCTCCCATCCAGGTCACTGGAGTACTTGTGTATATTGAGGGATGTGTGCATTATATGGAACAACTATCTCGTCGGCACTTTTTTGAAATCGAGTCATGTTGTAGCCCGCGCGGCAATGAGTCTTGTACCAGAGTCTGTAAATGATATTCATTATCAATAAAAGAATCAAGTTCCTTTACTTATTGTGTGATTTAATTTGTCTGCGTACTCTTTTAGATCTCGTGTCTCGGATTGCCTTATGACTATGCCTTGTGCGTTCGCAAATTAGGTTCGCACGGCATCACGCCCGGGGGACGACTATCGATTCGACGGAATCGGGGCGTGACATAATGGTATCAGAGCACGGCTTTATGTCCTTGACCTCCAGTGTCGAGTTCTAGTCTCCAATCGTTGACCTCGTGTCGATGAGAAGAGTTGTTCCATACGCTGAACCCAGGACATGTTCTGAAACTAACGAGAGTTGCCTTTCCTTTTTCCTGCAGTTACGGGAGCTCAGGCGGAAGACGAGACGAGCGCTTCCAGCGGCTCGAGTGCTTCTAGACCCAAGCATTCCGTCAACCCAACGGGAATGACGCCTGTCGCAGCCGGACCTTCCGGTGACCCGATGCAACGTATGCTGCAGATGCTTGAAATGCAGCAACGTCAAAACGAGCTCAATCGTCAGCAAGCGGAGGCTCGTCAAGCTCAATTTGAGAATCGATTTGAGGCTCAATTCAAGCTGCAGCAGCAGCAGCTGAATACCCTCCAGCAGATCGTACAGTCGGTCGTCGGTAACAACAACTCAACGATGACACCTGCCGTGACCCAGCCTGCGGTTCGATCCAACGAAGATGAACCAGAGGCGCCCGCGCTCTCACCTGCAGCACCGAGAAGTTCTAACTTCGACGTGTCAAAATTCATAAAAAGCTGCCGCACTTCCTTCAACGGCACAGAAGATCCCGCGGTGGCGATCGACTGGCTGGAGGAGCTGGAAGATAAGTTTGAGCTTCTGGGTGTCGAGGACTCAAAGAAAGTCGCGTGTGCTCAACTTCTACTTCGAATGAACGCGCACATTTGGTGGGCTGTGCAGAAGCGGGCAATTCGACGTGAAGACGAGATATCGACGATCTCATGGGCGACATTCAAAAAGGCGTTCGAGACTGAATATCTTTCTGCAGCCGTGCGACAGGAGAAAAAAGATGAGTTTATGCAGTTAAAGCAAGGCAATATGACTGTACGACAATATGCGGCCAAATTCAACAAACTGGCTAAGTTTGCTGGGGACTTCCTACCTACCACTGCCAGTCGAGCTCGACGATTCGAAGTGGGCCTGCGTTCAACTATCCGTGCGCATGTTTCGGTGGCCGAATACAAAACCATGGGCGAGGCACTCAACCATGCCATCCGTCTGGAGTTCGAGTATCCTCCTACTACTACCGGCGCTGTTCACTTTAATAACAAACACCACAGTAATGCGGGAGGCAACAACGCACACAAGCGTCAAAATTGTGGCAACGGAGGCGGCAACCAGACGAAGGAGCGAGTGGTCTGCACTTTCTGCGCCAACGAGGGACACTTGATTAGCGAGTGCCGACTGAAGAACGGTACGTGCCTCGGGTGCGGCCGAGCCGACCTTACCGTACGCGACTGCCCGGAGAAGTCGAACCAGCGCCCACGACAACACTATCAGAACCGAGGCCAAGCACCTCGGGCTCCACCGACCGCACAACAAAATGGCCAAGACCGTCGCCCTAATGCTCAAGGCCGCGTCTACGCCATGACCCGAGACGAAGTGTTCGCATCTGACACAGTCGTGACAGGTATACTGCAATTCAATAATAAACCTGCTCGTGTATTGTTTGATTCAGGTGCCACGCATAGTTTCATATCGACGGACTTTGCCGCTGAGCACAAATTTCCCCTGACACCGCTCGGTCTTGAGCTCACTGTTAATATCCCGTCGAGCATGCCACTAGCTGCAAATTTAGTCTGCAGAGACGGAATCATTTGTATAGGTGGTCAAAAGGTCAGTCTCGATGCGATAGTTCTAAATATTAAGGACTACGATAACATTCTGGGGATAGATTGGCTCGGTCCGTGCAACGCAACCATAGACTGTGCTGAAAAGAAGGTCACATTCCGTATACCGGGGTGCCTGAATTCTACTACTCGTGTGGTGAGGCATCGTCGACCTGCATGGTGATCTCTGCAATATCTGCTCGACGGATGCTGCATTCTGGGTGCGAAGGCTATCTAGCTTCCGTTCGAGACATGGGACATGATGGTGCAAACGCGGGTCAGACCGACGTTATGGCAGAATTCTCCGATGTGTTCCCGGATGAGTTGCCCGGCATGCCGCCCGATCGAGAGATTGAGTTCACTATCGATACCTTCCTCGACACTCGACCGATCTCGAAGACCCCGTACAGAATGGCCCCTACAGAGCTTAAGGAACTCAAGGTACAGTTACAGGAATTGCTCGACAAGGGATTCATCCGACCCAGCGTCTCGCCGTGGGGAGCGCCCGTGCTGTTTGTCAAGAAGAAGGATGGCTCTATGCGTCTTTGTATCGACTACCGCGAGCTGAATAAAGCCACCGTCCGGAACAAATACCCCCTGCCCCGCATAGATGATTTGTTTGAACAGCTCCAAGGAGCCACGGTGTTCTCTAAAATTGATCTGCGTTCGGGTTACCATCAACTCAAGATCAAGCCGGACGATGTGCCGAAGTCTGCCTTTCGCACTAGATACGGCCATTACGAGTTCCTGGTAATGTCGTTCGGCCTAACGAACGCCCCTGCCACTTTCATGGATTTAATGAATCGGGTGTTTCGACCATTCCTCGATAAGTTCGTAGTAGTCTTTATCGACGATATACTCGTCTACTCGAAGAATCGGCAGCAACACACTAAGCATCTGCGGACCGTGCTTCAGACTCTTCGAGAAAATTAATTGTATGCGAAGCGAAGCAAATATAAAATTTGGCTTAGCAGCGTCTCATTCCTCGGACACATCATTTCTGCTGAAGGCATTGCGGTCGACCCGAAAAAAGTTGAAGCCGTCGTCGATTGGAAGCGGCCGACGTCCGTCAGCGAGATTCGAAGTTTTCTTGGCTTAGCGGGATACTATCGATGCTTCGTGAAAGACTTCGCGAAGATCGTATCACCCCTGACTCGCCTCACCCAGAAAGGAGTCGCATTTGACTGGTCAGACGACTGCGAAGCTTCATTCCAAGAATTAAAGCAACAGCTCGTCTCGGCCCCGATACTCGCACTTCCAGAAGGGACTGAGGGTTTCCAGATATTCAGCGATGCATCCGGTCAGGGCTTGGGGTGTGTGCTGATGCAGCAGAATAAGGTGATATCTTTTGCTTCCCGACAGCTAAAGCCACACGAGAAGAATTATCCCACGCACGACCTGGAGTTAGCGGCGATTGTGTTTGCGTTGAAATTGTGGCGTCACTACCTCTATGGCGTGGCATGCACGATTTACACCGATCACAAGAGCCTCAAGTATCTATTCACGCAGAGGGAACTGAACTTGCGGCAGAGGCGCTGGCTTGAACTGATCAATGACTACGATTTGACTATCTACTATACGTCGGGAAAGGGAAATATTGTGGCGGACACGTTGAGTTGGAAGTACATTGCCTTGTTATCCATCGACCCCAGATTGCTACGTGACCTAGAAGAGATGGGCATCGAGCTCCGAGTCAGATTTCGGAATGTGCAGTTAGCAAAGTTGCAGTTAGAGCCGAGCTTGCTTGAAAAGATCAAGACCGCTCAGATGAACGATCCGTACCTGAAGAAAGTGCGAGAGCTAATTTCGACAGGCAGGACGACCGACTTTGCGGAAGACGAAACCGGCGTGCTTCGATTGAAGGGTAGGCTATGCGTTCCGGACGATTCAGAACTCAGAAAGGAGATCTAGTCGGAGGCGTACTATGCGAAATACACTTTGCATCCAGGCAGTACCAAGATGTATAAGGACCTCCGTACGACCTTTTGGTGGCACGGGATGAAGAGAGATGTGGCGCTCTTCGTGTCGCAATGCATGGCCTGTCAGCAGGTGAAAGCTGAGCATCAGCGACCGGGCGGGGAGATGCAGAACCTCGCTATTCCCGAGTAGAAATGGGATCATGTTACTATGGATTTTATTGTTGGCCTGCCGAAGACACCACGGGGGAACGACGCCATCTGGGTCATCGTCGATCGATTAACCAAGTCAGCGCACTTTATCGCCATCAAAGTTACTTGGAGCGTTGATCGCCTGGCGCAGATTTATCTTGACGAGATAGTACGGCTGCACGGAGTTCCAGTATCCATCGTCTCTGATCGGGATTCACGGTTCATGTCGCGATTCTGGAGTAGCCTTCAGTCGGCGCTGGGAACCAAGTTGCAGTTCAGCTCAGCTTACCATCCTCAGACCGACGGCCAAACGGAGCGCGTCAACCAGATTCTCGAAGACATGCTACGGCTCTGCACAATTGACTTCAAATCAAGCTGGGACGTCCACCTACCGCTGGCAGAATTTGCATACAACAATAGCTACCAATCCAGCATCCAAATGGCGCCGTATGAAGCTTTGTACGGCCAGAAGTGCAGATCGCCCATTTGCTGGGATGAAGTCGGAGAACGGCAGATACTCGGCCCGGAGCTGGTGGAACAGACTGTGGAAAAGGTCAAGCTCATTCGGGAAAGATTAAAAAACGCGCAGAGTTGTCAGAAAAGCTATGCGGACATTCATCGTCGACCGCTCGAGTTTTTAGTAGGCGATCACGTATTTCTCGAAGTGTCGCCCATGCGGGGAGTTACTCGGTTCGGCGCGAAAGGAAAGTTGAGTCCGAGATTCGTTGGGCCTTTCGAGATACTTGAACGGGTCGCGCCAGTGGCCTACAAAATTGTCCTACCGCCGGCGCTTGAAGGTGTACACAACGTCTTCTACGTCTCTCAGTTGCGGAAGTACGTGCACGACCCTAGCCACGTGGTAGATTTTGGCCAGCTGGAGCTAAAGTCAGACTTATCCTACGTTGAAGAGCCAGTGCAAAACCACGACGGACTTGAGTTGAGAGAAAACTAATGCTAAAAGTTAGCAAACGCAGTACGTGCTTGAATAACCCTACGCTGACAATAGCGAACGAGTACGCAAGACCGAAGTATAGTTCGAACGGGATGATTATGCACGCAACCTTTTGGCTAAGTTGTGCGGAGTATCGCGCACCTAGACCTTCTGGTGCAAACGAGTTTGCGAACGAGACCGACTATCGCTCGGACGAGAATAAGTGAGACTTAGAACGTATGTCGATAGAGACGCTACTTGACCAACGCTAAAAACGAACACGGGAAAAATGATTCTTAGACTTTGAGGAACGGGCGAACGCGCAATTGAACATATCGATTGGGAATCGAATAACCTTTTGAGGATTTGTATAGTGACTTAAACCCGAGTAGTGTATGTGATAGCTTCGAGGAAGAATAAGAATGAGTGTCGACGACTAGTCGAGTGGCTCGAACCCTGAGTGGTGTATGGACGTCATAGAAATTGTTCAAGTGAGACTAAAGGATATACAGATAGAACGAGTATGTCGGCAAGCGATGATATCGCGCAAGCCTTAGAATGAGTAACGCTTAAGTTGGTCATGGTTCGGGAGTCTCAAACGAGATATTGTTTGGACGAAATGTGAATGTATAGTGCAAGTACAAAACAAGTTGAATAGAGAGTCGGAACGATGAAACGAATGGAGGTCTTGGTCGAGGAAACATAGAAGATCGTGTATGCGATTCTGGAAATTAGTCGAATGGATTGAAACTTGAGTTAAGACGAAATACTCAGATGAAACTGAAGTTAGCACGGTCGGAAGATAGCGTGCATAGAAAACGTTGGGTTGGAGATACGAGAATGACTAAGAAATTAAAATTGATGTTGCTCGATGAAGAGTTAGCACGAGACAATGTGAATTGAGGAATTAAGTTGTACGTTCAGGATTCGTTGTAAAAGGAAGATCGTCAGGTTATGTACATGATCGATGGTATTGAGGCGTATCAAAGATCGATGTACGATAACTCGGGGGTACTCTAATTCGATGAATGATGATCGTGTTAGAAGTTATTGTTTTGAAGGATATTATGTTTGGGAATTTTAATATAAATGAATGTTTGGAATGAGGAAGGGAAGTGACTTGATTGTTCGGTGATAACCACAATGACAACGATCTTGTCTTGCACGAGGCAACTCCAGCCTCGCACATGCGTCACGTCGGATTTGGAACGATCATTCCGCATGAGCGTTGGCATGGTGATTCATGTCCAGCGGGAATGATCAAACTCGAAATACCTTGACATGGCAATTTTGATTGCTTCGACTTGTGGTTTGAAACAAAGGTAAATTCGAGGATTGTTAGGACTTGCGATTGAAGAATAAAAAATTTGAGGATTGAGTAGACCCAATCCGCGTATCGAAAATGAGTAAGTCTAGATTCAACGCAAGAGTTACGTCCCGATGAGGACGATTATTCCGCGGGAACGTTGACATGGTGATTCATATCTGCCGTGGATAATCAGACTTACGTGAGATCGGGACACGACATATTGCAAGGCTAGACGACCTTGTGATCGACTACGTGAATTGGATAGGATGGATAGGTGGATTGTATCAAACACACTTGAAGAGATAGACTACAATAATTGCTAGTACGAACGTACGATATTGACATGTCAAGGATTTGATTGAGGCCAACCTATCGTAGGATGACTTTCCTAAACGAGCTCGGACTTGGAACGGAGAATGTGTTGATGCAAATTGGGTGAATGCTGCTTGATGTTTAGAAATTTGAGTGAAACGAACTTGGGTAGAAACTCCCGTACAAACGAACAAATGGTTTGACCATAGGATTTGGGGCGAGCGTCGTACAACGACCTTGCACGATGAGCCACGGACTTGACTTGTAACTATGACCTGGTGAGATGACCTAGCGGATAGGCGGACGACCCTATGCCGAGTGATTGAACCTGTGTGGTTTACGGTATCGTCTGGATGGACGATAGACTTGGGGCAACAAGACATAGAGTAGGGCGGAGAAACTGGGAGTGTGTGTGAACGACAACGAGATTGGCCCCAAACAAAGAGAATGATAGGAATGGATGATGCGCAAGTAAAGTTGGGATAACGAATTGAATCATTGATGGAAAGACGTACTCGATGATATTGCAATACTTGGTTTTGAATCGGATGTAAATTTACTTAGACTTGGTCGACTCCGCTAAGAAGAAATCGTATTGATTTCGTAGACAAGAACGCTTGAGAAGCGAATCGGATCATCTCGATGATCGAGATAAACGATAGAGAGACGCACATATGTTCGATTTTAATCGAAGTCAGTAAAACGATCGGCAAATCGAAACTATCACGAGTAGCTTGTCCGACTTTGCTAATCGCTAAGCTTGGTTGAAATGTACGTATTCGGGGGACGCCTTGAATACGTGCACGATCCAAACTCAGCGATATGATGAACTCGAATGCAGCTGCAAGTGGGTGTTGATATGTGCATAAACAAAAGTGAGTTTGCCTCAGCCTACGACTCTCGTATTTGATGAATTACAACGCACCTCGTGCGGCCATGACAGTCCCATGACACGACAAAATAGCAACCAAGTCGAAGAAATACGGCAAATGAATAAGTACCATCAACTCAAAATGAGTGAAAAGTCATTCAATAAAATTCACCAAACGTATGCAACATAAAACTTGGAAGGATAACCGAGCGTAGTTCGATACCATCGAGCGATAAAGCCAATCGATAGGAATTGTCTAAGAAACACGACGACACGAGTCAAGGAACGGTAGGATGACCTGCACTCAGGAAGTCTCGAGGACGAGACTTGTTTTGAGTGGTGTATTATGTAATGACCCGCTCCATCCTAGCGGAACGCCGATTCAAACGGCAAGTGCAACGACTCAAACGAGCCATCGACCCGAAGAGTTGCATCGACCCGATGAAGTATCGATACAAGACTTACATTGGCCCGTCAAGGATGAATCCAGACTTAGACTTTCAAAGGCGCGCTTGGAGTATCGCTCGGCCGACGCGATCATCACTAAGGTGGGTGGCTCCGATGAACCCGTCTTTGCTTAGCCTAGACACATAACAATACGGACACTAATGCTAAAATCGCTAGGCAATAACACCGCGCATGCTAATAAATGACTCAACGCACCTAGCTAAGAGAATAATCCCATCTTGTATGCTTGTTTAGAACATGGAAAAGAACATGAAAAATGTGTGAACTCTCGCACCGCACTCCACACTCGTGCTAAGGCACAAGCTTACGTTTCGAGTTCCTTATGCGTTCAACAATAAAACAATGAATGGTTTACAACAATGAAACGGAAGACTATCGACATAGTCATTTCGAGTAGAGTATAGCAACATTGAAAGACTTCGGGACCGATGGGTCGCCAAGGCGACTCCTGTACGGGGAGTTGCATAATGTATGAATGAAAGAATGAACGAAGAAGTGAATGAATGAATCAACGAATGAATGAATGTGTGAATGAATCAACGAACGAACGGGCAAGCGAAAGAAAGAAAAGAAAGAAAGAATAAAAGATAAGGAAGAAAGGAATGGTTAGCGACAGATATGATGGGCACGTGCAACGAAACTCGCTACCCGCGCTGCATGGATGCTACCCGTGCTGCACGGACGCCAACCTGGTCCATACATATATTAGCTCTCAATATTTTTATAAAATACCCTAGCTTATTCAAAATAATTATTAGTGAAATACTTTAAAGCATTATTTTAGAAAATATTATTCTTGCTAAATATATGCTAAAATATTAAATACTATAATTACCCCCAAAATACTATAATAGTATACTGGCTCATTTATAATAATAATATACACAAAAATTATACACCATATATAAATCAGCCTAGTGGGCTTAGCTCAAACCATACCAAAAATCATTAAAACAACTTATCCCAAACCAACCAATCATACATAAAGCTCAAAAATTCTTCAAAAATCAGAACTTAAAACGGAAACCCAGCCATAATCCAGCTCAAGCATAAGCAAAACCAAGCCCACACTACAGAAGCCATATCTTCCTTCCTCTAATTTGAACTTCTCCTTCCCGCCTACTCTTATTGCGGTTCCATCTGCTGTTGCTCCATACACCGACTCAGCTTATTATCATTCCAAAACTCCAGACAAATTAACCATAATCTATCCTATTAATCTACGGACAACTACACAAAAGTAAGCAACACCGAAATCAAACTACCAGTTGATTTAAAGATTAAAACAGTACAACGGCTATGATCTCTTCTATCAACTAAACAATACAACTAATCTATCCCTATTCAAACACATAATAACATAAACAGAACCAACCCCTGCAGACATTATACAACCAATTCGAACTAAAATTCAAATAAAGAAAATCACGCCCTCGCTAACTATAACCCGGTTGATTTCCTGCGTCCAACTCCACATCGAACCCGGTCAGGCTGGACACGAACTATTACAAGATACGAACCAAAAGCTGGACATGCTAATATCTTGGACACGACCAACCACAGCTTCCCACGACCGTTCCCTGTCCACACTACTCGTCAAAACTACACCGTATTACTCAACAGGAAAATGCAACTCATTACCTGGCTAGAGAAAACCGATCCAAGATCATGACACGCTCCAAGAAGGTCGAACACTGCATCCTCGTGCTCAGTCACCGATGCCACTCTAGTTCAAGCAAAGCACCAAACAGTTGTTATTCAAAAGAATAATACAACCCCTGCATCCTCCCAATTACTCCTTAAAGAAAATCCAAAATAAACCAATAAAATATATTCAAAATTCCTTCAAATCAGTTTGTTGATCAAGCTCGATCGATTTAACACAGAATTAACTAATCCAGAGAAGGACCAAACGCTCGATCATAAATTAAATAAGAAATGACAAGAGACTTACAGAGATCTGATTTCCCAGATCGAAAGAATCACAACTGGTAGCAAAGTCGATCGAAGAGTGATTCGAGTCCCAACTGTTCCTTGATTAGATCGATCAATGAGATCCTACACTTTGTACCAATTTGTTGTCAGCAATAAAATCGATCATCATTCACTCAGCAAAATTAAAGAACAGAAAGAAAATTGATACTAAAATTCTTATCAATCAGTGAAGAATCCAAGAGGGATAATGAATCAAGAATTTTACCTAGATCAAAATCTTTATCGCCAAAGAAGGTGACTTGATCGATCAAACCGCTGAACCAATTGATCCAGCCGTTATCGTTCTCCTGATCGGGACAGTAAATCCCAACCAATCGATCGATCCCGACAGGGCTGATTGCAAGAAAATTCATTCAACATGAGAAAAGGAATCGATCAGAGTGATCAGGAAACAGATCACAATCTCGAATTCAAATTTATTTTGGCGATGACCCTGTGACAGAGAAAACACTCAGGAATGAAGAGTCGCCACCGAAAAGTCAAGCTCGAGGTGATGGTCGGGAAACAAAGAACCCGACGCCTGGAGAAGACGATCTCGTCGCCGCTGGGCTCAGAGGCCGCTCGGAGGAGGATGGTGTGCTGTCGTTGCTCGATGGGTCCGCTAGTCGTCGTAGTGGTGCGGGCAGGCCACCGCCACCATCACCGTTGAGAAAAATTAGGGTTAGGGTTAGGGGGATTTCGAAAATTGGGAGGAAGAGGTGAATTAAGAGGAGCTCTGCTCTCTCCAAATTCTACAGAGGAAAATTAATGAATGTGAGAGGGAGAGAGAGAAAAATTGTGAGTTTAAATAAGAGTGAAGGAACAATTTGGAAATTTCTAAAAAGGACCTCCCAACTTAACCATATTACCAATATAGGAAAATTAGTTACAAAAAGTGGGTGGGTTGTTAGGGAGTAGGAAAGTTTGTTACGAAGTAGTTGGGAATTTGTTAGAATACTTGGAGAGCACTTCAATTTGGTTGTTAGAGTTTTCTTCCCAACCTTTTAAACAATTAAAAACACTATTTGAAATATAATGATGAAATTAATAAAGAATTAGTAATTGTGAATATAATTTTTCTAATTTTTTTTCCAAAATACCAGGAATATCCAAAATTTATAAAATTAGGGATAGTGGTGTTACAAATCTCCCACCTTAGAAAATTTCGTCCTTGAAATTTCAAATGGTACGATTTGGCACGATCAGGAATAATCAAATTACAAAACTAAAAATTGGCACGATTTAAAATTGTACAAAATGATACCCACGAAAAACAGAACCAAAGGATAACAGTCTCAATAGTATCCGGCAATCTCACATATTTGGAGTCATTTTCCCTATAGTTCCTGCCCCGCCAATATACATCTGGCTGCAGTGAACCTTCGATTCCATGGTCCCGATAATAATAGACTACCGAGATGTTTCTATTAACTTTATCCGATAATAATATGAATTTAGGACTTAGTCTTGATAGTATCCGAGAACCTGTGAATACCCGTAATTATGTTGACTTCGAGCCCCTGCCTCGCCAGTACGCAGCTAGCTGCAGTGGACTCACGGTCTCCATGATCCAGGTCCTGTAGGTTGTCGAATATTTTCTCAACTTTGTCCAAAGGATTTCAAGGAAGTTTATAAAAATTCTAGAGTGATAGTATATGTTCTTTAGAGAACAAGTTTTTACTGGATACCAATAGACAATCAAGAGCCAACAAGTAGTTACTAGGTACTATGAAACAACAGTAAGATAGGAAGACTATAAAAATAAGTCTCGAATGGAGAAACAAGGAAATGCTAAAAGGAAACATCAAAAGAAAGGTAGCGATCCACGAGTGCCTCTAGTCGTCAGTACTCGTCTGGAATCGGGATGGTCTCCACTTCCTCGACTGTTAGGAGGTAGACTCGTCCCTCTGGCTGTGCTCCTTGCGGCTGCTGGACCTGACGAGGTAGGTCCTTCTACTGCGATCCCGGTGCTCCTCGTGCTCGTCCCTGGGCAGTGCGATCAGCGGCTTTTGGACAGTCTTTGACTTGGTAAGCAGGTGATCCACAAAAAAGCAAAGCCTCAGTCTCTTGCGATATTCATTGTAGTGGTGTCCTGGGCGGTGACAGTAGTTGCAAGTGATCGCCGGCTGAATCTGAGTCTGAATATCCCGTTGTAGATGAAATGCAAGGGCTCTGGCCTGCTGTTGAGGTACTGGCTGCTGATGTGGCCTTGCATGAATCTGGGTCTTCTTCGCCGGTGTTTGATAGCTGTTGCTGCCGATGTCCCTGTCCCCTTTGAGCTTCGGGTCCATCTCCTTCTCCACCGCCTGAGCAATCTCGAGGATGCTCGCATAAGTCGTCGCCTGGCTGGTCACCACTGCATGTTGTATCTCTCTAGTGAGGCCCTTTTTGAACCTCCAAGCACTCTCCTCTGGTGTGCTGATGAGGTTCTCTGTGAACCTGCTAAGTCGAGTGAACTCCGATGTATACTTTGTTATAGTCATGCTCCCCTGCTGTAGTGCCTCAAACTGATTTCGAAGCTCATCTCGCTCCATATCTGGAAAGAACTTCTCCTAGAATAGCAGTTTGAATTCTGCCCAGAGGACTTGGGGTACGGCCAACTGAGGCTTCTCTCTATACCAGGCTCTAGCAATGTCGAAGAGTCGCATGCTCGCAACCTCCACCTTCAGGTCATCTGGAATCCTCGCCATCTTCAGCGTTCGCTCAGTATTTTTCAGCCACTCATCAGCATATACTATCCCCTCATGGCCCCAAAAATTCATCGGACAAAGGTTCTGGTAATCTCTGGCGCTCTCCGGTCTCGGTGCTGCTGGTGCTGGAGAAGCTACTGGTGCCGGTACTGGTGGAGTCGGCTCTCGAGTCCTGAGTGCATCTACGACCGTAGCTCGGAACTGCACAGCCTGATGGTTTTGTGCCTCCATGAAATGCTAGAACATGGCCATCACCTGAGCGTCATCGAACATCATCGTTGGAGGCAGCGAAGGAAACTGAAGGGGTGGTGGAAGCTGCTCCACTGGTACATCGACTGTGGTCTGATTCGAAGCTTCTGCAGCTTCAGGCTGCTCTGCGGTCTTTCTGGTGGTAACCATCCTGTAATAGAAAAAAAACTCGTTGATTGCTAAGCCCTAGGAAAGATAATAAACCTCTTAGAAAATATTGAGTATAATCAATCTCTATATTCAATAACTATAACCATTTCCCACGGATCCTATGCTGTGATGAGTTTTCCTTAGTCTAACAGGTTCCCCAATAGCACTTTATAGCCTAAGTACCATTAGAAAAGACCTGTATGGGCCACCACAAAAAACATGTCACGACCTGCTCCCGAATATTCGAATACAGGTCGGACACGCCCAGCCTACGTTGGAAGACACAACGCAGTAAGCTGTACAATCTAAGAAAAACTTCAAGATACAAGGTACATAAAAGAACACAGCTGTTATACACGTTCCCAATATCACCACAATCTATAAGTTATTAAATACAATTAAGAAATGATAATGCCAGAGACAAATCCGGTAACCTGAATAAAATATACAATCCTGAATCCTCAATAAAATACATGATAAAATCTCTAAAATAAATCTAAGAAAAGATCTAACTATAACTTTGCAATTCTAAGTCCATCATGAACATAACTCCATCCTGGATTCGGGCTCTGGCCCATAAAGGTGGTACAACATCCTCAAGATACCTGCAACGTATCCTGTCAGGAAAAGAGCAAAGTACAATCCCGATAAGAAGCACTAAACAAAGTAAACTGAAGTGCTGCACAATGAACTATGATACAAGTACTGGAATATGAAACTGTAGTACATGAATAACGATAAAACTATAGTACCAGATCCAGAACAATGAACTAGACTACCAGTGTAATATGCATTTGAAATAACTATCAGAATATGTGACCGATTGGGGTAGTACATGGTATAAGAGCACAGGAGCACAGGAATAAGGGTACGGCTTAGAGTCCCACGTGCATAATGTGAGACCTAAGCTATTAATCAATACCTAGCTAATATAAGATTGGTCACATATCTGTAGCATTTTCCCACCCTAATATACAAGTAAAGAATACTGAACAATGAACGATGAACAATGAACGATGAACGAAGAACGATGAACAATGAACAATAAACAATGAACAATGTGTATACAACGTGTCAATATGAGAACATGAAACAAGACAGAAATACAGTGTAAAAGAGTTCGAGTCAGTGTACTTGCCTTTGTCCTTGCAAAACAATGTCTCAATGTCTTCACGTGAGCATAGGGTACAAATAGGTTATAATCTAACAATGGCAATTAACTATCCATACATATATTAGCTCTCAATATTTTTAGAAAATACCCTAGCTTATTCAAAATAATTATTAGTAAAATGCCTTAAAGCATTATTTTGGAAAATATTATTCTAGCTAAATATATGCTAAAATATTAAATACTATAATTACCCCCAAAATACTATAATAGTATACTGGCTCATTTATACTAATAATATACACAAAAATTATACACCATATATAAATCAGCCTAGTGGGCTTAGCTCAAACCATACCAAAAATCATTAAAACAACTTATCCCAAACCAACCAATCATACATAAAGCTCAGAAATTCTTCAAAACTCAGAACTTAAAATGGAAACCCAGCCATAATCCAGCTCAAGCATAAGCAAAACCAAGCCCACACTACAGAAGCCAACTCTTCCTTCCTATAATTTGAACTTCTCCTTCCCGCCTACTCTTACTGTGGTTCCATCTGCTGTTACTCCACACACCGACTCAGCTTTTTATCATTCCAAAACTCCAGACAAATTAACCACAATCTATCCTATTAATCTACAGACAACTGCACAAAAGTAAGCAACACCGAAATCAAACTACCAGTTGATTTGAAGATTAAAACAGTACAACGGCTATGGTCTCTTCTATCAACTAAACAATACAACTAATCTATCCCTATTCAAACACATAACGACATAAACAGAACCAACCCCTGCAGACATATTATACAACCAATTCGAACTAAAATTCAAATAAAGGAACTCACGCCCTCACTAACTATAACCCGGTTGATTTCCTGTATCCAACTCCACATCGAATCCGGTCAGGCTGGACACGAACTATTACAAGATACGAACCAAAAGCTGGACATGCTAATGTCTTGGACACGACCAACCACAGCTTCCCACGACCGTTCCCTGTCCACACTACTCGTCAAAACTACACAGTATTACTCAATAGGAAAATGTAACTCATTACCTGGCTAGAGGAAACCGATCCAAGATCATGACACGCTCCAAGAAGGTCAAACACTGCATCTTCATGCTCAGTCACTGATGCCACTCTGGTTCAAGCAAAGCACCAAACAGTTGTTGTTCAAAAGAATAAAACAACACCATGCATCCTCCCAATTACTCCTTAAAGAAAATCCAAAATAAACCAATAAAATCTATTCAAAATTTCTTCAAATCAGTTTGTTGATCAAGCTCGATCGATTTAACACAAAATTAACTAATCCAGAGAAGGACCAAACGCTCGATCACAAATTAAATAAGAAATGATAAGAGACTTACAGAGATCTGATTTCCCAGATCGAAGGAATCACAACTGGTAGCGAAGTCGATCGAAGAGTGATTCAAGTCCCAACTGTTCCTTGATTAGATCGATTAATGAGATCCTACATTTTGTACCAATTTGTTGTCAGCAATAAAATCGGTCATCGCTCACTCAGCAAAATTGAAGAACAGAAAGAAAATTGATACTAAAATTCTTATCAATCAGTGAAGAATCCAAGAGGGATAATGAATCAAGAATTTTACCTAGATCAAAATCTTCGTCGCCTAGGAAGGTGACTTGATCGATCAAACCGTCGAACCAATCGATCCCAGCCGTCATCGTTCTCCTGATCGAGACAGTGAATCCCAACCAATCGTTCGATCCTGACAGGGCTGATTGCAAGTGTCACTCCCCGTTCCCAGAATACATATTTTAATACGTGTACTGCTTAAATGTATTTATTTAATATTTATCATGAATTTGTTATGTATTTAATTCCTTTAATTTTATGCTAAATATTTTTTCTGTATTTTATTTTCTGCTTTAGTTTTGCTCTTGGGTTCGGCTTGGGTTGGTTTGTTTTCAAAATTTTGATGGTTCATCATGAACCGAACCCAACTCACCACCCCCTCATTCCATTTAAAGCCCAATCCTTTCTCTCTCTTTATTACTTATTCTTTCTCATTTACTCTTCTTCTTCCTCATAACTCTCTCCACCTACTAAACCATAGGCAAGTACATCTTGCTTCACATGAGAATCCATATTTTTATGGTTCATTTATCTTGATCCTAAGATAGTTTAGAACTTGGCATTTTGTATTTTGAAGTTTCATTTTTAGTAGATCTAGAAATTGCCATTTTTTGGATTTTATGGGTTTTGATCTATCAAACTTCCTTATTTTCAAGTTTCGTTCGTTCCAGATTGTGAGATTTGTGTTATAACCCCTTTCGATCCGTGGAACTCCCATTTTTTTGCTCAGATTGAAGTTCGTGGAATTGGAGTTTCGGAGGTTCTCTACGCACAAGTTTATACGTGTCCGCGTAATATCAAGCTCTACGTACACGTTTATACGTGTCCGCGTAATATCAAGCTCTATGCCCACGTTCATTCGTGTCAGCGTGAATTCGGTTTACGCAAGTCTACTCTGGCTTGGTGTATTCTTTACGCATACATTGTTTTACGCGTAACGATTCCTTTACGCGTACATTATTTTACGCGTAACGATTCCTTTACGCGTATATTGTTTTACGCATAACGATTATTCTTTACGCATACAAGATTCATGCGTAAAACTTGGACTCTTTACGCATACAAGTTTTACGCGTAACTTTATTATTTCATCGGGCGTACTCGCGTAAGACGAGTTTTTACGCACAACTTTGTTCCTTTATTGGAGCGTACTCCTTTACGCACAAGCTTTATTCTTTCACGCGTAAATCTTCTTTACGCGTATTTTATCGGGCGTACTCTTCTGGCTTGACGTATTTTTATTGAACGTACTCCTTGGGCGTACATGGCATCTCTTATTTATCCATACGCCTTTTTGCATGAACTCGATAAAATCATGATATGTTAATATTTTTTAATACATATTGTTGTGTGGAATGTGCCCTGTGTCTCGATTGATTTATGGATATCCAGAATGACTGGAAATAACCCTGAGAGTTATAGACTCGACCATACTAAATACTAGTTTGACTTTCATGCCGTGGCACGAATTGACATTGATTGTTACCTTGACTAAATGATTGATCATGCGTTCCTAGTTGGAACTAAGAGGCTGGCTAATCGTCTTATTTAAATTGAATGAGACACGTTCATATTAACTATGAACCATTGCAATCGACTAGCCGATCCCGAACATTGGCATATGGACACGTGCAGGCTTCAACTAATTTTCTACAAAAGCGGCATGTGTACTTTACAGTCAAGGCATGATTTTGTGGCTAGGTTTGATTGTTGCATTACGCTATGTAAGACCTACAACCTAACCGCACGGACATCGTTGTAGAGTTGTGCATATCGTACTTTGTACGAAAGTACTCATTCTGAATGACCATGATCCACGACATAGGATTTCAATTAACATAGGGACTACCAAGTCAAATAAAATAACGATTGCATGGAGAGAATGGATTCCCGAATTCTTACATAGCAGCCATCCTTGGGACAATTAGTGCCTCGACATGCTGGCTGGTTCCCACAGATACTGCAAATCTGCCACACGGGCAGGAAGCGGTATCTGCTTATATTTATTTACTGTATACTGATGACGGGCGTCCCGCTGTGACCCGTCTAATTCATGATTGGCGCAATTGATTATTGGGTAGACTAGCCTTGCTTGTACATAGTAAGAACTGAGGAATCCTTATTGCATATTTCCAGGGTAACTTGAAACTTACAGTTAGCAAGCCGTAGTAGTTGCATGACCGTTTAAATTAATTTATTTGTGTACTGTACCTACTCTGTTAACTACTGAGATGATCAGAATGTCAGGACATGACGGGTCAACTTCTGTCCTTGTTTGGTTGGAAAGTTGGTTTGAAGTGTTGTGACGTTGTGTGAATCCCAGTAGCAAGCGGAGACTTATTATTATATTCTTAACTCTTATCACTGGTTTTAGTTATCAAATAGTGCTTCCTTGTGGTACTTGCTATTAGAGGTCTAACCTCTCTGGTTTTGCATGGCCAAATTTAAATCCAGTTCCCGAGGACTCAGCTTACTTCTACCTCCAAGATGGTCAATACTAGAAGGATGATCGCAGGAGGATACGAGTGGTTTCTTTACTTCCCTGCTCGTTTTTCTACTTACTTTACATTTTGTCACTTGGCACCGACATGTTAGTAGGACTATCTTGCACTTACCTTTACATAATTGTAACTAAGTCAGACTGCAGCTGATAACGATTGTGTATACCTTACTATAGCATCTGGCTATGTTTTGTACTGCCAGACCTCAAGAATATTTTGACTGAGCGTTTGGGATGCCTTACTGCTTTATCTTACATGTTCTCTATTACTGCTTCTTGATTGAATGATTGAGACAATAGATGTCGAGTAACCCTAGTGAGACTTTCATGTAGTATGCACCCCCTCGTCGGTTAGACAACATTGATCGTATTATACGGTATTCATCTACCCGTAATACGTAGCTAGCTGAGTCATTCCCCCGCTCTCTGGTATTCTGGTTCTGGGGCGTGACAAAATTTTAGTGGTGGCCCATGCAGGTCTGATTTCAGACTTGTGGGGTGTTTTAATTTATAGGATGTCTCAATCATACATGTTTCCCTTTGATCTCATGATTCGTTATTCTCGACTCTAGCTTGACATTCCAGTATCCTTTGACTTCATTGATCTTTCTTGTCCGATCATTTGATTGTTCTCTTGTCCCTTTCCTTAGGGGCATCTCGTCCGCATCCGTCAGAGCTGGACAACAACAAAAAAGGCAACACAAACAAACTGACCATGATGATCAGCAACAAGGGCCAGTGCTACCTCAAGAGACCGTCCAAGAAGAGGGGATAGTGGAACCAGCAGCTGGACCGCAGTATCCGGAGGTTCCAACACCACCAATAGTTCCAACTACCCCTGTGGAAGTAGATACACCATGTAACACCCAGTTTTCCAAATGAAGGTAAATTTGAAATTTTGTGATTATAATCAGTTAATAATGACATTTAAATCATATTGTGATTTTTGGTAATTTTTAATCAATTTAAAACTATTTAAAATATTGAAATGTGATTTTGATGGTTAACTAGTGTAACCCTAGAATTGCTAAGCCTAGAGACTAATCATGACCATGGGAGCCTAGTCATGTGATTAGGATGACTAATTAAAACTTTTTTAGCTTAAGGGTATTTTGGTCATTTTGACAATTTTGTGAAATTGTTATTTTGATTAATTAAATATTGTGCTAATCTTTTAGTTAAGCCTTAACCTAGAAGTTTAACCTAACCTAGATTAGTCTTGAGGTTAGAATCATGGTTAGAACATTCCTACTAAGTGCCAAGGTTAGTAATATCTAGATATTATTGTAGTAGAATATTTTCCTTAGGATATTTGTGAAAATGAAAGCCTTGAACCAATAGGAAGGCTCGGAATTGGGTGGACAAGCCCTAGCCACTCATCTACATCTAACCCTAACCCTAATTCACTATTGTGGCAACCATACAAGCCCCCTCCTATAAAGTATCATCTAGTAGCCATTGCCTTCTTTTTAAAAACCTAGAAGAACCCTACTTTGTTCTTCCCTAAACTTCTCCTAATTAATCCAAATTAAGCGCAAACTGAGTCAAAACAATTGCATCATCATCCCCAACATTAGAGAAGACTTGTGGGTGCTTGCTAGCGAGGTTCGAGGACGTTTGAACTGTAGCAAATCGAGGAAGACGTCGAATCGAGGCTCTTTACATTGAGTTTGAACACTCAATAGGTAAAACCCTACAAACCCTAGTAAATTCCTGATTTCTTTACATAGATGCATCCATTTAGGGTCCCCCTAAGTGTAGCCCAAGTTTGGTAGGAAATCGTGTCCATTTTGTGTCCGTATCGGACACGTATCGGTGTATTTAAATGCGTGTTCGATGAAATGTCACATAGAAATGGATTTTGGTAATTTTGAAAACTAATTACATGTATGTGTGACCTAACATGTGTATATTACAACCCAACTTGACTGAGTCGATTTTAGTATAGTTTGGACACGGTTTTAGGGCTTGGACACGCAGCACGAGATACCGTACGGGGCTCGTGCGGCTTCTCTGCTGTTCGAGTGTCCTAACGGACACGATACGGTACCATGTGCCATCAAATTTGGTGGACACGTGGGCCTAGTGAGTAACACGACACACACAAAATTTGGGAGGATTTCGTCGAGCGGATTGGAAGAAATCCCACCCACACTGAAATTGCACACACGCACACACGCGCACAGACGTGTCCCGATACGCGTCTCGTGCGCGCGACACGCGTCATGTGGACATGAGACAGACACATAGACATGTTCCCCTAGCCTCGGCAAACACGTGGGCACGAGTGTAGAAACAAGAAAAGGCTCATGCGGCTCAGACAGAAGGAGCCTTATGCGGCTCAGAAATCCATTAGAAGACGCATGCGGCTCAAAGTCCTTTAGAGCCTCATGCGGCTTGGATAGCTCCATACGGCTCAGAAAAGAGCCACGTGGCCCTAAGTAGTTCTCCTCTACAGCTGGCCACAAAGCAATTGCCATATTAAATGCCCTGACAGCAGCTCTAACAATAACAGCTCTGACAAGTGACAGCTCTGACATAAAGTCAAAATAATGACTCTGACATGATGGCGTGTTCCTAGGAAAACGAAGAAAATCTTTGTTACAGCTGGCACGATCCACCGACCCCGAAGCTCCCTATACGGCTGCCACGTTCATGCGGCTGCCATGCTCATGCGGCTGCCTCTCTCATGCGGCTGCCATCTTCATGCGGCTGCCACTACTATGCGACTGCCACTCCTATACGGCTGCCACCTTCATGCGGCTGCCATCTTCATGCGGTCGCCTCCCTTATGCGGCTGCCACCTTCATGCGGCTGCCATCTTTATGCGGCCGCCTCCCTCATGCGGCTGCCATCTTCATGCGGTTGCCCACCCTCATGCGGTCACCACCTTCATGCGGCTGCTACCTTCATACGGCTAAGATTGTGAAGGGGCCACCTGTATGCGGCTCACTTAGAGGCCGCACTCATACGGCTCTGTCAGACGAGACACGTGACGATCCTCATGACAGTTGAGACGCGTGGCTGTCTTATCCCCTCGGAATTATGGCTGCTCGCAAATTATAACAACCAGATTTAGTGCAATCACCATAATTACACGGATCAAATCAAATTTGTTGTAATTAAGTAAATTGAACACGTGGCGGGAGATCCGAGCTTGTCATGATAAATTATGAAGATTCATTGCAATCAGCATTAATTGCCCATACGGATTTGGCGTAATCAAGAATTAACTGCCCAGATGTAATACAATGAAGATTAATGGTCCAGATGATTGGTCGCCGACTTTTCAAGGGGGAAATCATCGCAAACCCTAATGATCACACCCCCACTTCTATAAATAGCAAGGTGCCATTCCCTTGCAAACCCCCTGGAGACCCGGAGAACTGGAGAATTGGAGAAAAAAAAGAGAAGGAGAATTCCAGAGCGAAAGAGACTCTCTCCACCCGGCTGGACACACAGAGAGACAAAGGCACGCACAGAGGATTCTTCCTACGCATCCCGAGAGCATTTTTTCACCAGAGCCAAGGCGACGTCCGATCGTCCAAGGAGTAAGGCAGAGCTGCCGTCGCTTTCCCGAGCCTCTACCGTCACCCCCCAGAATCAAAAATAAACAATCGTACTTAGATTGTTGTACCTAGGTTTTCGTCCCTAGGCTTTCTTTGTACGAGCGAGTTTGAATTGTGAGTCTAAGTTCAGTCCTCCTATATAATTGTTCTGTACTTTTACAATCAATGGCAAACACGATGACGACTCTGTTGGGGACAAGCTTCTCCACGGTTGAGGAGTTGGTGACGCAATCGGACGGAACCAAACTTGGCTCCACTCAACAAATGCTGGTCGCCCGGTTCAATCAGCAGGCGTTTGAAGAAATGATCTCCGACGGAAGTGCTGGCCTGGTCCAGCGGCGAGCACACACGAAGAAGGCCCGCAGGGAGTGGAGACACAAATCATTTGCTCCTCTCCAAGCTCTCGAAGGAGTACTCTCTGTTGCCCAAGACGGCAAAAAAGACCCTCTTGCGGCCCTACTTTAGACCATAAAGGACTCTGTTGTCCCCAAGTCCGGCAGAGAAAAATACTACGATGCTGGAGTTGCAGGGGCAAATGGTGAATCTACACGGTCCAGGAAGAAGCCGCATAAGGGCGCTAGCCACATGAAGATTCATACGGCCACAAAAGCCAGTCGCAGACAGAAGGCTCATGCGGCCAGTACTGCCAGCTGCATGGAGGATGCTCATGCGGCCACTATGGCTTCCAGCCGCATGGAAGAGACCCACGCGGCCACTACAGCTCCCAGTCGCATGCAAACTGCCAGCCGCATGCGGGCTGCTTATGCGGCCACAAATGCCAGCTGCATGCAGGAAGGCTATGCGGCTAAACATCTCAGCCGCAGGCCATCTGCTTCATGTGGCTCAGGTTCGGTCTTCGACCGTCTCTCAGGCGATCCTGATCCCAGATGCTCTCAGGTGCCAGTCTCCATGGACTCTTCCTACTATGCACTCTCAGGTGCTAGAAGGAAGAAGTCTCGGGCAGCGCGGGCTCGCCAAGCTCAGTCAGCTGCCCAAACTTTTGACTATCAGGGCGTCCAGCTGACTATTACGCGGGCCCCTGATGGAAAATTGTATAAGACTATCCGTGTCCAGCCTCTGGCGGCTAACGAACGGGATAGTTATCAAGAATCTCCCAACAATGATCCAGGGCAAGTACTCGTACTACCCCCACATCAGGGAGCAGACAGGATGCCAACACACTCATGTGCTCAGGACTCTCGGGCCCACAAAGCGAGTGACTTGTGCAACATAATTCTTCACAAGCGCAAGAAAAGAGACAAAAACTTGGTGTGCAGAGAGTCCTCTCATGGATATTATTGCACTCAAGTCATTGTCAACTGCTGCTGCAGCAAGGCGGCCACGCAAGAGGAGCGGCAATCCGTCTTCGAACAACTACAACACCCAAGCTCAGAAGACGAGGTACTTCTCGTCGCCTCCTGCAATTCTGCTCAGAGGATCCCTGGTAGCGGGAGAGGAAAGAAAACAAACGTCTCCAGCCCTAAAATCTCAACCAAGAAACTCTCTTCTAAGCGGTTGTCCACGACTGCCACATGAGAAGTTTTCTAAGGTACTCGCTCAAAGACAAAATCTGCCACGCTTGGAGAATTGTCGTCCACATCTCTGGGAGGCGCTGGAGCTGGGGGTAGCACTACTCCAAACATTCGCGACAACCCGGTGTTCCAAGAAGATAATCCAGGGGAAACGGTTTTCCCAACAGACGCAGCATGTTCCGACGTCCCCGAGGACGTCCGCGACTCTCAAGACGAGGCAAGCTCTGAAGCTGGGGGTACCACTCCTTCTGAGTCCGAACCAGAAGAGAATATTCCCACATACCCTGACGACTTCTCTGTACAAGGGTATGACTCAGAAGGCACGTCCTCCACCGTCCCTCCCATCTCTCCTCATGTGAGGACGATATTTATGACAGACAGCAACCAAGATGGTTCCAGTGATCCCCAACGCATCGACACTCTGGAGGCCATACTGCACGCCTTGGTTAAGTCTGTGGACGAGATCAAAGCGGCCCTTCCAACTCTACAAGGGAGGACGCCTGGCCAAACAAGCATGGGTCCTGCGGTCAATACGGACTCAAACTCCGCTGCACCAAACCCGGGCGACAATCCTCCAACAACATCGGCTCCCAATGCTGCAGACGAGGCCAAGAGGCAAAAAAAAGGTCCAGAAGCTTCGGGCCATGTTCCATGCCCGAGAAAACTGCCAGGACCTCAGGATACGACAACCATATCCTATTGCATGGAGAGATGTGCCCTTTCCACCAAGATATAAACTATTCAACATCAATCCGTATGATGAAAAGACATCTGCAAGCAGGTACATCACCTACTTTGAAGTCACAACCGACCATCTGCCTCATGACGACGCCATCCTCACGCGGCTGTTCATTGGAGCGTTGGAAGGGGTCGCCTTTGACTGGTACCGCAACTTGCCAGACAACTGCATCCATTCTTTCGCCGGCTTCAAACGCATGTTTCTGGAAAGGTTCTACGAAGTAGGACAAGACGTGACGATGCCCACCCTTATGGACGTTGTCCAGGGAGAAAAGGAGCTGACAAGGAACTATATCGAATGGTTTCGTCAAACCGCGATGAAGTTGCCTTCTGGTAACCCAGATTCCTCCTTGATTGAAATTTGCCAAAAGAGGTTGCTTTCCACAATCAGCCTCTGGATGGGCGAAAGTCAGTTTAAGGATTGGAAGACTTTCATTATCAGTGCTACTAGCGCAGAAGATAAGTTGAAGAAAGCCTGCCAACTGGGATTACACGTCTCAGAAGGAGAGGATAAGGGCAAACGCCCTAACACTAACAGCAGTAATGGTGGTAACCCCTCCAACAATCGAGACAACAAGGGGAAATAGGTTATGGTGGCCGACATAGCTATGAAGCCTGAACCGAAGCCGGTAGAGAAGCAGTGGCCTCAGATGACCTATTCCTTCGAAGACGGCCATGTTAAGCCCATCTTGGACATGCTCATACAAGCAGGTCGAATCCAGCTCCCTCCTCCAAGACGTGAACCTCGTCCTGCAGAGATGGAAGGCCCCAAGTACTGCCACTATCATTGCTATTTCCACCATGCTACACAAGACTGCTACCAACTGAAGCGATATATCCAGCATCTCATCGATTATGAGGCCTTGGCCATTGATTTTGAAGAGATAACTGTAGCAGCCAACATGGTGTCAGTACAATTTGGCAGCTGTCCTCCAACAAAGACTCAAGATGGAGTAGTGCCCGTCCCCAGGAAAAGAATGGAAGTCCTTAACCTTCTACCTCCCTGAGACCAGGCTGCTGGTCTAGTGCCCCTTACCACATCACGAGGTGAGGTCATGTGGGTCCTTCCGGACCTGGTACCAGAAGTAACTCAGTCCGCACCATCCACTTCCAACAAGAAAAAGAGTGGGAAAGTCAAATCATGCCGTACAATCTCGGCAGAGGTCGAAGAAGCTACTGTTGTTGTTACCCGATCCGGCGCACAAACCCAACCTCCACCGGGTAACTCGGCTGAAGATCATCAGCCGATAGCTGCTGATGCCCCAGGACCTTCTCAGCCTTCGACGATCGACAAGCCTAGGCCGAAGGAGACTCGCTTTGACAAGCCGCTCCAAAAAGAGGTGCCTCAGGGGCTGGAGAGGCCTTACAATTTTGACATCTTGGCACAATTGGCTAACACACCAGCCAAATTGTCACTATACGAGCTCCTGAGACTCTCCAAAGATGTTCACGTCGTATTGAACGAGGCACTCCAGAATGTCGACGCATATCTGGCTCAGTCCAATCTCACCGGGGAGAATTCGCCTGCAGATCTTCAAGACAACGCTTGTACGGGTGCAATATCCAATATTGTCTTCACTCCGCAGGATATGCTTATCAAGACCAACCTGCATGATCGCCCTCTGTATTATACTGGGTACATTGGCGATATCAAGGTGGATCGGATGCATATTGACCCCGGTTCTTCCATAAGCATTATCCCAAAGAGCCTGCTACACCATCTGCGCATCCTAATGCATCGCCTGACGCCGACAAGCACCGCCATTAGCGGTTTTAATTCAGACAGAAGCTATCTGATCGAAAAGATTCATCTGAAATGCCAAATCGGCGATCTTCAATCAGAAGTGACCTGTTATATCATAGATGCGGATACTTCCTACAATATTCTCCTGGGGCATCCTTGGATACACGATTATATGATCGTGCCTTCCACACTGCACCAATGCTTTAAGTACATCGATAAGCATGGCTTCGTGAGGACAGAATTTGCCGACATCGACCCCTTTAAAGGGGTTGAATCTTACTACTCCGACTCGTGCTTGTACGAGAAGTCAAAAAGGTACCTTGTCGAAGAAGATACTCAAGCTCCAACTGAGGCAGCAACTGGATCGGAAGGACCTCTAACGATCTACCTCCAAGCCTGCAAACCTGGCAGAACTGTACCCCTTACGGCCACTCTGCGTAAGGACGCAATCAGCCTCTCTGCACAGGAAGAGCAGATGATAATCCGACTGCCAAGGTCTGGCTAAGCGCCAAGACCCACGACAGAGCCACTGACAATCAGGCTGCCTAGAGTGAGTCAGCAACAAATAGAGGAGCGCAATCCCTCTGTCAAGCCGATGATGATCCGTCTTTCCAGAAAGAATCAGCAGCCGAGTGCTAAGTCGAGGACTGCTAGCCAGCCAAAAATCCTTCGCCCAGCAC
Source organism: Iris pallida (assembly GCA_029216955.1). Classification (NCBI taxonomy): domain Eukaryota; kingdom Viridiplantae; phylum Streptophyta; class Magnoliopsida; order Asparagales; family Iridaceae; genus Iris; species Iris pallida. The sequence goes on along the minus strand of JANAVB010005599.1, from coordinate 10,424,339 downwards.
CAAGCACCAAACTGGGGGTGGCTAGTATGCCAACGACTCTACGTTCTGCTCCACCCATGGAGCCCCTAATGATTAAGCTGCCCAAGTCATCCTTTCAATCTATATTGACACAGGGGGTGGTTTAAGCAGAGCTAGAGCTGGCCAAGTATGTGGCTGCTCACACTGATGTTCCATCCGCAGATGATGTAATCCCACTAGAAAAGATACCTTATTTTATCAATAAAGGGCTATCTTTGAATTACCTCGAGCTTAATAAGCTTTGTACAATGTATGCCATGGAACACGGTATAGGCACCCACCTGCACACACAGGTGATAAATGTCTACACCGCAAACCAACTTACTCCAGTGGAAGACGCTTACCGCATAATCGAGGAAGAGGATCATCCAATCATCTTCGGCCGGAAGAATAACCCATAACCCTTCAGGGTAGAAGAAGTTGATCTCGAACCCGACACCGGGAGACTGCCCCTTTATCTATATAGTTCCCGATCCAAGTACCTCATGCAAAAATAGGGATATGATCTGGAAACTACACCAGGCTTGAACTACGGCACTGGACGGCGGCTACCCTTATAGTTGTCGGTCCCGGCTGGGAAACCACGGGATTACTACAACAAGATCAGATGTGGGCTAGGTTATGTTACACCTGCAACGATACCTGAAAGCTCAGATGAGGAATGCGACTGGCATTCATACTCAACCGGATCACCAACTTCTGATTCAGACGTCAGCATTGGGGACATGCTCAGACAAGTCTGGTCCGTCAATATGGCATTGGCCGATGCCTACGAAGAAGATAAAGACATTCCTGAACTTCTTGAGTTAGAGCCGTGGGCACAACAACTAGATACGCAATGGAAGAAGCGGTTCGAACAAAGAGAGCCTCCCACCGAAGATGAGATTGTGCAAGTTGATCTCGGTGATGAGTCCTCTCCCAAGCCCATCTTCGTTAGCAAGAATCTGACAGACGAAGAGCGAGAATCGCTACTGCAACACGTCAGAGAATACATCGACGTGTTCGTCTGAAGCTACGAAGACATGCCAGGACTGAACCCAGAGGTTGTACTTCACAAACTCAACATCCGTCCGGACACGAAATCGGTCAAGCAACAGCAACGACGGTTCCGCCCCGACGTCATGAATGCCATTGAAACTGAGGTCAATAAAATGATAACCAGTAATTTCATCCGCGAGGAACAACATCCAGACTGGGTCGCCAACATAGTACCAGTCCTCAAGAAGAATGGAAAGATTCGAATCTGCATCGACTTCCGGAACCTGAATGAGGCATGTCCTAAGGATGAGTTCCCCCTTCCTATCACAGACATCATGATTGACAATACCTGCTGCTTCGAGCGTATGTCATTCATGGATGGTTTTTCGGGGTACAACCAAATCAAGATGTTTCCTGATGACGAAAAGCATACATTATTCCGAATACCAATTGGCACATACTGCTACACAGTCGTGCCTTTCGATTTAAAGAATGCTGGCGCCACCTATCAAAGAGCTATGAGCATCATCTTTAGAGACCACTTGTGCAAGATAGTGGAATGCTACGTCGATGACATCGCCGTCAAGAGCCGCTCTAAGGAAGATCATCTACAGGATCTGCGGACAGTGTTCGACCTGATGCGAGCGCACAATTTGAAGATGAATTCCACAAAATCCTTCTTGGGCATATCCAGCGAAAAGTTCTTGGGTTTCATCATTACTTCTCAGGGTATCCACATAGACCCTGAGAAGACGAAGGCAATCATGGAGATGGGTCCCCCGAGAAATCTCCGTGAACTCCGAGGCCTTCAAAGGAGGCTGGCCTACATCAGGAGGTTTATCTCTAACCTCTCCGGGCGATGTCAGCCATTCACCCACCTCATGAAGAAAGGCGTCTCCTTCGTATGGGATGAAGAATGCCAGCATGCATTCGACAGCATCAAGGAATACCTGACGAACCCTCCAGTCCCGGTGGCTCCGGTTGCTGAAAAACTATTCCTACTTTATGTGCGAGCTATGGAGCATTCTCTCGGTGCTCTACTAGCATAAAACAATGATGTAGGCCATGAGCAAGCTATATATTACCTCAGCCGAATGATGATGGAGCCAGAACACCGATACACTGTCGTAGAAAAGGAGTGTCTTGCTCTAGTGTTCGTCATTCAGAAGACGCGACACTACGTCACGGGACAAACCATCCATGTTATATCAAGAGTTAATCCCCTCAGGGTCCTCATGACTAAGCCGGGCGCACTCAGCTCTCGCCTTGCTACCTGGGCGATATTACTGTCCCCCTACCACATGATCTTCGTTCCACAGAAAGCGATTAAAGGTCAAGCTCTGGCAGACTTTTTAATGGCTTATCCAGGTTCGGAGTCAACCAGAATAGACGAAGAGATTCCAGATGAGGTCGCCAATTCAAATGTGGCCTCTCATGATACCGTATGGCGAATGTTCTTCGACGGTGCTTCCAGAATGGGGCCCAAGGGCAACATCGTCACTGGAGTCGGAGTGGTGCTGATTTCTCCCTCCGGGCTGGTGATCAATCGAGCCTACTCCCTCACGGAGCCCTGTTCAAATAATGTGGCCGAGTACAACACTTTAGTCATTAGCCTCCGACTAGCAAAAGAGCTGGAGGTAGAATACCTCGAAGCATATGGCAATTCACAGCTAATCGTCAATCAGATTCGGGGTTCATACGAGGTTCGCCATGAAGACATGATCCTCTATCACTAAATAGCGATTGACATCATCTCGTCCTTGGAAGGGTTCTTCATAGAACATGTTCCTAGGCTCCAGAACATTGAAGCCGATGCCCTAACAGGTCTCGCCGCTTCCTTAACAGTTCCGAATCATGCTCATCATCTGGTTGACATAATAGGCCGTGAGTTGGTCTGTCCCAGGAATAATATTCAATGTGTTGAGAGTTACTCCGTGCTGGCAGTCGACGAAGCACCAGACTGGAGACAACCATTCATTGACTTCATAGTCTACGACATCCTGCCAGAGAATCCGAAGGAAGCCACTTCTATCAGAAGACGTTCCCTCAGATTCTTCTACGATATAGAGACGAAAATGTTGTATCGGCGATCATACGATGGATTACTGCTTCGATGTCTGTCAAATAAAGAAGCCAAAGAAGCCGTGCATGAAGCTCATGACGACATCTGTGGGGCCCATCAGCCTGGCCCAAAATTATAGGATTGCCTTCGACGAATGGGCTATTATTGGCCCATGATGGTTGCAGATGCAATAGACTATGCACGAAAATGCAAAGCCTGTCAAGTCCATACAGATTTCATCCACCAGCCATCCGAGTTTCTACATTCGACGGTGGTATCCTGGCCATTCGAAGCATGGGGAATGGACATCATTGGTCCGATCACTCCACCTTCGTCCAGAGGACATCGCTTCATACTCGCAATCACAGATTACTTCTCCAAATGGGCGGAAGCTGTTCCGCTCACAGAAGTCAAGACTTCAAATGTGATCAGCTTCCTCAAGCATCACGTCATCTATCGCTTTGGACTTTCCCGATGGATCATCCACGACAACGGTCCACAGTTCGCTAGCTACGCCTTCTATCGGTTCTGCGACAAACACCGAATCCAGAATATTGCTTCAACACCATACAACCCAGCGGCTAATGGTCTGGCTGAAGTATTCAACAAAATAATCATCAAGCTTCTCAAGAAGTTCATGTCATCAAACAAACGCGACTGGAATAAAAAGCTCGGCGAATACTTATGGGCGTACCATACTACAGTACGAACGACCACCGGGAACACACCATTCTCCTTGGTATACGGGAGTGAGGCAGTTCTCCCCTTGGAGACCCAAATCCCCTCACTCTGCGTCGCCATCACCTATCGATTGACGACAGACGATAATCACCATCGTCGACTGCAAGAGTTGGAGGCCCTAGACGAGAGGCGCCTGTTAGCTCAACAACGAATTGAGTTGTATCAAGCCCGAATCTCCGGAGCTTTCAACAAGAAGGTCAAAATCAGAACGTTTCAAGTAGGCGATCTTGGTTTGGCAGTTCGGAGACCGATGGTCCTGACTCACAAGATCGCCGACAAGTTCCAGCCAAAGTGGGAAGGCCCGTTCATCATCGATGTTGTATTCTCTAATGGAACTTACCGCCTTGCAAAGCAAAACAGAGACTTGCTCATATTGCCCATCAACGGTAAGTTCCTAAAGAAGTATTATGTATGAAACAACATACCGCAAATATCTCAGACTGTTGAGTTATGTACCCTCCGGTACCGCTGAACTCACAGTCTGCCTACAAATATCTCAGATTGTTAAGTTATGTACCCCCTGGTACCGCTGAACTCATATTCGGTCTTCCAACTTCTTAGATTATCGGGTCATGTACCCCTTGGTACCACTGAACTCACCTACATTCATCCTCAAAATATCCCAGATTGTAAAGTTATGTACCCTCTGGTACCACTGAACTTACATTCTGCTTCCGAATATTTCAGATAGTTGAGTTATGTACCCTGTGGTACCGCTGAACTCACATTCTGCCTCCAAATCTTCCAGATTGTCGAGTTATGTACCCGTAGGTACCGCTGAACTCCCATCCTGGTCAATCTATGTCGCACTTTTGGATAGTAAGTCACGTATGATCATACCTCTGAACTTTCTTCCTAAAAGGAGCTCCTTCCTCATGATCCACTACCCGTACTTCTAGTACACAAAAAGGGTAACAGATCTACAAATTTCCTAAGACAACCATGTCGATGCTACCTCTGAGTTGTTTCACTTCCATTAAAAACAAACCGCCCCCTCACATAGAACTTCCATGTCCTCATTACCTCTGAGTTGTTCTATGTACCCCTTCATGAAGCCCACTCCTGCCATGTCCTTATTACCTCTGAGTGGGAAGGCTCCATCGAAGAAACCCTCATATTTGCCATATCCTCATTACCTCTGAGTAAGTATGTTGGTTTGTCTCTCGACCTATTATCTGTACCCACAACCGGAGTACGCCAAGGATAATAGGTCCACAAATATCTTCCGACGACCACAAATGTCCTCTATCGACCGCAAATGTCCTCTATTGGCCACAAATGTCCATAGTCGACCACAAATGCTGTACTAAGTTTTCTAGAACATGCCACTCTTTCCTTATCATGTCTTGGGAGCCCAGCTGCTCCCTGGCATTCTTTCAATACCAAGAACTTCCACAACCCCCTCATCGCAAAGTTGTTCTAGGTATCCCTCCCAAACTTGTTATCCGTACCTAAAACCAAGGTATGCCCAGGGTAACAGGTCCACAAATAGTCCCCCAGTGGGACAAAACGCCACAAACACAACAAGTATAAGAAATGAAGGATGAGTCGAAACATGCTCATTTATTCAAAATCCAAGGTACTACATTATCTAGGACTATGTCCCTATTACAGGATGGAAAAAGAAAAGAAAAAGAACATAAACAAAAGAAGGAAAAAGTTGACTATTGTTCGACGATACATAATGCCATGAGACGGTCTCTCAACAAGGTAGTCGACCGCTCAAACCACTGTTTGGCCCGGCGCTCGGCCTCCTGAGTCAGCAGCGCCGCATCTTCCAAGTGCGCATGAGCCCGCCTGCCATCCTCAAACTTCTTCAGAGCACGCTCCAGGTTAGCAGAAGCTCGGGAAACCCTTTCGGCGTCCTGAATGATCAACTCTTTATCCACACAGGAAGCTTCAAGCTCAGACTCGAAGAAGGCCAGCTTCTTCTGAAGTTCGAGGATCTGCTCTCTTGTATCGGTTACTCCACGGGAGGCGGCCGCTTCCCGAGCTCTGTAAATCTCGCTCCGGCAGCTCAGCTGGTCGTACAAGAGAGATAGGTCGCCAAGGTCCTTTATTATGACCGGCTTGGACGTATCTCGTGCAAGCCTTATCTTTTCCAAGGCAGTGGTGAGGAAGCCCCGCTACTGATCTATTGCTGCAGACAGATCAGCTTGTCACAGCGTTCGAAATTGGGCCACAAGCTGATCAGCCTCTAATAACTTGGGTTCCAGAAGCGCAGCTATCCTCCCCCCGCCAGGAAGGGTTTTAAAAATGTCAATTTGCCCATGAGCGCATTGTCGGGCCAAGGCAAAGGGGGTCCCGCGCTCTACAGCAGCATCGACTCCTCAAATGGCGGTAGAAGCTATCAACCACATCCTGTGACACCTCATCCAGAACTTCCGTAGAGGACAGCGTCAAAGGAAGTGTAGCTGGCAGTGTCGAAGAAGATGCAACAGAACTTGCTGCCCCTGCCACAAGGGAGATAAATTCTGAGCGAAGGAAAGCTTGAACAGCGGCCAATTCTTCCTCCGCGGCCCGAAGAACTTGGATACTCGGTAAGGCTGAGAGGTCAACCCTCGAAGTCATACGAGCAGAGTAGGATGAAGGGACCATTGCTTCCTATCCAGGCTGTGCCGCCATCTGATCTCCCGAACTCGATCCGGCGGGAGACCTCTCGAAATAAATCAGGAGAGAAGGAGGCATGCTTCCTTTCACCAGATCCCCGCTAGCAGAGCCTTCCCTGACAATATCCGTCATGGGCAGTGAAGAGGCAGGACCTGTATGTCCAGAGCAACTATCAATCATCTTAACCCGAAGGATATGATGATAGAGCGAATAAACCTCCTCACTGGTCATGATCTGACTTAGCTTACCATGGGAGGGTTGAGGAAATTAAGGCTCGATCTCAGTGATCGTGCCTTCCTCACCGGCGACATCCGAGACGAATGCCGTGGGTTCCTCCGCTCCAGCAGTCCCGGAGGTAGATGCAGTGGGGTCCACATCACCCGGCTGGAATCCAGCACCCTCGAAGATTGGCTCGGTAGGGTCCACATCGCCCCAAATGGAGACCTCCGCGACGGAAGGAGCTTCAGCCGTCGTCGGGAGAACCCCGGCAGCAACGATCTCGGTACACATGTCACTAACCAAAGTGACCATGACCGGATCAGCTTCAGGAACATCAGCTGGTTCTGAGAAATCCTTTTCTTCTGACGCCTACAGAGAGAAAAAAATAATAATTAAGCAACAGTTCAGGAAAAAGAAGGATTAAAGGAGAAGATGGCTGTAGTTCAATTCACCTCCGAAGCGGCATCATCACCTTCACCTCTCTCTTTAATGAACAGCACACGGCGTCTTACCGCAGCCCGCTTCGTAAAGTAGGTTCTGCCACCATCAGTGGACACACGCCTGCCTCGCTTGCGCGAAGGACCAGGCACAACGGGCGGCTGATTTGCCACCATCTTATCTGACACAATAGGCGGCTGATCCGCCCCAGCATCTTCCACAGGAGGGGAAGAGTTATCTGCCTCATGCTCGTTATTCTCTTCGTCCGTGGTTGTGAACTCTGAGTCAGGCGCAGGAACCGCATTCGCCCTCCTCTTTCTCGTCTTAGACCCCTTGGGCTTCTCCGCCAAGCCGGTACCCACAATGAAGCTGGTACTCGGGTCGAAATTAACGGGAGGCTTGCTCGCCGTAACATGGTATAAGGTTGCCATATACAAAATCTCTCTTGGCACCTCACCATCAAGGACTGAAAAGGTGGTTCGGGTATGAACCGTGTCATAATAATGCCATGTCCTGATACTATCCAGCACGCTACCTTCAAAGCCCAGGCAAGAGCTGGGACTGTCAAAGAACAACTGGCTATACCCGAACTAGCGGGAGAACCTGCTAGGCAAGTATCGCTCCAGGTAGACGATGTTGTGGTTACGATACACTAGATGTGCTGGACGGATATTATGCAGCCAAAGGAGCATTTTCTCAGGTAAGAGGAGAGGAGGTTCGGTACCATCAACATGTACGCTCCTCACTTCTTCAGCAGTAAAACGAGGTACGGATACAAAAAAGTCGTACCCGTCCACTCTCGCCAGCGCTCTCCGATAGGCTGGTATGGTGCTGTACTCCCAGGGCTGATGGTGGAACCAAAAAATGAAAGCGTCATCAACCGTAACGCCATCTTCTGCTCCAGGCCTCATCAAAGACCGGTTGTGCATTAACAGCCACCCCATCAGATAATGGTATGGTAGCTCTATGCGCTCAAAATCTATCACCGTGTCACGGGCGATGACCTTGGAAGAAAAGGCACGAAGGCCATGGTGTATGCTGTACACCATGGCCGGAAGAAGGACCAGTCTGACCCCAAAGACCAGCTTTACGGCGGGGAGGATGAAGTGGCGGCTGATCCTCTCAATAGAACCTGCCCCTCTGGAGACTACGCAGTTCCGTAGCCACACCATCAGGAATCCCGCCAAAAGCCCCTTCTCCGACAGTCGCTGAGTACCATAATAAAAATAACTAAAGGAGTTGGTCTTACTCCCAAATGTGTCTCCCGTGGACCTCGATCTCTTGGCAGTTGACACCAGGTTTTGTACCTCCTCATGAGTTTGAGGATCTCGGGAAGAAACCCAGCCTGAGGCACCAAGGGTAAAAAGGTATGAGACCCAGGACCTGGTATGAGGAATGCTCCCCTCTGAGCTGTCATCCTTCTTGATGGCCATCTGGTGAAAAGTGCTGTGATGACATAACAATTCCCGATACATGGCAACAAAGCACGGGAACCGCCGATCCAAATCCTCGAGCTCTTCGTTCGTAGGGGTGTACACTTCAAAGACTTCTTTCCCCCAGGACAGCTTGGAGATAACATACATCTCCTGTAGAGTAAGTCCCAGTTTTCCTTCCGGTGTGAAGAAAGTTCCCGTCCGTCGGTTGTACATCTCCAGAAGAGCCATGAACAATGGCTTATTTATAGGTAGACCATGACAGGTGCCCCGAATGGCGTGGTAGAGGCTGATCTCACGCAGGGGAGTCGCATACTTCCGCAGAATCCACGTGGTCAAGTTGGCCCATACAGGGATAGGGTTTATCCAGTTCAGCAACGCCAACCGGCCGACGGGATACGACCCTTTGCGAGCAAGCTGATTCAAGAAGGTATCAGCCTGAGAAAATGTGAAGTTTGGACCCGTTATGTTTATAAAGGTACCCGGAGCCAGTCCCATCACGTACCGACTGACCGGTTCCCTTCCCACATACGCTGACCCCAAATTCCTATTGTAATGGATGTTTCCCACAAACATCCCGACTTGCTTGGGGTCAAGGAGTCTACCATCTTTCTGTGTAGCGGTAATATGTTGAACCATGAGAGAGGAAAATGACGCTCTATCGGAGGGATATGGATCTCCACCTCGTCAAAAGTAAAGTCCCAGCTCTCGGATATATCCAGCACCCGGGTGTTCTTTACAGACAAAGTATCCCCAAAGAGGAACGCAGGCTTCAGGTATTCCCCCTCCAATTATCCCGAGTTTATCATGGCGCAGATAAAGTGAAAGGACTGTTTCTTGATAGCATTCAGCCTCTCCGAAGGCTCTTTTGGAAGCTAGTTCGTCACATACTCGACTATGTGGTCATATCGATAGCCCATAGCCGATTAGGCGCGACCCACCAGAGGCTCTCCTGCTGCATTAACTGGCAGATTCACTGGAGAAATACAAAAGAAACAAGATTAAAAGATGGCTAAACAAAACCACTTAGTAATTTTAGGCTCATGTGGTCCAGTCCACATAAGCTCATGTGACTCTGTTCAAACACGAGCTTATGCGGCTCTGCGCTCATGCAGCTCTGTTTGAGCATAAGCTTATGCGGTACTAATTAGCGTAGGCTTATGCGGTCCTGTTTAGTGGAGCATTATGCGGCCTAAGTCAGAGGAGCTTATGCGGTTCGGTTTAGCGAAGCATTATGCGGCCTAAGTCAGAGGAGCTTATGCGGTTCGGTTTAGCGAAGCATTATGCGGCCTAAGTCAGAGGAGCTTATACAGTTCAATTTAGCGAAGTCTTATGCGGCCCAATCCAGATGAGCTTATGCGGTTCTGCTTAGCGAAGTCTTATGCGGCCCCAGTCAAAAGAGCTTATGCGGTTCTGCTTAGCGAAGTCTTATGCGGCCCAATCTAGGTGAGCTTATACGGCACGACTTAGCAAGGCCTTATGCGGCACAGTCCAAAGTGGAGCTTATGCGGTCTTGTTTGAGAGGGCTTCATGCGGTTCGATTCAGAAAGTCCTTATGCGGTTCGGTTCATAAAGTGCTTACGCAACCCTCATGCGGCTCGGACATAGGGTATACCCCCATGCGGCTCGGGAGGCACACGCAGCACAGTATGCGAAGACAAAGAAGGCCCGCGCATAAAATATACGACATAGCCATAGTTCTGAGTTTATCCTTACCAGCAATGGTGGGGTGGACGTCAGGGTGCACTTCAGGCACCGTGGCCGACGAGGAAACTGCTTTCTTCCCCTTCGTCGCAGCAGAGGCAGCCTTGGAAGACTTGGGGGCCATTGCTAATTGATGAGCGGAGAAGGAAGACGAAGGCAGCAACTTAGGACAAGAAGAGTTAAAGACGAGAGAAAGTAAAGAAGTCTCCCCGTTCCACAAATACCCCTATTTATAGGCAGACAAAAGGAGGGGTTCATGAACCGACGGACGCTTCGATCCGTGTGCTGCATAAAGAACAGAATAGACTCCTCGGCCATCAAGGAAAATTCGGATGATTAAAACTGACCCTTGGGATCCTCTCCCAAAAGACGGCTTTCAATCAAAGAAAATCAAGGGCAATAAATGAAGCGCATATGTGGCAGAGAGACGTGGCAGAGAGCCTATACGGTCAGACAGTTCATGCGGCTAGGAAGTCCATGCGGCTGAGAAGTCCATGCAGCTAAGAAGTCCATGCGGTCGGAACACCCTATGCTGCCAGAAGAGTTTACATAGCCATGCTTCTTATTCAAAGTATTTCAATTTTGTAAATTGAAAACTTTGAAGGGGGTCTTGTAGAAGCATGAAAAATGACAAGAAAAGGCTCATGCGGCTCAGACAGTAGGAGCCTTATGCGGCTCAGAAATCCATTAGAAGACGCATGCGGCTCAAAGTCCTTTAGAGCCTCATGCGGCTCGGATAGCTCCATGCGGCTCAAAAAAGAGCCACGTGGCCCTAAGTAGTTCTCCTCTACAGCTGGCCACAAAGCAATTACCGCATTAAATATCCTGACGGCAGCTCTGACAATAACAGCTCTGACAAGTGACAGCTCTGACATAAAGTCAAAATAATGACTCTGACATGATGGCGTGTTCCTAGGAAAACGAAGAAAATCTTTGTTACAGCTGGCACGATCCACCGACCCCGAAGCTCCCTATGCGGCTGCCACGTTCATGCGGCTGCCATGGTCATGCGGCTGCCTCACTCATGCGGTTGCCATCTTCATGCGGCTGTCACTCCTATGCGGCTGCCACTCCTATGCGGCTGCCACCTTCATGCAGCTGCCATCTTCATGCGGCCGCCTACCTTATACGGCTGCCACCTTCATGCGGCTGCCATCTTCATGCGGCTGCCTTCCTCATGCGACTGCCATCTTCATGCGGTTACCCACCCTCATGCGGTCACCACCTTCATGCGGCTGCTACCTTCATACGACTAGGATTGTGAATGGGCCACCTGTATACGGCTCTGTCAGACGAGACACGTGGCGATCCTCATGACAGTTGAGACTTATGGCTGTCTTATCCCCTCGGAATTATGGCTGCTCATAAATCATAACAACCAGATTTAGTACAATCACCATAATTACACGGATCAAATCAGATTTATTGTAATTAAGCAAATTAAACACGTGGCGGGAGATCCGAGCTTGTCATGACAAATTATGAAGATTTATTACAATCAGCATTAATTGCCCATACAGATTTGGCGCAATCAAGAATTAACTGCCCAGAAGTAATGCAATCAAGAGTAATGGTCCAGATGATTGGCCGTCAACTTTTTAAGAGGGGAATCGTCGCAAACCCTAATGATCACACTCCCACTTCTATAAATAGCAAGGTGTCATTCCCTTGCAAACCCCCTGGAGACCCAGAGAACTGGAGAATTGGAGAGAGAGAAGAGAAGGAGAATTCCAGAGCGAAAGAGACTCTCTCCACCCGACTGGACACACAGAGAGACAAAGGAACGCACAGAGGATTCTTCCCACGCATCCCGAGAGTATTTCTTCACCAGAGCCAAGGCTACGTCCGATCGTCCAAGGAGTAAGGCAGAGCTGTCGTCGCTTTCTCGAGCCTCTACCGTTACCCCCCAGAATAAAAAATAAACAATCGTACTTAGATTGCTGTACCTAGGTTTTCGTCCCTAGGCTTTCTTTGTACGAGCGAGTTTGTATTGTGAGTCTAAGTTCAGTTCTCTTATATAATTATTCTGTACTTTTATAATCAATGGCAAACAACGAACACGAGTCGTGTCGTGCCCTGTGTCGCGTGCATGAGGCCATGTCCTCGCTGTACGAGGCCTGGCTGTGCATATTATTCTGATACTTGTATTTATATTCTTTGGACACCTCGTGTCTAGTTTGCTGGACACGAGATGACTCCCATGACATCATGTTGTATGCACGAACCTATGTCAGAGAACAATTTGATATTTAGTGGCTTTTTCGAATCCAAAATTGAGGGTCCTCTGTAATTTCTGATACATGATTCATGTTCTGTGTTCTTCAGAGTTAAAATGGTTTAATTGTTAAATTGACTGTTAAAATATGTAAATTAGGTTCACTTAATAATGTTGGACATGTTTACATACCTGGGATTGTTATGGGGTTTAAAACTGAGTATTGTATTATATTGGGTTGGTGAATTGGTCTCGAATTGGTTTTGAGACTATTCACTGAACTGTCAAGTTAACTGAGATTAGGTTGGTTGGTTGATATGTAAACCTGAGAATTTTAAATGATTAATTATGAACTTCATTCACTGAATGCATGAATGGGTTCACATTGACATGTAAATTGTTCAGTCTCTGTTGTGAGGGTTAGATACTTGAGTAATGGCTTTATATGCAATTGTTCAGTCTCTGTTGTTCAGTTTATATGCAACTATTCAGTCTATGTGGTTCAGTCAAATTCACATATTTGATTAGCTTTATATATGTATTAGAGGGTTGTGAGGGTTAGATACTTGAGTAATGGCAAGGTGTTGGGTAGTATTGTTTTGGCATGCATTAGCAGCAGTAGCAGCAACCTGCTGCCTAAATTGTTGCCTAGTAGCATTAGCTACTATGAGGGATGGCCTGCAGAGAGTTGAACCTGCAGTAAGGTTTTGGGTGATTGTGTAGAATTAGCAAGCCTGAGTGAGTGAGGGTGCACTTAACCTTGTGTCATACAATAGAGTGTGTACCTTATTGTTTTGAGAGATAGTATATAAGTGCAAGTATATTAAGTTTGAATGAGAGGGAATTGAACTGAGAGTGGGATGTAAATTGGGTATTCATGATTAGGATTGGGTTGTAATCAGTTAAATCTGAGTTGCCATTGGCTTTTGGCTTTGGGTTAGGCCTATAGCAGGTTTAGGTTTGAGTTTTAGTTGGACTTGGCCTTAGGCCATGTTCAGTGACAATTAGATAAGGATTGGGTCGATTGGTAAGGAGGGAGAAGTGGAAAGGAGATATTGAATATATGTGGGTATGTATCTATAGGGTATAAGTGTTATAGGTAGGTAAAGTTATGAGATTAGGCTGAGGTTATGTTTAATTATGTATAAGTATTAGCATATGGTTTGGGAATGGGGTATATGTTTTAGATATAGGCCTATGGTAGAAATATGATACTCTAGGACACTGGCTAGTATTGTCTAGTATTAGCTATAGTGCTAGGGTAGGGCAGATAATGATTAGGAATAGCCTAGTTGACCAATAGTCTAGTGTTGACCCACTTTGACTAGATGTTGACCAAAAGTCAACATTGAGTCTAAATGTGACCAATTGACCTAGTATGACCTAATATGACTTAATTGACTTGTTTGACCTAGTTTGACCTAGACAGTTGACTAGGGTTGACTTAGAGTTGACTTTGACTTAGATTTGACTTATAATCACTACAACAAAAATACCTTTTAATGACGGCTAAAAAGCGTCATTAATTGCAAACAATGACGCTTTTTTCTCAGTCCAAGCGTTATGAAATCAGATGTTATAAATATTTTTAAAAGCGTTATAGATAATTCATCCAAAACCGTCATTAATAGGTTGAATTTCTGCTACGTTTTATTTTTAAAGCGTTATGGATAGTTATGAAAAACCGCTGTATATGGTCGTTGTATCACATTTATAACGCTCTATACTGCATGACATTCCAAACGCTGCTCAATGCAATTCGAAAATAACCACTTTGAACCATATTCATAACAAAGCATTGAAATATAATATAAAGTACCATTCTCTATTTCATTGTCTCAAAATAGAGTATTTTAGCTACCATTCTACATTTCTCTATTTCATTATATACATCTTCTCAAAATATATAGAGTATCCAATGTAGAGTACACTTTAACTACATCCAAACTATCGACATCAAAAATCTCATAGATACTGTAGCGAAGAAGCACACTTATAACGCTTCAACTTGGTCACATGAAGACTGTCCATAGCACATGTACGTATAGCAAAACCCTCACTTTTAGAGTCTGTCAATTTTACAGTCTGTGATTTATATCGAAAAACTGAGAGTATCAGAGTACTCTAATAAAAACCGAAACCAACAAATAAAGTAAAACATCTAGGCATGGCATAGTAGACGTAGTCCCAAAATCAACGATGCAGGCATGCTAATGGAGATGTCATTCCCGAAATAGAAATACTCCCAACTAATATATACCTGCATGTGATTTATATCGAAAAGCTCCCAACAAAAACATCCACAGTACCAAGTTAAACCCATCATGCATAATAGATACCCAACCAACAATTTTAATCCAAATAGCAAAACATCTCCTACAGCAAAGAAATCTTTCCCAACCCAATATGTATAATAGGAAAAATCTAAACCAACATCCCATAACAAGTATAGGAAGGAGAACCCAAGCAACAATTTATACAAGAAACCCAAACCAATAATGCATACATCACAAATAATTCCAACAGCAGCTAGGTAACCCAAAACCGGAAATGATCCAACAACAAGTAAAGAACCGAACATGATCTAAAGATCATTCCCGCTTCACAAACAAAGACAATCGTAGGATCGTCAAGCCAAAATCGAACCCAACACGTATCAGTCGATCGAAACCCTTTTTATGTAGGGATCGAGATCCAACAACATCATCGACAAACAAAATAAACTAAAAAACTAAAATCAATCAAGAGTTTAGAATTTATACCCCAAAATTTGGTGTCGGAATCCGAAGGGAGACTTCGGACTTGGCTCGCAAGCACGCACAGTACCTCGCCGGGTTGCGGCTGCAACTATGGAGAGGCTACATCATCGACACGAAGGTATCCTCACATTCGTGTCCAGTATCGACTCGTACAAACATGAGCGTATCTGCACCCAGAATGAACAACCCAACAGTACCAACATAAAAACTACGACCAACGACAAGAAATGAAATGAGATATATAAGATGTCTCAGATAAGGATTAATTATCATCTGGTGTACTAGCGTACCATAACACGTATAGGACACGTCCCGACATGGAGCCAGTGTATCCGATACGATCTGCAACGCTTTGGTTTATTTGGTCGAACGACCATCACCAAGAGTATCAGAGTACTCTAATAAAAACCGAAACCGACAAATAAAGTAAAACATCCAGGTAGGGGTGAGCATTATTCGATTTTGGACCGAAAACCGAACCGAACCGAACCGAATAAAAGATTCGGTTCGGTTTTAAAAAAATTCGGTTCGGTTTTGAAAATACTAAATTTTCTTATTCGATTTCGATTTTGGATTTCGGTTTCGGTCCAAAACCGAAAACCGAATAAGAAAAATTAGTTACTATATATATATATATATATATATATATATATATATATATATATATATATATATATATATATATATATATATATATATATATATATATACTATAGGTATATACTAAATAAATTTAGGTATATTTAGTTACTATATATATTAACAAAAAAAGTGTAAATAAATAAAAAATTGAATAAACCGAATAAACCGAAAACCGAACCGATTTAATTCGGTTCGATTTGATTCGGTTATGGATCAATTCGGTTCGGTTTCGGTTTTACTTATTCGGTTTTCGGTCCAATTCGATTTTCGGTTATTCGGTTCGGTTTGAACCGAACAAACCGAATGCTCACCCCTACATCCAGGCATGACATAGTGGACGTCGTCCCAAAATCAACGACGCATGCATGCTAATGGAGATATCAATCCCGAAATAGAAATACTCCCAACTAATATATACCCGCTTGTGATTTATATCGAAAAGCTCCCAACAAAAACATCCACGGTACCAAGTTAAACCCATCATGCATAATAGATACCCAACCAATAATTTTAATCCAAATAGCAAAACATCTCCTACAGCAAAGAAATCTTTTCCAACCCAACATGTATAATAAGGAAAACCTAAACCAACATCCCACAGCAAGTATAGAAAGGAGAACCCAAGCAACAATTTATACAAAAAATCCAAATCAACAATACATGCATCACAAATAATTCCAACAGCAGCTAGGTAACCCGAAACCAAAAATGATCCAACAGCAAGTAAAGAACCGAACATGATCTATAGATCATTCGCGCTTCACAAACAAAGACAATCGTAGGATCGTCAAGCCAAAATCGAACCCAACACGTATCAGTCGATCGAAACCCTTTTTATGTAGGGATCGAGATCCAACAACATCATCGACAAACAAAATAAACCTAAAAACTGAAATCAATCAAGAGTTTAGAATTTATACCCCATAATTTAGTGTCAGAATCCGAAGGGACGCTTCGGACTCGGCTCGCAGGCATGCACAGCACCTCACCAGGTCGCGGCTGCAACTGTGGAGAGGCTACATCATCGACACGAAGATATCCACACATCCGTGTCCAGTATCGACTCGTACAAACACGAGCGTATCTGCACCCAGAATGAACAACCTAACAGTACCAACATACAAACTACGACCAACGACAAGAAACGAAATGAGATATATAAGATGTCTCAGATAAGGATCAATCATCATCTACTGTACTAGCGTGCCATAACACGTATAGGACACGTCCCGACACGGAGCCAGTGTGTCCGATACGATCTACAACACTTGTGTTCATTTGGTCGAACAACCATCACCAAGAGTATCAGAGTACTCTAATAAAAATCGAAACCGACAAATAAAATAAAACATCCAGGCATGACATAGTGGACGTAGTCCCAAAATCAACGATGCATGCATGCTAATGGAGATGTCAATCCCGAAATTGAAATACTCCCAACTAATATATACCCGCATATGATTTATATCGAAAAGCTCCCAACAAAAATATCCACAGTACCAAGTTAAACCCATCATGCATAATAGATACCCAACCAACAATTTTAATCAAAATAGCAAAACATCTCCTACAGCAAAGAAATCTTTCCCAACCCAACATGTATAATAAGGAAAACCTAAACCAACATCCCACAGCAAGTATAGGAAGGAGAACCCAAGCAACAATTTATACAAAAAACCCAAACCAACAATACAAGTATCATAAATAATTCCAACAGCAGCTAGGTAACCCGAAACCGAAAATGATCCAACAGCAAGTAAAGAACCGAACATGATCTAAAGATCATTCGCGCTTCACAAACAAAGACAATCGTAGGATCGTCAAGCCAAAATCGAACCCAACACGTATCAGTCGATCGAAACCCTTTTTATGTAGGGATCAAGATCCAACAACATCATCGACAAACAAAATAAACCCAAAAACTGAAATCAATCAAGAGTTTAGAATTTATACCCCAGAATTTAGTGTCAGAATCCGAAGGGAGGCTTTGGACTCAGCTCGCAGGCATGCACAGCACCTCGCCGGGTTGCGGCTGTGACTGTGGAGAGGCTTCGGACTCGGCTCCCCAAATGCAATTACACTCCCTTGAACATGAACAAACAGAAAAAAATCAAAGAACACAAGCATTTGGTACTTACAATTATTTCATCGAACATGAAGCGTACATAGAACAATTTCCAACAAAATATTTTTTTAGGGAAAAAAATCCAAATCAAAATCACTCACTTAATCAAAAGAAGTCAACGATGATGCAGCCCTTTTCGGATCTTCGCCGACGTGGACGGAGACGTCGGGAAACCCTAAAAGAACCCTAATTTTGGAGAGGTGGATGCATGTATGGTTGTCAAAAATTAGAAGATTTTACTAAAATCATGTCGAGGCAGAATTTAGGGCATAAAATAAGCAATGATCGAGATTTTAGGACAAACCGGTGGTGAAGGCTACGCCGGTGACAACCTTCCCTCTACGGTGGAGTCTGTAACCGAGGGAGGCGAGGAACGGGCTGAGGGAAGTTGGGGAGCGGGGAGCGGTCTGAGGGGAGTTGGGGAGCAGGGAGTGGGCTGAGGGGAGTTGGGGAGCGGGAGGAGAAGGAGAAGGAGAAAGAGAGAGGGTTTAGAATTTTTTTTAAGTGCGGGAGAATTACAGGGGAGTCGAGCTTTCGACTTAAATTTTCATGCTATTTTATAACGCTCGTATCACTGGAGCACTATCAATAATATTTTTAATGTAAACCGTCATAGATTCTAGTCTTGCTGAACTTTGATGACGCTTCCACATCAGCCGTCATGAAAACTACTTATCAAGCGTCATTAATAGGTCTTTTTGTTGTAGTAAATCATATAGATTACATCATAAACTTCATTTATCTTATTTTAAACACATTATAATATGTACTGCTCTATTTAGGACATTGTGACTCTGGTGCAGATATCTGATATTATACTACTCTTTTCAGAGTGTCAGACGAGTACATTCTCTGATAGTTCTTTCATTCACTTGTCGATTACTGTACTTTGATCTCTGACAGGACCGCAAGGTGCAGACTTGTGCTTACTGCAGGAAGGCAGGGCATGTTTAGGAGTCTTGTAGAAGGAGGTTGAAGGTTTGTCTATTTTGTGGTTTTGGTACTCACAAGATGATAGATTGCCCCGCTGTACCTTATTTTGAGGGAGCTAGGCCACATGTAGCTCAGCACCAGAGGGGTGGAGCTTTTGTTATGGCAGTTGAGGAGACTGACGCTGCAAGTGACGGGTTAGCAGGTTTGACCTCCTTGTTCTTCTCTTCCACCTTCATGTGTGATTTCTATTAGTACCTGTCAGGATATTCTTGTGATATGCTAGATAGCGTAGTTATCCTGTTTGAGACTGTGGAATCTCGACCAGCAGGACTATGATTGCATGTTATCCTTCGACCTTGTTTGATTGGGGGTTTGACCTAGGAGGATTACGATCATCTTAATTTCGAGGACAAAATTCTACTAAGGGAGGTAGACTTGTAACACCCAATTTTTCAAATGAGGGTAAATTTGAAATTTTGTGATTATAATCAGTTAATAATGACATTTAAAATTATATTATGATTTTTGGTAATTTTTAATCAATTTAAAACTATTTAAAATATTGAAATGTGATTTTGATGGTTAACTAGTGTAACCCTAGAATTGCTAAGCCTAGAGACTAACCATGACCATGGGAGCCTAGTCATGTGATTAGGATGACTAATTACAACTTTTTAGCCTAAGGGTATTTTGGTCATTTTGATAATTTTATAAAATTATAATTTTGATTAATTAAATATTGTGCTAATCTTTTAGTTAAGCCTTAACCTAGAAGTTTAACCTAACCTAGATTAGTCTTGAGGTTAGAATCATTGTTAGAACATTCCTACTAAGTGCCAAGGTTAGTAATATCTAGATATTATTGTAGTAGGATATTTTTCTTAGGATATTTGTGAAAAAGAAAGCCTTGAACCAATAGGAACGCTCGGAATTGGGTGGACAGGCCCTAGCCACTTATTGACATCTAACCCTAACCCTAATTCACTATTGTGGCAGCCATACAAGCCCCCCTCCTATAAAGTATCATCTAGTAGCCATTGCCTTCTTTTTAAAAACCTAGAAGAATCCTACTTTGTTCATCCCTAAACTTCTCCCAATTAATCCAAATTGAGCCCAAATTGAGTCAAATCAATTGCATCATCATCCCCAACATTAGAGGAGACTTGTGGGTGTTTGCTAGCGAGGTTTAAGGACGTTTGAACCATAGCAAATCGAGGAAGACGTCGAATCGAGGCTCTTTATATTGAGTTTGAACACTCAATAGGTAAAACCCTACAAACCCTAGTAATTTCTAATTTCTTTACATAGATGCATCCATTTAGGGTCCCCCTAGGTGTAGCCCAAGTTTGGTAGGAAATCGTGTCCATTTTGTGTCCGTATCGGACACGTATCGGTGTATTTAAATGCGTGTTCGATGAAATATCACATAGAAATAGATTTTGGTAATTTTGAAAACTAATTACATGTATGTGTAGCCTAACATGTGTATATTACAACCCAACTTGACTGAGTCGATTTTAGTATAGTTTGGACACGGTTTTAGGGCTTGGACACGCAGCACGAGATACCGTACGGGGTCGTACGGCTGCCCTGCTGTTCGAGTGTCCTAGCGGACACGACATGGTACCATGTGCCACAAAATTTGGTGAACACATTGTAGGCCTTAAAAATGAAGGTCATGCTGAGTTGATCAAAACAGAGTCTGAAAGTCACGCTGAGTTGATCAGGACAAATCATGCTGGGAGACAGCTCATCATTTTGTCAGAGTGTCATTATGACTGACAGCACGACAGTCGAAGAATGTCTTCTTGTATGCCACGTATGCACGGAACTCGAGAGATCACAGCCGACTATTGCGTGACTTTTGAAATCTTCTTCAGCAAGACTCAGCCTTCACCAAGTTGGCGTACCAAAAGAGTTTCTTGTCATTTATTGCGACTGACAAAAGCAATCACTGTCAGAGATTTTGTGTCAGTCAAGGCACGTCGAATCAAGACAGCTGGCAGTTCTTCCTCAATCTTGCGTATATTTTGAGTCTTCTGGCTCAAGTCTGCGTGTATTTTGAACTTATATGTTCATTCCTCAAGTCTGCGTGTATTTTGAGCTTTTTACCTCAAGTTTGCGTGGATTCTGAAGTTTCATGCCCCACGTCTGCGTGGATTGTGAAGCTTTCTGCCCCAAGTCTGCGTGGATTGTGAAGCTTTTTGCCCCAAGCCTGCGTGGATTCTGAAGCTTCTTGCCCCAAGTTTGCGTGGATTTTGAAGCTTTCTGACCCAAGTCTGCGTGGATTTCGTCTTCAACAAGTCTGCATGGATTTCATCAAATTGGAGTACGTGGCAGCCATGCCACTGATCTCTCGCCTGCGTGTCCTGTAACTTGCACACGACTCATGCATAATTTCCATGTGTCCAACAGTTACAAGCCACGTCCAGTAACTGCTCACAACCTTGCGTATGTTAAATCCTGCGTGATTTTCAACTAGGCACAGGCTGTAAAGACAGTTATCCTTTCAGCTATTTTTGACTCTATAAATAGAGTTCTTTTTTCATTCATTGTACAGATACATAGTTATCTAACTTACTGTCAAAATTTTGAGAGCTTTTCTTCTTCGCACTGTCCAAGGGATAAAGCGATCGTCTTCTAGATCGGATTCCTACAGTTGTAATTTTCCTAGATACACAATAAATAAAGTGAATTTATTTATGGAAAACAAATTGGTGACTCTGTTGGGGAAAACCATCTCCTCTTCTGAGATGGCAATAACTCAATGCGATACTTCGTCAGTCGGCTCGACGAAGAAGGTGATATCGATCCAATTCGATCAACTCGTCTACGAAGAAATGCAGCGGGCTAAGGGTGGCAAGCCCACTTCAGCCTCCATCACCACTGCCAAGTCGAAGGGACGCTCTATGTCCCTAAGAATCAGTTGGTAGCCAATGGTGAAGTCTCTGCCACAGTGTCTACTCCTAACACTGGCAAAGACTCTACTGCAAGCACGCACACTCTTGTGCACTCAAAGATGACAGCATTCAAAAGTCATACTGACAGTACTGGCTCTTTAGCCAAACCTGTTCCAGCGTGCAGTCTCACATTCAAAAGTCACGCTGACAGTACTGGCTCCTTAGCCAAATCTGTTCCAGCGTGTATTTCCAAAGTCAAAAGTCATACTGACAGTACTGGCTCCTTAGCCAAGTCTGTTCCAGCGTGTAATCTCAATCCCAAAAATTACGCTGACAGCACTGGCTCCTTAGCCAAATCTGTTCCAGCGTATATTTCTAAAATTAAAAGTCACGCTGACAGCACTTGTTCTTTAACCAAGCCTGTTTCAGCATGTATTCCATATACATCATCTAAGAAGAATAGCTCTTTAGCTGTTTCTTCTTCTGTGCCAAGTTCTACTAGAACTGGGGGTGGTCTTGCTAGAACTCCTCTACACAAAGTCCCTTCGAAAAGAAATAACTCTTTAGTTGTTTCTTCTGCTCCTGTGGTTTTTACTTCAGGAACAGCTTTGACTGACAATTTTGTTAGTCAAAGAAAAGGAGATGGTCTTTTGACTACTCTTCCTTCTAGACATTCTATGTCTCCAAACTTGAATAAGTCTAAGAAGAAACATTCCTTAATGTCTTCTCCTACGACTTCTTCGAATTGGACACAGAATCTGTCTAGAAAAGAGAGTCTGTTACCAACTCCTAATCAAGGGGGTGGTTCAACTCTTCCTTCTCTGCAAATATCCAGATCAATGGAAGGAAAATGCCAAGTTTCAAAAACCAATGTGTTTCCTCCAACTGATCTAAGAACAAAACTCTATCAAATCCGTTTGGGAAACACTTCTGGTGTTAAGAAACCACATCAATCGGGAACAAAATTAAAAGATCCGGATGCAGAGTATGCTAGAAATTATGTGGCTCATATTAATCACTCCTTATATAATCAAGAGCCATCAGGACCCAAGAACCAGAAATATATTCCTAAAAATACACAAAGAGTGTTCTCTGATGTACCTCAGTCGTCACAGACAGATTTACGAGAACACCTTCAACAGAAGAGAAGGAATAATTCTATGACAATAGATCATGCTGAATGTGACTTCCAGCCAAGAGTTATAATTCAATGCAGATGTCAATCAATGGTTCAGGACTATGTTGATCATGAATGTGACTTCCAGCCGAAAGTCACAATACAATGCAGATGTCAAACAAAACGACAATCTGTCTTCAATCGGATTCAGTGTGAACCTATGCCTGACGAAGATGAGCCTTTGTTTGCTTCTGTCAACATGACCTCTCGGGATACTGGGGGTAGAGATGATAGTCCAGATGGAGTATACAGAGGCACCAGAGCAAGAGTTCTGGCCTCTAGTCAAAGAACTTTGATCTCTGAAGATGATTCTGAGTTCCTGGGAGAATCTAATTTCCCACCTCTTCCTACTGGGGGTAGTTCTCCTATAATTGACTTTGATGCACAAAGCAATGATTCAGAACAAACAACATCCACCAGTTTATCAATAATCCCTCGTACAGTCATGACTTATATGGTTGATGGGAATACCGATGAACCTTCTTCTTCCTTGACTCCTCAAGAACAAAGAATTGCTTCTTTGGAACAGCAAATGAAATCCATGGCTGATACTATGAAGTCGATGTATGAACTCATGGCAACACAGATGCAAAATCAACAGACTGTACCAGATGCTATACCAATTGACACTGGTGTAAATCCAGTACAAGTTCTACCAGCAGTACAATCCAATACTCCTGGACCAGCTCGACCAAATTCTAGTCTCTCTGGAGCTGGGGGTAGTGCTTATAATGCTGTTCCTCCTCCCAACTATTCTCTACAAGCTACAACTCCACAATCTTCCGGAGTTGTCTCTGAAGAATTGAAGAATCTCAAAACTCAATTCGAGGCATTCAAACAGAAGGATGGTTTACAAAGGTTAGGCATCAAGCAACCTTATCCGATAGAATAGAAGCAAGTATCGTATCCTCCTAAATACAAGCCTCCTACTATCTCATTCTATGATGGAACCACTTCTCCGAGTCAGTTTATTAATCACTTTGAAGTGATGACTGACCAATTGCAACCAAGTGACGCCCTCCTTACTCGGGTGTTTGTTGGATGTCTCAAGGGAACGGCTTATGAATGGTATAGAAGTCTCCCAGATGGGTGCATTACCTCATTTGTCGGTTTCAAACAGATGTTTCTTGAACGGTTCTATGAAGGGCTCAATGACATGACTATGTCTGCTCTTATTAGAATCAAGCAGAAAAATAATAAAACTACAGAGGATTTCATTGAACGGTTTCGAAGAGAAGCTCTGAAGATGCCTCTTGGAACTCCTGATGCTGTCACCATCGACACATGCAAATCAAACTTGTTACCAATCATCAGCATGTGGACAGGATCTACTCAATTTCAAGATTGGCCTTCCTTCATAGTTAGTGCCAAGGCCGCAGAAATTAGTGCTGAAACCTTCAAAGGTTTAGGAGTGCAGATGACTCCCAAAGAAACAGGCCAAGCTACTAACAATAATGCTAAAAACAATGCTCGCAAGGGAAAAGAAACCCTTGAAGTTAATCTTCAGAGTAAAGATGCAACAAATGTTCAAACTTCTCCTACCTCTACAACTCAATAACCAAGAGCACCTCCCCTAAAGAAGAATACTCTTTTGATGACGACGATGTCCTTGGTATCTTTGAATGTCTGCTGAAAGGTAATAAAATACAATTACCTGAAATCAAAAAACCTGATGAAGCTGGGAAGACGGATCATCCTAAATACTGTCCATACCACAGAATGCTGGGTCATACAATTCGTACATGTTATGTACTGAAAGGAAAGATCCAAGAAATGATTAAATCTGGAGCTATCTCCCTTACTCCAAAAGAGAAGACCGTCACCTCCAATGTCGTCTCTATGCAATTTGGAGATTTCCCTCCTCAACTCCTTGAAAGTGGGATCGTTCCTATTCCCAAGGCAACTTTTGAAATAGTGAATATTCTTCCTCCACAGTCTGAAGGATTAGTGCCAATTACTATGGAAACAGGAGAAATCATGTGGATTCATCCTGATCTAGTGGCAGATTTTGAATCTCCTCCTCTTCAAAAGACTATTTCTCGAAAGTCCAAGAAGGCTGGAAAGATTAAGTCATGTCATATGACTTCTCTTGGGTTTAATCCTGACACAGAGCCAAAAGACAAAGAAGAAGCACTTGCTGGTGCTACTCGAACAGGAAAATCTTATTTAAAAGATTATTCCAAGAATCCTGAGGATACTCCTGATATCCCTCATGCTGACAAAGATGCTCCTAAAGAAGAATCATCCAATGCACCTGTTCCTTTCACGACACCGATTGAACCTGCTCCTTCCAAGCCCACAGCTTTTGAGAAAGGCAAACAACAGGCTCGGTTTGATAAACCAATCAAGAAGTCCTCTCCTCTTGGGATTCAGAAGCCTTATAATTTCGACATTCTAGCTCAACTTGCTAATACTCCAGCTAGAATATCACTCTTTGAACTTCTACGTCTTTCTAAAGAGACTCGGGAGACGTTAAGTGAAGCACTTCTACAGGCTGACTCTTGTCTCGCACAATTGAAGAAGCCAGATGCAGAACCTGCCACTTGCTTACATTGCAACAGTGTATTGGAGATTATCCCAAATATTACCTTTACACAAGACGACATGCTATTGGAGGATAATCGACATGATCGGCCTCTCTACTATACTGATTATATCGATACAATGAAGATAGATCGTATCCTCATTGACCCAGGGTCTGCTATAAGTATAATGCCAAAGAGTCTGTTGGATGAACTAAAAATTCCTCTTCACAAGCTCTCCAAGACGGTTACTACTATCCTGGGATTCAATCAAAGCCGAAGCGAGCCTTTGGGAAAGATTCATCTGAAGCTTCAGATAGGCGATTTCAGATCCAAAGTCACTTTCTATGTGATCGAGATCGTGGGATCCTACAATCTTCTTCTTGGGAGGCCCTTTCTTCATGAAAATAATGTGGTGCCTTCTACTCTTCATCAGTGTTTTAAGTACATTGATAGCAATAGAAGAGTACAAAAAGCAAGTTGCTGATATAAATCTCTTCCATGGGGTTAAAGCTTATTTCAATGATTCCTGAATGTACAAAGAAGAGTATACAAGGGTGATACAAGCTATGGAGAAAGAGGATTCACAAAGTGAGACCTTAATAATTTCTGTTAAAGGTCGAACTACTCAACAACAATCTCCCAAACCCTCTGGAGAAGGTTCTTTCATCATTCCGATGAGTGGACGGATCTCTCTGTTACCTCAGTCGTCTGCTCAAGATACAATGATCATTCCTGTCAGTGGGCGTATTACAGTTCCTGTATCTTCACATGTGAAATAGGATACTCTACTAATTCCAGTTGGAGGGCGGATTACTCTTCCATCTCAAGCTTCAAGGGAGCTCACCTCTTATGAGCCATTTGTTATCGATCTTAATCGAAACAAAACTTCTTCTCGTTCTTCTTCTTCCCCTTTAGTCATTGACTTGGCTAAGATCTCTAAGGCTCAGCCTTCTCCCAATGTAAATATTGCTGCTTTTGCATTTAATGAAAAGTCTCCATCTTTACAGTACGTTGATGTGTGTAATTATGTTCATAGTTATTTACATTTGTTAGATGACTTGAGCACAATAACCATAGGAGTTGTACAGACTGTTCATACAGATGTATCCCTAGAACCTGTACAATCTTCATACTTTCTAGTTCCCAGCAGAAAGCCAGGAGACATTCCAATATTCTTTTACAAAGGGTCCCAAAGTCCTTCTGATTTAGAAGATGATGACAAAAACGATGATACTGGAAGATTACAACTACGTCGTTATAGTCAGCAATCTAAAGACATCATCAAAAATATGGGCTATGACTTCAGAACTGGCCTCAATAGTGGAAAAGGAAGAAAAATGCATGTTCGTATTCTTCCTCTGAAATATGGGAGGACGAAATGCGGATTGGGCTATACTGCTCCTATTCCTTTTATCAATATTGTTCATAAAGATCCCGAATCTGACGAAGATAAGAGATCTGATTCTTCTAGTACTACCTCTTGGGATTTCGATACGAGTATCGGTGATTTCTACTGCAACATTCTGTCTTCCAACATGGTCTCCATCGACCACTCTGAAGAAAGTGATGAAGACGAAGATGAGTTTGAAATCTCACCTGAATTAGAACAATGGGCCCAAAGGTTAGATAATCAATGGAAGTTCCGATTCGAGCAAAAAGAACCTCCGACTGAAGACAAACTTGTTCAAATAAATGTTGGTGAAGAGGGATCTCCTAAACCAATATTCATCAGTGAAAGTCTTTCAGAAACTGATAAGCAAGACATGATTAAACTCATTCGTGACTACATCGACGTCTTCGCTTGGAGGTATGAAGATATGCCAGGACTTGATCCTCAAATCGTAACTCACAAGCTCAATATCTTGCCGAATGCTAAACCGGTCAAACAACAACAGCGACGATTTCGTCCAGATATTATGGATGCAATTGAAGCTGAAGTTAATAAATTCATGGCCTCTGGGTTTATTAGAGAGGAACAACATCCCGATTGGGTGGCTAATATAGTTCCTGTCCTTAAAAAGACTGGCAAGATCAGAGTTTGCATAGACTTCCGCGATCTCAATGCGGCATGTCCTAAAGACGAATTTCCTCTACCAATCACTGATGTTATGATCGATAATACCTGTGGGTTTGAACGGATGTCATTCATGGACGGGTATTCTGGGTACAATCAGATTAAAATGTTTCCAGATGACGAGAAGCACACTTCTTTCAGAACGCCGATCGGTACATACTGTTATACAGTGATGCCATTCGGTCTCAAGAATGCAGGAGCAACTTATCAACGAGCCATGAGCACTATATTCCGTGAACATTTACGGAAAATAGTCGAATGATATGTTGATGATATTGTAGTCAAAAGTCGACAAAAGGAGGATCATATCCAAGATTTGAAGACTATATTTGATCTAATGCGTAAGCATCAATTAAAGATGAACCCTACTAAGTCCTTCTTAGGCGTCTCTAGTGGTAAATTTCTCGGCTTCGTCATTACCTCTAAATGTATACACGTGGATCCCGAGAAGATTAAAGCCATCCAAGAGATGCGTCCTCCACGCACCTTAAAAGAGCTACGAAGATTTCAAGAAAGGATCGCTTATATCAGGAGATTCATCTCTAATCTTTCAGGACGCTGCAGACTATTCAATAAACTCATAAAGAAAGGTGTTTCTTTCGTCTGGAATGATGAATGCCAGAAAGCATTCGAGGATATAAAACAATATCTGATGAGCCCTCCAGTATTGGTACCTCCCGTCTCAGGAATACCGTTCCTCCTATATACCCGAGCAATGAGTCATTCATTGGGTGCATTGCTTGCTCAAAAGAATAAAAATGGTCATGAACAAGACATTTACTATCTCAGTCGTACTATGACCGGAGCTGAACCTCGATATTCACCGGTCGAAAAAGAATATGTAGCCTTGATGTTCGCTGTTCAAAAGATACGACATTATATCATTGGCCAGACTATTCATGTCATTTCCAGGATCAATCCCATACGAGTCATGATAAAAAAACCCAGTGTTTTGAATTCTCGATTGGATAATTTGAGAATCCTACTTGCTCAATATAATATGCATTATATTCCTCAGAAATCAGTCAAAGGACAAGCTTTAGCTGATTTTCTGGCTGCTCATTCAATTCCAGAAAATTCAAAACTCTATGATGAAATCCCGGATGAAGTCCTAGATTCAAACCTAGTTGCTGAAGAAGATCCTACCTGGCGTCTATTCTTTGATGGAGCATCAAGAATTGGTCCTAATGGTGACATTGTCGCTGGAGTTGGAATCGTTCTTGTGTCGCCAGAAGGTCTTGCTATCCAAAGATCTTATTCTCTCGATCAACCATGTTCAAACAATGTAGCTGAGTACAATGCACTGCTTATTGGTCTTCAACTCGCTAAACATCTGAATATTCAATATTTGGAGGCGTACGGAGACTCTAAACTCATTGTCAATCAGATAAGGGGCACTTATGAGGTTCGCCATCAAGATCTGGTTCCCTATCATAGATCGGCTATATCTATGGCTTCTTCATTGAGCATGTTAGGCGAGCGTGTAACACCGAAGCTGATGCTCTTGCTAATCTTGCGGCGGTGTTAGCTATTCCAATCAGACGTCAGCAAATGATTGTTGTTCGCAATCGAGAATTATTTCATCTCGAAAATAATCTGACTCTAGGACTTCCAGTCGACATTGAAGAATCAACATCTCATGATGTCAATGCAACAAGAGGATTTGGATTAAGTCGTAAATCTATATCATCTTCATCTGATTCTAGCATAGAATTCTTTTTCAGTAATTCAGCCGAGAATCAAAATACAAATAAAGATTAGAGACTTCCTTTCTTAGATTTTGTATTATATGACATTCTTCCAGATAATCCGAGTGAGACAGCATCTATCAGACGACGGTCACTCAGATTCTATTACAATCATACTACAAAAACCTTATATCGTCGAGCTTATGACGGTCTACTTCTTCGATGTGTTGCCGGTGATGAGGCTCAACAAATTATTCGTGAAGCACATGATGGAATTTGTGGAGCACATCAGCCTGGACCAAAACTTCAGGACCGTATTCGACGTATGGGTTATTATTGGCCCACTATGGTATCAGATGCCATCGAATATGCAAAGAAGTGTAAAGCTTATCAAATCCATGCAGATTTTATTCATCAACCCTCAAAATTTCTACATTCGACAGCAGCATCATGGCCCTTCGAAGCTTGGGGCATGGATATTATTGGTCCGATCAATCCGCCTTCATCAAAAGGTCATCGGTTTATTCTTGCAATAACCGATTATTTCTCCAAATGGGCCGAAGCCATTCCTTTATCTGAAGTTAAGACGTCCAATGTCATCAGCTTTATTAAACACCACGTCATCTACAGATTTGGTGTTCCTCGAAGCATTATTCATGATAACGGACCACAGTTCATCAGTCAGAAGTTTACTCGATTCTGTGACGATGATCGGATCAATAATGTGGCTTCTATCGCATATAATCCGGCAGCTAACGGATTAGCAGAAGCTTTCAACAAGACCATCATCAAACTCTTAAAGAAGTTTGTCTCTACTAACAAACGTAATTGGAGTGAGAAGCTCGGTGAATGTTTGTGGGCTTACCGTACTACAGTTCGTAATGCTACTAAATGTACACCTTTCTCTCTGGTGTATGGATGCGAAGCTGTTCTTCCATTAGAGATTCAAATTCCTTCTTTAAGGATAGCAATCGCTAATGAACTCACTGCCGAAAATAATGATCGTCTTTGACTTCAAGAATTAGAAGCTTTGGATGAGAAACGATTATCTGCTCAACAGAATATTGAATTCTATCAAGCTAGAATCTCAAGAGCTTTTAACAAGAAAGTTAGAGTTCGAGTGTATCAAAAATGAGAACTTGTTCTAACAGTCAGACGTCCTATGACTATGACTCATATGAGCAAAGGCAAATTCAACGCAAAGTAGAAAGGTCCCTATGTCGTAAGCAGAGTTTTCTCAAATGGAGCTTATCAACTCTCAGAACTGGATGGTCGAAAAGTTATGATGCCTATTAATGGCAAATTCTTTAAAAAGTATTATGTATAAATGTTTGTAATCATCAGACAAGTTCATGTTTATAAATAAAATTTTATTTTATTTTAATCATGAATGATGGTACATGATATTAAGGAAGATCACTCCTTCTCTATATTTGGACGCGGGCCACTGCCGTCCTTCTCGAAAATGCGGTCAGCAAAAGAACCGAGAACTTCCTTGCTGGAACCCACGAGGAACTTGCAAGCGGCCATCCTCATGGCTTCTTCTTCTTCAGTCCTTCCTGGTTCGAGCAAGAAGTCCAGAATGTCCCTGGGTGGCTTGGGTGCAGACGAATCTTCGCCTGCTTCTGCCTTTTTCGATTGAACTGGATCAGCAGGACGTTCTTCAGTGCCCTTCTGAACCTTCAAGGCAATTCCAGCTTTCTTGGATGCTTCTTCAGATGACATTTTTATGTTTGAGAGTAGAAGTGTTCGTTCTTGTCAGATTTCTGCTATATTTATAGGCAGAAGTTCCTCAAATAATGAAGCGTCACATTCATCAGACGGTTCGCCCGTTCATTAATGCCCGACGGTTCATTCGTTCATTTATTACATTCATCTGACGATTCGTCCGTTCATAATCTTCTATCAAACTATCAAAAAGAAAGGATACGTTACTTATCACGTTTTCATAACTTCTGGATAAATGCCGAATCTACTTGCTCATTTGTCATTTTCTATTTTTGACCTCTGCATAGAAATCAATCTATTTTCTTTTGAGTTTCTACATATTATCACGTCCATATTACCTCTGATAATATTATGTACTCTAAATCAGAAAAGAAGATTTCATTATCTATCATGTCCACAATTCATCCAAATAGATACAAATCATTGAGCATAGAAGAATTATCATTTCCACTCTCATATCATCATAAAAAGTCTATTACATTTTCTTAGACTTTCTTACAAATCATAATGGAAATCTACTACAATTTTGGATTTTCATTCTATGCACACAACAAAAACCTAATGGAGATTTATTTCTTCTTTGGGATCTTCTTTGACGGGTTCGTTGTTGGTGGCAATTCCTGATTGTCTAGCAGGAATCAAACTCTGGTCTTCTCTCTCAGAAAAGAGGAGAACCCCAGAGTATGGCAGCCCGAAAGCGTGTTGCTGCCAATACAACTGGTGGATTGGGAGCGACCTCTCAAAGGAGATAGGAATGTATCCAACATTGGGATACAATTCCTAGTTCTGTCGTGAAAGGAACTCTACTACCCGATTTCTCGGGGTAGAGTTAACTCCACCGTCCAACTCTTCGTGTATAAAGGCTCTTCCTACCATTGGAGGAAGACCCTTCTATCCCACGAAGAGTTCTGAGTTGTCTGATTTACGCGTCAAAAGCGTATGAGCTCCCTGATGTAGGTGTCAGAAGAATATTCTCCACAGCATCCAAATCACCAATGCCAGTTCTGAAGAAAATTTTCAGTTGAACTCCTGCAGAAAACAGCAAAGAAAAAGAAATTAATCAACAGAAGTGTCATTATCATGAGACACGCACTGGCCAGTCAGGCGCACCTTGTTTAGTCAGAAACAAAATCTTCAACAGTGAAAAGTGATACGCATACTATGTTAGACTCACCATCGAGATCTAGATCAGAAAGCATTGCTATCATTAATTTCTTGTTGAGAATGGAATCTTGCAAAAAGGTCATTCTCAGAGAAGAAGAAGAATAATGAAGGAATGAGTATGCATGAAACTCACCTATCTATTTAAAGGACAAAGTGCAGGCCTATTCTTGGAAAAGATCCGAGTAAAAAGCGCTCATAAACCATGGAATGAGTGTCACGTGTGCTTTGGAAAATAGCACAATATTTGAAACATTCAAAGAGTGCCACTTAATATTCTTCATTAATACACGCTGTTCGGAGTAAAACTAGTTTTCAGCACAAAAGTTATACTACATTTTTCAAAGCAGGTACTGATGACCTTACATAGGAAAAGAAGTACAACATTTCTCAAAAAGAAAACAGAAGCATAAAAGACACGCTCTATTTTGTGAAGCAACTGAGCTTGGCGCCCAATTCCTCTACACTAGTGACTCCTATACGATGTAACAGAACATTGAGCGTTTCACGCTGCTCTGCAAGGCTGCGCCTATTGGAAGAAGACGAGCCGTCCAGACCAAAGTGGCTCAGGAAGTTCTTGGCTAGTTATGTAGGGTCATCTTTGAACTCGAAAACTAAAGGCTCTGGTTCCTTACCCCCGAGAGTAGGGTCGCCATGTGCACAGAAACTCAACTTTCTTGCTTCTTCTTCAGCTTCTTCCTTCGGAGTCATGTTGACGTAAGATGAACATCAAAGCTGAATTTTCTCCCCGTTTATATAACAGAGCTTGCCGGCGGTTCATATTCCACCATAAATTAGATTCAATCAGTCTCGAAAAATGAAGAGTCATCATGACATTTAATAAGTTCATTTGGATATTTTCAAAGTATTTCGAAATTTTGAAGTCTTTTCAACTTTCGAAAACTTTGAAGGAGGTTTTTTAGGCCTTAAAAATGAAGGTCACGCTGAGTTGATCAAAACAGAGTCTGAAAGTCACGCTGAGTTGATCAGGACAAATCACGCTGGGAAACAGCTCATCATTTTGTCAGAGTGTCATTATGACTGACAGCACGACAGTCGAAGAATGTCTTCTTGTATGCCACGTATGCACGGAACTCGAGAGATCACAGCCGACTATTGCGTGACTTTTGAAATCTTCTTCAGCAAGACTCAGCCTTCACCAAGTTGGCGTACCAAAAGAGTTTCTTGTCATTTATTGCGACTGACAAAAGCAATCACTGTCAGAGATTTTGTGTCAGTCAAGGCACGTCGAATCAAGACAGCTGGCAGTTCTGCCTCAATCTTGAGTATATTTTGAGTCTTCTGGCTCAAGTCTGCGTGTATTTTGAACTTATATGTTCTTTCCTCAAGTCTGCGTGTATTTTGAGCTTTTTACCTCAAGTTTGCGTGGATTCTGAAGTTTCATGCCCCACGTCTGCGTGGATGTGAAGCTTTCTGCCCCAAGTCTGCGTGGATTGTGAAGCTTTTTGCCCCAAGCCTGCGTGGATTCTGAAGCTTCTTGCCCCAAGTTTGCGTGGATTTTGAAGCTTTCTGACCCAAGTCTGCGTGGATTTCGTCTTCAACAAGTCTGCGTGGATTTCATCAAATTGGAGTACGTGGAAGCCATGCCACTGATCTCTCGCCTGCGTGTCCTGTAACTTGCACACGACTCATGCATGATTGACATGTGTCCAACAGTTACAAGCCACGTCCAGTAACTGCTCACAACCTTGCGTATGTTAAATCCTGCGTGATTTTCAACTAGGCACAGGCTGTGAAGACAGTTATCCTTTCAGTTATTTTTGACTCTATAAATAGAGTTCTTTTTCTCATTCATTGTACAGATACATAGTTATCTAACTTATTGTCAAAATTTTGAGAGCTTTTCTTCTTTGCACTGTCCAAGGGATAAAGCGATCGTCTTCTAGATCGGATTCCTACAGTTGTAATTTTCCCAGATACACAATAAATAAAGTGAATTTATTTATGGAAAACACACATGGGCCTAGTGATTGATACGACACACATAAAATTTGGGGGGATTTTGTCGAGCGGATTGGAAGAAATCCCACCCGTACTGAAATTGCACACACGCACACACGCGCACAGACCTGTCCCGATACGCGTCTCGTACGCGCAACACACGTCATGTGGGCATGAGACAGACACGTAGACATGTTCCTCTAGCCTCGGCGAACACGTGGGCACGAGCACGAGTCGTGTCGTGCCCTTTGTCGCGTGCACGAGGCCGTGTCCTCGCTGTACAAAGCCTGGCTGTGCATATTGTTTTGATACTTACATTTTTATTCTTTGGACACCTCGTGTCCAGTTTGCTAGACACGAGACGACTCCCATGACATCATGTTGTATGCATGAACCTATGTCAGAGATCAATTTGATATTTAATGGCTTTTTCGAATCCAAAATTGAGGGTCCTCTGTAATTTCTGATACATGATTCATGTTCTGTGTTCTTCAGAGTTAAAATAGTTTAATTATTAAATTGACTGTTAAAATATGTAAATTAGGTTTCATTTAATAATATGGGACATGTTTACATACCTGGGATTGTTATGGGGTTTAAAACTGAGTATTGTATTATATTGGGTTGGTGAATTGGTCTCGAATTGGTTTCGAGACTGTTCACTGAACTGTCAAGTTAACTGAGATTAGGTTGGTTTGGTTGATATGGAAACCTGAGAATTTTGAAGGATTAATTATGAACTTCATTCACTGAATGCATGAATGGGTTCACATTGACATGTAAATTGTTCAGTCTCTGTTGCGAGGGTTAGATACTTGAGTAATGGCTTTATATACAATTGTTCAGTCTCCGTTGTTCAGTTTATATGCAATTATTCAGTCTCTATGGTTCAGTCAAATTTGCATATTTGATTAGCTTTATATATGTATTAGAGGGTTGTGAGGGTTAGATACTTGAGTAATGGCAAGGTGTTGGGTAGTATGGTTTTGGCATGCATTAGCAGTAGTGGCAGCAACCTGCTGCCTAAATTGTTGCCTAGTAGCAGTAGCTACTATGAGGGATGGCCTGCAGAGAGTTGAACCTGCAGTAAGGTTTTGGGTGAGTGTGTAGAGTTAGCAAGCCTGAGTGAGTGAGGGTGCACTTAACCTTGTGTCATTCAATAGAGTGTGTACCTTAGTGTTTTAAGAGATAGTGTATAAGTGCAAGTATATTAAGTTTGAATGAGAGGGAATTGAAATGAGAGTGGCATGTAAATTGGGTATTCATGATTAGGATTGGGTTGTAATCAGTTAAATTTGAGTTGCCATTGGCTTTTGGCTTTGGGTTAGGCCTATAGCAGGTTTAGGTTTGAGTTTTAGTTGGACTTGGCCTTAGGCCATGTTCAGTGACAATTAGATAAGGATTGGGTCGATTGGTAAGGAGGTAGAAGTGGAAAGGAGATATTGAATATATGTGGGTATGTATCTATAGGGTATAAGTGTTATGGGTAGGTAAAGTTATGAGATTAGGCTGAGGTTATGTTTAATTATGTATAAGTATTAGCATATGGTTTGGGAATGGGGTATATGTTTTAGATATAGGCCTATGGTAGAAATATGATACTCTAGGACACTGGCTAGTATTGTCTAGTATTAGCTATAGTGCTAGGGTAAGGCAGATAATGACTAGGAATAGCCTAGTTGACCAATAGTCTAGTGTTGACCCACTTTGACTAGATGTTGACCAAAAGTCAACATTGAGTCTAAATGTGACCAATAGACCTAGTATGACCTAATATGACTTAGTTGACTTGTTTGACCTAGTTTGACCTAGACAGTTGACCAGGTTGACTTAGAGTTGACTTTGACCTAGATTTGACTTAGAATCATGTAGATTGCATCATAAACTTCATTTACCTTATTTTAAATACATTATAACCTGTACTGCTCTATTTAGGATATTGTGACTCCGGTGCAGACATCTGATATTATACTACTCTTTTTAGAGTGTCAGACGAGTACATTCTCTGATAGTTCTTTCATTTACTTGTCGATTACGGTACTTCAGTTCTAGTTAGTTCTATTTGATTCTCTGTTACAAACACGATTTGATATTGCTGGATCCATTTCATACGACACTCATTTATTCATGTCTGGCCTCCATTTCTGGAACCACTACTGGAATCACCTACTGGAATCACCTACTGAAATCACCCTGGAATCACTTACTGGTATCATTCATGTTCTAGCTGGACTTGTACTATTTTTGTGTCGGGTTATGGATTTCACTTGTACTTGTTGGGCGGGGAAATATTGGAGTAGACATGTGAACATTTCTAATACTGGACCAGGAGATGGCTTAGCTACCTTTGGCCCCGACACTCAGGAGTGATTGGGAGACTAGCTAGTAGACCTGGTTTAGTTTTCATGTTTTAGAACTTGAATTGTAATAAGTTGAGATATGAGTTTGTATTTGAGATTGTTTGAGATTATTATTATCTAGTAGTTGGTTTTGTTGTTGTTATTTAGTTTTAGTATTAAACTTCTATGTTATCCTATCGTGCTTAGACTGTGATTGATCGAGATTTCATTATATCTATACTTGTCCTTCGTTCGGAGTTGAGATTTGACAAGTACATTATATAAATTGCGTGAGTTGTTGATTAGATAGTAACCTAGGACAGCGTTCTACCACCGACATTGCGGCATAGGCTGGACGTACCCACTTCTCGTGCCCCTACACTGGGTGTGGGTCATGACACACCAGCCCTTCTGGAGATTATGAGAGGGATGATGGCTACTCAGCAACATCAGATGTTGGCCAGCAACGCAAGCACACTCAGCTGCAAGAGCAGAATGTGTTGCTCAACCAAGGATTACAAACGGCTTTGGAAAGAGGGGTGAGGACCGATTCAGGAGCATCAACCAGATTTTGCAAGTATAAATCCCGTCGTTTCGAGGGCATGGAAGATGTCATTTCAGCAGATGCATGGCTTAAGGATATTGAGGCTATTCTGACAGCAGCTAAGGTACTGGCGGAGGAACGTGTGGATCAAGTGAAGCTGTTACTTCAGGACCTCGCACGTGATTGGTAGGAATCGAAAGAAGTGGGCATCAGACATCCTGTTTCTTGGGACAATTTTACTGCAAGATTCAAGACGAAGTACTATGGAGTTATGGCACAGTTCGAGCTACAGCAGAAGTTTATCAACCTCAAGCAGGCTGGCAAGACAGTGGATGCTTATGCAGCAGAATTCTGTAGACTGAGTAGGTTTGCCCCAGAGATGGTAGCAACAGAGAGCCAGAGGGCTATGAGGTTTCAGCAAAGGTTTCATCTTGAACTATTGCAATTAATAGAGGGACACAACTATCAGACTTTCGATGAGGTGTTGACGACAATCCGAAGGCATGAGATCACCATCCAGAGGATCACAGCAAGGACTAGAGGTCATAAAAGATCTCAAAATCAGATTGAATGTGGAGGGGGAGTAGCGCCCTGAATAACAGCACCATTCCCTGGCATTCGCATTCACGATGTGGCGATACGAGGGCCAGCACCATCAACAAGACAACAGCAGCACCAGCAGCAGAGGAAGAACCAGCAACCCCCAGTGGGCTGTACCTATTGTGGGAAGGCATGGCACACTAGAGGCGTGTGTCGATTATTGAATGGACAGTATTTGGTATATGGAAGTCCAGATCATCGGGTTTCTACCTGTCCCATAAATTTGAGGTCAGGAGGACCAGTGCAGCAGTATCCGGTGCTGCCAGCACCAGGGGCAGGCCAGTATCAAGGACCAGCGGTAGCAGTGAGGCCATTGGCACAACGTCCGTTCATGTCACAGGCTCAGATGTTTCGGCAGCAGGGACCATCGATACAGCAGCAACAACAAAGACCACCCCAGCATCACCAAGGCAGGGGCCAGCAGCAACACCAGGCTAGGCCGTAGCATGGGAACCAACAAGGAGGCTGAGGGCATGCATTCAATCTGTCCTTGGAAGAGACATTGGCATCGGGAGATGTTGTGGCAGGTAACATTCTCGTCGCCTCATATCCCGTCGTAGCATTGTTTGATTCGGAAGCATCACACTCATTTATATCTGCACAATTTACGACAAGACTAGGAATAGAATTCGAGGCATTTCTAGGGAGGTTGAATATACTCACTGGTAATGGGCTCGTAGAAGTTAGTAGAGTTATTCTAGCGTGTAGAGTTGTAGTTTGCGGATGTTCCTTACCCGCCAGATTAATAGAATTTCCTGTTGGAAATTTCGACATTATCTTAGGCATGGACAGGCTAAAAGACAGTCATGCGACAATAGATTATCGTAGAGGGAGTGTATCTTTTAATATTCCAAGCATGGAGCGATTTACCTTAGTCAGATCAGTGGCAACTCAACAAGAAGAACGAGTAGTGATGGCAATGGAAGAAGTTCAAGTTCCGACGGTAGTGGAAGAATTTCTATATAGATGTATTTCCCGAAGAACTTCCAGGTCTACCACCGGTTAGGGATATTGAGTTCAGTATAGAATTGGCATCCGAAACTAAATCGATATCGGATCGAGTTTACAGAATGACAGATTCAGAGCAGGCCAAGGTATATCAGCACATAGAGGAATTGAAGGAGAAGAAGTTCATTCGAGTTAGCAAAACACCATGGACAGCACCAGTGGTACTTATAGGGAAGAAGGATGGGTCATTAAGATTGTGCATTGACTACAGAAAGCTCAACGCGGCAACAATAAAGAACAAGTACCCACTACCAAGGATCGACGACTTATTTGATCAGTTGAGCAGAGCAAAGGTTTTCTCCAAGATAGATCTTCGATCAGGGTATCATCAAGTGAGGGTTCGAAAAGAGGATATTCCCAAGACGGCATTCAGGTCCAAGTACGGGCATTACGAATTCTTAGTAATGTCGTTCGGTTTGACCAATGCTCCAGTAATATTTATGGATTTGATGAACCGTATCTTTATGCCGTACTTAGATCAATTGTGTTCCTCGACGACATTCTCGTATACTCAGCTAGTGAAGAAGAACATGAAGATCACCTCAGGAAAGTGTTACAGGTTTTGAGAGAGAACCAGTTGTATGCCAAGCTCAGCAAGTATGAGTTTTGGACGGATCATATTTTATTCTTGGGGCACATCATATCAGGGGCTGGAGTAGCAGTGGATCCATAGAAGGTAGAAGCAGTAGAGAGTTGGCCAATACCTAAGACCGTAGTAGATGTGCGTAGTTTCTTGGGATTGGCAGGATATTACAGAAGGTTTGTATCAGACTTTACAATACTCTCAGCACCCATGACCCGCTTGACACAGAAGGATGTGCCATTCATTTGGTTGACAGAGTGCCATGCATCATTTGAGAATTTGAAGCAGAAGTTGATCACGGCACCTATTCTTACATTACCGGTTGGACCCGGAGGTTTTACTGTATATTGTGATGCGTCAGGGAAGGGACTTGGGTGTGTCCTAATGCAACATGGAAAGGTGATAGCATATGCATCTAGGCAACTTTGGGACCACGAGAAGAATTATCCAACTCATGACTTGGAGTTGGCGGCAGTAGTATTTGCTTTGAAGCTATGGAGGCATTACTTGTATGGTGATCGAGTGGACATGTACACAGACCACAAAAGTCTAAAGTACATCTTTACTCAGAAGGAATTGAACATGAGGCAGAGAAGGTGGTTAGAGTTGATCAAGAATTACGACGTAGAGCTTCAGTATCATCTAGGCAAGGCTAATGTGGTAGCAGACGCTCTCAGCAGGAAAGACGGTGCATTTATGTTGACATCACAAAAACATATTTTAGAAGATCTTCAGGAGATGGGCATCGAGGTTATACTTCCTAGTGATGTAGGAATTCTGGCAAGTCTACGAGTTTAATCCGACTTGGTAGACAGGATCAAGATAGCTCAGGCACGGGACCCAAGGATTCAGAAGCTCAGGACAGAATGTGAGTCGGGACTCAGGAAGGAGATAAAAATTTACGAAGATGGTACTAGATTTGGATCACGTCTGTGTGCCTAGTGGAGATATCCGACAGAAGGCTATGACAGAAGCCCACAGTTCTCAGTATTTTATACATCCTGGAGGAACTAAAATGTATAAAGATATCAAGCAGCACTTCTGGTGGAACGGAATGAAGAGAGAGATAGCTAGATTCGTTTCTCGTTGCTTAATATGTCAGCAAGTCATGGTAGAACAACAGAGGCTAGCTGGATTATTATAACCACTTCCTATCCCGAAATGGAAGTGGAAACATATTACCATGGACTTTGTGACCGGTTTACCGAGATCACCAAGTGGTAAGGATGCTATTTGGGTAAAAGTGGATCGGCTTACAAGATGGCACATTTTTTTCCTTTTAGAGTAGGGCAATCTACAGAAAAGTTGGCAGA
The DNA here is from genome assembly GCA_029216955.1 of Iris pallida. NCBI lineage: Eukaryota > Viridiplantae > Streptophyta > Magnoliopsida > Asparagales > Iridaceae > Iris > Iris pallida. The sequence continues at coordinate 10,383,860 of JANAVB010005599.1, read as the reverse complement.
ATTGTATATACAGCAGATAGTCAGGCAGCATGGGGTCCCTGTTAGTATTGTATCAGATAGAGATACCCATTTTGTACCATATTTCTGGAAGAGTTTACATCATAGTCTGGGTACCAAGTTAAGATTTAGTACGACTTACCATCCATAGACGGACGGACAATCAGAAAGAACAATTCAGACTTTAGAAGATATGTTACGAGCTTGTACCCTAGATTTTGGAGGGTCTTGGGAGAGTCACCTGCACTTAGTCGAATTCTCGTACAACAACAGTTATCAAGCCAGTATCCAGATGGCGCCATTCGAAGCACTATACGGTAAGAAGTACAGATCGCCACTGGCATGGGATGATATTGGGGAGAGGAAGATGTTAGGCCCAGAGATGATTGTTCAGACGGTTGAAGTGGTTAAGGGGATTAGGGAGCGACTTCTAGTTGCGCAAGATCGACATCGACATTGGACGGACCAGCATCGTAGGCCACTAGAATTTTCTGTTGGGGACCACGTGTTCTTGCGGATCTCACCTACTCGTGGGGTCATTAGATTTGGCGTTCGTGGAAAGTTGAGTCCGCGATACGTAGGCCCATTTGCTATCCTCGATAGGGTAGGCGATGTTGCTTATCGTTTATCCCTTCCACCTTCGTTACGAGAGACGCATGATGTGTTTCATGTATCTCAGTTGCGTAGGTATGTATCAGACCCAAGCCATATCCTCGATCATTCTGAGCTGGTTGTTGGTACCAACCTGTCTTACGAGGAACCGCCGGTGTCTATTTTGGACCGAAGGAAGAAGATACTCAAGAACCGAACAATTAGCCTTGTCCGTGTTGCTTGGGTTCATCACTCCTTTGGAGAGTCAACGTGAAAACGTGAGGATGATATCCGATCACGATATTCGCACGTATTTGACTCACAAGATATATTTCTTTTCGTGTACCTTGATTGTCTTGATTCCTCATGCTTATCACCCTATGAGTAGAAATTGCTTGATGTCATAGATTTATAAACGTAGATATATTACTTGCTATTGATATTGTAAGATGACTGCTTGCTTGCTAAAATTGCTTATACTTGAACTAGTTTAGCTCCGATGTTTCTATCCTGCTTGGATTTAAAATTCCGAGGACGAAATTTTTCTAAGGATGGTAGAGATATCACTCCCCGTTGCCAGAATACGTATTTTAATATGTGTACTGCTTGAATGTATTTATTTAATATTTATCATAAATTTGTTCTGTATTTAATTTCTCTAATTTTATGCTAATTATTTTTTCTGTATTTTATTTTCTGCTTTAGTTTTGCTCTTGGGTTCGGCTTGGGTTGGTTTGTTTCTGAAATTTTGATGGTTCATCATGAACCGAACCCAACTCACCACCCCCTCATTCCATTTAAAGCCCAATCCTTTCTCTCTCTATTACTTCTTCTTTCTCATTTACTCTTCTTCTTCCTCATAACTCTCTTCGCCTACCAAACCCATAGGCAAGTACATCTTGCTCCACATGATAACCCATATTTTTATGGTTCATTTATCTTTCTCTCGTGGTCCTAAGATAGTTTAGAACTTGGCATTTTATATTTTGAAGTTTTATTTTTAGTAGATCTAGAAATTGCCATTTTCGGATTTTGTGGGTTTTGATCTATCAAACTTCCTTATTTTCAAGTTTCGTTCGTTCCAGATTGTGAGATTTGTGTTATAACCCCTTTCGATCCGTGGAACTCCCATTTTTGGCTCAGATTGAAGTTCATGGAATTGGAGTTCCGGAGGTTCTCTACGCACACGTTTATACGTGCCCGCATAATATCAAGCTCTACGCACACGTTTATACGTGCCCGTGTAATATCAAGCTCTACGCACACGTTTATACGTGCCCGCATAATATCAAGCTCTACGCCCACGTTCATTCGTGTCAGAGTGAATTCGGTTTACGCAAGTCTACTCCGGCTTGGTGTATTCTTTACGCGTACATTGTTTTACGCGTAACGATTCCTTTACGCGTATATTGTTTTACGCGTAACGATTATTCTTTACGCATACAAGATTCATGCATAAAACTTGGACTCTTTACGCATACAAGTTTTACGCGTAACTTTATTATTTCATTGGGCGTACTTGCGTAAGACGAGTTTTTACGCGCAACTTTGTTCCTTTATTGGAGCGTACTCCTTTACGCGCAAGCTTTATTCCTTCACGCGTAAACTTCCCTCACGCGTAAATCTCCTTTACGCGTATTTTATCGGGCGTACTCTTCTGGCTTGACGTATTTTTATTGAACGTACTCCTTGGGAGTACATGGCATCTCTTATTTATCCTTACGCCTTTTTGCATGAACTCGATAAAATTATGATATGCTAATATTTTAATACATATTGTTGTGTGAAATGTGTCATGTGTCTCGATTGGTTTATGGATACCCAGAATGACTGGAACTTAACCCTGAGAGTTATAGACTCGACCATACTAAATACTAGTTTGACTTTCATGCCTTGGCACGAATTGACATTGATTGTTACCTTGACTAAATGATTGATCATGCGTTCCTAGTTGGAACTAAGAGGTTGGCTAATCGTCTTATTGAAATTGAATGAGACACGTTCATATTAACTATGAACCATTGCAATCGACTAGCCGATCCCGAACATTGGCATATGGACACGTGCAGGCTTCAACTGATTTTCTACAAAAGCGACATATGTACATTACAGTCAAGGCATGATTATTTCGTGGCTAGGTTTGATTGTTGCACTACGCTATGTAAGACATACAACCTAACCGCACGGGCATCGTTGTAGAGTTGTGCATATCGTACTTTGTATGAAAGTACTCATTCTGAATGACCATGATCCACGACATGAGATTTCAATTAACATAGGGACTACTAAGTCAAATAAAATAACGATTGCATAGAGAGAATGGATTTTCGAATTCTTACATGGCAGCCATCATTGGGACAATTAGTGCCCCGACATGTTGGATGGTTCCCACAGATACTGCAAATCTGCCACACGGGCAGGGAGCGGTATATGCTTATATTTATTTACTGTATACTGATAACGGACGTCCCGCTGGGACCCGTCTAATTCATGATTGGCACAATTAATTATTGGGTAGACTAGCCTTGCTTGTACATAGTAAGAACTGAGGAATCCTTATTGCATATTTCTAGCGTAACTTGAAACTTACAGTTAGCAAGTCGTAGTAGTTGCATGACCGTTTAAATTAATTTGTTTGTGTACTGTACCTACTCTGTTAACTACTGAGATGATCAGAATGTCAGAACATGACAGGTCAACTTCTGTCCTTGTTTGGTTGGAAAGTTAGTTTGAAGTGTCGTGATGTTGTGTGAATCCCAGTAGCAAACGGAGACTTATTATTATATTCTTAACTCTTATCACTGGTTTTAGGTTTTGTCATGGCTCGGTTTTAATTGGTTTGGATTGGTTTGGGTTGGTTTGGTTGGGTTTAATAGGTATTGGATCACCATAGTCTATGCTCCACCCTCAACACACCACGTCCCCTCCCTCTTTATAATCCCCACCTACCACTCTCTCTCTCTTCATTACCACCACCATTTATTTTCTTCTCCTTCCTCCACAACTCTCCACCCATAGGCAAGTGCATCTTGCCACTACATGAGAACCCTATTTTCTTGGTCCATTAGCTAGATTAGGACATGGTGATCAACATTAGTTCTTGGCTTTTTGTGATTTGGTATCTCCATTGCTCTAGATCTAAGTTTTCCTATTTTCAGATTTTGCATGGTTTGATCTATTTTAGTTGGATGTTTATGGGTTTTGATGTTTCCATGTGGAAGAGCATTCAGTTTCACTCCAGTTGGAGCCTTGGAAATCCGGATTTGGAGTTCGGATGGCTAAGTTGTGATGCTTTGAAGCTTTGGGTTCATCATGGTGTTCTTGCTGTTTGGAGAAGACAGTGAGCAGTGTGCAGAGCTTCTTAGCTTACGCCACTGAGCCTTGGATACGCTTCCTGTTGGAAGCGTGTCACCTGCGTGCGTGCTTTTGTGCATACGCAGACTTGAGCGTGCGTGACTTTTCATATACGCTGCTCCCTTGAGCGTGCGTGACTTTTCATGTACGTTGCTCCCTTGAGCGTGCGTGACTTTTCATGTACGCTGCTCCCTTGAGCGTGCGTGACTTTTCATGTACGCTGCTCCCTTGAGCGTGTGTGACTTTTTATGTACGCTGCTCCCTTGAGCGTACGTGACTTTTCGCATACGCTGCTCCCTTGAGCGTGCGTGACTTTTCATGTACGCTGCTCCCCTTGAGCGTGCGTGACTTTTCATGTACGTTGCTCCCCTTGAGCGTGCGTGACTTTTCGCGTACGCAGCTTCCCCTGCGTGCGTGACTTTTGTGTACGCTGCCTCATGACCCCTTGCTTAACCCATTGGCTCTTGGAGTTTTGGTCTTATTTCTTTAAATGCTTGGCTCTTCTATAGTCCTGTATATTGATATTTTATTAGATATTTTACGTCCATTTTATATCCTTACGCCTTTTGTCCTGAACTTGATAATCATGAATTTACTGGATATGTTTGGAATTGATAATTGAGCATGACCTGATAAGTGGCCTGTCGTGGCGCACTCCTGACTAGTACACTTTGTATGATAACCTGACCTAATACATCTTGAAAAGCTGTTGCGACGGCTACCTGACATGACATGACCTGTATAATTAATCCTGACACCGTGGGCGATTGTGCTTGTACAAATAATCCAGTCATGTCTTGCATCATGTCTAGGAGGGAACTCCTGAGTACCACGGTCAGGAGTACCTACTGAATTGGACTAAGGTTAATGATTAGTATAATTCACTAGTCATGAAGAGATGTTCCCCAGTTACAGGCGATCCCGTTATCCCGGCCGCAAATGATTGGACTTGTAGCCTGCCGACGAGTAGGGCACATTTCCAGCCCGCTGTTATATGGGGCACCCACCATTGTCACTTAAATGATTGAACTCTATTGTCACTATAATGCATTGTACTCTCTAGATTGTCACTATAATGATTGCCTGGATAACCTGGATAGCTGTAGGGCCTGTGACTACTTGGAGCATCTCATTGCATCTTGCTAGTAACTAGGATTATGATAACCCTAGTTAGTTAATGTAGAAAGCCGTAGGCAATGATTGGCCGTGATTACTTGGATGGAGTCTAGTCCAGTATAGTATTGTCTAGAATTGATTGATTGTAAGATTGTACCAGAATAATTGAAGGATTGTCACTCCAGATTGTCACTATAATGATTGTCACTCCAGATTGTCACTATAATGATTGTCACTCCAGATTATTACTTGACATGATTTCTTATATTTATCTTGCCGATAAATGGTGAGAGAAACCAAGTTCCGTTCAGACGAAGGATTACAACCCCGGTCCTTGTTTGGTTTACGGGTTGTAACCTAGCTATCTGAATAGTCCCATGGTTATCTCATCGTATATCATCCTGACATGCTTTTCCATATGTCCTGTCTTTTAGTGATTCTATGCAAGATTGTCTTTTATAATTACCCATCATGCTTTTTCTTAAATTACTGTCTCTTATTATGTAATTATATTATTGTGCTAATTTGCTGGCTTTGGTTCTTATTTTGTGGCCTCCTTTGTGGCACTTGCTCTTCCTGGGGTCTGACCCAGCTGGTTTTGTATGGCCAGATACCGGAGCAGCAGCAAAGGATCTACCTATCTTCCAGCCCGATGGTGGTCACCAGGCATAACCAGGGCATCGAGTGGGTTTCTTTTGTTCTCCCACTGTAATATTGTAAATTATTCTTTTGAGGCGTTTAGCCGACGAGCAAGTGTTAGCTCGATTGTACTTACTTACTGTCTACCTACGGGCTGTAACATGATTGACAAGCCCCGACGGTTGATCATGTATGACTGAACTCTTGCTAGTCCTCACATTTTGTAACGACTAGCTTCATGATCATCTGGATATATAATGTTTGGGATGCCTTACAATTGTATATTTGGAGATCTGATATCTTGTGATTATTATTAGTTGGTTGAGATTGAGACAATAGGCTATTTTATGACCTTAAGAGACTGATGGATTGTAGTGAAACCCTCACATATCTAGACAGCCGTGACCGTATAGCGGTGTGGATTCCATTCCGTTATACGTAGCTGGCTATGTCTGCCCCCGCTCTCCAGTATTCTGGTTCTGGGGCATGACACATATCGATCTCCCTGAACGAGGACGACGACTCCCAAAGTAGATATTCTCTTCCGATTGTCTTGCAGGCGAACTCTAAGAGCAAAGTACAGACTTTCTCTTAGCTTTTCTGTAGACGAACACCCTGAATCTCTCGTGTGTGCTCTCGTTGTGCCTCCTCCCTCAACACACACACACACATGTTGAGAAACCTATTTTAGGTCATAGTAAAAGTCCTAAAATCCACCACTAAATCTAACCGTCCATCAGTATCCAACGATATAGATTAAACCTAGAATTCGTTCAGCCCCAACAAAATTGAATTTTGACCGAAGTCGGGTAGGTCTCTGCCAAAAGGTTTTAACTCAAATACCCCGAGTTTGGAGCGAACTCGGCTAGGACCGAGTTCGGTCCCTTCATTCCAAACTGGACCCAATAATTCAAGTTATGAGCTTACTGTAGATCGTGCCACGTCCACCAAAGGTGTCTTTTTTTAGAAAAGAGAAAAATAACATGATGATATAGCTAAACTATATAGTTTTGTCATAATAATAATTAGCATCAAATCATGTTTGCTAGTCTGACCATGTTGCACTCGCTACCAAAACAAAGGAGGCTCACGTGGCAATAACCAACTACACATATATGAACATATATGAACGTCAATTTACCATGATATGGTCTGAAGTATACTGTGAATCTTGATTGAGTCTTCTAGAATGTATATCCCACGGTTCTTGTATCAATTTTATTTTTCGATCCAGCAAGATTGATGTAAGGCAAATAGAGCAACATAATATAGAGAAGTCAAAGACAAATTCATAGGTGTCTTGAATATGAATGATACAACATAAAATTTGGGCTTATAAGAATATATAGTTGAATATCCAAATTTTAGTAGCACACCCTGCTACCATAAGCTAAGTTTAACAAAAAAAAAGATAATGAAAGCATCCTAAAGGGGGTGAATAGGGATTAACCAAAAATTAAGCACAATTAAGAAAGAAAATAGGAAATTTAAAAAAAAATGCCATAAATAAGTCAAGAATATTAACACCCTATGTATCCTGATATCCTACGTGATGCACTTCAGTCCCGAAACTGTCTATGAATTTAATCCACTAATATGAGAAATAGTTATACTTGCAAGCTTTGATTCGAAGACCTCATTGACTACTACATATAAGCTTTGATTCGAAGGGTTCGTCGATCTCTACAAAAGCTTGATATCAAGGCTTGGGGAGTTTAACCTCTTACAAAAAATGATGTTGATTTTCTTTCAAAAATTTGAAGATCTTATTTTGTAACTTAATGAAACTTTATCTCAAATAGACTTGGCAAATAAGCTCTAATATATGTGGAGAGGTTTGTATATGATATATGAAAAAGTTAGTCGCCAAGAAGTTGGAATGAATTGGGGAAACTTGGTTTAAATATCACACAAGAATAACCTCTCAAAATATAACTACTATTGTACAAGCAGTATACTAGCCGATATATTGTCAGTATTGTAAATAGTCGTTGCAATGTGAATGATGTGCAAAATTGCCCAAACGATATACATGTCGATATACTGGGTAGTATATTGGGCGTTATACCATCCACCACCCGTTATACTACTAAAATAAATTGTGTGATGTTAGCAGCACAGAAAGCTGTTGGATAGAAATCCAGACCACTATCTATTTTGTAAAGTTGGTTGTTTGGAACAAGTTTTGGGTTTAAATTTTATTTTCCATTTGCCTATTTGAGTTACAATCTTTCCTAGAGACTCATAACAAAATATAAATGAAAGATTATAGTGAACCCGTGCCTTTGATAGCTTGGCTTCATCAACTTTGTTTGACTTATGGCATTTTCTCATGATGGAAATATTTTAAAGCAAATCAAATATGAAAATCTGATTATCTTTCAGGGAACTTTGCACGCCCCTAGAACTCCCACGAGGGGGGCATTTCCCTTGAATCCCCACAAGGGGCATTCCCCTCAACCACTGTTTAGTGACCGGGCATGGGAACCCTCGAAACCTTATCTGTGGACCCGAATATATAGTGGTTAATTCAGAGAAATCATTGGGCTAACATTGTCTTCGCCCCCATCATGATTTCTTTATATGCGTAAATCCATCTTTAATCTTGTTTTTTCTTTTTTCTGCAAAGTAAATGTTAAACGAACCAAGCAACATACATGGAAGCAATGATGATTTCATTAATGCACACTAGGGCTATGCCAAGTTTAAATGTTAACAATATAATGATTATATGAATATTAGTAATTTCATAACAAGAAATTTAATCGACTAATCATAATAAAAACTCTAATTAATCATTGGACTAACAATATCTCCCTTTTTTATTATGGTCGATTGGTTAGGTTTAAGATAGATACAACTGAATCTTATATCACTAATATGTAAAATACTAAAGCACATATTACTAAAAGTAAACATAAACTTCTTATAAACAATAGGCTTCTCCTTGCTATGTAATAAAGGAAATCAATGATAATATAAATTAGAACAAGAGAAAAGCACATATAAGCATGATCAAAATAACATTTAAAAAGGTAAGGTAAGAGGGTAAAGAAGTTTAAAAAATGCTAAGGTGGAGTAGCTTGTCAAACATAAAATAGTTGGTAAATTTGAATAGTCTGAAAATAATATGTAAATGTTTACCAACTAGAAATTTGCAAAAGAAATCCTAAAACACAACAAGATATGAAAGAGAACTCAAAGTTTAGGAAGAAAGAATTTCAATCAAAAGCTATAAGAATTTGTTATTTACCAATATAATAGATAACATTGAAAAGATTATAAGATACAATAAAACCTTTGACTTTGATCAAGGAAATGATTGTGATTCACAATTTGTCCAGATAAATTAGAGGATCAATTCCATATAGAGAAAGCATGATCAATGAAAGAAAAACAAGTTACATACAAGAATCTTACTATTTTGCAAAATCTATCCGCTTACTCGAGTTCATGCATTTGTACTCAATTACCTTAGCATGCTATATGAATATCTTTTTGATATGCATGAAGGTAAAGGAGAAAAATACATGAGAATAAAAAAAAATCAATTTACTTGAGTGCTCCCCCTCAAAGTATTACAAATTTTAACATAAATCATGAATTTTGGGTAAGATAATACAAGGAAAGCCAAAGTGATAGAAGGCAAATAAAATCCATCAAGATAAGCTCGATAAAAGATATTTGGGTAACTCATGCAAGATATACCTGGTTATCCAAGTTCATGCAATTGAAACTCAATTTTTTCCTTATAAAAATCATGTGAAAGAACATGAATAAATGGAGTAAAATCTTTGAGAAAAGAAATTCAATCGAATTTGAATGCTCCTCAAATTATTACCATTCTTGACATAAGACATAAATTTTGATAAAATCGTGTAAGGAAAGCCAAAAAAATTGAAACCAAATAAAAATCATCAAGATAAGATATTAAGTTCATAATTGCAAATTTCAAATTTATACTCCATATATAAGAAAATCTCATGCTATTCTCATAAACTCTCCACACATACTAAAATATTATGAACACAACCAATAAGATATTCAATTGAAAGGTCTGGTTCATAATGTACTAGATATACAACATATAAAAGGATAAAATGTACTAAAGCAATTACTTTGCTCCCCCCTAAAATATGTGTAAAATAATTATATGCATGAAAATGAGAACAACAAGATCAAGGGGAGATCAAAGATATGGATCTTTGTCATGTTCGTTCCCGGATTTCGTATTTTTTGATTTTCGGTATTTAAAAAAATTCTCATAAACAGAGCTTTATACTCTGTTTCATATTTTCACATATTTTGTTTCGAATTTTGAATATTGTATTTTATTTCCATGTGTGAGACTACCCTGGACCAGTAGAAGACCCATTGGCATTGCTATAGACCCGTGCTAGGACCCGTGTGTGGAATGGATTCATCATCCGGTTCACCATTGGACCCTTGGTTTTCTTTAAGTGGCTAAGATTGTTGGGAGAGCCTTGGATTGGTGACTTGGCCCATCCAAAGGCCAAGATTTATTCTCCACCATATGCTAGCCCTCTTCTCTCTCTCCTTATTCATTTCACTCCTTCATATTTTTTTCTTCTTCCTCCCCCTCAACCCAGCCTAGGCAAGTACATTTTGTGCAAATCGAAAAAACCATGACTTTTGTTTGTTTAATTTTTCTTACATTTTTTTGTCTGTAATGTGTACATTATATTATTTACATTTTTAGTACTTGACATTTTCAGATTTGGTGGATATTTTCGAGTAGATTTAAGTTCCAAATTAGGATTTTATGGAAATTAGTGGGAATGATCTTTTAAAACTTAATATTTCTAAAAACTAATTCTCCATGTTGTAGAGAATTCAATTTTGTGCAGTTTTGGCTTTTGAATCACTGGATTTTGAGTTATATTGAAGGTTTTATGGCTAAAACAAATTTTCAAAAATTTTATGTTCTTTGGACCTGCTGTGTTCATGACGATGAGCAGTTTCTCGCACATATTTATGTTACGCGCAGGAATGTTATGAGGCAGAATGGCCATGTGGCTAAAATTTTATGCACGCATGCATAGTAATTATGCATAGTGCGTGCACAGTATTTTTGCATAGTGCGTGCATATTCTGCATAGTGCACGCATAGTATTTTCTGTATAGTATTTCTGTATAGTGTGTGCATAGTATTTTCGGTATAATGTGTGCATAGTATTTTCTACAAAGTGCGTACATAGTGTTCTCTACATAGTGCGAGCATAGTATTTTCTGCATAGTGCATACATAGTGTTTTTCTATAGTATGCACATAGTGTTTTTGCATAGTGGCTCATAGTATTTTCGCATAGTATGTTTTTGCATATTTTGATATTTCTTCAACTATTTGGATTCCTTACATAATGTAATGATTTTTTATATTTTTAGAATGATGTATTCTTCATGTATATGCATGACACGCGATTGTACCGACACCGTGGAACTCATTGTGTGTGCTTAACCTACTGCATTTATGGCATCAGACAATCCAGTGTGAGCATTGGCCAATGTATCTCATGTTGTGAAATACAATAAGATTCGCCAGTGATAACTCGTGAATAGCCCGTACTCATGGCTCATCATTTTAGGTCAATTATCTTGCGATCATGACTTGAGAATCGAGAAGAAAACTTATTGGATAATTGACTAGTAAAACTCACCTAGTATATTGGGAGGGGAGGATAGTCGCACTACAAGTGTAATGCCCATATCTCGTATTACGTATTTGGAATACGTGTACGTATTTTGACCCGTATTGCATGTCTCCCTGCTTGATTTATTTTGGCATTTCATTGATGGGTTTATCTTGGTTCGGTTCGGTTTATTTGACCTTGCTTGTTTTGGTTTATCATGTGGAGAACCACTCCCACCTACCACCACTCCTACCATAAATATCAATCCCACTCTCTCTTTTCCATTATTACTCATTACTCATTTCTTCTTCTCCATCTTTACTCTTCACCAACCTGAGAGAGTGGAGAGCTTAGGCAAGTGCAACTTGCTTCATAGAAGAACTGTCACGACCTGCACCCTTATGAGGGGCACGAGCACGTGGGTACGTCCAGCCTACGCCGCAGTATCGGCGGTAGAACGATGTATATAACGCCTGTAAATACCTACGACTAACAGTTAAAATGTACATGTACAGTATATACTCTCCGAATGGAGGTGACATATCAATACAGTCTCAATTACAGAATAAAACTAAGGTAGATAGCTCAGAAGGAAAGACATATGATAGATGAAAGAGTAATAAGTCCACAGTCTAATACAAGCCCAGATATATACAACATCACAGGGTATCAAAATAGAATATAGAAACTACAGTCTGATAAGCTAGCTGGATCGCAGTCCAGTCAAACCTAGCTAACCTAGACTACTCTGGAAGTACAAAATCTAGTGGCTCTACTATAAGGCCACGATCCAAGGCTACTCCATCTAACTCGAGCCCATAATAGGTTGAGCAGTCCGTATCAGAATCATCTATAATATATCATAACGGTATCCTGTCAGGAAAATGAGCAAGTACAAACACTAACAGCAGTTCCATGTGAATTGACAAGTTCTATAAGAGACAGTATAATGAACTACGAGACAAAGATATATGAAGACTTGGGAACCATTCGGAAGCCGAGTTACAATCCTTAAACCAAACAAGGACCGGGGTTGTAACTCCTCTCCCGAGCAGAACTTAGTCTCCAAATCAAGGTACAATGTAAAGGCATGTAGAGCATGTGAGTAACTGTATATCATGCATGGTGAGAAAGTACTGAATATAGAACAGAACAGAATATATGACAAGAAAAGTAAATATAAAATGTGCCTCGAATATTATAGCCTAATGTGATCGGTATGGGTCAAGAATCAGGCTTCCAGCCGACCGGCTACAAGTACGTGGACTCGGCCCTGCCGGGATGGTAAGCTATGGAGCAAGTTGTAGCACAGGTCAGGCTATACCCATCGTGAGGTGAGGGTATAGCTATGATACAAGTAGTAACTCAAGGTGGGCATTGATCACACTATCTATAATATTCTCCATTCCACGAATAGTATACGGATCCGGACATAGCACGTCATGACGCGGGATTCCCAAGGAGGGGAGCAAGTCCTCTTCAGGAATCGACGTCAATACAAGTACGAGAATCAAGACTAAGCAAGTACCAGTATCCCAAGAAATCCAGGAATGACATCTCATGACAGGAATCCGACAATACTAGTCCGTGAAATATCGTGTCTGAGAATCAAGTAAGACACTATGACTGAATCGGATATAGCAAGTATCAAGACAATAAAAACTATCAGTGAATGTACTCGCATGCTGTCCTGAGCTGTATGGTATATCAATGCTCAGAGCGGTATCAGAAGACCTAAATATGAGATACTGTAAGTTAATTTAGGTTTAAACAAGTTTAGGAATGATTTACAATGAATGATATACAATCTAGGTCAAACTAGGTCTCACTGAGTCACAACAAGTCCTGTCAAGTCAATCTAGGTCAAATCAAGTTATATCAAGTCAATCTAAACCAAACCAAGTCAATCTAGGTCATACCAGTCATCACGGGTCAAAACAAGTCGAAGAAAGTCAAACGGGGTCAAGAGTTGGCCTACAGTTAACTTTTGGTCAACTCTGGTCAACTCTGGTCAACTTTAGGTCAACCCTGGTCAACCCTAGGTCAATGGTGACTAATAGTTGACTTTTGGTCAACTATACAAGTCTAATGAAAATTGGGACTAAATTGGGTAAAGCGTTGACCCATAGTTGACTTTTGGTCTAAAAAGTCAACCGTGGTCAACCGGGGCCAAGACTAGGTCTAGGCGACTATTTCTAACTATTACCAACCTCTACAACCCATATCCAAGTCCATCTTGGACTTCGAATCTCATATCTTGGCCGTAGGCCAATATCCTATTTTACCCTTAAAAAGGGTAAAATTCTAGCTTAGGCAACTATCAAGTTAGCCTACCTACGCTTGGTATTTTGACCCGAGCTCCCTAGGGTAGTAAGGTACTAGCCTATACATATATTACCTACCAAGATACCTAAGTAAAATGGACATCTAGTCCATGTTACGGCCCATTGTCGGTATCTTGAATATTTCAAGATACGGGATGGTACGGCACGATACCGGCGCCCTACAACCCCGATTTCCACCCGGGAGCCTACCCGCAAAATCTAAATCACGTATTCTTGCCCCACGCCAAGTTTCAACTCATTCCGATACTCCGAGCTCCGTTTCGCCCTCTAACTCGATTTTCTCCTATTTCCTATTCTAGTCTTCTTCCTATTCTTCTAACTTCTTCCAATCTTTTCTTCTAACTTATAATTCTTTTCCAACTTCTAATTTCATAAACTTCTTCTACTCTTCTCTACGAATCTATCCATATATAATACATATATGCACTCATCTCTATATATATATATAAATACACTCTCATAACTATATATATATATATATATATATATATATACATATCCATATATATATATATATATATATATATATATATATATATATATATATATAGTTATGTATATATAGTTATGAGAGTGTATTTATATATATATATATAGAGATGAGTGCATATATATATATATATATATATATATATATATATATATATATATATATATATATAAACACACACCCTCACACAACACAAACACACACACAATCTCACCGCTCTCATCCTCATGACACTAATTTCATATCAAATATATACACACACTCACACACATAAATACACATGTATATATATATATATATATATATATATATATATATATATATATATATATATATATATATATATATATACCATTCAAAAAGGATTAAACCCTAATAAATTATTAACCTATTTTTCTAGGGAAAACCTACAAATTTGTGGGCAAATGGTAGAGAATCTTCTCCTCTCCATTTATTGTGTGGGACATGAATGCAAAAGAGAAATTAATGAAGAGTTAAAAACATACCTAACAATGGGTTCTCTCTTGAAAAAAGCTTGGAAGAAAGAAAAAATGGAGATGGAGAAGTTACTTGGTGGTGAAGGAAAGAGAGGGGGGGGGCTATAGGTGGCCGGCCAAAGCATGGTGGTGAGGGGCACTTGTAATTACAAGTTTGTCCCTCCCTAAGCCTAATGTTAAATTAAATCCAATTTAGGTTTAGGAAGTTGCTAAAAATAAATAAAAATCATAATTAAACTAAATTACTCATTGGGGACTAGTCCAAACTCTTAAACCCTAAAGTTTAGTGTGGTGGGCCATGGTTAGCTAACAGGCTAATTACAGCTCAAGTCGAAATTCACCGGGGTCCCGAACTAACTCGAAATGCGATGAAATTCGAACTCGACTACTATAATAATTAAATAATAATATTCATGAAATAAAATTCTCAAAAATATTATAAAATAGAAAATTACCATTTTATCCCTAACTGGAAAAAGTGAGGGTGAAGTGGGGGCTGACTTGGACTGGTGGATAGACACTGGTGCGACCTGCCATGTCTGTTCAGACAAGGACTGGTTCGTCTCTTATGAGCCAACTTCAGAGAAGGTCATAATGGCAAACCAGGCACAAGCTGAAGTACTGGGTATCGGGACGGTGGAACTGAAACTCACATCGGGGAACACTCTGACGCTTCAAGGTGTGAAGCATGTTCCAGTAATTGCTAAGAACCTGATCTCTGGAAGTCTGCTCTGCAACGCAGGCTTGAGGATGGGCATCAATGCTGGCCAGTTGGTGATGTCCAAGAAGGGTACATTCTTCGGGAAAGCTTTCCAAACTGAAGGAATGTACAAGATTCAGCTTGTTGTAACCCAGCATGATAATATAAATGCAATCACTTTTTCTGATTATTCTCTTGAGTTGTGGCATAATAGGCTAGGACATGTTCATTGTAAAAGGATTTACAGAATGTCTAGTCTAGGACTTATCTCCAAGTGTGGGGGTAAGGTAGAGAAATGCGAAGTATGTGCTCAGACGAAGATCACAAGGAAACCCTTTCACAGGGTCCATCGAAGCACAGATCTTCTGGAGTTGGTTCACTCAGATATCTGTGACTTCAAACAATTCTCTACAAAGGCCGGGATGAAGTATTTCATTACTTTCATCGATGACTTCTCAAAGTATGCTTTCGTCTACTTGCTCAAGTCTAAAGACGAAGCATTCGAGAAGTTCAAGGAGTTCAGGACCGAGGCTGAGCGGCAAACTGGATAACAAGTCAAGAGGTTAAGGAGTGATCGAGACGAGGAGTATCGGTCTCATGAATTCTTATCATTCTGCAAAGAACATGGAATCATCAATGAGACAACGGCTCCGTACTCTCCTCAATCCAACGGAGTAGCAGAAAGGAAGAACAGAACGTTGACAGAGATGATGAACTCCATGCTGTTGACTGCGGGTCTTCCAAAGTGCTACTGGGGAGAAGCTGCACTAACGGCAACGTTCATTCTGAACAGAGTGCCATATGCAACTTCCGACATAACTCCTCATGAACTCTGGTTCAAAGTCAGACCTAACTTGAATGTCATTCTGTCACGCCCCGATTCGGAAATCGTTCGCCTCCGCTTAGATTCATGCCGAATCGTTCGTCCTCGCTAAGGCGTGATGCCGTACAAGTCTGGAATTGCACTTGTACAAGGCGTGCTCGTGTTCCTTTTATAAAAGAGACATTTTGAATAGAGATTCGCAGCGGATGATAAAGAAGTTTTGGCAACACAGATATGATCTGAAATAAGTTCTTTATTGATATCTTTGAAATTACATTGCATAAACATAAGGCTCTCAAACAGCCGAGATGAAAGGCCAAACTTGGCTACAACTTGTAGAAATATTGAAATGAGATACAACTTGTTCCATACATCATATCCCTTTATTAATAATGCGGCAATAACCACCTTCAGCAAAATGCCTTCTTCTTCAAGTGGAAACTTCAAGATGTAGGAAGCTTCTAAAGAGTCGGACAGCAAGCCTTCAGCGTCTATGATTATCCACTAGGTTCCCGGCACCTGTGGAGACGAGGGTCAGTACATTGCCACATATGTACTGGTGAGCGGCCGTAACCAATCTCACCATAAATCAACAGTAGAAAAATTACATGAATGTTCATTATTGATTTGTATTCTTTCTATCTTGCCTTAGGGTCCATTAACAATTCATATATTTGATGAGAAATATAAGAAGCATACAGTGATGTTAGAAATATAAGCAATTCATGTTGATCTAACATAAGCAGTTCATATTGATCACCAATTTGGTGAATCTTACCCACGGTCGATAGCCATCCCTGTACATATTTATGAATGCCACTTACTCTGCCTGCATAAGACAATGTTAGCTATGCCACCTGTCTATATGAAGGTCACTGGCGACACGCCATCTTGGACCGTCTTACTTGGTACAACGCCGCCCTTTCAGTGCGGGTAGCTAGCCCCACTGCAAGTCCCGTTTACCGATGCCAGTACGTCGGCATAATTTCTTGTTCCCCCTAGGACGAACCGGGTCCGTGGCCGCGGATTACCGTTCTGGGAACTACCTTGTATACAAGTTGTCCATGACCATGCATGCAATGCAACTTAACTAATAAGAGACACGACATGCATGATGATAGAATCTTCCACACATATTCATAGTTCTCATTTCATCTTGCCATTTTCCCATCTTTCCATCTTACCAACTTGCCTTGAGCCATAGGCTCGTATATTCGTTCATCCAACCAAGGGACTATTCATTTGTAACCCATTCTTTCGAACCGAAGTCCGATATACTTACCGCCCAATACTTGGGTCTTTGCATCACCTGTTAAACAATTCATATAGCATACGAGCATCATTCGATTTGCAACATAAGCCTAGCCATGTGATAATTTATCTTTCATTATCTTTTCTGTATTATTACTAGGCATCTTTTATTAAGCACCGAACGCAATAACAAGTCTACCATTGTTATGTGCGAAGATCAAGGATCGTCGAAGGATCAAAGCCACTCACTTGTTGGTGAATTGCCGAGAGAAAGAGGTCTTCCACGCAACGTCACTCTAGGTTCACCGCGTTAGCACCTGCATTGGCACCAACATCTGGTCAGCATACTTCTTCTCTTTCTCTCAGTTATTCGATATGAAATGCGTAGACGGTGAAAGTAAATCCATGAAAACATTCATCGAAAACAATCACGAAAATGCACACAAAAGCCAACAGCAAAAGCGACATCGAAAACCAGCAGGGCAACGGTCTCGGGGCAAGCGACTCTTATATAGAACTCTTCCCCCAAGACGCGCGCCACTGCATCTTGGGCATCATTTCAAAAGAGTCCAATCCATAACGAGGAAAGGGTCTCAATTTATTATCCCGCGATCCTGGTAAAGTTTCCCCAATTCTCATCCGACTCGGCCATTCGGTCGCTAGCCCGCACCGTGCTCCGCAATGGATTCAGGGCATTACATATTAATACACTAACAAAAAGTTTCGTCCTTGAAACTTAAACACAAACCCACCTAGGTCAAACAACGAAGGAAACTTTTCCTTCACCTCTGCCTCAAGTTCCCATGTCGACTCTTCGACGGAATGATTTTGCCAAAGCACTCGAACCAAAAAAACAACTCGGTTCCGCAAGATTTTATCTTTCCTATCCAAGATCTGCACGGGTTCCTCCACATAAGACAAGTCAGCTTTTAGCCCTAACGAACTGAAGTCTACCACGTGGCTTGGATCGTGTACATACTTCCGTAGTTGGGAAACATGGAAGATATCGTGCACTCCATCCAATGCCGGTGGCAACGCGATCAGATAGGCGACAGGGCCGACTCGCTTAAGAATTTCAAACGGGCCAACAAATCTTGGACAAAGCTTCCCCTTCGCACCGAATCGCATAACTCCGCGCATCGGTGACACCTTCAGAAATATGTGATCGCCCACCATAAATTCCAATGGTCGTCGATGAGTATCCGCATAACTCTTCTGCCGACTTTGTGCCATACGTAACTTCTCCCCAATCATGCGGACCTTCTCGACGGCCTGTTCCACCATCTCCGGACCAAGTACCTGTCGTTCACCGACTCCATCCCAACAAATCGGAGACCGACACCTTCGCCCGTACAGTGCTTCATACGGAGCCATTTCTATACTGGACTGGTAACTGTTGTTGTAGGCAAATTCTGCTAGCGGCAAGTGAGTATCCCAACTAGTCTTCAGATCAATAGTACAAAGCCGTAGCATGTCTTCAAGTATCTGATTCACCCTCTCGGTCTGGCCATCGGTTTGGGGATGGTATGCAGAACTAAATTTCAATTGTGTTCCCATGGCAGCATGCAAACTGACCCAGAAACGCGATACAAATCGCCCATCCCGATCCGACACTATTGATGCTGGCACTCCATGCAGTCGGACGATTTCATCCACGTATAGCTGAGCCAACCGGTCGACGCTCCATGTGGTTTTCATTGCGAGAAAATGTGCAGATTTGGTTAATCGATCAACGATGACCCAAATTGCATCATTCCCCCGCTGCGTCTTCGGCAAGCCAACTATAAAATTTATGGTTATATGATCCCATTTCCATTCTGGGATCGCGAGGTTCTGCATCTCCCCGCCGGGCCTCTGGTGTTCCACTTTGACTCGTTGACACGCTAAGCATCGCGAGACAAAGAGAGCCACATCTCGTTTCATGCCGTGCCACCAGAAGGTCGTGCACAAATCTTTATACATTTTTGTACTTTCCGGATGTAAGGAATACTTGGCGTAATGGGCCTCCGTCAAGATTTCCTTCCGGAGCTCTTCATCCTTCGGGACACATAGCCTTCCCTTGAGTCGCAATGATCCGTCCTCGTGCCTGGTGAAGTCACTGGCTTCACCCTTTTCCACTATTCTGCCAATCTTAATTAAGAACTCATCTGTCCTCTGTGCCGTCTTTATCTTTTCTAACAAACTCGGCTCAAGTTGAAGTTGAGCCAATTGTGCATTTCGGCCACGAATCTGGAGCTCAATTCCCATGCTTTCCAATTCCTCCAATATTCGTTTGTCAACACTGAGTGATCCCACAAAGTTTCGACTCAACGCGTCCGCCACTACATTGCCTTTTCCTGGGGTGTACGCGATCGTCAAGTCATAATCTTTTATAAGCTCCAACCAACGTCTTTGCCGCAAATTTAAATCCTTTTGAGTAAAAATGTACTTCAGGCTCTTATGGTCGGTGAAGATCTCGCAAGCTACTCCATACAAGTAGTGCCTCCACAATTTCAATACAAACACTATCGCTGCCAATTCCAAATCATGTGTTGGATAATTTTTCTCGTGCGGCTTAAGCTGTCTTGAGGCATAAGATATCACTTTCCCTCTCTGAGTCAACACACATCCCAAACCCAATCCGGACGCATCGCTGTATATCTGGAATCCCTCGACGCCGTCTGGAAGTGTAAGGATTGGAGCTGATACGAGACGTTGCATCAGATTTTGAAAGCAAGCCTCGCACTCATCAGTCCAATCGAATGCAACTCCTTTCTGGGTTAGTCGAGTTAAAGGCGCTGCCACTTTTGAAAAATCCTTGACAAACTTCCTGTAGTAGCCTGCCAAGCCGAGGAAACTTCGGATCTCGCTCGCCGACGTGGGTTGCTTCCAATCCACTACGGCTTCAATTTTCTTTGGGTCAACGGACACACCTTCCGCCGAGATAACGTGCCCTAGGAACGACACGCTACTCATCCAAAACTCACATTTGCTTAGCTTGGCATAAAGCTGATTGTCCCGTAGAGTCTGTAACACTGTCCTCAAATGTTCTGCATGGTCTTCTCTGTTCTTCGAGTAGATTAGGATGTCGTCGATAAACACGACCGCAAATTTATCCAAAAAGGGCCGGAAGACTCTGTTCATCATATCCATGAAAGCGGCAGGAGCGTTGGTCAGTCCGAAGGGCATGACCAAGAATTCATAGTGTCCGTATCTGGTTCGGAATGCGGACTTAGAAATGTCATCTGGTTTGATCTTTAACTGATGGTAGCCTGAGCGAAGATCAATCTTTGAAAATACAGACGCCCCTTGCAACTGATCGAAGAGGTCGTCTATTCGAGGCAACGGATACTGGTTTCAAATTGTAACTTTATTTAGCTCGCGGTAGTCGATGCACAGCCGCATCGATCCATCTTTCTTCTTCACAAATAGCACCGGAGCACCCCATGGTGAAACACTGGGTCTGATGTATCCCTTGTCTAATAATTCCTGTAGCTGTACTTTGAGTTCCTTCAATTCAGCAGGCGCCATTCTGTATGGTGCCCTTGAGATCGGACGAGCATCTGGAAATGTATCGATAGTGAATTCAATCTCTCGGTCCGGAGGTATTCCGGGTATCTCGTCAGGAAACACATCAGGAAATTCTGCCACGACTTCAGTGTTAGCTGAGTCTGCACCATTCTTGCGTGTGTCTCGAACAGAAGCAAGGTACCCTTCGCAGCCAGAATGAAGCAATCGCCGGGCCGTAGTAGCTGAAATCACCATCGAAGCCTTCGCCGACGAACTGGCCGAGTAAGAGAATTCTGTTCCCCCAGGTAGGCGAAACATAACTCGCTTCTTCGCACAGTCAATCGTCGCATAACATGCACTTAACCAATCCATTCCCAAAATGATATCAAAATCTTTCATATCAAGCTCGACTACATCTAATGGTAGCTTTCTCTTCCCGATACATATGTAACCATCCCTACACATCATGTTAGTAGGCATCTCCACTCCTGATGGAGTACTAACACTAAGATATACATCCAACATTGTCATTTTTATTTCATGTTCCTTAACATAGTCTTTAGATATAAAACTATGTGAAGCACCAAAATCAAATAAAGTACGTGCAGGAATGCCATTAAATAATAATATACCTGTCACGACAGTATCTGATGCAAATGATGCTTCCTTCTGAGTCAATGCAAAGACTCGGCCCTGGGCACCGGGCCTCTGATTTTGTTGTGGCTGAGGCGGTCGTGGTGCCTGTCCACGATTCTGTTGATATTGTTGGTGATGCTGCTGCCTTGGAGGGTTCTGGTTGCCCCTTCCTGGACAATTACGAGACATATGGCCAAATTGACCACACCTATAGCATCCTCCCTCCAAGACCTTACAGTCGTTAGCAAAGTGCCCTTTGTTGTGGCACTTGTTGCAGTACGGCCCAACCGGATTGAGTCGATGATAGCCACCGTAATTCTGACGCTTTGGCGCCTCATATCTGCCACCGTTGTTCGGTCTCTTGTTATGCAAATTCTGTACCGACGCTTGCACTAGCGCCGTCGCAGGATAGTGTGGGTCCAATTCCTTCGCGTGCTCATAAGACTCCTGAAAAGTCTTATATTTCTAAACCACAACTTGAGCCTTCAGAGCAGGCCTCAAGCCCTGCTCAAACCGACGAGCCTTAGATGCATCGTCAGTAAACTTCGTGATCGCATACTGAGACAGTCTAAAAAACTCTGCTTCATACTCCTTCACCGTCATGTTCCCCTGTTCGAGCTTCTGGAACTCCAATTCCTTAGCTCGCTGCTCAGTCGAAGAGAAGTACTGAGCCAGAAATGCCTCGCGGAACATCAGCCAAGTGATTTTCGTTGTTCCATTCACTCCCGCAAGAATTCTTTTCTGACTTTGCCACCAGTAGTGTGCGTTGGAAACCAGCAGTAGTTTCACACACGAGACCCTCTTAGATCCAACAATACCCAAAGCTTCCAGGTGGTCTTCCACTTCAACTAGCCAATCCATAGCAATGGTGGCTTCCTCTGTCCCTTTGAATTCTTTGCTGCAGATTTTCTTAAACTTTGTAATGTCGGCCACAGCAGTGGTCTTCTTAGCCGCCGGGGGTTCCTCTGCCTCCACTAGTTCGCTCTCTCGGGAGACTGGAGTGCCTTGAGCCCCATTGTTCACCACTGTTCGGACCAACTGTTGCAGGGTATCTAGCTGCTTCTGTTGGGCCTCGAATTGCTTCGTGTTCTGCCTCTGCTGGCTCTCCATCATAGCCAGCATCCTCTCCATAGGGTCGGTTGAGGCTACCACCCTTGAGCTACTCGCGTTGTTTGTCGCACCCGCCTTTGTCATCTCTGCAAAACAGAGGAGCTTGTTAGTCTCATAATATATTTATGGACTTATTGTATGGAACATCTCATTTCGGGACATTTAAAACCAAAGTTGTTCGAGAAGCAATAAAGCTTGTGTAATTTTCGAAATCTTTAAAACCAAAAAATTCCCAAGGATGTAAAGCCGTGCTCTGATACCAAACTGTCACGCCCCGATTCGGGAATCGTTCGCCTCCGCTTAGATTCATGCCGAATCGTTCGTCCTCGCTAAGGCGTGATGCCGTACAAGTCTGGAATTGCACTTGTACAAGGCGTGCTCGTGTTCCTTTTATAAAAGAGACATTTTGAATAGAGATTCGCAGCGGATGATAAAGAAGTTTTGGCAACACAGATATGATCTGAAATAAGTTCTTTATTGATATCTTTGAAATTACATTGCATAAACATAAGGCTCTCAAACAGCCGAGATGAAAGGCCAAACTTGGCTACAATTTGTAAAAATATTGAAATGAGATACAACTTGTTCCATACATCATATCCCTTTATTAATAATCCGGCAATAACCAACTTCAGCAAAATGCCTTCTTCTTCAAGTGGAAACTTCAAGATGTAGGAAGCTTCTAAAGAGTCGGACAGCAAGCCTTCAGCGTCTATGATTATCCACTAGGTTCCCGGCACCTGTGGAGACGAGGGTCAGTACATTGCCACATATGTACTGGTGAGCGGCCGTAACCAATCTCACCATAAATCAACAGTAGAAAAATTACATGAATGTTCATTATTGATTTGTATTCTTTCTATCTTGCCTTAGGGTCCATTAACAATTCATATATTTGATGAAAAATATAAGAAGCATACAGTGATGTTAGAAATATAAGCAATTCATGTTGATCTAACATAAGCAGTTCATATTGATCACCAATTTGGTGAATCTTACCCACGGTCGATAGCCATCCCTGTACATATTTATGAATGCCACTTACTCTGTCTGCATAAGACAATGTTAGCTATGCCACCTGTCTATATGAAGGTCACTGGCGATACGCCATCTTGGACCGTCTTACTTGGTACAACGGCGCCCTTTCAGTGCGGGCAGCTAGCTCCACTGCAAGTCCCGTTTACCGATGCCAGTACGTCGGCATAATTCCTTGTTCCCCCTAGGACGAACCGGGTCCGTGGCCGCGGATTACCGTTCTGGGAACTACCTTGTATACAAGTTGTCCATGACCATGCATGCAATGCAACTTAACTAATAAGAGACACGACATGCATGATGATAGCATCTTCCACATATATTCATAGTTCTCATTTCATCTTGCCATTTTCCCATCTTTCCATCTTACCAACTTGCCTTGAGCCATAGGCTCGTATATTCGTTCATCCAACCAAGGGACTATTCATTTGTAACCCATTCTTTCGAACCGAAGTCCGATATACTTACCGCCCAATACTTGGGTCTTTGCATCACCTGTTAAACAATTCATATAGCATACGAGCATCATTCGATTTGCAACATAAGCCTAGCCATGTGATAATTTATCTTTTATTATCTTTCCCGTATTATTACTAGGCATCTTTTATTAAGCACCGAACGCAATAACAAGTCTACCATTGTTATGTGCGAAGATCAAGGATCGTCGAAGGATCAAAGCCACTCACTTGTTGGTGAATTGCCGAGAGAAAGAGGTCTTCCACGCAACGTCACTCTAGGTTCACCGCGTTAGCACCTGCATTGGCACCAACATCTGGTCAGCATACTTCTTCTCTTTCTCTCAGTTATTCGATATGAAATGCGTAGACGGTGAAAGTAAATCCATGAAAACATTCATCGAAAACAATCACGAAAACGCACACAAAAGCCAACAGCAAAAGCGACATCGAAAACCAGCAGGGCAACGGTCTCGGGGCAAGCGACTCTTATATAGAACTCTTCCCCCAAGACGCGCGCCACTGCATCTTGGACATCATTTTAAAAGAGTCCAATCCATAACGAGGAAAGGATCTCAATTTATTATCCCGCGATCCTGGTAAAGTTTCCCCAATTCTCATCCGACTCGGCCATTCGGCCGCTAGCCCGCACCGTGCTCCGCAACGGATTCAGGGCATTACACATTCGAGTGTGGGGGTGTCTGGCTTATGTGAAGCTCCCGGATCTGAAGATTCAGAAGCTGGGGACAAGGACTACGAAGGCAATCTTCTTGGGGTATGCCGAGAAGAGTGATGCTCGGAGATTCCTTGATATTGAGTCAAACCATATCATCGAATCTCGCGATGCTGAATACTTTGAAGACAAGTTTGCAAAACACAAGAATATTGTTCTCGCGGATCTTCCAGAGAATGATGAGGGTACAAAGCAGACAGAAGTCTTTAATGAACCAGTAGTCCAAGATGAAGCTGTCGTCAAGGAGACACCAGCTGAACCAGAACTCGCTGAGCCGTCAACTAAGCGAACGAGGAGGCCGAAAGACTTCGGAGATGACTTCGTCACCTATCATGTGGAAGCAGATCCGCTTACCTATGATGAGGCGATGAAGACCAGAGATGCTGTATTCTGGAAGGAGGCGATAGACAACGAGATTGACTCAATCACCTCCAACAACACATGGGTATTGGTTGACCTGCCAGAAGGAGCAAGACCCATCGGATGCAAATGGATCTTCAAGAAGAAGATGAAAGCAGATGGAACCATTGACAAGTTCTAGGCCAGGCTAGTGGCCAAGGGGTTTGCTCAGAAGCAGGGGATCGACTACTTTGACACTTATGCTCCAGTAGCTCGGATGACAACCATCAGATTGTTAATTGCTCTAGCAGCAATACACAAGCTGGTGATACATCAGATGGATGTGAAAACGGCATTCCTTAATGGCGAGCTGACCGAAGAGATCTACATGCAACAACCAGAAGGTTTTGTCGTCAGAGGTCTGGAAGACAAAGTCTGCAAGTTGATGAAGTCTCTGTATGGTTTGAAACAAGCTCCCAAAATGTGGCATGAGAAGTTTTACAAGGTGATAAGGTCAAATGGCTACAGGGTCAGTGAAACAGACAAGTGTGTCTATACGAAGTTTGCTGACGGAAGAGGAGTAATCGTTTGTCTTTACGTGGACGACATGCTAATCCTAGGTACGAATTTAAGCTGCGTCACAGAGACAAAGAAATTTCTCTCGACCAAGTTCAGTATGAAGGACTTGGGGGATGCCGACGTAATCTTGGGGCTCAAGATCATCCGGACAGGCACTGGAATAGCGCTGTCACAATCTCATTATATTGAGAAGATGCTCACTCGCTACGGGTATCAAGATCTTCCTATAATTGATACACCGTACCGGAGTGATCAGAAGCTGGAGCCTAATTCGAGGTAAAGCGTCAGGCAGTTGGAGTACGCTAGCGTCATCGGAAGCTTGATGTACGCTACTACAGCCACAAGGCCTGACATAGCTTTTGTCGTGGGAATGCTGAGTCGGTTCACTAGCAATCCAGGCGTTGAGCACTGGAAAGCTGTGAAGCGTGTTATGAGATATCTCAAGAAAACTCAGACATATGTACTTTTCTACAGCGGAGATCCGTCAGTAGTGGAAGGCTTCAGTGATGCTAGCTGGTGTTCAGATATGGAGAGCGAGTATTCCACAGGTGGATTCATATTCGCCATGGACGGAGCTGCTATATCGTGGAAGTCGAAGAAGCAGACTATGTTATCTCGCTCCTCCATGGAATCTGAATTCTTTGCATTGGATGCTACTACAGAAGAAGCAGAGTGGCTTCGGGAGCTCATGTATGATCTTTCGGTGGTTGGGGCTCAGATACCGTTAATACCGATATACTGTGACAACCAGGCGGCAGCAGCAGTGGCATCAAATGAAATCTTCAACGGGAAGAAGAGAACGGTGCGGTTGAAGCACAGAGCAGTACACGATCTTATCAAGAGAGGTATTATTGTAGTGATTGATGTTCGGAGTCAGGAGAACCTGGCGGATCCGTTCACCAAGGGCCTCAAGCGCCAGCTGGTCGATGACACAGCTTGTAAAATAGGTTTGAAGGCATTCTGATAGTGTATCTTTGTAATCCTACCATAAAGTTTTATGCTATTAGTTCAAAGAGAAATCTACTAGGCATCTAACTTTTAGTTCAAAGGAGGATCACTGACTGGGAAACTATCAGGTAACAGTGGGTACTTGTTCTCTGGAACATGGAAGGGATACGGACCCATAACCACTGTTGTCTACTATGTATTTTCTGCGGAAAAAACAGATCCTGTGGAAGGTTGGCTTAAACGCCTTAATGAGTTCTCAGGCAGAGTGAATGTCTGGTGTGCTTTACAGGAAGCACGGTAGAGCAGCACTACAAGGAGTAAAACTCCATGCTACAGTGGGGTGACTCCACCATGAGGTTTCCAGGTAGGGGTAATGCCTCGGCTTTGCAAGCCAAGTCACAGCGGAGTAGCGCCGCAAATAGGCAGGTAGCCTAATGCTGTATGATAATCGTAATAAAGAGAAGTAGACAGCACTACAAAGATGACGATGTCCTCATGTTACAGTGGCATGACACCACGAAGAGGTACCAGGTAGGGTAAAGCCTCGGCTTTGCGAGCCATATCATAGCGGCGTAACACCGCACGGAAGCGCAAGGCTTCATGCTGGGTAGTTTGGCACTACAAAGAGGCCTGTGACCTCATACTACAGTAGTATGACACTACGATGAGGTACCCAGGTGGGATAAAGTCTCGGCTTTAAGCCATGTCATAGCGGCGTAGCACCGCAAAGAAGTGCAATGCTTCATGCCATGACTCTTTATAAAGAACTCACCTATAGTGTATGGACAGAGATATCAGGCCGTCTCTTGAGGGTAAACTTGTAGACGCCCAAAAATTATACACTGAAACCAGGCTGGCACAAGGCCTTCAATGTGCAGCCAGAAGCACAGTTGATGTCATTATGTGAGTAGGAAGAATTGCAGTTATGGTGTAGAATTCAAGGCTTAGTCCATTCTTGTATCATGCTGTTATTTGACCTATGCGGGAAGATTCAAGTCGTAGCGACATCTCTCCTAATGCATGATGGGCAGTCACTGTGGGGAACGCTCAACCCATATATTGAGATATGTGGGGGATTGTTGGTGTTTTTGCCTTTGGACTAGAAAAGATAGTCCCACATCGGCTACACCAAATGGTGAGTATCTCAATATAATGCATTGCTTGTGTTGAGGTGTGCACATGAGGTGTAGTGGGACACAAGTTTGTGCCATGTGGGAGTATTTTCCTAGAAGAAAAAAGGATTAACTCCAACAAGGATGCAAGTTAATTTTTGTTGTGCGGACTCGGACTCGGACGCGGACTCCAGGATTGTCTCGTGCATGCACGGGAGTGTTCGGGGGGTAGGCGTGGACTGGCACACTTCTATGCTGATTGTGGGATGATCTAAAATATCAAACTCTATTTTTGAGTATTGGTATTTTAGTCCCACATCGGATAGGAGAAGAGGTGAAGTCTCAACTCCACTCTATAAATAGAGCCCCTTGACCTCCTTTGAAAAATGCACCAAGAAGAGAGTTAAGGGAGTCTGTAAAGTCCAGGAAGCCCGTTCAAGTCTCAAATATTGACTTACGAGCGTTCCAGAAGTTCTTCGTGAACTTGCTGGTTCCTGGAAGCTGTTCGTGCTCGTGTGGGGCGAATAAAGCTTTGAGCAACGGTGGTTCATTCACCCCAGCATCTCATTCTCGCCTGTCATCGCTGCTGTTGCCTTTCACAGTAACTTCTTTTTAGAAGCTCTACTGCCGATAGTCGCTTGCACAAAAGTCTCTTTAGATTTTTTGTGTATTACGTAGAATTTTTTTAGATCCTCGTAATTCAGAATCCTCCAGGATCTCTGTTGCACATCTTCTTTAAGGTGTTGCATTTGAAACGTTGTCTTTACAATTGTTTCAGTTTCAGAATTTTTCCATCGAAAATTGTGCCTCGGCACTAACATTAATTTCTCAATTTCTTTACTTTGGAATTCCGAGAATCTGATCATCTCAGTGATTCTCAATTTACTTATTTTATTTTCACGTCTTTGACTGAGGATTTGCATGCCGTTTGACGACCTAGTATTGTTCACTAGATTTGTTAACATACTTCCAAGGAGCTGCTATTGTACATTGAAAAAAAGCTGGATAACAAGAACGAGATACGACGATTGAAGGCAATCATATTGAAATCAGATTTTCTTATCATCATTTCAGGTATATAAATATATAATTATAATTGGGTTAATAGTTGTAATGGACAGAATAGTCCATTTCGAATTTATAGTTTACCCATTTGAATAATATTAATTTTATTTTGCCAATTATGACCTGTGATAAGCTATCCTAGAACTTTACGGACGACAATCGCGAATATGGGTACTGGAGTATTCGTATGTCGCGTAGCCTGGGAATGATGTTACGTACTCGGCTCGCCGTACTCTGGAAGCGGGGCGTGACACTTTTCAATTATAAATACTCTCTTTTTTGTGCTCTCGGACAGAGAGCATATACACAGGGAGCATACACACCATTTAGCCATCTCGTAATCATCAATCTAAGCACCATTCATTCTACGCCTTCCTCATCATTTAACCTGCGGAAACGAATTGATGGAAGAAAAAAAGAAAAGAAAATGTAACTTACAACAACTATGGTGGTGGTTGCTATCTTCTTCTTTTGTACAGATTAATCTTTAATTGTTTTTTTTTTCTGGTGTAAATAGCACTCAACCTTCTGATACGATGCAGTTAGGTTCATCGGTGCTGTCATGGCCAGGACCAGAGTAAAAAAACAAAGTTGATATTATGCTGATATAAATATTTGCTCTTATTGGATTGCTGGATGATATTCTTGCTCTTCGGAATCTGGTACCATTTGTCAAAGTAACTAAGCTATCAATGTCTTAGTCATGGTATTTTTTTTTTTTCCGGAAAAGCTTTTTGGCTCGTGCTGGCCTACGTCGACGTGACGGACGGTCATTGTCCTCCCCTTTCTTAATCTAGAAGAAACCAATGGCTGCCTGTCATGCAGCGCGGACCAGCAACCTAGCAGCGCTCATATTTTTTTCCTTTCCCTCTAGTGTGGCAGTTCTCTCTCTCTCTCTCTCTCTCAGCAAGCATTGGTCAGAATATAAAAATTGGCTAGAGTAACCACCAATCGTCAACGACGATAGGTAGGTAGAAATGACCCTTAAGAGTTGGAAGAGGCAAGCACTTCCTCATTCATTGGATTGAAGCAGACGATCAATCCCACCCAGCTATAGGAGGTGGGCAAGTATGAAGTGCTCTCCAACACGTAATTAAAAATATATATGAAAATTCATTTAGGCCTATCACTCTGTTCTTTGTTCAGATGCTCAAGGGAGTGACAGGCACGTAAGCTGATCGATAGCAGTCCAACAATGCTCAATTTCGATATGTAACAAAGGACAATATACCACTAAAACAGGTGGTTATGATTAGACATGCACATGCCAAGTACAGCCAGACGCAGAGCTCAGGAGTGTATCATGATCTTCTCTACTGGGAACAGACATCTGGCTAGGGGTGAGCACATTTCGGTTTTTCAACCGAAACCGACCCGACCCGACCCGTTTAGAGCAATCGGGTCGGTTTTATTGCAAATGGGTCGGAGATCGGTGCTGTAAAAAGAAAAAACGGATTATCGGTTCGGATTACGGGTCTGGATAACGGTTCCCGACCCGAACCGAAAACCGATTTATTATTATTTTTTAATTAGTAAATTACTAAATTACCCTTACAAAAACCCTAAATATAAAAGTGAGCGTTTCTCTCTCTCTCCTCTCCTGTACTCATTCTCATTCACTCACACCGCCGCTTCGAGAACCCTCTGGCCTCTTCGAGGCTCTGAGCGACTGAGCGGCTGAGCCTCTCTCTCTCCGAGTCTCTGTCTCTCTGTCTCCTGCTCTCGTCGAGAGAGAAGAACCCTCTCCGAGTCTCTGTCTCTCTCTCTCCTGCTCTCGTCGAGGCTCTCGTCGCCGGCTCGCCGCTGCCTCTCTCGTCTACATCTGACCTAGATCTCTAAAGATCGGACCTAGATCTTTAAAGATCGGACCTAGATCTGTAAAGATCGGACCTAGATCTTTCAGATCTAACCTAGATCTCTCAAAGGGGGCCGTTCGTCACAGATCTGACCTAGATCTGGTAAAATTTTACTTTGTCTCTCGTTTTTAATTTTTTACAGTAAATTTTTGAGTTAATTTAATTTTTCCCCTAATTTTTTACAAATCTAACCTAGATTTCTTTTCATGGCTCATGGCTTGTTCAGGAAAAGTGCTCACTTGGTGTCTTGCTCACTTGCTGTGCTGTCTGAAATATTGGTTATTTATAATAACCACTCTCGGAGTCGAACTCACTCACTGTAAGCTATTTTCTTCCTTAACAGTCTCTCGAACTTGAATCCGAGTCTTTAATATGGAAAAATTGCAGGGTTGCTTGCTAAGTTTGCTGCCAAAATTTGCCAATACAAAAAAAGCGAGAAAAAAATTCTCTCTTAGCTGCCAAAATTTGCCAATGCAAAAAAAAAAGGGATTGTTAGCACTTTGCATTGTTAGCAGTTTACAAGTTTGCAAGTTTATAATTGTGTGCACTATAATTTTATCAGTTTGCACTTTGCATTGTGTGCACTATAATTTTATCAGTTTGCACTTTGGATTGTTAGCAGTTTGCACTTTGCATGTGTTGGACTTTTCATTGTTAGCACTTTGCATTGTTAGCAGTTTACAAGTTTATAATTGTGTGCACTATAATTTTATCAGTTTGCACTTGGCATTGTTAGCAGTTTAATAATATGTGTTTTATAAATCACTTTGCACTTTGCATGTGATTTTTAATTTTAGCAGTTTCATAAATCAGTTTCACAATTTGTTACTGGGTTTAGTGCACAGGGACATGTCAGGATAGTTAATTAGTGCACAGGGACAATAAGTTTACAGTATAATTTTAGCTTGCACTTGCAGTTTGCAGTGTTTGTCTAGTCTAGATGTTGAAGTTTGCTGTTTGCAACTCTTCTTAAAATCACAACTGTTAGGGTTAGGTAAAAGTTAGACAGGTTATAATTTAATTATGTGATGTTTGTTAGGTAGCTTCCATCAATGGCAACAACTTCATATTCGTGCAATGTGCGTATTTCTACATTTTTGCTGCCAATTTCATATTTGTAGTTCCTATTTTGATAGCATAGTTTATTTTTTAGATGTCGCACGAAGTTGATCCACCTCAGCCACCAGTTAGTTCTCAGGCCACTAATGAGCCAATCTCCAATTCTAATCCGAGTCTTCGGGTTACTAGAAAATCTAACAAAAAAGGGGCAGCGTTTTGGATAGATTTTAATAGTTTTTTTGATGCGGAAGGTCGTCCAAAAGCTAGTTGCAAGCATTGTAAGAAAGAATATCATTGTCATAGCAAATTAAACGGGACAACCACTGTGAAAAATCATTGGAATGCATGTCCTTTGAATCCAATAAACCATGACTCTACTCAGTCAATACTAAACTTGCAACCAAATGCAAAGGGCACGGATAAGATACTAACTAGTTGGAAATTTAATCAAGATGAAGTCAGAAAAGCTTTGACACGTATGGTGATTATTGATGAGCTTCCGTTTCGGATGGTTGAATGTGAAGGTTTTAGAAACTTTATGAGTGTTGCATGTCCAATCTTTCGTATTCCATCGAGGTGGACCGTGGCACGAGATTATTTCGATATTTACTCTATTGAAAAGAGTAATTTCAAAACATTTTTGAGAGAGTCTAAACAAATGGTTTGTCTAACTACGGATTCATGGACATCGTTACAGAAGATAAATTACATGTGTCTTACAGTACATTACATAAATGATGACTGGGAATTGAAGAAAAAAATTATAAATTTCTGTCCAATTTCCAGTCATAAAGGGGAGGCCATCGGGAAAGCGGTATAGACATGTTTGCTTGATTGGGGTATTGATAGGGTATTTACTATCACAGTTGATAATGCTAGTTCTAACGATGTTGCTATTTCTTATTTGAGCAAGAAAATACAAAATTAGGGAAATAGTATTCTTAATTGCAAGTATTTACATATGAGATGCATCGCTCATATTGTAAATCTCGTTGTGGTTGATGGTTTGAAGTTGATGTCTTCAAGCGTATCTCGTGTTAGAAATACAGTAAGATATGTAAGACACTCTCCTAGTAGATTCCAGAAATTTAAGGAGTGTGTTGAAGCCGAAAAGATACAAAGCAAGAAGCTATTGTGTCTTGATGTTAGCACCCGTTGGAATTCTACATTTCTTATGTTAGACACGGCTCAAAGGTTTGAGAGTGCCTTTGAGAGATTTGCATCTATTGATCCATGGTTTAAAGTAGAACTAGCAGAGCATGGTGGGTATCCTACTGATGAAGATTGGTCTAATGCAAGAAGATTATGCACTTTTCTTGAACACTTTTATGAACTCACAAAGCGTATCTCCGGTTCCTTGTATGTCACTTGCAATAACTTCTTTGATGAAATCACATCAATTGACATTCTATTGCGCACTTCAAAAGAGAGTAGTGACTTTGACTTAGCTACCATGGCCGATAAAATGAGGGAGAAGTATGATAAGTATTGGGGGGATATCGAAAAGATGAATATGATTATATTTATTGCACCAATTCTTGATCCAAGACATAAGTTGGAGTACGTGGAGTATGCTCTTGATCAACTATATGGTGTGGAAAAGAGCGATTCCATGAAAAAGAAAGTGAAAATCGTTGCGTACTCTATGTTTAATGAGTACAAAAACATTAGCACTTCTCAAGTTGGTGGCACTTCTAGTGATAGAGTTCAAACTCCTAGTGAAAATCAGCTGGTGGCATCCTTGCAATTGAAAAAGTTCATGAAGGTCCAATTCAAGAAGCATAAGATGGAATTGGGAGGTGGTGATACTAAATCGGAGCTTGACCGTTATCTAGATGAGAGTACCGTGGATGATGATGATGATGAAAGTGATGATTTTAATCTTTTGGGATGGTGGAAGCTTAATTCTCCTCGTTTTCCGATCCTCTCAAAGATGGCTAGAGATGTCTTGGCCGTTCCCATATCTACCGTAGCTTCCGAGTCGGCTTGTAGTACGGGTGGTCGTGTCCTTGATGCTTATAGGAGCTCTTTGACTCCCAAAATTGCTCAAGCACTTATTTGTTACCAAGATTGGTTTAGGGGGCCTTCAGATCGACCCGTTGTGTCTATTATTGAAGAGGATTTTGAGGACGTCTACAAACTTGAAATGGGTAATTTAATTTTTTTAACTTGTATTACATTTTCCAATTTCGTAGTAGTCGTGTTTTAACTTGTTCATTTTTTGTTCTTATCATTAGATTTGGGTAGGTTAACTGTGGCGTCAACATCAACAAGCGAGGTTTGAATGTTTGATCACTTGGGAACAAATGTCAAATGTCTGTAATATTCTATTTGAACTTTGTGGGAATTTTTTTTTTGTCTGCTACGCTCTATGCTGGATACTGATTGCTCTGTCTGGTGTGCTCTTTACTGCTGCTACTAGCTCTATGCCTTACTGGTGTGCCAGTATGTAATTCCTTTGTATAATTGATAGTGTAACTAGCAGTATGCCTTACTGGTGTGCTCATACTCTTTAGTGCTCATTTACTGCTATCAATGAGCTGCTACTAGCTCTTTTGCTCTTTACTGCTGCTACTAGCTCTTTTGCTCTTTACTGCTGCTACTAGCTCTTTTGCTCTTTACTGCTGCTACTTGCTCATACTCTTTAGTTTACTGCTGCTACTAGCAGTATGTTACTGCAGCCATTTCCCATTTGTGCATGACATGCTCTCTGTTTGCAGTGGCGTGGCATTCAATGCAGCTAGTGGCGAGGCAATTGTTGCAGCCATTTGTGCATGAACTGCAGCCATTTGTGAATAGTTATTTATTGGTTTTCTTGAAAATTTTACTAACATATTAAACTAGAAAGTGGCAATGAAGATTACGGCTTGAGAAAGTGTGTAATGGATACTACATGGCATCATACTCATTCTATGATGCATAAATAAGCCATCTGAGCCATATTATACTTTCTTTCCTTGTCTTCTATCTTTGGTGCAATGCAGGAGTGGAGAGTATTCAGCCATGAGCCAAGCCTGGAGGCTGGAACAAGTTACAGACTGTCGGACTTACAGGAGTTTGGAACTGTATAATTTAATTTGAAATTGTAGTCTTACTGGAATGTGGTGTAACTATATTTGGTTTTGCATTATTCCTTTGTATAATTGATAGTGTAACTATACAGGAGTTTGGAACTGTATAATTGGTTACAGGAGTTTGGAACTGTATATTTGGTGGCTCTACAGGAGTTTGGAACTGTATATTTGGAACTGAATATTTGCATCTGTATATTTGGAACTGAATATTTGCATCTGTATTTGGAACTATATATTTGGAACTGTATATTTGGAACTGAATATTTGCATCTGTATATTTGGTGGCTCTACAGGAGTTTGGAACTGTATATTTGCATCTGTATTTGGTTTTTTGAAACTAAAAAATTATAGCAGGCCGGCCCAGGCCCATAAACCGAAAAACCGACCAACCGAACCGAACCTGTTCGGTTCGGTTCATGTTCGGTTCCTTACCAGTTCGGTTCGGTCCGGTTTCTAATTTGGTCGGTTCGGTTCCAGTCGGTTTAAGTATACACGGTTCGGGTTGAACCGAACCGATGCTCACCCCTACATCTGGCTGAGAGAGAACAAGTTGCAGATTGAAGATTATTGAACTATACAGCTTGAATTGCAGTATACTTGTACTGATTCTTGACAGTTTGCACACAGAATTCACAGCAGTCTTGTTTCATTTTATCTAAAAAGCTTTGACATCTTTACAACAAGGAAAACCAACACCCAACATCGGAAGACAACGTGATACAACATGGGTTCATCACATTGGCACTTCAGAACCCTAACACTTCCTAGGAGTATCGGATGGCCTATACAAAGTTTCTTTTCACATCAGCGAGATGATTTTATCTGGCATGGTTTTCAGATTCCTCTGCGCTATTAAATAAGAACTGTGGCAGTGATGCAATCCGTGGGAGATGCGTCAGGAGCTCGCCATATGGTTCCTTCCTTGACATATTTGGCGGCTGCTGCTTGTAGCTGGAGCAATCCTTACCCTGCCCTTCCCCTGGTGAAACACGAAGCAATTGGTTCAAAGACTGCTCATAATCTGAGGTATCATCCTCACTACCTGCTGAAATGTCGCAATCTATGTGCAGGGTCTGAGCAGAGGGAGGGTCCTTCTGGATGAGGCAGCAGAGTGAATTGACCCTCAACATGAGTGATTGTTCATCGGAGGCAGAAGTGACTTGGGAATCACTGAGAAGGCACTGAGTTAGCTCTTCCAGCACATCCTTGTTCAGGGAACTGTCGGTCGGCATGAGGGGGTTGCGCGGAGTCGTTTGACCCGACATACAATCACGTACGTGGTTCACCAGGTCACTCACGGAAACTGATGATTGAAGACCTGGAACCTTGATCTGATCCCACCATCTACAGGCCTCCATGTTTTTCGTTCCACTTGTTGGATTTTCTTCAATGGTCCGAGTATCCATCACTGAAAAGAAGACTTCTATTTAGAAGTGTATTTATGAGGATTGCAGCCAAATACAAAAAGAATCTGAGAAATGCCAAACCAGAGACTTCCAGGAAGCCTGTTTCACTCATTTTATACCAATAGACTTGAATACACAAATACAATGCATAATCAAACAACCTTGAAAATATACTCTCTCTAATAACACAAAAGGAAGTCGTGAGGTGACTGTGCTAATGTTGAAAATAGCAAAAGAACTTAATGAATAATATTATCAAATAAGCCAGCAAGTACCAAAAAAAAAAAAATCAGATTAGTTGTACAAGTATAACAAGATAATCGTCAATTCAGAAAAGAAAATAGTTTCGGATCCGAGATAATTTTGGATAAACAAAATTCAAGAACAGTGTCATAGTTTAGAATCTATTGTAGAGTTGATGGGTAAAAAGAAGAGGAAGCTAAAGTTGTTTTCCAGCTGACCGCTGGTCACTTGTTTACCCGTTCTGTTGTGAATATGTCATCATCATCGTCATCCAAGCCTTCTCCCATCAGAATAGGTCGGGTATCGTGCATAAGAAAGCTCCATACAATATTTGACGTGCATCTCACTCTCGTTCATTTCCACCAGGCCATAATAGCCGACACAATGAGAAAGAAGCATGCGAACCAGCTAGAAGCGCTCGCTTTGCCACACCCAACAATTCTGATTCACAGGTAGGGCAAAAGAATGATTCAGATTTTGTAGAGCCAGTGCTGCTGTTATCTAAAGTTTATGACCGGTTGTCGACACGACGTCAAATCTCTATGTTGGTGCCAAATTCCTAGCCAATGTTATGTAGCTATGAGCACGAGAGGGCCATGACATAAAACCTAGATAGCCAGTTGGCATGTAGGTAGACCTACTTTTTGGGATGCAGTTTAAGCTCAGCAACCAAGGAGGCCCTCCAAGTTCTAAGGGGGAATATAAAGAGTCTAACGACGATGTAAGATGATCCAATTTGCTTTTAAGGAATTGCATTCAACTCTATGACACACTACCCAAGGAATGTCAATCCCATATGTGGAATAACTTCATTAAAGGACGTATAATACAAAATCACCAGATGAGGAAGCTGGAGATTAAGGATGGTGTGTAGCAACAAGATTTCTCATAGTTGCACATTATGCATTTTCTTTCATATTTTATTATGTAACTAAGACAGTTGCAGTGTTCAGTTTAGATGTGGTAGTTTCAGTTTGTAGGAGGGGTTGGTATTATCTGTTTTGTTGAGAAACCATGTAGTCTATGGTCATAATCTTCTATTGTTGAATGCTTGATTTGGTGATCCAGATCATGTATCTACTATCTACCCATTTTCTAAAATAATGGGACTAGAAACAGGATCTGAGCACGTAGAATGTAGACTCTACTAAAGGGAAAAAATAGCATGTAGAAACAAGATCTGAGCACGTAAAGGTAGTTATTGACGTTCCCAAGAATCCTTAACAACTGTACCATGGAAAAATAATTTAGTAATAGCCTTCTAGAAACTCACAGTATCTATGTATGTCAAAATTCTGTTGATAGTCTTAGATTATGCTGACACCAATGGGACGGAATTGCTGCTCTTCAACTAGGAACCATACCAGTCATAAAAATTAAACCCAAGGAATTACAAGAATTCACACTCACTGTGCTAACATAAACTCATTCAAAAAATACTTTTATCAGCTTCTATGACTGTATATAGAGGGTTCTTAAAGTACCTGAGCTAGGTGATAGAGTTTCCTGTTGGACATTGTCTGGTATTCTACCAACAGGAAATCTTAAATCATCGTTAGTAGAAGTTGATGGAGCAGCACAATGCAATCCATGGTCCGAGAATCCTGAGATTTTTGACCCATGTCCATCTTTCAGATCATCAAACCCATGACATTTGGATTCGTGTTTATCCTCAAAAACAGAAGAACCTGGTTCAAAATAAGGAGAATCCAAGACAATCTCTGGCTGCCGGCTCAGTGAGCTTAGACGCGGATCACACTGTATAAGCTTCTCAAAATGCTTGCTTAACAAGCCTTGCGGACATTGTAGATAATGCCTCCTGCAGGGAAGGAGATTCTTTAACCATCACCGGAGTTTATATGGCTAACAAAATCTGAAGCAACAACAATGTACATAGTATGTATAATCTAGCAGTTCCACCCATCCAGCCTCATTTGCAATCTGACAATAAAATAGTCAAATTACCACACATAATGTCAAAAGTTAGAAAGAAAGCAACCTACATCTGGGGATGGCATGACATAAAATAGTTCCGTTATGACTACTGCAAAATGGGTCTAATTTTGTATCTCTGAGCACTATTAAGTTGCAGCAACCATCAACAAACAGGCAAGTATCAGAAATCAATTGTTAACTACAATCTTAAAAGCCTTATGATTCCGCTATTAAAATTATGTACAAAGATGTAATGAAAATTAACAGCAGATACCGAATCGGCATCAAATAAGGATTTACCTGTTTAAGCTTGCTTGACCATTGGTAAAATCTGAGGTTGCCTGCCACAAGGTATGTTTCCTAGGCTGAGGATTAGTTTCTCTGAAGAAGAGGGGCTGCCTGGCCAGCTGCACAAAAGGCACACTATACCATGTTAGCAAAACACTGGGTGGAAAGGTCTAAAGTAAGCTTATTCTAACAACTGTACCACTATATCCAAGGTCCCGGACCCGATCTCAGGGCAGGTTGCCTTCAGAGCTGTAATATCTGACCATTGAATCTCGATCTTACTCTTAAGACCACCATCAAGAACTTCCCAAACAAGTTTATGTTTTGCATAATAGCACTTTGCCACTAGATCACCTTCATATCTTGAAACACACTGCTTATCAATAAGTTCAGTTAATCACTAGTTGAATCCAGCACACCTTGACAAGGAAAGGACTGCAGGATAGAGATATCTATAGGCTTACTATGATAAATCACCAAGTAACACAAGTAGAACTTAATCCTCTCCTTACGACTGTTACCAACGAAAGGGTGAGGCTTACATGGGAGACTACAAAAAACCCTTATACAGCAAACGCAATAACAAACGATTTTTTTTATTCACTATGGCATTCTATTGATAGCTTACTAAATTAATATGCATTATGGCGTTCTATTGATGGCTTACAAAATTACACGTATGACTATGTAACATAAGCTCCAAAATGAATGGTTGGTACAAACATAAATCTAAATAGCCTATACTATAATATTGAAAAACTATGTTATCCATCGCCATGCAACATAAATAAGGTTTTCTCCAAATATAGAACTGGAAGACTATAGTATACTCCATTAACAAATATTATATTATACTATATTATTTGGAGATTCACTGCAATGAAAGACAACAATCACCTCAATTACATTGAGAACTAGGAAATGTTGAGACTCCTAAGTCTATCACGTGCTAGTCTCAACATGGACCATACAAACTACACATGCCAACACTGGCGCCGCATGACCATACCATATCATATTCTGTTAGTGGAAAATTGGTTGAAACACAATAGAAACGATTAATATGTCATAGCAAAGGATTGTTATCACCTCCCAAGAACCAATCTTCAAGAGAGAAACTGGAAAATTTGAAGCCTTCAGCTTGTCATTAGTTCCTGACACAGCAGTAGATTTCAGGTCCTTTTTTCCAACCTCGAAAGCTCCACTGCTACTCGCCGTGCATGAGGGGGCATTAGAGCTCCCTTGCGATAGCCTCATCTGAATCAAGTCTAGCAAGGATGGGCTCTTTCTCAGGCTTAGACCAAGTGGGCTAGGTTCGTCAAGCAAACTGTATTGCATAGTCCGTGGTGGTATAGTCACATCATCTTCAACCCACTGTTATTAGAAGATAAATTTGATTAAAACTCACAACTTTTAATCCAACAGTTTTTCCAAATTCACCCAAGCAACATAATACACTTGCAAGAAGCGAGTTTTGGAATATTTTCAACATAACTACATAAAAGGAGGCTTATATGTTATTTATGTATATTTCACACAAAAATATTTACATATTTATTCAGCCACTTGGACCATACAGGAAGCATATGGTTACTAATTTCCATAATGGCAAAATCAAAACTTTCTCAAAATTTAAACCAACCGTTATGCCAACCTTCATCAAAGCAACACTTATAGAAAAAAAATATAATCGAACTTTTGGATAAAAAAAAGTATAAATACACATTAAATGGAGGCATATATGATTGTTTTTTTTTGTAATTTCACAAGGAAAACTACAGAAAGATAAGAGTTTCATATTTATTCAGCCTCTTTGATCCAAAATGACAGAATCAGAACTTCCTCAAAATTTAATCCAACCATTTTCCAAATTCACCAAAGCAACAAATACACTTGCACAAAAAGGAAGGAAAAAAGACCTGGATAAAGGTGTGAATAAAGGAGGCATATATGATTATTTTCGTTACAAAAAGGAAAGCCTTTTCCAATTTATCATTCGCTTGTACTAATTCCCCAAAAAGGAAAGAAAATCAAAAAATTCTCAAATTATGTACACCAATATGCAAATATATATTAACTGGAGACATTTCTTATATTCTACAAAAAAGAAAAGAAAAAATGATTTGTCCTCTTCATTCAGCATCTTTATCATACAAAAAGCGCATGCATATTGAACAATTTATAATACCCAAAATGGCAAAACCAAACCCTAAAATCCCAAGCGAGATCTAAATCAAGAGATGGCACACCTGCTGGAAATTTGGGCGATTCCTCGGCCTCTTACTGATCGGCCCGTGCTCCTCCTCCAAGGAATCCTCCTCGATCTCCACCTTCACCGCCGGAGGATCTACGTGGCGCCCGAGCTTCCCTGTATTGGCCAGCTGGACCATCGTCGATGATCACCAAAACCCTAATTTCCTGAACCGATGGGTTAGAGGGAGGAAACCCGAACCCTAATTTTTTGGGGGGGTAGGTGGTGGCAGGAGAATCGGAGAAAAGGAGAGGAAGAGAGAAGAATGGAGGAGCTGAAAGAAAGAGATGCGAGGACAAAGAATCAATGATGTGGAAATTATTATATATTTCTGAACAGATTTTTATTATAATCATCACATGTATGTGGGGGCAGACCTTTGAATACAAATTATACGCTCACAAGTTGAATCAAACAAAATTAAGGCTTAATTGCACTTTGATATCCTCAACTATTCCGATTTTTTAATTTGATATTCTAAATCTTTTTACTCAACAACTTAATATTTCAACTATTATTTTTTTAACTTCATACCGAAAATTTTAAAAATTCCGAAAATGTCCTTATCCCTTCCCTCTCCCCTTCTCCCCTCTTCCCCTCCTCCACTCCGGCCACCCCCTTCTCCCGCACAGCCCCAGCCCCCCTCCCTCCCGCCCCGTCCCCCCTCCGGCCACCCTCCTCTCCCGCTTCCGCCCCTCCCCCCTCCCGCTTCCGGCCGCCTCCCTCCCCCCCCCCTCCCGCTTCCGTCCACCCTCCCCCAGCCCCCCCCCCCCCCTCCTCCCACGCTGTCGTGCCCTAGGGGGAGGGGCGGGTGGCCGGAGCGGGAGGGGGGGGGGAGGCGGCCGGAAGCAAGAGTGGGGGGGGAGGGGGGAGGGCGGCCGGAAGTGGGAGAGGGGGGTGGTCGGAGGTGGGCGGGGCGGGGCGGGAGGGGGGCGGGGTGGCCGGAAGCGGGAAGGGGGGGTGGGGTGAGGGTAATTTTAAATTTTGACCATAGATATTTTTGTCAAAAAAAATTCGGGTATCAATTTGTTAAAAAAAAAAGTTTAGGGTATCAAGTTGAAAAATCGAAATAGTTGAGGGTAGCAAAGTGCAATTAAGCCCAAAATTAATGAACGCTGCAAAGTTGCCCGCTGGGGTGGCC
This sequence comes from Iris pallida, assembly GCA_029216955.1. Taxonomy (NCBI): domain Eukaryota; kingdom Viridiplantae; phylum Streptophyta; class Magnoliopsida; order Asparagales; family Iridaceae; genus Iris; species Iris pallida. The sequence goes on along the minus strand of JANAVB010005599.1, from coordinate 10,341,653 downwards.
CGCGCTGGCCGGCATTCGCATGACACGCAGTCATTGGCTTTCCGTTTGGAATGGACCAGGTTAGTAAGAGGTTAATGGCTGTCCGTCACACGGACACGGACCAGCACGGATGAGTCCCGCGGACGGACAAAAAAGTATTTTTCAAAATTAATGGACAAAATTATTAAATACAAAAGAAAAAAAGAAGAAAAAAAAAATTATAATTTCTTATTCTCATCTTGTCCCTTAATTTTGTTTTAATCCAACTACTACTAATTTGTGTATTATTTTGAGCGTAAAAATTAAGTTGAAAGATCTGCTCCCATTATATATACCCTTTTCTTCAATGTATAAATCACATATAAAATTGAACAAGTATAAAAGCATCCACAATAGGGATACTCTTTACCGTACTCTAATTTTTTTTTCGAAATCTATATAAAATTGAACAAGTATAAGAGAATCCAACACTTCATACTATACTCTAAATTTTTCAGTAATCGTGTAAATTATTAATTTTGTAGTGTTCTCTTCATATTGACACACAAAAACACACTCCAAATAATATAACAAATTCATACTGCAAATTAACATCCTCTTTTCCTCCCCATTCTTTTCCTCCAACTTTTTTCTCTTTATTTTTTTTTTCCTTTTTTCCTCTTGGTTGGTCCAGTTGGATTACTTAATGTTCACGAGTTAGGACATGCTCCAAATTTGAAGAGCCTCTTGGCTTATGTCAAATTCGTTTTCAGTTTTCGTATTTCTAAACGAGGCATAAGAATGATTCTCTTCCTCGGGTTGGTAAAATGAAAAAGAAAGTGCAGGAAAGTGAGTGGGAATCCTTGTTTTGGTTTCTGACAAAAGTTGGCATGCTCAAATTGATAAAGCACCAGCATATAAAGGAACAATTTTACTATTTTGGGGACGGGGACCGGAAGAAGCTCCCATAATATATTATGCTCATGGGTTTGGCCCTAACTGGGAAGCTATTTCCAGAATGAAGAATATATCTCACAAGTGACCCCACCCACAACATTTTTCCATTTATGCACTCGTGAGTATATATACCACACTACCATTGCACGATGATAAAATTCAGTTCCAAGTATCTCAACGCAGATATTATGACATTTGTAAACATGCAGCATGTGTGTCACCCAACCCAATCAAGCATCAACATACGACCATGTTGGCAAGTTTTTTTTTTTTTGCATGCAATCAGCAATTGTGAAGTAATCTATACGAAAACCAAAAAGCTATATAATATCCCTTCTCAGTTCTCAAGAATAAACTTTGCCATGGCATTTTTTTAACTAAATCTTGACTAGATAATAATAATAATTCTTGTAGACCTCGCTTAAATATACAACTCATAAGTTTGTAGTTGTTCCTCACAGATCCATTTAGGAAAATTGTGACACAAAGTTGCTTACCTCGTCAAGGAAAAAGAGGAAAGACAGAGAGCAAGGCAAAACAAAAAGGATCCTCCAATATTCCAGTCTTATAAGAGAGATACATAAGTGGAGGGAAGCAACCTAAACCACCAATAACTAGCTAGTACATGACTCAAAATCAAGACAAAAGGCTCTCACAGGCCTTGATGTCAGCTGCCTGCGCGTCCAATACTGCTTGGCCAGATGGGCCAGACTGCACGCTCTTCATAACCGAATCAAACAGGGTGCTCTGGAACCTAGAATCCTCAACCTTCTTCAGGATCTCTTCCACCACTTTGAAACTCAACCCACCCGCAAGAATAAGCTTTCCAGCAAGTTCGCCAAAATAAGCAGGTGCTTTGGGCAAATCAATGGCGACATCATCCAGCATTGATCCGTAAAGCAAAAAGCCAGTTCCCAAGTTTATTGGAGTAAAAATCTTCTTAACAAATAAGGAATCTAGAAGCTTGACTGATAAATCAACAGAAGCAGGTCCCTTGTCTAGAGCAAGGTTGATTGCTTCCTTCACAACCTCTGGGTAGTATTCAGGGCTCTTCAACTCCTCAATGCATTGCAGTGCTTCATCTAGGATATGTACATGGAAATACTCCTCGAGAAGTGCAATTGTTTTCTTATGTAACTCATTAGGGTTCATCCTTGGAGCTTCTGCTTGCTTTACAGTAACAGGGGGAACTGGGGTTGGGGTAACTGGTCCAAGAGGCTTCAAGGGGTTAAGGTTTTGAAGTGGAGAGTCCACTGGACTTGAAACAAAAGCTGAAGGACGGGATTGCATGCCACCAGCACTACTGCTGCCCTGCAATAATGCACTAGTTTTACCTGTAATAAGACTGCCGCTACCCTGAGGTAACAGCTTTGCATTGATTGCAGTCGTCTTTCCAACCATAGGAACTGGGACACCCTTGTATGTGGATTTAGATCGTTGGACTTCCCAGTTGTCACCATCAAACCCCGGCATTCCTGGCATCTTTCTTGCTCCTGGCATTCCAGGCATCATGCCTCCAGCTCCAGGTCTAGGAAAGCCACCAGGGCTAAGAGGCCCTCCTATAGCACCTGCCCCACGACCGCCGATTCTCATGCCTGCGGTTGCTCCAGGACGCAAACCAAGAGTCTTCTCTGCTTCACTGTGGATTTCAGAAATTGTCTTGGCTTTAATCTGCAAATTCAAGCAAAAGATGATGTTCAATAAAACTAAGCAAGATTACTCAATTCTCTGAATCAACTATGCAACACGGATGCAAGTCCCAAGTACTATAACTTTAAATTACCAATGCTAAATGTCAAAATCTCGCAAGACCTTACTTGACTTCAACATAGCCACTCTTACCAGTTATTCCTCTTGAGGGCACTATCTGATTCCATATCCAATTTTCTAGAAATGTGATCTCAGCTTTTGTTATGATGTTTTCATAACATGTCGATCAAATCATCAATGTGATCCCCTCTAATATTTAATCTCACACTTCCTAGATAACTACAGTGTACACCCTAACATTCTTGGTTGTCTTAATTGTCAAGCCATGCGTCAATCAAATTACACGCAGGAGGCTTTTCTCCACCATAGACACATTCTTAAACAAGTCTCTCTCGGCCAAGTGATTGCATCTACATTTAATTCAAGCTCGATAGCAAAATCAAAAAGGAAAATTATGCTATAGATCTTACCAGCTACAAGATGAATTCATAGGATGGGTAGCTTACCTCTTCACGACGTGGAACCCATTTGTTGGCACGGAGTTCTAGGACGTCTCGGACCATAAACCTCAACCTTGGTTCAAGCTGAGGATTCCTTGTAAGTTCCTTTAACCGATTGAAATAGCCATCATTGAAGCGACGAGAGTTGGGGCCTTTATCCAACTGCTTGCCAATTGTGTTAAAGAACTGACAGATAGCCTCAACATTTTCCTCAGCTGGGCAAGTTTTTCCATCGTGTCCCAGCAATTCCTGCATTATCAGAATATTGGGCAAATTTTTAGTCAAGAAAACATCAAGCATCTAAAGAAAACATAATATTGCATTACAAAAACCTGCACAATGTGATGAACAATCTTCTCAGGGACCATCTTTTGCTTTAGAAGTTCACCGATAAGGCGGATATTACCAAGGGTGCGAAGCTTCACCATTCTTTCTTTATCCCTACGTTCCAACTCTTGGTCTGGGCCAGTAAGTTTCCTGATCTCAGCTCTCAAACTATCAGAACCTTCGAAGGCCTCTTGACAATTATTCAAGAGTATTCGCTTGAATGTGATTTCTTTTCCACCCAGCTCTTCAGAGGGAAATGGAGGGAGTTTTTTGTTGAGATCAGAGCATAGTTGAGCGTACATGGGACAAAAGGTAGGCTCCAACACTGCTTTGTCAAATATAAGCATAATCACACCCTGCAATATCAGGTTAAGTTCAGCAATGTGATTTCACCATGATACGTAGTAAGAGATCAACTTCTCTGGGAATGATGGAAACCTTTAGAATATCGGGCGTTGTTATTCCAGAATCAATCAGCTGACCCTTGAGGAGATCAAATTTCTCAGGCGTCAGCTTGTTTAATATTCTGCATGTAAGTACAAAAAGAGAATTAGTGAGACTAATCTTTGTTACTATCCATCGCTCAACTGAGAGATTTCAGACGGAGAATAGGCCACAAAATTGAAATTCAAAGAAGCATTCCTTCCAAGCGGAAGAAGATTATATGCATATCCAATTTAAGGGGAGAAATATCAGAAATATATATAGGAGGCAAAACAAATAACTGGCGTTGCTTACTAGATGTTGAAGACCAAAAGATAAATCATAATAAAAGTAAATAATAATGGCATTACCCTTTTACTGTTTTCAAAACCCTATCTTCGTCGGAGAGATTGCCTCTCCTTGCAGACCATGGCACTTCAGCCTTAATCAGAGCAGGAGCAGGTCCGCCCTGCTTAGTTACAATAATACATCAAACAGTCAGCATAGGAGACCGTAATAAAAGAGGGGAAAAATTACAAAAAGAATGTAGGATGAGTGCCCTAAAACAAAATAATTCACAACTTGAAAGTGATAAAAGAAGATTAGCAGAAACATGGATCACTTGCAAGAATGTAATAAGCGGATAGGCAAGCTTATGACAAACGATTCAGAGGGAATCCACTTCAGCATCTCATCACTTGGATTCACCAATTGTAGGTCCAAGATAATATGTTACAGACACGATTAAAGAAAATATACTTCAGTTGCCAGAGTGATACAGCTATTGGGTACGGTAGTCCTCATTGTTTGATTCTTAAGACACATTGAAGGGTGGTTATCTCATATCAAGAGTTACACAACCAGTAGTAAAAGTTACTTCACGTGGAAAAAAAAAATCATCTAACATATTTGCAGAAAGTAGCACCCTATGAGAATTTGTACAAATAGTAAAATGAGTAGTAATCTTGTCTAGAGAGAGTCACTTGGCGTGACGGTAAGGTTTGGTGCTTGTATCCGCAGATATGGGTTCAAGTCACGGAAACAGCCTCTCCAAAAAATGGGGGTAAGACTGCATACATCTTGACCCTCCTCAGACCTTCATAAAGAGGGAGGTTCGTGGCACTAGCCTTTTTTAAGTTATATCTTATCTAACAACATTTCAGTGTACCTTTTGCTCAAGCTGGTATTATATGAAATGATAAAAAAAAACTATTAAAGGGATAAAAATCGATGCAATGACGAATTTCTTCACCAAACGATACGCCATGTATATAAGCTCAACCAACATACATCAGTGTCACTGGAAGCGTAAAGCCTTTTGGGCCACTCTTTAGCCCACTATCAATTAACTCAATCGACCTTTTTACTGCCTAGTGATAAAATTGATCAAAAATAAAACAATCTTTGCAGGGAAAAAGTGATTAGACTTCCTGGAGTTAAGCAAAAGCAGCCTAAGAGCATTTCTGGCATTCGCTTGCTTATTAGTGTCAAGTCCTTTCGAAAGTGCACTTTTGTGCTATTTGGTGTTCCATGAGCATACATTATTCCGCAGGTCAAGTCAATGGAGCAAATAGTGTTGTAGTTAGACATTGTAGTTCTTTGTCTGGCTTAACAAATACCAAGCAAAACATTCTCTCATTTGAGCAAAACAATAAACAGGACATTAAGTTAAATAGTCACACATTCTTCTTTGTAATAACTTAAATTTTGATAATTCTTCCTTCATAATACCATCTCCACAAACTCCCTGATAACAAATGTAGTTTACACAGATTTTATCATGGCTTATATGCTTCAAAAATATATTTATTTATCTTAGAGTCGTAGCTTAAGATGGTTGGGCAGAGACATTGCCTCGAGGAGGCGAAATAACAGAAAAACTGTAGTTTCAGATCATGGAAAGACTAATTAACAGCTAACATGCTCCTTTCTTGCATTTAATTGCAATATATTTTGAATTAAAAAACAAGCCAAAACACTCATTACACACCTATCATAGAAATATTAGGGAGAGGTATACACAAAGAGGATGGCTTTAGAGGATATACGTGAAAGGGCATATCTCTAACTTAGCAGTAAAAATCGAGAATCAAACGTAAAAATTGAGAATCAGCGTGCCAGACCTGGACACAATTGGGGGTGATATATGTACTAAACATACCCGAATTTGAGCAAGGCACTAGATGTAGACTTAATGTTTCAAAAAAATGTAAAAATCCAAGCTTGTCTTGCTTACATCAGACTAAGAACCCATCCAAGGGTGTAGGAGCAGAACTCCAAGATATGGACCCATTTAATTATTATAATCCCCTCTTATGTGTGCCATTCATGTGTATTGCAGGAGAGAGAACCCTGCATTTGGGTTAGCACACTTTAGAGCTATCTTTAGCTGCCTTCATACTCCATGGCTCCATTTCTTTTTGTGGATTTTTCTTCAATCTTCACCAATGTATTTAGGCCAAGGAGGACGAAATTGCTTCTCTTGATCTCTGATTACTTCCAATATTTCTCGGTTTGGACAGTTTGGTGTAATAATAACTCATGATTCGCTCCATAGCATGATAATGTTCCATAGCATGATAATGCCAAAATATTAAGTTACTTGTTGAGAAAAAACCACATAACAGGACATAATATAATTGAACTCGCAAACTTTTTAGCCTAAAGAAGATAAAAGCCAGCTAGTTCCCCACAATGCTTCAGCCCTCCAATTAATCTACCAACAAATGCTCAAATATCCAATATGGAATTGTCATGTATTAAAGTTCACCTTCCACTTGACTTGAAACCGTAAATGCACCAAACTTATCATGAGATCAAACTTATAAGGACTGAGAAATGGTGTGAGATACATATACACACTTGCCATCAAGCTTATCAAACGGCTGGATTGCTAAGTCTGGCAGTTACCACTATTGTATGTTGATTAATAGGAGTTACTCTTATTAATGCTCGACATCTCTAGTGGACTGTTCAGTTTTGTGTCTGACTAAGGATGGGTCTCCTATATAAGGAGAGCACCACTTGTGTAATAAGGACTCTGAAAATGTGCGCGGGGGGGGGGGGGGGGGGGGGGGGGGGAGATTTGTCTCTAGCAACCAGTGCTTTTTGCATCAGCGCAGCAGCGCTCATCTGAGTCTTTGCATCAGCACGCATCAACGCTTGCTTGGAGAAGGGAGGTGATTACTCGAGCGTTCCAGAAATTCGATTGAAGGTGCAATCGGAACTTGCTTGTTCATGGGAACAAATCTATGCAAAAGACGGTCGAATCTCGCTTTGAGCAATTGTGGTTCTGAGTCGGTTCTGACCACCCCCAGCAGGCTATTCTGCTATCTCTAGTGAACATTAGTTACATTATTCATAGCGGCTTTTGCTACTCCGTAGCAGTTTTCACTGCTTCATTATTTGTTAACCAGTTTCTCGTTCAGTCTAAAAGGCTTGTTCAAGACTGTCAACAACAGGTAAACTCAAAAGCTCTTGGCAAGAGATAAAAGTGACATGATGATATTAACATAGTTTGGATTTCTATTCTAATCCCCCAAAGTAAATAGATCTTTCTTGCAAATAGGCTACTTCCTAACTTTCCCCTCTATTGAACTTAAAAAATGTCATTAAAATCAAAGGGAACTCAACTCACTAATCTATTTTGGAAAAAAAAAAGATAAAATAATAATAACAAAAGATGTTAATTAAAAGATGAGGGGATTGAGAATCCAATCAGCACATAAAACAGCAAGGACATACTTATCAAAAATTAAGATGATGCATAAAAAACAAAATGCAAATATGCATACATAATAACATACAAGCAATAACAATTACTGCAAACATTCACTGGAAGATAAAACTTTTATCTGTGAGTTATAGAGTTGGCAACTTATATAAAGACCTAGAACTAAGGGAAGCAACTCTTATTGAACTAGAGAGACCATTCAAGAGCAACTAGCAAACATTAAAAGAAAGAGGATAACGATAATAAGAATGAAAAGCCAAGAGATCACAAAGATAAAATACTCATGTACCCCTTGGGAGGAAACTTGTACTCTTGAAGAAAATTGGGAGCTCAACTGGTCCTCCCTATTTTGGCCTGATTCTTTATTATCGCGATCTGTAAGCCAAGATCTCTCCTCTCCAGCAGAGGATAATTGTCCAGAGCGACCACGCCAATCACGATTATCAGGCTCGTAATATCGACCTTGTGATTGAGTTTGCGACTGAAGCAATATACATGTCAGTAGGTTACAAAAATCATTTCACACATGGACATACATACAAACAGGTCACATTCTTAAATATGAAACATGCACACTGCACAATGACACATCCCTATGCACACGTGTGTGCATATAATACTCGAAGGTTTATATTTCCTTGGAAATACTTCACAAAAATACAAACTAGATAAAACAAATCAAGTTTTAAAGTTATAACTTACATTAGCATCATTGTGCACCCAAGTTTGCTCTTCACCAAAAAGTTCAACTTCAACTTCGTGCTTGACTTTCAGTATATCCTCAGGTACATCAACAACCTTTCACAAACAAAACAAAAGATAAAATAAATTCAGGAGTCATGACTAAGGATCTAGGAGACTGGGGAATCCTTGGATTAAGTTCCTCTAAGCACGAAAAAGGAAAAAGACTCAAGTATACAAAACCTTCTAAAATAATTGAACAAACTTAACAAATATTTATGAAATATTTACCACCTATCTGAGTTGCATCACAGAGATCCCTCGCATTACGACTACTTATTCTGGGTGAGTTGCAACAAAGACTCTTTTAAAGTAAAATCAATGCTCCCAGAATTTAATGTATGTAAACAGCAAATCTCTCTGGTGTGCCCCCAGCTGTTCCCCATCAATTTCCAACGATGCAGGCAGACTTAAGGGCACATGCCAAAATATTTCATCTGTTCAAGATGGTTATTTCTACCAACCATAAACAAAAGGGTTAATTACACTGACACCCCCTATGTTTCATGAGTATTACAGGAACTACCCCTATTACGATAATAATTACACTAACCACCCCTCTCCTTTATAAATTTTATTAACCCTAGGGGTGATCAGTGTTATTAGTTTATATAGAAAATAGAAACTATAGGGGGTGTCCGTGTAATTAGTTTCAAAGCAGGGGTCCGTGTAATAAGTATAAAACATAGGGATAGTTAATGCGATTAACCCTAAACAAAACCTTCTAAAATAACTGAACAAGCTTAAGTCAAATCTTTATGAAATATATACCTATCTATCTGAGTTACATCACAGAGCTTCCCTCGCATTACGACTATACTTTTTCGAGTTGCAAGAAAGAATCCTTTAAGGTAAATAAATGACCCCAGAATACCCACCAATTAATGTATGGAAAATAGCAAGCCTCTTTTTGACGTGCCCAAGCTGTTCCCCATCAATTTACCCCAATGCAGACTTAAGGGCACATGCCAAAATATTTCAACTGTTCAAGATGGTTGACTTCTACCAACCTTTTCAGGATGCTTCCTTCGAACAATTTTTTTTCTTGTTTCGACTATTCAGCTTGATACAGATTACGAACAATGTTATTCCATTGTATAAATATTTTATTGCTTTTTGTATTCAGTTTCATAATACATAGGATAAAATTTTGGAGTTAGGACTAGTAAGAAGTTCCATAATTCGCTGGAAAAAAACAGCTCTCTAAGAGACTGAGAAAAGAAAATAGTGTTAATCATTTCATCTTATGTTCACTAGTAAGATTCTTCGAGTAACAAGCAGAAAATAAATAATCAATGATAGATCTTTATTGGCTTCCAGATACATAACTCATAAGATAAAGTTTTGAGAAGTAGGGGCATAATGTAATACCGTAAATCACAGAACAACTCTATTTGCTTAGAAAAAAATCAAGAAAATAAAATATAGATAATAAATAGAGAAGTCTACCTCACGAAGTTGCAAAAGCTGGTCCCTTGTGAAGCGAATGAACTCGTGACCATCAAAACGCGATTCTCCAGTCTGGTATATAAACATTCAGTTAGAAACAAAAGATATTAGAGTTATACATCAAACATTAAAAGAACTACATGACAAACCATAACAGTCATCCAATACTAAACATATCGTACGAATAGGATTGATGCAGAATTAGGATCGATGAACAGAATTAATCATGTTCCAGTATCTTGTAGAAAGAAGTTTATATTGTAATCACAATCCAAATGTTCTCAACTATTACTTGCCTAATACAATCAAATATCATGATGGCACTAACACAAAGAATATCATCTTCAATTAAAAAGCCAAGTAGCATCCATTGGACCGAATCTAAATAGTCAGTTCTATTGTTCACGTAATAGTAAAAAACATATCACCTTTATATTAGAAGAACCTGGAAGAAGTATTTAAACAACAAATTTTCAAACCATAAACCAAAATTAAAGAAACTCATCTAGAAAATCAAAATTAATTATATTCAACTCCCAACTCTCCAAGAAATGAGCCATGTATACACTGTAACTCACCAATATAACCCAAAAGTTTCGGATAAAGGCTGTTGTTGTATCAAAGAAATTGCAAATTGCAGCTTTTGCTGAAATCAGTGACCAAAAACCCAATTCAGATATTCCCTTTGGCATCATTTCAAGAACCAAATATAGCTCACATTCGTACCCCATCAGAAAGGCTCGGTAAAAAAAACTTACTCTAGTTTTCCAAGAAATCAAGCTATACACTGTAATTCAACAGTATAGCATAATCTTCAAACTTTTATATAGAAAATGACAACTTGCAGCTATTTGCTGAAACAAATCAACCAAAAACCTAATTAAGATATGTCACTCTAATTAAAGACCAATATAAAAACTGCCAAGTACCGATCTGTCACTTAAACACAATTTTCCAAGAAATCAGAGCCACATATACATTAAAATACATCAATCATTAGCCCTAAAAATTCTATATCTTACCAAAAAATCACAACTTGAAGCTATTGCTGAAATCAGTGAACCAAACCTAATTCAGATGCTTCCTTTAATTTTAAAAAACAATATAAAAACTGCCACTATCTGCCAAAAACCCTACCCCAATTTCCCATCAAATCAAGCTGCATATACACTCTAACCCATCAATATCAAGGTAGTCAAAGGTGCAACTCGCACTCGAGGCACAAAGGATCCATATCACCCGAGGCACAAGGTGCACTTAAGGCGCGCGTCCGAGCGAAACGAGACGCAAAAATAAAAAATAATAAAAATATACATACATAAATAAATTATTAATGTAAGAAATAAAACCAAATAACATATTAAAACCAACAAAAAACATGTTAAAACATAACCAAGTACACTAGCAGAACGACTGTAGTAGTCAACAGAACTAACAAGAATTTGTACTCTTTCTACCATGCTTTTAGTAAATTTTAGTTTTTTTAAATTCAACTGCAGCCAACTTCAACAACCATAGAAAGGACGGCCTCCCTCCTATTGTAGACAACTTAAACAACCGTAGAAAGGACTTGCTCCCTCCTATTGTATGAGGTAAGGCTATCTCCCTGCCTCACATAAGTCGCGTCTAGGCACGTCTTTTTTGGTTGGCCTTGCTGAAAGGTTCCGGTGCGTCTGGAAAAAAGGCCTCGTCTAGTGAGGTGTGAGAGGCAGCTGACAGCTACTGCGCAGTGAGCCTTGGGCGCGCGGAGGCGTGCCTTGTGACTATCATGATCAATATAACCACAAAATTCGATACTTATTAAAACAAAATTACAACTTTCAGCTATGGCTGAAATTGTTGAACAGCTTAAGTTCAGAATCAAAACCTCCGCCGCTAATCCATCGAAAGCCTAGCCCTAATTTCCAGTAAATCGAGGCGCATATACACCGCCATTGATCGATGTTTTGTTAAAAAAAAAAAATTGAAACTTGCAGCCATTACTGAAACCGTAATCACACAGATCACCAATCCCTCAAAACCCTAACCCCACCTCTCCTGGACCTAACTTCTAGACCAAGACATCCAACGCAAGAGCCGTAGAGGCAGGGAGTACGAACCTTGGGTGCGGCGGCGCCTCCGTGCGGCCGGAGCGACGTCAGATCGGGCTGGGACGAGGATCCGATAGCCGCCGCGAACGCCGGAGAGCTGGCAAGAAATCTGCTGCCGCCTCGACTTCCGCCGCCGCCGCCGCCTGGCCTCAAACTTATCGTCGTCGTCTGATCCGCCTGCATAACTCGCCGGTAAAACTTCTGATGGCGGTGACTGTAGCCCCTCTTCCCCGACGGATCGATTCGGGAATTATTCGCCGAACTATTAGGCCGATCTTGAGAAGAAAGAAGAGAGGAGAGAGAGAGAGAGAGAGAGAGAGAGAGAGAGGGGGGGAGCGAGAAAGCGTGAAACCCCTTTTTAATTACTATATTGCGTTGGATTAGATGAGTAAATAGGAGTATCTTGGAGGGGCAAAACGGGAATCCGGTTTCTATGGGGATTTTTGGGAAGGTGTTTTACATCTAAATCCCTTACATGTTTCTAATTAGGTTTCCTCAATGCTATCAGAGTCGGTTTGAAATTTTGCTTATAATTGCAGCTTTTGTTTATTTATTTTCCAAGAAATTCCAAAGGTTATGTGATAACAAGGAATATCAAAAGAAAAGAAAAAAAAATTGAATAGCCCATTCAATTTTGGGACAATATTTGACAGCAATAGAAACTGTCATACTCTTAATTTTATTATTATTATTATTATTATTATTATTATTATTATCATTATTATTATTATTATTATTATTATTATTATTATCTTTATTATTATTATTATTGTTTGATGAAAAAAAAAAAAAAAAAAAAAATAGAAATAAGGAAGATTTGAGAAGGAGAGGTGTCCCCCATGTATTTAATGGGGGGGGGACACCTCACCATCTCACTACTCTATATAACTCCCCCCCCCCCCCCCCCCCCCCCCCCCCCCCCTTTATACACACACACACACACAAAAACCCCACACACCACCAGAACACTCCCCCCCCCCCTTCACTCACCGACCCTCTCTCTCTCCTCTCTCTCTCCCTCTCCTCTTCTTCTTCTTCTTCTTTTCTTCTTCTTCTTCATCTGCTGCTGCTGCTGCTACTGCTGCTGCTGCTGCTGCTGCTGCCGCTGCTGCTGCTGCTTTGCTGCCGCTGCTGCTGCTGCTTTGCTGCCGCTGCTGCCGCTGATCTGCTGCTGCTGCCGCCGGCCTCCGGCGCCCGCCGCCCGCCGCCAGCGCCCAGCCGCCCCTCTCCGGCCATCTCCACCAACCCCGTCTTCTTCAGCATCCTCTTCTTCCACTTCATTTTCCAAAGGAAAAGAAGACCTAGGTAAGCTTCTTCCCCTTTTTCCCAATCCTTATTTTCTTTCAATTCTAACTAGGCTAGATTAATAACAAGGTTGTTAATTGCTATTGGATTCTAATTAGGGCTTGTGAAGGAGTCTAGGACATTCCCAACCCAAGGCAAGTCCTCCTCTCTTTCTCCTTCTCAATATTTCCATCTAGGTTATTGGAAATCATATTTATTCTTTTATTATCATGATAAAATTCTGAAATTATAGCTTCATGAATAATTTTGGGTAATACCGGAAAATTTAAATTGTAAGGTTTAATCTTCAAACATATGAAATTTCATATCATAAGTATGGAATATGAATTAGTTAAGATAATATTCCTGAATTTTGTTTAATTAAATTCTTAATTGATAGTATTTAAAACAAGTCATGATATATTAAAATGAAGCAAATTCTAAAATCTAGTGAATGTTTAATTGATGGATATAAACAAAAGCGTTATACATTTATGGTAATATTCCGAACAAGTGGAAATCGAATAAGTCACAAATAGAGGAATTGATTTGAACACGGACTCTGGACTTGCAATGTTGGACATGAACATTGGGACTCGTCATGAGCAAACAAACACCTGTGAACATATGGACTCTTCCAGGGTAAGTTGTCATACACATGTGTGGACAGAACAATTGAACCCACTCTCCAGGGAGGTAAAGTATGAGGACGTTATCGTAGAAGCTGCAATTTTTCATTTATTTATATATGTATATATATTTACCTACATATCATCTATGTATATATATTTACGTACATAATATATATATAATATACAAGTATATAAATACATATTATCTATATATGAGTATATGCCTACATACTACTATATATATATATGGTATATATTATACATACTGTATATATACATACTAATATAAATATATCTCTAATATATATACATGATATATGCTATCTACATGCATATTATCTATATGATACGTATATATCATATGTATATGTTTATATATATATATGTACAAGTATATAACACTATCTATATGATATATATATATACAATACCTATATGATATATGTACATACTTTAAATTTTTGGAAGCAAGCTCACATTGTTATTCTGCTTTGATAAATTTGCAAATCACCATTCATTGCTAAAGGTAAATTGCAATTGCTCACTTGCTAAGGTAAAAAGTTCAATTTCCTATCCTTTTCCTCTCTTTTTTGTTTATTATATATAAACTGCGTGGTCCGGTGTTGAGGTTGTCTCCACCGAGGGGTCGGCGAACCCTTTATTACTTGCGTGGTTCCGGTGTTGAGAGTTGCTCCACCGAAGGGGTCGGCGAGCCCATATTTTTCTTATCATTTATATATGTTTTCTGTAAATTTCCGGAGCTCCTAAATACAAAGGAGACTCTGCCCAAATTTTTGAGAAATTCTAGAGAGTCAAATTTCTGACCTTCGAAAATTTTTAGAAAGTTTCATATATATATAGGAAGCATTGGGCAGGGAGAACAACTGAATATTTCTAGATGTCCCGTAACATAATAACCATAAAAAGCTGATCAGCATTCTACATCTTTTTAGATGTCCGTACTTCTAATTGCAATAGAGAGTACTAGCCCAAGGGAGGCTCCGAAATTACTACATCTATTCGACAGTAACATCAATAGATGTCCGTACTTCTATTTTCAATAGAGAGTACTAGCCCAAGGGAGGCTCCGAAATCACAGCCTGATCCCAGGTTAACGGGATTGTTCACGGGAAGCATCTAGAGAATTATTCGGATTATTGTTCTCAATTGCATTTCACCTTACTCCAAGGGTAACTCATTTCCTACCTTGGGTAGGCAGTTTGCTCAAGGGAAGCAAATCTTACAGAAAGCTCAAGGGAAGCTCAGAAATCTCACAATCCCTGGAGTAAGATGATAGGTTACATATGTCAGTTAGTCAAATTAAGGATATATATATATATATATATATTTATATACATGCATATATGCAGTTGCACAAGTCTTTTAAAAGAAATTCGCCTATTTCCATTTTATTTATTTATGATTCATCGCCCTTGACCGAGGACTTGCTTGTCGTTTCTAAACGACCTAGTTTTGTTCACTAGGTGAAGAAGAAGACGTCTCTGCTGAAGTATCGCCGCAGTATCTTGAGGAGTGAACCACTGCTTATAGCTAGGACGAGTACCTCTCAGCCTTATGCAACTTGCTTTTGTAATAAATCTGTATAAGAATTGTTGGAAAAGTTCCCTGTATAATATGCTTAATATTATGAAATTCTGGTATTTTCCATTTTTGCTGATATTACGGGCGACAATCGCAATTTCGGTGCGTAGCCCGGAGATGTGTTCCTGACGTCACCCTTCCATCTGGGAAGCGGGACGTGACACGTCTTTTAGTGGTGGCCCATGCAGGTCCAGCAAAATGGAAAATACGAGAAATGGAACCTAGGTATACATAGACATAAGTTCTAGACTTACATAACCACCATGCCTTAGGAGTTATTAAGAAGACAGTATAAGTAGTTAGTAGCCTCTTCCTTTACAGTTTCCTCTCTAAATTCTTAGTCTTAGAGATACTAATCTAAGAAATTCCTGGTGTAGATCATGTCACGGTTCGTACCCTTTGCAAGGTTAGGAAATGGCATCCATTGCCTAGACGAGTATTATGCATTTGTAAGAAAAATGTGGCACGTAGCGCCAAAGGGGATGATAGAAGCCTATGGAGTCCACTATGAATTGAAATATCCAGTAGTGACAGACATAGACGACGAAAGAAAGGAGTACTACAACTCAGTGCACTACTACATCCTGATCAAGGCGGAACCCTCTGGAGACCCGGAAACTGACCGTAACGGCACCTTAGAAGAATGGCTGCAGACTCACCCCGACGTGAAGATTCACAATATAAGGAAGATGTGGATTTAAGATCACTAAGTATAATTAATGTATGAATGTAAGTATATAAAGAGTACAAGTAGTTAGGAAGGAGTATGAACTTATAAATGATATGTAAATACCTGATATGTATGCTTTGAATATAGTTAGAATGCAACCTACTAAATATATATGTCCTGAGGCTTATAGTACAAAAAAATATAAAAGTATGTCTTTTCTAAATTCATACATTTCCTATAGGTAATTCTTACTTAAGGGTATAATGAGTATAGGTATGGATCTATTCATGACCAGCTTAGAATGGGATGGAAGTGATTACTCCCTATATCTGTACCAACGGTATGCTAGAGTCATGTGGAATGCGCCCGATTGGTACGATGTGCATGTCTACCAGATATTCTATGGAGTCAGGCGTCCCATCATCCGAGACATCGAGGATGGCGCTGAAGTTGATTTTGAGAATATCACATATTGCCTCTATGTTAGGGATCCAAATCGCTTCTATATTGCACTGCATGGTTATGAGGGAACCCTAGAAGACTTTGAAAGATTGCATCCAGAAGTAGAAATCCTTGCAGAAGACAGGGTTCTCATTGAGGCAGTAGAATAGGAAGCTGAAACTTGTGCAAGTGAAGAAGAAAGTCTTTTGTTAGTTGTACTATATGTTGGATATGTACAAGTATAGAGTAAAATAGATCACCATGTCACATTTTGGGAGGAATGGGTGACATGAATAGATGTAGTACAAAAAAAAAAGAGAGGGGGGATAAAGTAGATGTGAAATGAGAGTGGAAGTATCATTTTGTACCACTCTCATTCAAAAGTGAAATATAAATGTAGTTGTAAATACACTTGTGTTATAGATAAAACCTTTCAGATGATTCCCTAAGCATTACATTTTTAATTTCAGGATATGGACCACCACGATCGGCAAAATAGTACGTCTCCGCAGGAACCAACTGTAGCCGACATGTTTAAGCTATTCCAGCAATTATTGGAGTCTAATAATCAACAAGCCCATGCTGCTCAGGCTACCAATACTACAATATTGGAGCAAATGCAGAACTCCAATAATACAAGGGACAGAGCCTTAAAAGACTTCAGGGATCTAAAGCCGCCTAAGTTTCAGGGGACTGAGAGCGCAATAGAAGCAGGACAATGGCTGAAAACCATCGAGGGTCTAATGAAGGCTGCAAAGCTTCGACCTGAGGACATGGTGCCAGCAATTCGCATCCAGTTAGAAGACATCGCTGGATATTGGTGGAGTGCTGAATATCCGGAAGACTCTGATGAAGATATGACATGGGCGGGATTTAAGAAGAAATTTGAAGAGAGATTCTATCCTAAATCAGCGCGAATAGAGTTAGAGCGACAATTTAACTACCTTAAACAAGGAAGACGCACCGTTGATGAGTATGCTGTGGAATTTTCCAGACTCAGTCGATTCGCCCCTCATATGATAGCTGATGAAGAAACAAAAATTTCTAGGTTCTTGGAAGGGCTCGGGACCCAATTGAAAAGTAGGGTCGCGTCCTATCGGTGCCAGACCTTTTCTGAAGTAACAGAGGCTGCTCGCGACCAGGAGAGAATACTAAAAGAAGAGCAACCTTTTCGGTCCTCACATCCCAAAAGAACTTTTGAGGAAGGATCATCATCTAACAAGAACCATTGGCAGGGACCACCTAAGCGTCCTCAGACTGGCAACCCAGACAAATTCATTGTCTGCGACTACTGCCGGAAGCCAGGACATAAAAGTAATGTATGTAGGAGAAGGTTGGGACTTTGTCTAAAATGTGGAGCGGGGAATCATCAAACCAGTCAGTGTCCTCGATTTCCTGCGATTGGAGCAACCACACAAGGCTTCAACCCGGGATACCGACCGTTATTTCAGGAAACCAAACCACGACCGATGATTCAGGCACCACCACAAGCTGTCAAAACCAATGGAAATCAACAAAGGCCGCCCTATGCCCCTCAGGCATACCAGTTCCAACAAGCACAACGGGCAGCTCAAGCCCAGAATAACAATAATAACAAGAGGAATAGGCGAGGCCAAGCGTTCGTGATGGAAGCTGAAGATGCAAGTATCCCAGGAGAAGTGGTTTCAGGTACTATTCTAGTTTCCTCATATCCAGCTTCAGTATTATTTGATTCCGGAGCCACCCATTCATTTATAGCATCTTCTTTTATATCACAACGTGAGATAGATTCTCAACCTCTAACTAAACCATTAAGGGTCCTCACAGGAAATGGGGTGGTAGAAGTTAGTCGAGTATGTAGTAAATGCCCCGTAAAACTGGGTGGAGGAGCTTTTCGTACCCGGTTACTTGTCTTTCCGACAAGTAATTATGATGTAATATTGGGTATGGATTGGCTGACTGCAACCTTAGCTAATATAGACTGTGGACAGGGGAAAATTTTATTCCAACTCCCTGACGGAGAGTCATATGAGTTTGTAAGGGACCAGAATGAATTCAATACGGATGAATTAGTAAAATTTGAGTTACCCGTAATGTTACATGAATCAACAGAGCAGATATCCCAAGAGTAGTAGAAGAATTCAAGGATGTGTTTCCAGATGAATTGCCAGGGTTACCCCCGGATAGAGCCGTAGAATTCTCTATAGATCTAATACCCGGGGCTGCACCCATAGCCAAGAAGATATATCCAATGAACAAAGAGGAGCTAGCTGAGTTAAATAAACAAATAAAGGAATTGTTATCAAAGGGATTTATTCAGCCTAGTGCTTCGCCATGGGGTGCACCAGTATTATTTGTGAAAAAGAAAGATGGTACCTTACGCCTGGTGATTGATTATAGGGCCTTGAATGAGGTTACCATCAAGAATAAATATCCCTTACCTAGGATTGATCAACTGTTTGATCAGTTGGGAGAAGCAAGGGTATTTTCAAAGATTGATTTAAGATCTGGATACCATCAGGTAAAGGTGAAAAAGGAAGACATTCCAAAAACTGCATTTAGGACTCGGTATGGGCATTACGAATTCTTAGTTATGCCATTCGGGTTAACAAATGCACCAGCTATATTTATGGACCTGATGAATCGAATATTTTATCAATATCTGGATAAATTTGTAATTGTATTCATTGATGATATTCTTATATACTCCAAAAGTGAAGAAGAACATGAGAAACATTTGAGGATTGTACTGCAAACCTTGCGGGAGGAACAGTTATATGCCAAGCTTAGCAAATGTGAATTTTGGCTGGACCAAATACCATTTCTAGGACATATTGTCAGCGGAAAAGGGATTTATTCAAATTCCGAGGACGGAATTTTTCTAAGGGGGTTAGACTTGTCATACTCTTAATTTTATTATTATTATTATTATTATTATTATTATTATCATTATTATTATTATATTATTATTATTATTATTATCTTTATTATTATTATTATTGTTTGATGAAAAAAAAAAAAAAAAAAATAGAAATAAGGAGATTGAGAAGGAGAGGTGTCCCCCATGTATTTAATGGGGGGGGGGACACCTCACCATCTCACTACTCTATATAACTCCCCCCCCCCCCCTTTATACACACACACACACAAAAACCCCACACACCACCAGAACACTCCCCCCCCCTTCACTCACCGACCCTCTCTCTCTCCTCTCTCTCTCCCTCTCCTCTTCCTCTCCTCTTCTTCTTCTTCTTCTTTTCTTCTTCTTCTTCATCTGCTGCTGCTGCTGCTACTTGCTGCTGCTGCTGCTGCTGCCGCTGCTGCTGCTGCTTTGCTGCCGCTGCTGCTGCTGCTTGCTGCCGCTGCTGCCGCTGATCTGCTGCTGCTGCCGCCGGCCTCCGGCGCCCGCCGCCCGCCGCCGGCGCCCAGCCGCCCCTCTCCGGCCATCTCCACCAACCCCGTCTTCTTCAGCATCCTCTTCTTCCACTTCATTTTCCAAAAGGAAAAGAAGACCTAGGTAAGCTTCTTCCCCTTTTTCCCAATCCTTATTTTCTTTCAATTCTAACTAGGCTAGATTAATAACAAGGTTGTTAATTGCTATTGGATTCTAATTAGGGCTTGTGAAGGAGTCTAGGACATTCCCAACCCAAGGCAAGTCCTCCTCTCTTTCTCCTTCTCAATATTTCCATCTAGGTTATTGGAAATCATATTTATTCTTTTATTATCATGATAAAATTCTGAAATTATAGCTTCATGAATAATTTTGGGTAATACCGGAAAATTTAAATTGTAAGGTTTAATCTTCAAACATATGAAATTTCATATCATAAGTATGGAATATGAATTAGTTAAGATAATATTCCTGAATTTTGTTTAATTAAATTCTTAATTGATAGTATTTAAAACAAGTCATGATATATTAAAATGAAGCAAATTCTAAAATCTAGTGAATGTTTAATTGATGGATATAAACAAAAGCGTTATACATTTATGGTAATATTCCAAACAAGTGGAAATCGAATAAGTCACAAATAGAGGAATTGATTTGAACACGGACTCTGGACTTGCAATGTTGGACATGAACATTGGGACTCGTCATGAGCAAACAAACACCTGTGAACATATGGACTCTTCCAGGGTAAGTTGTCATACACATGTGTGGACAGAACAATTGAACCCACTCTCCAGGGAGGTAAAGTATGAGGACGTTATCGTAGAAGCTGCAATTTTTCATTTATTTATATATGTATATATATTTACCTACATATCATCTATGTATATATATTTACGTACATAATATATATATAATATACAAGTATATAAATACATATTATCTATATATGAGTATATGCCTACATACTACTATATATATATATATGGTATATATTATACATACTGTATATATACATACTAATATAAATATATCTCTAATATATATACATGATATATGCTATCTACATGCATATTATCTATATGATACGTATATATCATATGTATATGTTTATATATATATGTACAAGTATATAACACTATCTATATGATATATATATATACAATACCTATATGATATATGTACATACTTTAAATTTTTGGAAGCAAGCTCACATTGTTATTCTGCTTTGATAAATTTGCAAATCACCATTCATTGCTAAAGGTAAATTGCAATTGCTCACTTGCTAAGGTAAAAAGTTCAATTTCCTATCCTTTTCCTCTCTTTTTGTTTTATTATATATAAACTGCGTGGTCCGGTGTTGAGGTTGTCTCCACCGAGGGGTCGGCGAACCCTTTATTACTTGCGTGGTTCCGGTGTTGAGAGTTGCTCCACCGAAGGGGTCGGCGAGCCCATATTTTTCTTATCATTTATATATGTTTTCTGTAAATTTCCGGAGCTCCTAAATACAAAGGAGACTCTGCCCAAATTTTTGAGAAATTCTAGAGAGTCAAATTTCTGACCTTCGGAAATTTTTAGAAAGTTTCATATATATATAGGAAGCATTGGGCGGGGAGAACAACTGAATATTTCTAGATGTCCCGTAACATAATAACCATAAAAAGCTGATCAGCATTCTACATCTTTTTAGATGTCCGTACTTCTAATTGCAATAGAGAGTACTAGCCCAAGGGAGGCTCCGAAATTACTACATCTATTCGACAGTAACATCAATAGATGTCCGTACTTCTATTTTCAATAGAGAGTACTAGCCCAAGGGAGGCTCCGAAATCACAGCCTGATCCCAGGTTAACGGGATTGTTCACGGGAAGCATCTAGAGAATTATTCGGATTATTGTTCTCAATTGCATTTCACCTTACTCCAAGGGTAACTCATTTCCTACCTTGGGTAGGCAGTTTGCTCAAGGGAAGCAAATCTTACAGAAAGCTCAAGGGAAGCTCAGAAATCTCACAATCCCTGGAGTAAGATGATAGGTTACATATGTCAGTTAGTCAAATTAAGGATATATATATATATATATATTTATATACATGCATATATGCAGTTGCACAAGTCTTTTAAAAGAAATTCGCCTATTTCCATTTTATTTATTTATGATTCATCGCCCTTGACCGAGGACTTGCTTGTCGTTTCTAAACGACCTAGTTTTGTTCACTAGGTGAAGAAGAAGACGTCTCTGCTGAAGTATCGCCGCAGTATCTTGAGGAGTGAACCACTGCTTATAGCTAGGACGAGTACCTCTCAGCCTTATGCAACTTGCTTTTGTAATAAATCTGTATAAGAATTGTTGGAAAAGTTCCCTGTATAATATGCTTAATATTATGAAATTCTGGTATTTTCCATTTTTGCTGATATTACGGGCGACAATCGCAATTTCGGTGCGTAGCCCGGAGATGTGTTCCTGACGTCACCCTTCCATCTGGGAAGCGGGACGTGACAGAAACTGCTTTCAAAAGTTAACTTTGATGTAATTTTTGAAAAATAGTAGTATTTGTCTACAAGTTCAACAAATCACCAACAATCTTAAGGCTGGTGTGGAATAGTTCATCGTGGTTGATAATTCTTTTTTAGCTAATCTAAAAGTTATTTGATAACAATAGCTTACTTAACTTTTTAAAAAATAAGTTCAATTTTGGACTCTGTTTAAAAATAGGTAAATTTAGAATTGATTTGAAAAAGTTCTTTTGTCACTTTTTTGAAGAAAAAAAAAATGGCAATCTCAAACCATATATAAAAGGTGAATTCTCTTACTTGACTTAGCAAATAGAAAATATAATACTATGTCGACTTAAATGAAAAGTTGATTAATATTTGTGTTCTCTGTATCCCTTCTCTCTCTCTGACTCTCCTTCAGCACCTCTATTTCTAGGGCTAGTTCGGTTCCCATTAAGAATATAATGATTGTCATTTTTATCAACTTTTTTAGTCAAACAACGAACAATATTTGTTAGGCTCCCATTAATAATATAGTGATTGTCATTTCCATCAACATTTTTTCAAACAACCAACAATATATGTTTATTCTATAGCATATGTTTTTTCAACGAATGAAAATATATAACGTTTAAGATATGTCAATTGACATTTGCCATATAAAAATAATTTATTTATTTATTTATTGTAAAATGTCCGACATAGCGTTCGAGACTTTGTACATGTTGTGTTTCATATCTTTTGGGCCCATAGTTTCCACAACTCCCACTATTTATAAATGGAATAAATAATATATCGATCTTCCGCCACCTAGCCAGTCTTATGTCTCTCCTCAGTAACCACAATAGACACTCGAGATCGATTTATTTGTAGTTTTGAATATGAACAAACTATTGTTTAGCATATTATCACTACATGCAAGTTTATAGATACCACGAATATGACTAGCCGACAAGTTAGGGTTAAGGAGAAGGGGAGCATGACATACCCCAGTTCTATACGTAGAACCGACACGTGACCTAGCCAGCTAATATTGCTTGCGAAGGAATCCAACCATGTTAGTCCCCATATAACCGTACTACAATGTATGAAAGTGGACTCTAGTCCACTAATACTATATTTGAAGTAGGTAAACTATCTCATCCACAAATACAAATAGTCATAAACATCAAGAGAAATAGATAAAACTGAAATATAACACATGTTGGAAATAGAAAGGCAGTAATAAACAAGATCCAACATAATATAAGTTTAAACTAGAGTACGAAAAAAAAAAACCTTAATATAATTATTGAAATAAAAGCAAGTATAGAAAGATAACCCGTTAATACAACTACCCTCTAACATACTGCCAGTAAATGAAAGCTTACAAACGTCGCATATGCGGATAGCTGACAAAAAAGTGATAGAAAAAAGAATGGAACAATAGTAGCGATCATGAAGGAAATAATGAAATAGATATTGACAATGGTTAAGAAGGAACAAGAAACGATAATGAGGGAGAGTTTAGAGAAAAATAAAATGATTGATGAAGGAAGAAACGTACAATAATTGTCATTTTATTTCAATTATTCAGGTTAATTGTTTTCTTGTTTGTGGGACTTGTAACACATTTTGCATAATTCGAGTGACCACTAAGTAATTTTGTTTTCAAAAATTAATTTATATACTAAGGCCTTATATGTTAAATCTCATTTATGTTTAGGAGGGAGGGAGCCAGGAGGACATTTTTGGTTGACGATAAAGTCCATAGTCTGTGTAGCTATTAAAGGACGAGTGCCACACAAAGACATGGAGCTATCTTTCCGCGAGGGACGAACACGTGGGAGAGGGATGTCTTGCGTCGTTTTGCATGTGGATGAGTAGGAGGTTCGATTATGTCCGTTGTTTGGTTTATAGTAGGGTTGGTGAAATAATAACATATTTTTTGTGTATTTTGTGTAGATAAACTATTTTTTATAAAATTTGGACAAGGATACTAATTTTGTGAAATTTAGTTGGAGAGACATTTTGCCATAAGGTCTAACATATTTTTTTCCTACTAAAAACATCAGACGTATTGGCCTTTCCGTAATGAAATACTAAATTTACTAGCATTTTTATCACAAAATGAGTTATTTCACAATTTCTTATAATAAAGTAGTTTTCACGGTAAAATAAACAAAATAAATTAATTAATTAATTAAAAACCTAAGGGGTTGTTTGTTATGTGACATACTAATAGTCGAAAATCCTATACTTTAAGTAATTAAATTTTCTAAAAAAAATATTTCCATATTTGGTGAATTTATAAAAAAAATTCGGGAATATATAGTTAATATAAAAAAGTTAACATTTTTTTATTGTCGATTATATATATATATATATATATATATATATATATATATATATATATATATATATATATATTTTTTTTTTTTTTTTTTATATATATATATACAGTGTTATACTTTGTTTGTTATTTTTTATAGTGTAGTTGGTTAAGATGATATGTAAGCGATCAAGATAATGTGGTTCAAACATATTGACATCATATTTTTTAAATTATAAATTAATTTTTACCATTCGATATGTACTGACCTAACCTAAACTCACCATGACATGAAATGAACACACAAAAAAATAATTTTTAAAACAAAAAAAAGGGGAAAAAAAACTAAAATAAACTTTAAAAGAAAAAAAAAAAGGTAATAAAGATAAAACTAAAATATAAAGAAAATAAATAAGAACAAAACATGAGAAAGAACAAAATAACAAAAAAAACTTTTACAAAAATATAAAAGATTTTTAAATTAAAAAGAAGGAAAAATAATAAAAATACAAAAATGAGTTTTTTTAAAAAGGGAAAAAATAGAAAAAACAGAAAAGCAAAAAAAAGGCAAAAAAATATTAAAAAAAAAAGATAACAAAACAAAAAAACGAAGAAAAGAAAAGGGGAAAAAGCTTATAGAAAAGTAAAAAAAAATGTTTTAAAAAAACTTAAAAGAAACAAAAATAAATCTTAAAAAATGAAAAGAAGATTAAAAAAGAAAAAAAACTTTAAAAAGAGTACAAAAGACAAAGATTTTTTTTACACAGGCGAAAAAAACCGCGTATTCTTAAGGGACACGATACTCATATTTTGTAGACAAATTATTTACTCAAACATTCAACTCTCACACCTGACTGTCTACCATTCACATTTTTCATCTTCTTCTTATTTATTTTTGCATTTTTTATCTTTCTATGTAAAAAATATAATATATTTTCTCGGATAATGTTGAGATATGTCTTGAATCATTACCCATTTATGTTCATAGCTAGTAATCCAATTAACTAACAACTTGAGAGCGTTGGCACAATTGATCCCCTAGGATATTATAGATTTGTTAATGAAGCCCCCCGACGGGGATATCATCTGTAAAAGATTACGTATATAAACTCCATTTGTGATAGGTTTATTTTCTAGTCAATGCCCGTAACCTACTCAGTTTTTCAGCTATAGTGTAATCAACTTATTGTGTCCGAAACATAATCAGTTTTAAATTTATCATAGGGGCAAGTTTATATTTTATTGCAAAAATAAATTGTGATAGAAGAATTTAGAAATAAAGTTGTAATTTTGTAAAAAAATGTCGGACCCTCTTGTATAAAAATGCCATACGGGTCACAAAATGCTAGACGTGCTGTCATTTTTTGTGACAGTTAAAAAAAAAACATTGGAAACGTCAGACAGACTAGTGAGTTAGACTTCTCCAACTAAGTTTTGAAAATTGATATCCTAGAAAAAAATTTCATGAAAAAATTTCAGGAGTAATAATATTTTTGAACTTGGAAATGCTCCGAAGGCCCAAAATAATTGTGTTTAGGGGTCTTATGGCCTTAATAATTTAACTTCGGCCTTAATAATTTAACTTCGGCCTCGTTTTGTTCGCGGAAAAGAAAGGAAAGGAAATGAAGTCAATTCTTTGTTTATTTTATTTTCTTTGAAAAATTGTAATTTCATATATTTTTCTTTTCGATGTTTAGAAATGCCAAAAAATTGTGAGAAAAAGTGAATCCCTAGAATGAAAATGTGAATCCCTAGGTGGATGGAGGGAACCACTATCCCCACAATTTTTCTTTCCCTTTATGACTCACTTTTCTTTTCCAACCATTTTTCTAACATCCAAATAGAAGAAAGAAATGACTTTTCTTTTCTAATATCACTATTCAGTAAAGCAAATATGGCCTTGTTGTCATTTCAATTTACCTTGGCAATAAATGAAATCTTGTCAACGTTCCTTTCTATTTTATTAAACAAAAATATGTAAAAAAAAACCTCAAATGCATACAATCAATAAAGGTACCCCAGTTGGTGTTTGTCTTTCAGTGTCGATTTTTTCCATTCTAAATGCGAATCAAACCAGTAGTAAGTTCGATTTGATATCATAGGTTTATAAAAAAAAACTTAAGGAATGTTAATTTCATATATCATTGATCTTGAAAAATATGTAAGACTAGAGACTAGTTTGTGTTAGTGCCGAGGCACAATTTTCGATGAAAAATTCTGAAACTGAAATAATTGTACACACAACGTTTCAAATGCAGCACCTTAAAGAAGATGTGCAATAGAGATCCTGGAGGATTCTGAATTACGAGGATCTAAAAAGATTCTACGTAATACAAAAAAAATCTAAAGAGACTTTGTGCAAGCAACTATCGGCAGTAGAGCTTCTAAAAAGAAGTTACTGTAAAAGGCAACAGCAGCGATGACAGACGAGAATGAGTGCTGGGGTGAATGAACCACCGTTGCTCAAAGCTTTATTCGCCCCACACGAGCACGAACAGCTTCCAGGAACCAGCAAGTTCACGAAGAACTTCTGGAACGCTCGTAAGTCAAATTTGAGACTTGAACGGGCTTCCTGGACTTAACAGACTCCCTCAACTCTCTTCTTGGTGCATCTTTCAAAGGAGGCCAAGGGGCTCTATTTATAGAGTGGAGTTGAGACTTCACCTCTTCTCCTATCCGATGTGGGACTAAAATACCAATACTCAAAAATAGAGTTTGATATTTTAGATCATCCCACAATCAGCATAGAAGTGTGCCAGTCCACGCCTACCCCCCGAACACTCCCGTGCATGCACGAGACATCCTGGAGTCCGTGTCCGAGTCCGAGTCCGCACAACAAAATTAACTTGCATCCTTGTTGGATTTAATCCTTTTCCTTCTAGGAAAATACTTCCACATGGCACAAACTTGTGCCCCACTACACCTCATGTGCACACCTCAACACAAGCAATGCATATTAAGATACTCACCATTTGGTGTAGCCGATGGGACTATCTTTTCTAGTCCAAAGGCAAAAACACCAACAATTCCCCACATATCTCAATATATGGGTTTAGCGTTCCCCACAGTTACTGTCCATCATGCATTAGGAGAGATGTCGCTACGACTTGAATCTTCCCGCATAGGTTAATTAACAGCATGATACAAGAATGGACTAAGCATTGAATTCTGCACCATAACTGTAATTCTTCCTACTCACTAATGACATCAACTGTGCTTCTGGCTGCACATTGAAGGCCTTGTGCCAGCCTGGTTTCAGTGTATAATTTTTTGGCGTCTACAAGTTTACCCTCAAGAGACGGCCTGATATCTCTGTCCATACACTATAGGTGAGTTCTTTATAAAGAGTCATGGCATGAAGCATTGCGCTTCTTTGCGATGCTACGCCGCTATGACATGGCTTAAAGCCGAGGCTTTACCCCACCTGGGTACCTGTCACGTCCCAGAACCAGAATACTAGAGAGCGGGGACAGACATAGCCAGCTACGTATATTGAAATAGAATACATCTCAACTATACGGTCACGGCTGTCTAGATATGGGGTTTACTACAAGCTAGCAGTCTCTTAAGGTCAAGCCTATTGTCTCAATCTCAAGCAATTAACAGAGTTACAAGATATTAGAGCATCAAATATATATATATAAGGCGTCCCAAATATTACATATTGGATGATCATGAAGCTAGTCGTACAAAATGATGGGACTAGCAAGAGCTCAGTCATACATGATCAACCCTAGGATTTGTTAATCATGTTTACAGCCTGTAGGCAGACAGTAAGTAAATGTGCATCGAGCTAACAGGTGCTTGTCGGCTAAACGCCTCAAAAGAATAAATTTACATATAAGTGGGTGAAACAAAAAGAAAAACCCACTCTTGGCCCGGATTCCGTCTAGTTGTCACCATTGGGCTGGGAGCTCGGTAGATCCTCGGGAGCTGCTCCAAAATCTGGCCACACAAACCAGCTGGGTCAACCCCAGAAAGAGCAAGTGCCACAAAGGAGGCCACAAATAAGAACAAAAGCCAGCATATCAGAACATAAGAATAAAAGAAGTACAAGTAGTAAAGTACACAGGGCGATAAACGACTAGGGACGTGGAACCATTCCGGGAGCCAGGTTACAATCCTTAAACCAGATAAGGACCGGGGTTGTAACCCTTCGCCTGAATAGCTCACTATCTCTACTCATTTATCGTTAAGATAAGTAAAACAAACATGCTCAGGAGATAGCAGGTACTGGAGCTAGACAAGACTTAGACAAGGCTGGACACCATCCATTCACAATCGGCCAGACAAATACTACGGCTTACTACTTTAACTAACTAGGGTTATCACAAACCTAATTACTAACAAGATGCAAGTGAGAATTCCAGTCCCAAGCCCTGCAGACTATCCAGTTATCCTTCCGCGGGTTGAGAGTTATAGGTGGGTACATTGTCCGGGAGACAAATGTACCCTTAGGTGACTTAGAGGGTGCAACACATGACAGTGTGCTGGAAATGTGCTCTACTCGTCGGCAAGCTACAAGTCCATTAAAGCGCCCAGATAACGAGATTACATGTGACTGGAAATTCTCCATGTTCTAGTTTGATCTAATCATTAGCCTAATCCAATTTAGCGCGAGTCCCTGGCCGTGGTACCCAGGAAGTCACGTCCTAGACATGATGCAAGACAAGACAAGTGGATTGTACAAGCAAGTAAGCAGGAGCACCCACGGTGTCAAGTTGATTATACGAGTCAAGTTACAAGTTACAAGTCAAGTCAAGTCAGGAGTGCGCCGCCACGGGCCACTATCAAGTTATCAAGATAATTCATGTCAGGGTACTGTCAGGAGTGTGCCACTACGGGTCACTATCATGTCAGGTTGGTCATGTCAGGAGTGCACCACTACGGGTCACGGTCGTGTTATGCTAGTTCCTGGTCATACCATGCCATGTACAGTAGTCATACCAAACATATTAAGTAAAATCAAGTTCATGACAAAAGGCGTAAGGATATAAAATGGGCGTAAAATATCTAATAAAATATCAATATACAGGGCTCTGGAAGAGCCAAGCTTAGAGAAATAAAACCACAACTCCAAGAGCCAATGGATTGCGCAAGGGGTCAGGGAGTTGGATTGCGCAGGTGTCAGCTGCGCAGGGTGCCAAGTGCGCAGGGGCACATGGCGCATGAACAGACTGCGCAGGAGTGAACTGCGCAGGGGTGGATTGCGCAAGGGTGGGTTGCGCAGAGGTGGATTGCGCAGAGGTGGATTGCGCAGAGGTCGGCTTGCGCATGGCTGGCTTGCGCATGGATGGCTTGCGCCAGCGCAATCCAGCGCAGCGCAAAGCACTGGCTGAGGTCATGCGCAATCGGCCCTGCGCTAAAGAGCACAGGCCGGGGGTGCGCAACCGGCCATGCGCTAAAAAGCGCAAGGCAGAGGGATGTTCTTCCTGGCCGAGAGCAGGTCCAAGAACACCAAGAACTTCAATTCTTCATAACTTTGTCAATTCAAAGCCAAATCTAGATTTTCAAAGGTCTAATTTGAGTAAAATTGAATTCTCTTCCACATGGAAGCATCAAAACAAGCAAAAATCAAAGTTTAATAGATCAAAACCAAAGATTTTCGAAAATGGTTAAAACCTAGATCTAGAAGAATGAAAGCTCCAAATCACAAAATGTCAAGTTCTAAAGTTGTTCTCCATGGCCTAATCTAGTTAATGGACAAATAAAAAGTGGTACTTATTTGATGGCAAGGTGCACTTGCCTATGGGTTGGGGAGTTGTGTGGAAGAAGGAAGAAGAAGAAGTTGAAAGAAATTAATGGAGTTATGAAGGAGAGAGAAGAAGTTGGTGGGTTTTAATGAGGGTGGTTGTGATGGAATGGAGGTGGAGGATAGGCTAAGGTGTTCCACTCATGATGAGCCAAACCAAATCAAACCAACTCCACAAAATAAAACCAAGCCATGGTCCAAAACCCATTTACGAGAACCCGAATCCACAAGTCGAGAAAATAAATACGTGCCAAAAATCAAATTACGAGTACAAATACTTAATACAAGAAATGGGGGTGACAGTACCTCATCGTAGTGTCATACTACTGTAGCATGAGGTCACAGGCCTCTTTGTAGTGCCAAACTACCCAGCATGAAGCCTTGCGCTTCCGTACGGTGTTACGCCGCTATGACATGGCTCGCAAAGCCGAGGCTTTACCCTACCTGGTACCTCTTCGTGGTGTCATGCCACTGTAACATGAGGACATCGTCCTCTTTGTAGTGCTGTCTACTTCTCTTTATTACGATTATCATACAACATTAGGCTACCTGCCTATTTGTGGTGCTACTCCGCTGTGACTTGGCTTGCAAAGCCGAGGCATTATCCCTACCTGGGAACCTCATGGTGGAGTCACCCCACTGTAGCATGGAGTTACACTCCTTGTAGTGCTGCGACCGTGCTTCCTGTAAAGCACTCCAGGCATTCACTCTGCCTGAGAACTCATTAAGGCATTTAAGCCAACCTTCCCACAGAAACCGTTTTCCGCAGAAAACAATAGTAGACAACAGTGGTTATAGGTCCGTAACCTCTCCATGTCCAATAGAACATGTACCCACCGTTCCTGATATTCTTCCGATTAGTGGTCCTCCCTTGAACCAAAAGCTAGATGCCTAGTAGATAAATCTTTGAACTAATAGCATAAAACTTTATGGTAGGAATACAATAATACAATATCAGAATGCCTTCAAGCCCATTTTATAAGTTGTGTCATCGACCAGCTGACGCTTGAGGCCCTTGGTGAATGGATCCGCCAGGTTCTCCTGACTCCGAACATCAATCACTGCAATAATACCTCTCTTGATAAGATCGTGTACTGCTCTGTGCTTCAACCGTATTCTCTTCTTCCCGTTGAAGAGTTCATTGATGCCACTGCTGCTGTCGCCTGGTTGTCACAGTATATCGGTATTGTCGGTATCTGAGCCCCAACCACCGGAAGATCATACATGAGCTCCCGAAGCCACTCTGCTTCATCTGCAGCAGCATCCAATACAAAGAATTCAGATTCCATGGAGGAGCGAGATAACATAGTCTGCTTCTTCGACTTCCACGATATAGCAGCTCCGTCCATGGCGAATACGAATCCACCTGTGGAATACTCGCTCTCCATATCTGAACACCAGCTAGCATCACTGAAGCCTTCCACTACTGACGGATCTCCGCTGTAGAAAAGTGCATATGTCTGAGTTTCTTGAGATATCTCATAACACGCTTCACAACTTTCCAGTGCTCAATGCCTGGATTGCTAGTGAACCGACTCAGCATTTTACTGCAAAAGCTATGTCAGGCCTTGTGGCAGTAGTAGCGTACATCAAGCTTCCGATGACGCTAGCGTACTCCAACTGCCTGACGTTTTCCCTCGAATTTGGCTCCAGCTTCTGATCACTCCGGTACGGTGTACCAATAAAAGGAAGATCTTGATACCCGTAGCGAGTGAGCATCTTCTCAATATAATGAGATTGTGATAGCGCTATTCCAGTGCCTGTCCGGATGATCTTGAGCCCCAAGATTACGTCGGCATCCCCCAAGTCCTTCATACTGAACTTGGTCGAGAGGAATTTCTTTGTCTCTGTGACGCAGCTTAAATCCGTACCTAGGATTAGCATGTCGTCCATGTAAAGACATACGATTACTCCTCTTCCGTCAGCAAACTTCGTATAGACACACTTGTCTGTTTCACTAACCCTGTAGCCATTTGACCTTATCACCTTGTCAAATTTCTCATGCCATATTTTGGGAGCTTGTTTCAAACCATACAGAGACTTCATCAACTTCCAGACCTCTGACGACAAAACCTTCTGGTTGTTGCATGTAGATCTCTTCGGTCAGCTCGCCATTAAGGAATGCCGTTTTCACATCCATCTGATGTATCACCAGCTTGTGTATTGCTGCTAGAGCAATTAACAATCTGATGGTTGTCATCCGAGCTACTGGAGCATAAGTGTCAAAGTAGTCGATCCCCTGCTTCTGAGTAAACCCCTTGGCCACTAGCCTAGCCTTGAACTTGTCAATGGTTCCATCTGCTTTCATCTTCTTCTTGAATATCCATTTGCATCCGATGGGTCTTGCTCCTTCTGGCAGGTCAACTAATACCCATGTGTTGTTGGAGGTGATTGAGTCAATCTCATTGTCTATCGCCTCCTTCCAGAATACAGCATCTCTGGTCTTTATCGCCTTATCATAGGTAAGCGGATCTGCTTCCACATGATAGGTGACAAAGTCATCTTCGAAGTCTTTCGGCCTCCTCGTTCGCTTAGTTGACGGCTCAGCGAGTTCTGGTTCAGCTGGTGTCTCCTTGACGACAGCTTCATCTTGGACTACTGGTTCATTAAAGACTTCTGTCTGCTTTGTACCCTCATCATTCTCCGGAAGATCCGCGAGAACAATATTCTTGTGTTTTACAAACTTGTCTTCATAGTATTCAGCATCGCGGGATTCGATGATATGGTTTGACTCGATATCAAGGAATCTCCGAGCATCACTCTTCTCGGCATACCCCAAGAAGATCCCTTCGTAGTCCTTGTCCCCAGCTTCTGAATCTTCAGATCCAGGAGCTTCACATAAGCCAGACACCCCCACACTCGAATGACATTCAAGTTAGGTCTGACTTTGAACCAGAGTTCATGAGGAGTTATGTCGGAAGTTGCATATGGCACTCTGTTCAGAATGAACGTTTTCGTTAGTGCAGCTTCTCCCCAGTAACACTTTGGAAGACCCGCAGTCAACAGCATGGAGTTCATCATCTGTCAACGTTCTGTTCTTCCTTTCTGCTACTCCGTTGGATTGAGGAGAGTACGGAGCCGTTGTCTCATTGATGATTCCATGTTCTTTGTAGAATGATAAGAATTCATGAGACCGATACTCCCGCCTCGATCACTCTTTAACCTCTTGAGTTGTTGTCCAGTTTGCCGCTCAGCCTCAGCCCTGAACTCCTTGAACTTCTCGAATGCTTCGTCTTTAGACTTGAGCAAGTAGACGAAAGCATACTTTGAGAAGTCATCGATAAAAGTAATGAAATACTTCATCTCGGCCTTTGTAGAGAATTGTTTGAAGTCACAGATATCTGAGTGAACCAACTCCAGAAGATCTGTGCTTCGATGGACCCTGTGAAAGGGTTTCCTTGTGATCTTCGTCTGAGCACATACTTCGCATTTCTCTACCTTACCCCCACACTTGGAGATAAGTCCTAGACTAGACATTCTGTTAATCCTTTTACAATGAACATGTCCTAGTCTATTATGCCACAACTCAAGAGAATAATCAGAAAAAGTGATTGCATTTATATTATCATGCTGGGTTACAACAAGCTGAATCTTGTACATTCTTTCAGTTTGGAAAGCTTTTTCGAAGAATGTACCCTTCTTGGACATCACCAACTGGCCAGCATTGATGTCCATCCTCAAGCCTGCGTTACAGAGCAGACTTCCAGAGATCAGGTTCTTAGCAATTACTGGAACATGCTTCACACCTTGAAGCGTCAGAGTGTTCCCCGATGTGAGTTTCAGCTCCACCGTTCCGATCCCCAGTACTTCAGTTTGTGCCTGGTTTGCCATTATGACCTTCTTTGAAGTTGGCTCATAAGAGACGAACCAGTCTTTGTCTGAACAGACATGGCAGGTCGCACCAGTGTCTATTCACCAGTCCAAGTCAGCCCCCACAGTTGAAACCTGTGCTATCATGGCAACTAGATTAGTAATCATAGAAACCTTACTAGGCTCACCTTGTTCTTTGGGCTTGGACTTGCATTCGGATTTGTAGTGGCCCTTCTTGCCATAATTGAAGCAAGTCACATGGAACTTGGACTTCTGCTGCTTGAAAGCAGGACCCTTCACTTTCAGATTCGTGAAGTCATTCTTTTTGCGATGAGAAGCAGCCTGCTTCCCCTGGTACTCTGGTTTGGACCAGATTTGCCTTCGCCAGTTTTTTGGACAGAGTATCCATCTTCTGTTGAGAGCGCATCTCGTCCTCAACATGGATCTCTTGCAAGAAATCTTCCAAGCTAATTTCCATCTTCTTTCGATGCATCCTTGCATAGAAGTTGCTCCATTCTGTAGGAAGTTTCGCGACGATCCCTCCAACGACAAACTTGTCGACGAGGGGCATGTTCTCGTCTTCTAGTTTCTGACGCAACTTCGGAAACTCCTTCACTTGGGGCAGCATCGCCTTCTCGTCTTCGAAGGTCCACTTGTGGTATTTTTCTACCATGAAGATCTTGGACGGTTCTCGTCATCTTCATAGAGCTTTCCCAAGGAGTCCCATATCTCTTTGGCAGATGTCTTCTTGGAGTAGGACTCTGCCAGAGAGTCTTCCATGGAATTGAGTATCAGTAGTTTGCATATACTTTTTTCTCTTCCACTTCGCTTGCTTGGTCGTAGCAGCGGCCACAGCCGCAGCAGATCCAGTGGTTGGAACGATCGGTTTTTCTTCTGACAGCACGTGATCAACATTCACGAGTTGAAGATTTAAAGTGACCTTTCGTCTCCTGTAGCTCCCCTTTCCGGAATTTTAAATATTTTATTTATTTATTTAAATGATAATTTTAG
Organism: Iris pallida; assembly: GCA_029216955.1. NCBI lineage: Eukaryota > Viridiplantae > Streptophyta > Magnoliopsida > Asparagales > Iridaceae > Iris > Iris pallida. Next base: position 10,306,388 of record JANAVB010005599.1, on the reverse strand, counting down.
AGTTTTAAATAATTGGTATTTATTATATAGAGATAGATTAACTGTATAGTTATTTATATATATATAGGAGCTCATATTAATATATGAGTGCGTTATATAAATATTATATATGTAATTGAGAGTGTATATCGATAAAGTATAAAGGAAATAAATAGATATAAATATAAATATTGTATATGTGGTTAGTATGGTTTTATATACAAATAATATATATGTATATAATATGTAGATGTAAGTATTTGTGTGTGTGTGTGTGTGTGTGTGTATATATGAACGTATACAAATGTGTATAGATATATAAATGTATATGATATATGTATATATAAATATATATAAGAATAAATACGTGTAAATATGTATATATATATATATATATATATATATAATATATATAATATTATATATATAATATATATAATATATATATTATAGGTAATTGTGTTGTGTGAATATGTATAATATATGGTATATCAATGTATATTATTATATATGTATGGGTATATATATATGTAAACTGTATGTGTGAATATACGTATACGTGCATATATACGTATACGAATAAATATATAGATAGAAATAGGGATAAGAAGAAAAAAAGGAAACAAATCTTTGACCCAGCCCGAATGGCTCAGGCCCAAGCCCAATCAGAACCCCTCAGCCTGAAGCCATAAGCAAACCCGGCCAACACCAGGATTCGAACAACCCATAAAACCCGATCTCAGCGCATATATAAACGCGCGAGAGAGAGGAGATCGAACTCCAAACCCTAACAACCGCCGCCCCCTCCTCTTCCAGTCCCTGGGCGACCCACCCAGACACTGCGCCGCTGCAGGGCGCGTCGGAGGCCGACCACGGCCGGCCAGGCGGGGACGTGCGCGCGCGTACGCTAGAGCAGTGGAGTGACAGCAGCAACACGCAGCGCTCAGGCCAACCTTGCGACGACTTTTCGTCGCGTAGAATGAAGCTTTTCTCGAACCGTTTAATCAGGTGTGTTCACAACCTATAGAAGTCTATGTCCCTTCAATTACTTTTTATTCGAAAGTCCTAGGTTGCCCAGAAAATCGACACAAAGTCGATCAAAAACCCTGTTCGAAACAGGACATTAATTAGTTGGAGTACCCCTGTTCACGAATGAATCATTGTTAACCCAATACCCTTTTTGAAAATCCATCTAAACAGACCTGTAGACAACCTATAAGAAGACCAAACTCCTTTTCGTAGAATTATTTTTGATGTATTATACTGGAAATTATTCATGGATAAAAATCAAGAAAAAACCTGTTTTGAAAACAATGAAAACCATCCACACGACGTCCGTCCCGCCATTCTGGGCGACGTGGTCGCGCACCGAAGGCATCGAAAGCTGCGTAACAGCTTCGTGGTCGTGTGGGCTTTGACGGAATTCAAATTGGTCGCGTGTGCGCGACGAATTCGACGCGTATCCGTCGAAATCGCCCCGTATCCGTCCAATGCAAATTCAGTCATAACTTTGTGCACGCTCGTCAGATCGAGACAAAACTTGCGCCAACAGGACCGTATCGTTTTTCTGGTCATGTATGCCAAGTTTGGTCCAATTCTGAGACAGTTGAAATCGACGTCGTTTTGCGGGCCCCACGGTCCCGTCCAACGGGCGATTTTGTGCACGGCCGCCGAAATCCAACTCTGGACATACGGTTGGATTCGTATCGGAAAACTGGATCCGTAGACATGTAGTTTGACGACTTTAGAGATCTTTGACTCTGGCACGCATTTCGGTGCAAAGTGGGTCCAACGGCGGACATCATTTTTGTCCGAAATTACCGTTTGCCCCTGTGTCCAGAATTGGACTTAAGGACAGGCAATCCTAGCTATTTTGACTTCTGAGATCATTGGTATTGTCTATTTCAGCTTCCGGGGACTGTTGTACGGGTTTTGACTATTGGGGTATATTGATGATTTGGATCATCGGTTTCACCAGCACAGGACCACAGGCGAGTACAGTTTATTGTTTGTATTTCGATATTGATCTTTACTATATTTCATTGATTAGTCATTAGTTATGTGATTTTTATACTCTACTATAAATTGTTGAGTCGGGAATGAGAAGTACCAAGGATGTGTGATCAGACCGTAGACATTGTAGATATCGTAGATATTGTAGATATCGTAGACATTGTAGATATCGTAGACATTGTAGATATCGTAGACATTGTAGATATGGTAGACATTGTAGATATTGTAGACATTGTAGATATCGTAGACATTGTAGATATCGTAGACATTGTAGATATCGTAGACATTGTAGATATCGTAGACATTGTAGATATCGTAGACATGTAGATATTATAGACATTGTAGATATTGTAGACATTGTAGATATCGTAGACATTGTAGATATTGTAGACATTGTAGATCTTGTAGACATTGTTTATTTTATGCAGTAGACATCGTAGACATTGTTTAAATTCTGCAAGTAGATATCGTAGACCGTGCGGTGTAGTACCCCAGACCGATCACATGTCAAAGGTACTTCTATCGGTGGAAAGTATATTGGTCTATTTTTTTTTACTATTGATTTTCTTACGGCTTTACTGTTATTTTCAAAACTCATGATTAATGCCTAACCTTTGTCTTATAGTCATTTTCTTTATTTGAAATTGCATTCAGTGGATTGTGCTCGTTCTATTCCTGACTGGAAACCAACATTTTCAGGTTAGCCGTGGATTCACTTAGCTTGGGGAGTGACGGAAATATTGCAGAGTAAAGCCTAGAGACCAGATATATAGTTTAGTTGTAGTCATTCATCTATTTGTACAAGTTTATATTTTTCTACAAATGTAAAACTTGTGATCTTTATAAATTAAATTAATTATGTGAATGAGCATTGTTTGAGATTTTGATCTTCTTGGCCGTGACAGCGTTCTACCGCCGACACTGCGGCGTAGGCTGGCTTGGACACGTCTCGTATCCGTTTAAAAAAAAAATGGGTGCGGGTCGTGACAAGTTTTTGTGGTGGCCCATGCAGGTCTGTTTTCGTAAACCATGCGAACTCGTGATAGTACTTAAGTTAGTTGTACTATTGCGAGCCTGCGACTAGAATATGCTCATTCACGAACAAGGATTAATTTAATTTAAGAGAATGACTAGGACTAGGAGTCCCTTATACCAATTTACCGATGGGTAGTTTAGGCCATGCAATTTAGGATGAGGGTTATTAATTTTGATAGTTGTCAAATCCCGAAGTACACTACTGTCTCTTGATTGGAAGATATGGTCCAATGTGGATAGATTATTCACTTGGAGCGGCAGAGTTTCCTGGAATTGATGATCTCACCTAGATAAATTATTCAATTCCTTCTCGTTGCCTCTTTAGATATCATCATCATATCTTAGTCCAAATTGTCTAATTAGTTCCTATTTTGCCCTAAGAGTTATTTTATGATATCCATAGATGAACCTCAAGTTAGTTTCGATTCAAAAGTTTTCCTCAAAAGGTTTGAATACACATAGAGTAGGTACTAGAATGTTTGTATTCCTTTTTCTTCAGTTATTTCCTCTCTGTTCAATCTTTTACAGATTGTGACTGATAGGACAAATATTTATGCCTTACTACATAGTCGGCTTGTTTGAATCTCTAGAAGTTCATGAGTTTTTCTTACATACCTAGTTAAGGGAATGTTGATTAACTCGTAATGGCAGGACAGCAGCGCACTGTCGCCAATTATTTGCATTACGGAGACTATGGATACACTGCAGCCAGCAGCGCACTGGCGAGGCACGACCCCTAGAGTTGAAATTTTTGACAATATAGGATATAGAATATTGCTAAAATATGGATAGTGGTCCTATCCTGATCGTAGTTACCCTGAGCCAATTGGATAGAATTAAGAAGTGTTCGATTTGTATCATGTTTGAGTTACGAAACCAAGGGTTTACCACAGCCAGAGTACGGGTGAGGCATAACCCTCGGTGAAATGACTTCGAATATGATTACAGGTTTAGGATACTATGGAGGATAGGACAATACCAGTATGTCCCAGGAGACCCGAAACCAATATTAGGGAAAGTTTTATAAGTTGGATAGCACGTCTCCCGATCTAGCATTCCGTGGTCCTTGTGACCTATTGACGAGGATATCGACTGACACTAACAGGCTTACCTAGAATATAGAGTTAAGCGGTTCATAACCCATTAGTCGCCAAGGCATTATGGATAAGAAGATAGTAGGATAACCGTGTAAACAAGAACACAGGGTAAGGTTTGATTCTAGCAAAACTCAAACTACTTGTAACTCCTTTCAAATTCTCGCGTACTTGTAATTTGACTATTTTGACCAATGTTGCTATCACAGCTTAGTTTTTGCAAGCTTCTTTTATCGAGCTTGATCCAAGACATATGTTTATTGGGGACGCCCAACATATCGTCTAATCAGAATTGATATATTACGGTCTGATCAGCCGTAGTACACTCAGTTCGCTCCCCATCTTATTAACCTACGTGGATTGAGATGTAGATGTCTCTAGGGTCTCATCCACGACTGCATTGACAATTCCTCTTGAATTATACATTCGCTTTTGAATCACGTAATCGTATTCAGTGACATCCCTTTTTGAACTCTTTATTGTTTTGTCTTTCACCGATTAGAAAGGCGAAAGCTTGTAATTGATAGATGGATACAGGGTATTCCCATGACGATGATAGTTGGATATGCAAGTGTAGCTACCATCGGTCAGCAAGTGACTGGAACCTTGCCTCGAGTTACACGTCCTCCCTTCGGCACCAAACCTACTATCTTGATCTTCTAGTCATTGGAGTTCGAGAATGATTAGGGTCTTTTCTTGATCAAGTGCCAACCTAGGAGAATATCTATTCTCAAGAAACCAAATATTGTGAGACTCTAATTATTTGCTGGAAGCTTGCCTTAACTTTCAACCCTTATGCCTTGACTCAACCGCCCCTCGACCAAAGCCCACAATTTAGACATGAGATGAATAGACAAGGCTAAGGACAATAATTTACCGTGACTATGGTAGACACTCATCCCGAGAGTGGTTTCCAACAAGTATCGTCCTAGTTATATAAATTTTATTATTAAGACCTAACTAGTGTTGGAACACCACAGTCGCTATCTTAGCCAATACCATAGCTTAAATACCCTGTCATATTATGATCTACCAGTGGTCAACAGCAATGCATGATCACTATAATTTTCGTGACAATAGTCTGGCAGGCTTGACGCCAACTAAGATTCACGACTCAGTTGTTAGGGAGCTTTCCAGATGATGTGCCTTAGAGTTGGTTACCCCGTCGATAACTCTTGAATACCGAGGACGAGTAGGTCATTCTACTTATCGACCATGTGTCCTTGCACACGCACTCGTTCTCCATTTATTGAGGAACGGTCTATGACTTGACCTATATCTACGGTATTCCGTTACGCCGTGCCTTATTCTTTATTGACAAGAGTCGAGGTACAATATCCGGACCGTAGAATTCTCCTAACCTCATTATTCCAAAACCCATGCCTTATTCTAAGGTGGGTAGACTGTAAGCTTTCTAAAATTGTGGGATATGCGAGGATTACCTATTGTTTAGAATAATTTTCATTAGGATGATTATTAGTGCCCCGTGGACTCCCACTTTCCATTTAGATCATTTGTGTCCCGGCCGTGCCATTAATATTCGGAGCACGAGACCAACTGTTACCTTCCAACAAATTTCATATGTAAGATCTAGACGAGTCCACCTTCATCTAGGTATATCATGTCCCACTCAAAACTGTTCCCTTGTACTCTATTTTTGTGCTACGACTTTCAGGTTCAAAGGACTAGCTATAACCTTTACCACAGTACATGTATACTTTCCAACCTCCATTAGAGCCTCAACCTTGACCCAATTCTTTCGACCCAATATATGGTGGTGATCTACACGAAGCCCACTACGCACATGCCACTAGTGTGCCACTTGATTGAGGCCTCATGTGCTACTTAAATACAAAAGTCACTGAAGGCACATTTTGGGCTTGAGGGACCTAGCTAACCAACTGGACTGGCAAATAGCTCAACCCTTGGATAGGAACCTATTCTAATTTACCCTAACTAGTGGAAACAGATTTATTATTAGGATATTGTCCTATTCGTATAGATGGAAATCCAAGGTTCATCCAACCAACAATTGGTATCCAAATAGGAAAACCAATAAGGCCCAGTAAAACCCATCCAGACCAATCCACATAGTTGGTCTATAGAACCGAAGTGTTTGAAATCGGCCTTTGTACCTATTATGTAATCTCCACCCCTTAGAATGGGAATCCATTCGTAACCTTTATCCCATCTGCCTGGAAGTCGAGATGCGATCTTGTATTGCATTTATGTTCCTTGCTCGAGTGTTTAAAAAAACTACGGGTAAGATCACAATCTTGATTTCTTAAATTCCGTTCTATTATGGAACTTTGTTGAAATAAAATTTTGAGAACGAGACTTCTGTATTGCACGGATTGCAGGCCACACTAGGTAACGAAGAGTTCTTAGACTTAACCAGTGACTAGACTAGAGTAGCCAATCTAGCGAATAAGACTATAGGTTCAAAATAACTCTTTCTACCTGTATTATTGTATATTCGCTACCACCCTTTAAACTTCAAGATAAATCTTGAGTGTTTCCTTACCTCCCCGTCCTTCCTATTTCAGAGTGTCAAATGGCCATGCTTACTAGAATTTATCAATATTCTTAGCTACTGGTGTAAATTTACTTGTTAAGTTTTTGGGATTGCTTGATAGATATAAGTGGTTTATAGGCGTCATATGCAGTAGGTATCTATTTGTAGGATTGCTAGCAACTAGTTAGAAGATTATAGATTTTAGTTGTGAGGAGTAGTGTGACCCAAGGTGGGTAGAAGTCCTCGAGAGTTCATAATTACAAAATGACTAGGAGAATGATAGAAATTACTTCGAGGATTTAAAATTTGAGGATATTGTGGTAATAGTGGATTTATTTATTTATTATTATTATTATTTATGTTTGAATTTTTAGCATATTTATGAGTTAGAATTTCGAGGACGAAATTTTTTTAAGGTGGGTAGATTTGTAGCTCCCCTTTCCGGAATTTTAAAATATTTTATTTATTTATTTAAATGATAATTTTAGAGTTTATAAATAATTGGTATTTATTATATAGAGATAGATTAACTGTATAGTTATTTATATATATATATAGGAGCTCATATTAATATATGAGTGCGTATATATAAATATAATATGTAATTGAGAGTGTATATCGATAAAGTATAAAGGAAATAAATAGATAAATATAATATTGTATAGTGGTTAGTTATGGTTTTTATACAAATAATATATATGTATATAATATGTAGATGTAAGTATTTGTGTGTGTGTGTGTATATATATATGAACGTATACATAAATGTGTATAGATATATAAATGTATATGATATATGTATATATAAAATATATATAAGAATAAATACGTGTAAATATGTATATACATATACATATATATTATATATAATATATATATATAATATAATACAAATAATATATAGGTAATTGTGTTGTGTGAATATGTATAAATATATGGTATATCAATGTATTTATTATATATGTATGGGTATATATATATATATAAACTGTATGTGTGAATATACGTATACGTGCATAATACGTATACGAATAAATATATAGATAGAAATAGGGATAAGAAGAAAAAAAGGAAACAAATCTTTGACCCAGCCCGAATGGCTCAGGCCCAAGCCCAATCAGAACCCCTCAGCCTGAAGCCATAAGCAAACCCGGCCAACACCAGGATTCGAAAACCCATAAAACCCGATCTCAGCGCATATATAAACGCGCGAGAGAGAGGAGATCGAACTCCAAACCTAACACCGCCGCCACCCTCCTCTTCCTAGTCCCTGGGCGACCCACCCAGACACTGCGCCGCCGCGCAGGGCGCGTCGGAGGCCGACCACGGCCGGCCAGGCGCGGGGACGTGCGCGCGCGTACGCGAGAGCAGTGGAGTGACAGCAGCAACACGCAGCGCTCAGGCCACCTTGCGACGACTTTTCGTCGCGTAGAATGAAGCTTTTCTCGAACCGTTTAATCAGGTGTGTTCACACCTATAGGAGTCTATGTCCCTTCAATTACTTTTTATTCGAAAGTCCTAGGTTGCCCAGAAAATCGACACAAAGTCGATCAAAAACCCTGTTCGAAACAGGACATTAATTAGTTGGAGTACCCCTGTTCACGAATGAATCATTGTTAACCCAATACCCTTTTTGAAAATCCATCTAAACAGACCTGTAGACAACCTATAGAAGACCAAACTCCTTTTCGTAGAATTATTTTTGATGTATTATACTGGAAATTATTCATGGATAAAAATCAAGAAAAAACCTGTTTTGAAAACAATGAAAACCATCCACACGACGTCCGTCCCGCCATTCCGGGCGACGTGGTCGCGCACCGAAGGCATCGAAAGCTGCGTAACAGCTTCGTGGTCGTGTGGGCTTTGACGGAATTCAAATTGGTCGCGTGTGCGCGACGAATTCGACGCGTATCCGTCGAAATCGCCCCGTATCCGCCAATGCAAATTTAGTCATAACTTTGTGCACGCTCGGTCAGATCGAGACGAAACTTGCGCCGACAGGACCGTATCGTTTTTCTGGTCATGTATGCCAAGTTTGGTCCAATTCTGAGACAGTTGAAATCGACGTCGTTTTGCGGGCCCCACGGTCCCGTCCAACGGGCGATTTTGTGCCGGCCGTCGAAATCCAACTCTGGACATACGGTTGGATTCGTATCGAAAAACTGGATCCGTAGACATGTAGTTTGACGACTTTAGAGATCTTTGACTCTGGCACGCATTTCGGTGCAAAGCGGGTCCAACGGCGGACATCGTTTTTGTCCGAAATTAGTTTTGCCCTGTGTCCAGAATTGGACTTAAGGACAGGCAATCCTAGCTATTTGACTATTCTGAGATCATTGGTATTGTCTATTTCGCTTCCGGGGACTGTTGTAGGGTTTTGACTATTGGGGTATATTGAGTGATTTGGATCATCGGTTTCACCAGCACAGGACCACAGGCGAGTACAGTTTATTGTTTGCATTTCGATATTGATCTTTACTATATTTCATTGATTAGTCATTAGTTATGTGATTTTTTATACTCTACTATAAATTGTTGAGTCGGAAATGAGAAGTACCAAGGATGTGTGATCGACCGTAGACATTGTAGATATCGTAGACATTGTAGATATCGACATTGTAGATATCGTAGACATTGTAAAATTGTAGACATTGTAGATATCGTAGACATTGTAGATATCGTAGACATTGTAGATATCGTAGACATTGTAGATATTGTAGACATTGTAGATATCGTAGACATTGTAGATATTGTAGACATTGTAGATATTGTAGACATTGTAGATATCGTAGACATTGTAGATATTGTAGACATTGTAGATCTTGTAGACATGTTTATTTTATGCAGTAGACATCGTAGACATTGTTTAAATTCTGCAAGTAGATATCGTAGACCGTGCGGTGTAGTACCCCAGACCGATCACATGTCAAAGGTACTTCTTTCGGTGGAAAGTATATTGGTCTATTTTTTTTTTACTATTGATTTTCTCACGGCTTTACTGTTATTTTCAAAACTCATGATTAATGCCTAACCTTTGTCTTATAGTCATTTTCTTTATTTGAATTGCATTCAGTGGATTGTGCTCGTTCCATTCCTGACTGGAAACCAACATTTTCAGGTTACCGTTGATTCACTTAGCTTGGGGAGTGACGGAAATATTGCAGAGTAAAGCCTAGAGACCAGAATATAGTTTAGTTGTAGTCATTCATCTATTTGTACAAGTTTTATTTTTCTACAAATGTAAAACTTGTGATCTTTGTAAATTAAATTAATTATGTGAATGAGCACTGTTTGAGATTTTGATCTTCTTGGCCGTGACAGCGTTCTACCGCCGACATTGCGGCGTAGGCTGGCTTGGACACGTCTCGTATCTCGTTTAAAAAAAAAAAACGGTGCGGGTCGTGACATCTCCAAATCTGTAAGTGTTCGCCATCGAATTTCTCCAACTTGTTAAAGCCGGTATCGATGAGCGAAGCACGAGAATTATATCTTCTCAATAAAGCTTTGAGATTGTTAGTGCCAAGGCACAATTTTCGATGGAAAATTCTGAAACTGAAACAATTGTACACACACGTTCAAATGCAGCACCTTAAAGAAGATGTGCAATAGAGATCCTGGAGGATTCTGAATTACGAGGATCTAAAAAGATTCTACGTAATACACGAAAAATCTAAAGAGACTTTGTGCAAGCAACTATCGGCAGTAGAGCTTCTAAAAAAGTTACTGTAAAGACAACAGCAGCGATGACAGACGAGAATGAGATGCTGGGGTGAATGAACCACCGTTGCTCAAAGCTTTATTCGTCCCACACGAGCACGAACAGCTTCCAGGAACCAGCAAGTTCACGAAGAACTTCTGGAACGCTCGTAAGTCAATATTTGAGACTTGAACGGGCTTCCTGGACTTAAAGACTCCCTCAACTATCTTCTTGGTGCATCTTTCAAAGGAGGCCAAGGGGCTCTATTTATAGAGTGGAGTTGAGATTTCACCTCTTCTCCTATCCGATATGGGACTAAAATACCAATACTCAAAAATAGAGGTTGATATTTTAGATCATCCCACAATCAGCATAGAAGTGTGCCAGTCCATGCCTACCCCCGAACACTCCCGTGCATGCACGAGACATCCTGGAGTTCGTGTCCGAGTCCGAGTCCGCACAACAAAAATTAACTTGCATCCTTGTTGGATTTAATCCTTTTTCCTTCTAGGAAAATACTTCCACATGGCACAAACTTGTGCCCCACTACACCTCATGTGCACATCTCAACACAAGCAATTCATTATATTGAGATACTCACCATTTGGTGTAGCCGACGTGGGACTATCTTTTCTAGTCCAAAGGCAAAAACACCAACAGTTTGATCTCCCTTTGAGATTTGATACTTATTTGGTTGGCAGAACCATGTGATTATAAAGAAAATTCATTCTTTATAATATTAGATGTCAAAAAAAGTATGAAAAAAAATTTCATAAAAAAAGAAAAGGAAAAAATGGTTCTTCCGTTAAACAAAGTATTCACTTTATGGAATTCACTTTTATTTCCAAATATTGAAAAAAAAGAAAAAAAGAAAAAAAAAATTAAAAAATTATAATTGTCAAGGAACAAGGAGTTGTTTTTCCTTTCCTTTCCGATAATATAGAATTTACATAAATATTGCCATTATTGTACCATATACGCCCAAGCCAATGGAATAAACAGTAATAAAAATAAAACTAGTAACCTCTGAATATCGGCCAGCCGTAGATCTCAATCGGACGGACTAGAATCGGACTTCCCACGTCATAACTCCCCGCCGGCGAGAACAAAAACCGATGAATAAGAACCAAATCGAAACCGATCAAAGCTTATAAAAAAAAATTAAACAAAAATAGAGAGAACGAAAGGAGAAGAAGTGAATTTTGTCAGGAGAAGAAGAATGGGTTGGATAGGAGAGTGCGTGGAGTCGATCCGGTCGATCCAGATCCGCCGCTCGTCAATCAAGCCGTCAGCCTCGGTAGAACAACCCCTCAGATTTCGGAAAAATGCAAAATTTCCCCCAATTCTTCCCTTCTATTTGTAGTTATATGATTTTTTAAAAGTTTAGGCATGATTGTTACTTCGGCGTTGATCATATGGAAGTGCTTGATGTGTGTCACCGGGAGCGAGTCGCCAGTCGTCGTCGTTCTTTCCGGAAGCATGGAACCTGGTTTCAAGAGGGTGAGAAGGACTTTTAAAAATTTGATTTTTATATGATATTTGGCTTGATTATTGTGATTCTGGTTGAATTTGTAGCTAAAAGATGAGATCTTTATGGTTTATGATCATGTTTTTGAATCCTTTGTTGCCTTAAAATTGAAGAAATTAAATTTGAAAATTAGGTATGGATCTAGGGTTTTAAGCTGCGGCTGTCTTGATTCCCTGACTGGTTAAATTTGTACCGGTGCAATTTTTATAGTTTATGATCGCATCGTTTGTTGCCTTAAAATTGAATAATTGTTAATTGACAAATTAGGTATTTATCTAGTGTTTTTACTTGTGAAAAATTTGGTAGGAATTTTCTAAAATTTTAAAATAAGTTTTTATATGGTAATTGTCTTTATACTGCGACTCTCGTCAATTTTGTAGCAAAAAGATGCGAATTTTAGTTTATTTTTGTGATTTGTTGCCTTCAAATTGACTAAATTGTTAAATTTGACAAAAATGATAGGTCTTGATCTAGGGTTTTTGACCTGTTAATTTTGGATCCGAGTCCAGCAGTACTTGGACCCTACTTGACCAGTTGTTTGTAGTAATTGAAACTCGGCATATATTTTATAGGAATTTAAAAGTATGCAAGAATTTTTTTTTGTTTATCAAGAAGTCACATTAAAATCATGTTGATATTATGCATATGAGTGTCTAATTGTGATAATTAAGAAAAACAATGTTTTTATACTAAAAAAATGTGTAGAATGAATGAAAGATTTGATGTATCGTTGTGAGTATTCTAAGCAGTGTCGAGGCTAGAAAACTATCACTATCTACATAGAGACAAGAGTTACGAGCTGTAACTTCTATGTGTTGCGATTGATATTTGCATGTGCAATAGTTCATGAGAACTGTTTGGTATGTATGCTTTGCTGTATCTATCATTTGAAAGTGAGAAAGTGTTTCATGATTGCAGGGTGATATTTATTCTTGCACATGAGCGCGGATCCAATTCGTGCTGGTGAAATTGTTGTATTTAATGTGGATGTAAGTGTTTTTTTCAATAGTTTATTATTAGGTCATGCATGATCCTACAAAGCAAACTTCTTACTTTCTTTAACTCTGGTGACACAATAAACTGTATGCAATATATTAGCACTTATACCCCATAGCACTTGGGATATGTCTGGGCCCAAAAACATTCATGTGAGTGTATCGATCAGTTTATTCGTCTTTCATGTATGTACTCTCATGTTTACCTAGCATCTAAGCCATCTGTCCTCAAAAGACAGATTTTGGATCGAGTCAGTTGAGTTCATATTAATTTCCATTGGTAACTATCCATATATGGCTCATGACAACCTTATCTCATGTGAAATTGGATCTTGTGTGGTGTATGTGCTTATATATCTAGAGCTTAGATCCAGGGACAGATTATCTGCCAATTAATTTCTGCTAATATATTGATGGTTTATTTTTTTGTTGCAGGGACGTGAAATTCCAATTGTTCATCGTGTAATTAAGGTAAGGGACCTCCTGATGAATGCCTACTTTGATCTTGTGCACATGTAGTCATCTTTGCTTTTATATGTATCATAACTAGGATTCTTTATATTGTCTTTCTTTTCCTCCTTCATTTGTCTGCCCATTATTTTCACTAAACCATTTTTAAATTGAAATACCATACATTAAAGTACAAGTCCTTAAGTATTTATTATCAGTTGACGATTGTCAAAATTGTTCTGCTGTCTAGATATCAACTTCCATTTATGATATTATCTTGTTGGTTACTCTTTTAAGTATTTGCAAGTTATATTGATTTTTTTAATAAGTATTGTCCTTTGGATTTCTCTTTATGTACATTTGTTGATAGCTTTGTGACCTTGTGGCTTCTTAATTTGTTGATCATCTTTCATATTATTTGCTTTAATTATGTGATGAAGTTTAAGGAAGCAATTTGGGGACATCAGTTAACACGGGGTATGTCAAAATATTACTCAACAGTTCTTGTTTCCTCTTAAAAATGGTGTTGCAATCCATTATTTGTGCATATGCATTGATCCGGAATAGAGGCATCTTATGTGCGAAGAACTGTCAATCATTATATGTATGCAATGGGTTGAGGTACAATTTTAAGTTTTTGTTGCACCAAGACGTCACAAAAAGGAAGCATAACTTGGAAATTAAGATATGAAGAAATATTTCACAAATAGGTGGCAGAATTTGTCATCACTCGTCAAAACCTGCAGAGTGAACTCCCTTACACTCTTCCTGAGATTGGGAAGTTGCATCAAACTTGTGCAATTTCTTACTAGGAGAAGATACGTTCTTTGACAACCACTCATTAAACTCGCAGAGCTTGTGAACTCCTTACACTTCCTAAGATTGGGAAGTTGCAACAAACTTGTGCAATGTCTTACTAGGAGAAGATACGTTC
>JANAVB010005599.1:10086443-10292132 GCA_029216955.1 Iris pallida | reverse complement strand
ACCTTAATATAATTATTGAAATAAAGCAAGTATAGAAAGATAACCTTAATACAACTACCCTCTAACATACTGCCAGTAAATGAAAGCTTACAAACGTCGCATATGCGGATAGCTGACAAAAAAGTGATAGAAAAAAGAATGGAACAATAGTAGCGATCATGAAGGAAATAATGAAATAGATATTGACAATGGTTAAGAAGGAACAAGAAACGATAATGAGGGAGAGTTTAGAGAAAAATAAAATGATTGATGAAGGAAGAAACGTACAATAATTGTCATTTTATTTCATTATTTCAGGTTAATTGTTTTCTTGTTTGTGGGACTTGTAACACATTTTGCATAATTCGAGTGACCACTAAGTAATTTTGTTTTCAAAAATTAATTTATATACTAAGGCCTTATATGTTAAATCTCATTTATGTTTAGGAGGGAGGGAGCCAGGAGGACATTTTTGGTTGACGATAAAGTCCATAGTCTGTGTAGCTATTAAAGGACGAGTGCCACACAAAGACATGGAGCTATCTTTCCGCGAGGGACGAACACGTGGGAGAGGGATGTCTTGCGTCGTTTTGCATGTGGATGAGTAGGAGGTTCGATTATGTCCGTTGTTTGGTTTATAGTAGGGTTGGTGAAATAATAACATATTTTTTGTGTATTTTGTGTAGATAAACTATTTTTTATAAAATTTGGACAAGGATACTAATTTTGTGAAATTTAGTTGGAGAGACATTTTGCCATAAGGTCTAACATATTTTTTTTCCTACTAAAAACATCAGACGTATTGGCCTTCCGTAATGAAATACTAAATTTACTAGCATTTTTATCACAAATGAGTTATTTCACATTTCTTATAATAAAGTAGTTTTCACGGTAAAATAAACAAAATAAATTAATTAATTAATTAAAAACCTAAGGGGTGTTTGTTATGTGACATACTATAGTCGAAAATCCTATACTTTAAGTAATTAAATTTTCTAAAAAAAATATTTCCATATTTGGTGAATTTATAAAAAAAATTCGGGAATATATAGTTAATAAAAAAAGTTAACATTTTTTATTGTCGATTAATTATATATATTATATAATATATATATATATTATATATATAATATATATATATTTTTTTTTTTTTTTATATATATATATACAGTGTTATACTTTGTTGTGTTATTTTTATAGTGTAGTTGGTTAAGATGATATGTAAGCGATCAAGATAATGTGGTTCAAAACATATTGACATCATATTTTTAAATTATAAATAATTTTTACCATTCGATATGTACTGACCTAACCTAAACTCACCATGACATGAAATGAACACACAAAAAAATAATTTTTAAAACAAAAAAAAGGGGAAAAAAACTAAAATAAACTTTAAAAGAAAAAA
Organism: Iris pallida; assembly: GCA_029216955.1. Classification (NCBI taxonomy): domain Eukaryota; kingdom Viridiplantae; phylum Streptophyta; class Magnoliopsida; order Asparagales; family Iridaceae; genus Iris; species Iris pallida. The sequence continues at coordinate 10,290,745 of JANAVB010005599.1, read as the reverse complement.
AAAAAGGTAATAAAGATAAAACTAAAATATAAAGAAAATAAATAAGAACAAAACATGAGAAAGAACAAAATAACAAAAAAAAACTTTTACAAAAATAAAAGATTTTTAAATTAAAAAGAAGGAAAAATAATAAAAATACAAAAATGAGTTTTTTTAAAAAGGGAAAAAATAGAAAAAACAGAAAAGCAAAAAAAGGCAAAAAAATATTAAAAAAAAAAGATAACAAACAAACAAAAAAAACGAAGAAAAGAAAAGGGGAAAAAGCTTATAGAAAAGTAAAAAAAATGTTTTAAAAAAACTTAAAAGAAACAAAAAAATCTTAAAAAATGAAAGAAGATTAAAAAAGAAAAAAAAACTTTAAAAAGAGTACAAAAGACAAGATTTTTTTTACACAGGCGAAAAAAAACCGCGTATTCTTAAGGGACACGATACTCATATTTTGTAGACAAATTATTTACTCAAACATTCAACTCTCACACCTGACTGTCTACCATTCACATTTTTCATCTTCTTCTTATTTATTTTTGCATTTTTTATCTTTCTATGTAAAAAATATAATATATTTCTCGGTAATGTTGAGATATGTCTTGAATATACCCATTTATGTTCATAGCTAGTAATCCAATTAACTAACAACTTGAGAGCGTTGGCACAATTGATCCCCTAGGATATTATAGATTTGTTAATGAAGCCCCCCGACGGGGATATCATCTGTAAAAGATTACGTATATAAACTCCATTTGTGATAGGTTTATTTTCTAGTCAATGCCCGTAACCTACTCAGTTTTTCAGCTATAGTGTAATCAACTTATTGTGTCCGAAACATAATCAGTTTTAAATTTATCATAGGGGCAAGTTTATATTTTATTGCAAAATAAATTGTGATAGAAGAATTTAGAATAAAGTTGTAATTTTGTAAAAAAATGTCGGACCCTCTTGTATAAAAATGCCATACGGGTCACAAAAATGCTAGACGTGCTGTCATTTTTTGTGACAGTTAAAAAAAAACATTGGAAACGTCAGACAGACTAGTGAGTTAGACTTCTCCAACTAAGTTTTGAAAATTGATATCCTAAAAAAATTTCATGAAAAAATTTCAGGAGTAATAATATTTTTGAACTTGGAAATGCTCCGAAGGCCCAAAATAATTGTGTTTAGGGGTCTTATGGCCTTAATAATTTAACTTCGGCCTTAATAATTTAACTTCGGCCTCGTTTTGTTCGCGGAAAAGAAAGGAAAGGAAATGAAGTCAATTCTTTGTTTTTTTATTTTCTTTGAAAAATTGTAATTTTCATATATTTTTCTTTTCGATGTTTAGAAATGCCAAAAAATTGTGAGAAAAAGTGAATCCCTAGAATGAAAATGTGAATCCCTAGGTGGATGGAGGGAACCACTATCCCCACAATTTTTCTTTCCCTTTATGACTCACTTTTCTTTTCCAACCATTTTTCTAACATCCAATAGAAGAAAGAAATGACTTTTCTTTTCTAATATCACTATTCAGTAAAGCAAATATGGCCTTGTTGTCATTTCAATTTACCTTGGCAATAAATGAAATCTTGTCAACGTTCCTTTCTATTTTATTAAACAAAATATGTAAAAAAAAACCTCAAATGCATACAATCAATAAAGGTACCCAGTTGTGTTTGTCTTTCAGTGTCGATTTTTTCCATTCTAAATGCGAATCAAACCAGTAGTAAGTTCGATTTGATATCATAGGTTTAAAAAAAAACTTAAGGAATGTTAATTTCATATATCATTGATCTTGAAAAATGTAAGACTAGAGACTAGTTTGTGTTAGTGCCGAGGCACAATTTTCGATGAAAAATTCTGAAACTGAAATAATTGTACACACAACGTTTCAAATGCAGCACCTTAAAGAAGATGTGCAATAGAGATCCTGGAGGATTCTGAATTACGAGGATCTAAAAAGATTCTACGTAATACAAAAAAAATCTAAAGAGACTTTGTGCAAGCAACTATCGGCAGTAGAGCTTCTAAAAAGAAGTTACTGTAAAAGGCAACAGCAGCGATGACAGACGAGAATGAGTGCTGGGGTGAATGAACCACCGTTGCTCAAAGCTTTATTCGCCCCACACGAGCACGAACAGCTTCCAGGAACCAGCAAGTTCACGAAGAACTTCTGGAACGCTCGTAAGTCAAATTTGAGACTTGAACGGGCTTCCTGGACTTAACAGACTCCCTCAACTCTCTTCTTGGTGCATCTTTCAAAGGAGGCCAAGGGGCTCTATTTATAGAGTGGAGTTGAGACTTCACCTCTTCTCCTATCCGATGTGGGACTAAAATACCAATACTCAAAAATAGAGTTTGATATTTTAGATCATCCCACAATCAGCATAGAAGTGTGCCAGTCCACGCCTACCCCCCGAACACTCCCGTGCATGCACGAGACATCCTGGAGTCCGTGTCCGAGTCCGAGTCCGCACAACAAAATTAACTTGCATCCTTGTTGGATTTAATCCTTTTCCTTCTAGGAAAATACTTCCACATGGCACAAACTTGTGCCCCACTACACCTCATGTGCACACCTCAACACAAGCAATGCATATTAAGATACTCACCATTTGGTGTAGCCGATGGGACTATCTTTTCTAGTCCAAAGGCAAAAACACCAACAATTCCCCACATATCTCAATATATGGGTTTAGCGTTCCCCACAGTTACTGTCCATCATGCATTAGGAGAGATGTCGCTACGACTTGAATCTTCCCGCATAGGTTAATTAACAGCATGATACAAGAATGGACTAAGCATTGAATTCTGCACCATAACTGTAATTCTTCCTACTCACTAATGACATCAACTGTGCTTCTGGCTGCACATTGAAGGCCTTGTGCCAGCCTGGTTTCAGTGTATAATTTTTTGGCGTCTACAAGTTTACCCTCAAGAGACGGCCTGATATCTCTGTCCATACACTATAGGTGAGTTCTTTATAAAGAGTCATGGCATGAAGCATTGCGCTTCTTTGCGATGCTACGCCGCTATGACATGGCTTAAAGCCGAGGCTTTACCCCACCTGGGTACCTGTCACGTCCCAGAACCAGAATACTAGAGAGCGGGGACAGACATAGCCAGCTACGTATATTGAAATAGAATACATCTCAACTATACGGTCACGGCTGTCTAGATATGGGGTTTACTACAAGCTAGCAGTCTCTTAAGGTCAAGCCTATTGTCTCAATCTCAAGCAATTAACAGAGTTACAAGATATTAGAGCATCAAATATATATATATAAGGCGTCCCAAATATTACATATTGGATGATCATGAAGCTAGTCGTACAAAATGATGGGACTAGCAAGAGCTCAGTCATACATGATCAACCCTAGGATTTGTTAATCATGTTTACAGCCTGTAGGCAGACAGTAAGTAAATGTGCATCGAGCTAACAGGTGCTTGTCGGCTAAACGCCTCAAAAGAATAAATTTACATATAAGTGGGTGAAACAAAAAGAAAAACCCACTCTTGGCCCGGATTCCGTCTAGTTGTCACCATTGGGCTGGGAGCTCGGTAGATCCTCGGGAGCTGCTCCAAAATCTGGCCACACAAACCAGCTGGGTCAACCCCAGAAAGAGCAAGTGCCACAAAGGAGGCCACAAATAAGAACAAAAGCCAGCATATCAGAACATAAGAATAAAAGAAGTACAAGTAGTAAAGTACACAGGGCGATAAACGACTAGGGACGTGGAACCATTCCGGGAGCCAGGTTACAATCCTTAAACCAGATAAGGACCGGGGTTGTAACCCTTCGCCTGAATAGCTCACTATCTCTACTCATTTATCGTTAAGATAAGTAAAACAAACATGCTCAGGAGATAGCAGGTACTGGAGCTAGACAAGACTTAGACAAGGCTGGACACCATCCATTCACAATCGGCCAGACAAATACTACGGCTTACTACTTTAACTAACTAGGGTTATCACAAACCTAATTACTAACAAGATGCAAGTGAGAATTCCAGTCCCAAGCCCTGCAGACTATCCAGTTATCCTTCCGCGGGTTGAGAGTTATAGGTGGGTACATTGTCCGGGAGACAAATGTACCCTTAGGTGACTTAGAGGGTGCAACACATGACAGTGTGCTGGAAATGTGCTCTACTCGTCGGCAAGCTACAAGTCCATTAAAGCGCCCAGATAACGAGATTACATGTGACTGGAAATTCTCCATGTTCTAGTTTGATCTAATCATTAGCCTAATCCAATTTAGCGCGAGTCCCTGGCCGTGGTACCCAGGAAGTCACGTCCTAGACATGATGCAAGACAAGACAAGTGGATTGTACAAGCAAGTAAGCAGGAGCACCCACGGTGTCAAGTTGATTATACGAGTCAAGTTACAAGTTACAAGTCAAGTCAAGTCAGGAGTGCGCCGCCACGGGCCACTATCAAGTTATCAAGATAATTCATGTCAGGGTACTGTCAGGAGTGTGCCACTACGGGTCACTATCATGTCAGGTTGGTCATGTCAGGAGTGCACCACTACGGGTCACGGTCGTGTTATGCTAGTTCCTGGTCATACCATGCCATGTACAGTAGTCATACCAAACATATTAAGTAAAATCAAGTTCATGACAAAAGGCGTAAGGATATAAAATGGGCGTAAAATATCTAATAAAATATCAATATACAGGGCTCTGGAAGAGCCAAGCTTAGAGAAATAAAACCACAACTCCAAGAGCCAATGGATTGCGCAAGGGGTCAGGGAGTTGGATTGCGCAGGTGTCAGCTGCGCAGGGTGCCAAGTGCGCAGGGGCACATGGCGCATGAACAGACTGCGCAGGAGTGAACTGCGCAGGGGTGGATTGCGCAAGGGTGGGTTGCGCAGAGGTGGATTGCGCAGAGGTGGATTGCGCAGAGGTCGGCTTGCGCATGGCTGGCTTGCGCATGGATGGCTTGCGCCAGCGCAATCCAGCGCAGCGCAAAGCACTGGCTGAGGTCATGCGCAATCGGCCCTGCGCTAAAGAGCACAGGCCGGGGGTGCGCAACCGGCCATGCGCTAAAAAGCGCAAGGCAGAGGGATGTTCTTCCTGGCCGAGAGCAGGTCCAAGAACACCAAGAACTTCAATTCTTCATAACTTTGTCAATTCAAAGCCAAATCTAGATTTTCAAAGGTCTAATTTGAGTAAAATTGAATTCTCTTCCACATGGAAGCATCAAAACAAGCAAAAATCAAAGTTTAATAGATCAAAACCAAAGATTTTCGAAAATGGTTAAAACCTAGATCTAGAAGAATGAAAGCTCCAAATCACAAAATGTCAAGTTCTAAAGTTGTTCTCCATGGCCTAATCTAGTTAATGGACAAATAAAAAGTGGTACTTATTTGATGGCAAGGTGCACTTGCCTATGGGTTGGGGAGTTGTGTGGAAGAAGGAAGAAGAAGAAGTTGAAAGAAATTAATGGAGTTATGAAGGAGAGAGAAGAAGTTGGTGGGTTTTAATGAGGGTGGTTGTGATGGAATGGAGGTGGAGGATAGGCTAAGGTGTTCCACTCATGATGAGCCAAACCAAATCAAACCAACTCCACAAAATAAAACCAAGCCATGGTCCAAAACCCATTTACGAGAACCCGAATCCACAAGTCGAGAAAATAAATACGTGCCAAAAATCAAATTACGAGTACAAATACTTAATACAAGAAATGGGGGTGACAGTACCTCATCGTAGTGTCATACTACTGTAGCATGAGGTCACAGGCCTCTTTGTAGTGCCAAACTACCCAGCATGAAGCCTTGCGCTTCCGTACGGTGTTACGCCGCTATGACATGGCTCGCAAAGCCGAGGCTTTACCCTACCTGGTACCTCTTCGTGGTGTCATGCCACTGTAACATGAGGACATCGTCCTCTTTGTAGTGCTGTCTACTTCTCTTTATTACGATTATCATACAACATTAGGCTACCTGCCTATTTGTGGTGCTACTCCGCTGTGACTTGGCTTGCAAAGCCGAGGCATTATCCCTACCTGGGAACCTCATGGTGGAGTCACCCCACTGTAGCATGGAGTTACACTCCTTGTAGTGCTGCGACCGTGCTTCCTGTAAAGCACTCCAGGCATTCACTCTGCCTGAGAACTCATTAAGGCATTTAAGCCAACCTTCCCACAGAAACCGTTTTCCGCAGAAAACAATAGTAGACAACAGTGGTTATAGGTCCGTAACCTCTCCATGTCCAATAGAACATGTACCCACCGTTCCTGATATTCTTCCGATTAGTGGTCCTCCCTTGAACCAAAAGCTAGATGCCTAGTAGATAAATCTTTGAACTAATAGCATAAAACTTTATGGTAGGAATACAATAATACAATATCAGAATGCCTTCAAGCCCATTTTATAAGTTGTGTCATCGACCAGCTGACGCTTGAGGCCCTTGGTGAATGGATCCGCCAGGTTCTCCTGACTCCGAACATCAATCACTGCAATAATACCTCTCTTGATAAGATCGTGTACTGCTCTGTGCTTCAACCGTATTCTCTTCTTCCCGTTGAAGAGTTCATTGATGCCACTGCTGCTGTCGCCTGGTTGTCACAGTATATCGGTATTGTCGGTATCTGAGCCCCAACCACCGGAAGATCATACATGAGCTCCCGAAGCCACTCTGCTTCATCTGCAGCAGCATCCAATACAAAGAATTCAGATTCCATGGAGGAGCGAGATAACATAGTCTGCTTCTTCGACTTCCACGATATAGCAGCTCCGTCCATGGCGAATACGAATCCACCTGTGGAATACTCGCTCTCCATATCTGAACACCAGCTAGCATCACTGAAGCCTTCCACTACTGACGGATCTCCGCTGTAGAAAAGTGCATATGTCTGAGTTTCTTGAGATATCTCATAACACGCTTCACAACTTTCCAGTGCTCAATGCCTGGATTGCTAGTGAACCGACTCAGCATTTTACTGCAAAAGCTATGTCAGGCCTTGTGGCAGTAGTAGCGTACATCAAGCTTCCGATGACGCTAGCGTACTCCAACTGCCTGACGTTTTCCCTCGAATTTGGCTCCAGCTTCTGATCACTCCGGTACGGTGTACCAATAAAAGGAAGATCTTGATACCCGTAGCGAGTGAGCATCTTCTCAATATAATGAGATTGTGATAGCGCTATTCCAGTGCCTGTCCGGATGATCTTGAGCCCCAAGATTACGTCGGCATCCCCCAAGTCCTTCATACTGAACTTGGTCGAGAGGAATTTCTTTGTCTCTGTGACGCAGCTTAAATCCGTACCTAGGATTAGCATGTCGTCCATGTAAAGACATACGATTACTCCTCTTCCGTCAGCAAACTTCGTATAGACACACTTGTCTGTTTCACTAACCCTGTAGCCATTTGACCTTATCACCTTGTCAAATTTCTCATGCCATATTTTGGGAGCTTGTTTCAAACCATACAGAGACTTCATCAACTTCCAGACCTCTGACGACAAAACCTTCTGGTTGTTGCATGTAGATCTCTTCGGTCAGCTCGCCATTAAGGAATGCCGTTTTCACATCCATCTGATGTATCACCAGCTTGTGTATTGCTGCTAGAGCAATTAACAATCTGATGGTTGTCATCCGAGCTACTGGAGCATAAGTGTCAAAGTAGTCGATCCCCTGCTTCTGAGTAAACCCCTTGGCCACTAGCCTAGCCTTGAACTTGTCAATGGTTCCATCTGCTTTCATCTTCTTCTTGAATATCCATTTGCATCCGATGGGTCTTGCTCCTTCTGGCAGGTCAACTAATACCCATGTGTTGTTGGAGGTGATTGAGTCAATCTCATTGTCTATCGCCTCCTTCCAGAATACAGCATCTCTGGTCTTTATCGCCTTATCATAGGTAAGCGGATCTGCTTCCACATGATAGGTGACAAAGTCATCTTCGAAGTCTTTCGGCCTCCTCGTTCGCTTAGTTGACGGCTCAGCGAGTTCTGGTTCAGCTGGTGTCTCCTTGACGACAGCTTCATCTTGGACTACTGGTTCATTAAAGACTTCTGTCTGCTTTGTACCCTCATCATTCTCCGGAAGATCCGCGAGAACAATATTCTTGTGTTTTACAAACTTGTCTTCATAGTATTCAGCATCGCGGGATTCGATGATATGGTTTGACTCGATATCAAGGAATCTCCGAGCATCACTCTTCTCGGCATACCCCAAGAAGATCCCTTCGTAGTCCTTGTCCCCAGCTTCTGAATCTTCAGATCCAGGAGCTTCACATAAGCCAGACACCCCCACACTCGAATGACATTCAAGTTAGGTCTGACTTTGAACCAGAGTTCATGAGGAGTTATGTCGGAAGTTGCATATGGCACTCTGTTCAGAATGAACGTTTTCGTTAGTGCAGCTTCTCCCCAGTAACACTTTGGAAGACCCGCAGTCAACAGCATGGAGTTCATCATCTGTCAACGTTCTGTTCTTCCTTTCTGCTACTCCGTTGGATTGAGGAGAGTACGGAGCCGTTGTCTCATTGATGATTCCATGTTCTTTGTAGAATGATAAGAATTCATGAGACCGATACTCCCGCCTCGATCACTCTTTAACCTCTTGAGTTGTTGTCCAGTTTGCCGCTCAGCCTCAGCCCTGAACTCCTTGAACTTCTCGAATGCTTCGTCTTTAGACTTGAGCAAGTAGACGAAAGCATACTTTGAGAAGTCATCGATAAAAGTAATGAAATACTTCATCTCGGCCTTTGTAGAGAATTGTTTGAAGTCACAGATATCTGAGTGAACCAACTCCAGAAGATCTGTGCTTCGATGGACCCTGTGAAAGGGTTTCCTTGTGATCTTCGTCTGAGCACATACTTCGCATTTCTCTACCTTACCCCCACACTTGGAGATAAGTCCTAGACTAGACATTCTGTTAATCCTTTTACAATGAACATGTCCTAGTCTATTATGCCACAACTCAAGAGAATAATCAGAAAAAGTGATTGCATTTATATTATCATGCTGGGTTACAACAAGCTGAATCTTGTACATTCTTTCAGTTTGGAAAGCTTTTTCGAAGAATGTACCCTTCTTGGACATCACCAACTGGCCAGCATTGATGTCCATCCTCAAGCCTGCGTTACAGAGCAGACTTCCAGAGATCAGGTTCTTAGCAATTACTGGAACATGCTTCACACCTTGAAGCGTCAGAGTGTTCCCCGATGTGAGTTTCAGCTCCACCGTTCCGATCCCCAGTACTTCAGTTTGTGCCTGGTTTGCCATTATGACCTTCTTTGAAGTTGGCTCATAAGAGACGAACCAGTCTTTGTCTGAACAGACATGGCAGGTCGCACCAGTGTCTATTCACCAGTCCAAGTCAGCCCCCACAGTTGAAACCTGTGCTATCATGGCAACTAGATTAGTAATCATAGAAACCTTACTAGGCTCACCTTGTTCTTTGGGCTTGGACTTGCATTCGGATTTGTAGTGGCCCTTCTTGCCATAATTGAAGCAAGTCACATGGAACTTGGACTTCTGCTGCTTGAAAGCAGGACCCTTCACTTTCAGATTCGTGAAGTCATTCTTTTTGCGATGAGAAGCAGCCTGCTTCCCCTGGTACTCTGGTTTGGACCAGATTTGCCTTCGCCAGTTTTTTGGACAGAGTATCCATCTTCTGTTGAGAGCGCATCTCGTCCTCAACATGGATCTCTTGCAAGAAATCTTCCAAGCTAATTTCCATCTTCTTTCGATGCATCCTTGCATAGAAGTTGCTCCATTCTGTAGGAAGTTTCGCGACGATCCCTCCAACGACAAACTTGTCGACGAGGGGCATGTTCTCGTCTTCTAGTTTCTGACGCAACTTCGGAAACTCCTTCACTTGGGGCAGCATCGCCTTCTCGTCTTCGAAGGTCCACTTGTGGTATTTTTCTACCATGAAGATCTTGGACGGTTCTCGTCATCTTCATAGAGCTTTCCCAAGGAGTCCCATATCTCTTTGGCAGATGTCTTCTTGGAGTAGGACTCTGCCAGAGAGTCTTCCATGGAATTGAGTATCAGTAGTTTGCATATACTTTTTTCTCTTCCACTTCGCTTGCTTGGTCGTAGCAGCGGCCACAGCCGCAGCAGATCCAGTGGTTGGAACGATCGGTTTTTCTTCTGACAGCACGTGATCAACATTCACGAGTTGAAGATTTAAAGTGACCTTTCGTCTCCTGTAGCTCCCCTTTCCGGAATTTTAAATATTTTATTTATTTATTTAAATGATAATTTTAGAGTTTTAAATAATTGGTATTTATTATATAGAGATAGATTAACTGTATAGTTATTTATATATATATAGGAGCTCATATTAATATATGAGTGCGTTATATAAATATTATATATGTAATTGAGAGTGTATATCGATAAAGTATAAAGGAAATAAATAGATATAAATATAAATATTGTATATGTGGTTAGTATGGTTTTATATACAAATAATATATATGTATATAATATGTAGATGTAAGTATTTGTGTGTGTGTGTGTGTGTGTGTGTATATATGAACGTATACAAATGTGTATAGATATATAAATGTATATGATATATGTATATATAAATATATATAAGAATAAATACGTGTAAATATGTATATATATATATATATATATATATATAATATATATAATATTATATATATAATATATATAATATATATATTATAGGTAATTGTGTTGTGTGAATATGTATAATATATGGTATATCAATGTATATTATTATATATGTATGGGTATATATATATGTAAACTGTATGTGTGAATATACGTATACGTGCATATATACGTATACGAATAAATATATAGATAGAAATAGGGATAAGAAGAAAAAAAGGAAACAAATCTTTGACCCAGCCCGAATGGCTCAGGCCCAAGCCCAATCAGAACCCCTCAGCCTGAAGCCATAAGCAAACCCGGCCAACACCAGGATTCGAACAACCCATAAAACCCGATCTCAGCGCATATATAAACGCGCGAGAGAGAGGAGATCGAACTCCAAACCCTAACAACCGCCGCCCCCTCCTCTTCCAGTCCCTGGGCGACCCACCCAGACACTGCGCCGCTGCAGGGCGCGTCGGAGGCCGACCACGGCCGGCCAGGCGGGGACGTGCGCGCGCGTACGCTAGAGCAGTGGAGTGACAGCAGCAACACGCAGCGCTCAGGCCAACCTTGCGACGACTTTTCGTCGCGTAGAATGAAGCTTTTCTCGAACCGTTTAATCAGGTGTGTTCACAACCTATAGAAGTCTATGTCCCTTCAATTACTTTTTATTCGAAAGTCCTAGGTTGCCCAGAAAATCGACACAAAGTCGATCAAAAACCCTGTTCGAAACAGGACATTAATTAGTTGGAGTACCCCTGTTCACGAATGAATCATTGTTAACCCAATACCCTTTTTGAAAATCCATCTAAACAGACCTGTAGACAACCTATAAGAAGACCAAACTCCTTTTCGTAGAATTATTTTTGATGTATTATACTGGAAATTATTCATGGATAAAAATCAAGAAAAAACCTGTTTTGAAAACAATGAAAACCATCCACACGACGTCCGTCCCGCCATTCTGGGCGACGTGGTCGCGCACCGAAGGCATCGAAAGCTGCGTAACAGCTTCGTGGTCGTGTGGGCTTTGACGGAATTCAAATTGGTCGCGTGTGCGCGACGAATTCGACGCGTATCCGTCGAAATCGCCCCGTATCCGTCCAATGCAAATTCAGTCATAACTTTGTGCACGCTCGTCAGATCGAGACAAAACTTGCGCCAACAGGACCGTATCGTTTTTCTGGTCATGTATGCCAAGTTTGGTCCAATTCTGAGACAGTTGAAATCGACGTCGTTTTGCGGGCCCCACGGTCCCGTCCAACGGGCGATTTTGTGCACGGCCGCCGAAATCCAACTCTGGACATACGGTTGGATTCGTATCGGAAAACTGGATCCGTAGACATGTAGTTTGACGACTTTAGAGATCTTTGACTCTGGCACGCATTTCGGTGCAAAGTGGGTCCAACGGCGGACATCATTTTTGTCCGAAATTACCGTTTGCCCCTGTGTCCAGAATTGGACTTAAGGACAGGCAATCCTAGCTATTTTGACTTCTGAGATCATTGGTATTGTCTATTTCAGCTTCCGGGGACTGTTGTACGGGTTTTGACTATTGGGGTATATTGAGTGATTTGGATCATCGGTTTCACCCAGCACAGGACCACAGGCGAGAGTACAGTTTATTGTTTGTATTTCGATATTGATCTTTACTATATTTCATTGATTAGTCATTAGTTATGTGATTTTTTATACTCTACTATAAATTGTTGAGTCGGGAATGAGAAGTACCAAGGATGTGTGATCAGACCGTAGACATTGTAGATATCGTAGATATTGTAGATATCGTAGACATTGTAGATATCGTAGACATTGTAGATATCGTAGACATTGTAGATATGGTAGACATTGTAGATATTGTAGACATTGTAGATATCGTAGACATTGTAGATATCGTAGACATTGTAGATATCGTAGACATTGTAGATATCGTAGACATTGTAGATATCGTAGACATTGTAGATATTATAGACATTGTAGATATTGTAGACATTGTAGATATCGTAGACATTGTAGATATTGTAGACATTGTAGATCTTGTAGACATTGTTTATTTATGCAGTAGACATCGTAGACATTGTTTAAATTCTGCAAGTAGATATCGTAGACCGTGCGGTGTAGTACCCCAGACCGATCACATGTCAAAGGTACTTCTATCGGTGGAAAGTATATTGGTCTATTTTTTTTACTATTGATTTTCTTACGGCTTTACTGTTATTTTCAAAACTCATGATTAATGCCTAACCTTTGTCTTATAGTCATTTTCTTTATTTGAAATTGCATTCAGTGGATTGTGCTCGTTCTATTCCTGACTGGAAACCAACATTTTCAGGTTAGCCGTGGATTCACTTAGCTTGGGGAGTGACGGAAATATTGCAGAGTAAAGCCTAGAGACCAGATATATAGTTTAGTTGTAGTCATTCATCTATTTGTACAAGTTTATATTTTTCTACAAATGTAAAACTTGTGATCTTTATAAATTAAATTAATTATGTGAATGAGCATTGTTTGAGATTTTGATCTTCTTGGCCGTGACAGCGTTCTACCGCCGACACTGCGGCGTAGGCTGGCTTGGACACGTCTCGTATCCGTTTAAAAAAAAAATGGGTGCGGGTCGTGACAAGTTTTTGTGGTGGCCCATGCAGGTCTGTTTTCGTAAACCATGCGAACTCGTGATAGTACTTAAGTTAGTTGTACTATTGCGAGCCTGCGACTAGAATATGCTCATTCACGAACAAGGATTAATTTAATTTAAGAGAATGACTAGGACTAGGAGTCCCTTATACCAATTTACCGATGGGTAGTTTAGGCCATGCAATTTAGGATGAGGGTTATTAATTTTGATAGTTGTCAAATCCCGATAAGTACACTACTGTCTCTTGATTGGAAGATATGGTCCAATGTGGATAGATTATTCACTTGGAGCGGCAGAGTTTCCTGGAATTGATGATCTCACCTAGATAAATTATTCAATTCCTTCTCGTTGCCTCTTTAGATATCATCATCATATCTTAGTCCAAATTGTCTAATTAGTTCCTATTTTGCCCTAAGAGTTATTATTTTATGATATCCATAGATGAACCTCAAGTTAGTTTCGATTCAAAAGTTTTCCTCAAAAGGTTTGAATACACATAGAGTAGGTACTAGAATGTTTGTATTCCTTTTTCTTCAGTTATTTCCTCTCTGTTCAATCTTTTACAGATTGTGACTGATAGGACAAATATTTATGCCTTACTACATAGTCGGCTTGTTTGAATCTCTAGAAGTTCATGAGTTTTTCTTACATACCTAGTTAAGGGAATGTTGATTAACTCGTAATGGCAGGACAGCAGCGCACTGTCGCCAATTATTTGCATTACGGAGACTATGGATACACTGCAGCCAGCAGCGCACTGGCGAGGCACGACCCCTAGAGTTGAAATTTTTGACAATATAGGATATAGAATATTGCTAAAATATGGATAGTGGTCCTATCCTGATCGTAGTTACCCTTGAGCCAATATTGGATAGAATTAAGAAGTGTTCGATTTTGTATCATGTTTGAGTTACGAAACCAAGGGTTTACCACAGCCAGAGTATACGGGTGAGGCATAACCCTCGGTGAAATGACTTCGAATATGATTACAGGTTTAGGATACTATGGAGGATAGGACAATACCAGTATGTCCCAGGAGACCCGAAACCAATATTAGGGAAAGTTTTATAAGTTGGATAGCACGTCTCCCGATCTAGCATTCCGTGGTCCTTGTGACCTATTGACGAGGATATCGACTGACACTAACAGGCTTACCTAGAATATAGAGTTAAGCGGTTCATAACCCATTAGTCGCCAAGGCATTATGGATAAGAAGATAGTAGGATAACCGTGTAAACAAGAACACAGGGTAAGGTTTGATTCTAGCAAAACTCAAACTACTTGTAACTCCTTTCAAATTCTCGCGTACTTGTAATTTGACTATTTTGACCAATGTTGCTATCACAGCTTAGTTTTTGCAAGCTTATTCTTTTATCGAGCTTGATCCAAGACATATGTTTATTGGGGACGCCCACTAACATATCGTCTAATCAGAATTGATATATTACGGTCTGATCAGCCGTAGTACACTCAGTTCGCTCCCCATCTTATTAACCTACGTGGATTGAGATGTAGATGTCTCTAGGGTCTCATCCACGACTGCATTGACAATTCCTCTTGAATTATACATTCGCTTTTGAATCACGTAATCGTATTCAGTGACATCCCTTTTGAACTCTTTATTGTTTTGTCTTTCACCGATTAGAAAGGCGAAAGCTTGTAATTGATAGATGGATACAGGGTATTCCCATGACGATGATAGTTGGATATGCAAGTGTAGCTACCATCGGTCAGCAAGTGACTGGAACCTTGCCTCGAGTTACACGTCCTCCCTTCGGCACCAAACCTACTATCTTGATCTTCTAGTCATTGGAGTTCGAGAATGATTAGGGTCTTTTTCTTGATCAAGTGCCAACCTAGGAGAATATCTATTCTCAAGAAACCAAATATTGTGAGACTCTAATTATTTGCTGGAAGCTTGCCTTAACTTTCAACCCTTATGCCTTGACTCAACCGCCCCTCGACCAAAGCCCACAATTTAGACATGAGATGAATAGACAAGGCTAAGGACAATAATTTACCGTGACTATGGTAGACACTCATCCCGAGAGTGGTTTCCAACAAGTATCGTCCTAGTTATATAAATTTTATTATTAAGACCTAACTAGTGTTGGAACACCACAGTCGCTATCTTAGCCAATACCATAGCTTAAATACCCTGTCATATTATGATCTACCAGTGGTCAACAGCAATGCATGATCACTATAATTTTCGTGACAATAGTCTGGCAGGCTTGACGCCAACTAAGATTCACGACTCAGTTGTTAGGGAGCTTTCCAGATGATGTGCCTTAGAGTTGGTTACCCCGTCGATAACTCTTGAATACCGAGGACGAGTAGGTCATTCTACTTTATCGACCATGTGTCCTTGCACACGCACTCGTTCTCCATTTATTGAGGAACGGTCTATGACTTGACCTATATCTACGGTATTCCGTTACGCCGTGCCTTATTCTTTATTGACAAGAGTCGAGGTACAATATCCGGACCGTAGAATTCTCCTAACCTCATTATTCCAAAACCCATGCCTTATTTCTAAGGTGGGTAGACTGTAAGCTTTCTAAAATTGTGGGATATGCGAGGATTACCTATTGTTTAGAATAATTTTCATTAGGATGATTATTAGTGCCCCGTGGACTCCCACTTTCCATTTAGATCATTTTGTGTCCCCGGCCGTGCCATTAATATTCGGAGCACGAGACCAACTGTTACCTTCCAACAAATTTCATATGTAAGATCTAGACGAGTCCACCTTCATCTAGGTATATCATGTCCCACTCAAAACTGTTCCCTTGTACTCTATTTTTGTGCTACGACTTTCAGGTTCAAAGGACTAGCTATAACCTTTACCACAGTACATGTATACTTTCCAACCTCCATTAGAGCCTCAACCTTGACCCAATTCTTTCGACCCAATATATGGTGGTGATCTACACGAAGCCCACTACGCACATGCCACTAGTGTGCCACTTGATTGAGGCCTCATGTGCTACTTAAATACAAAAGTCACTGAAGGCACATTTTGGGCTTGAGGGACCTAGCTAACCAACTGGACTGGCAAATAGCTCAACCCTTGGATAGGAACCTATTCTAATTTACCCTAACTAGTGGAAACAGATTTATTATTAGGATATTGTCCTATTCGTATAGATGGAAATCCAAGGTTCATCCAACCAACAATTGGTATCCAAATAGGAAAACCAATAAGGCCCAGTAAAACCCATCCAGACCAATCCACATAGTTGGTCTATAGAACCGAAGTGTTTGAAATCGGCCTTTGTACCTATTATGTAATCTCCACCCCTTAGAATGGGAATCCATTCGTAACCTTTATCCCATCTGCCTGGAAGTCGAGATGCGATCTTGTATTGCATTTATGTTCCTTGCTCGAGTGTTTAAAAAAACTACGGGTAAGATCACAATCTTGATTTCTTAAATTCCGTTCTATTATGGAACTTTGTTGAAATAAAATTTTGAGAACGAGACTTCTGTATTGCACGGATTGCAGGCCACACTAGGTAACGAAGAGTTCTTAGACTTAACCAGTGACTAGACTAGAGTAGCCAATCTAGCGAATAAGACTATAGGTTCAAAAATACTCTTTCTACCTGTATTATTGTATATTCGCTACCACCCTTTAAACTTCAAGATAAATCTTGAGTGTTCTTCCTTACCTCCCCGTCCTTCCTATTTCAGAGTGTCAAATGGCCATGCTTACTAGAATTTATCAATATTCTTAGCTACTGGTGTAAATTTACTTGTTAAGTTTTTGGGATTGCTTGATAGATATAAGTGGTTTATAGGCGTCATATGCAGTAGGTATCTATTTGTAGGATTGCTAGCAACTAGTTAGAAGATTATAGATTTTAGTTGTGAGGAGTAGTGTGACCCAAGGTGGGTAGAAGTCCTCGAGAGTTCATAATTACAAAATGACTAGGAGAATGATAGAAATTACTTCGAGGATTTAAAATTTGAGGATATTGTGGTAATAGTGGATTTATTTATTTATTTTTATTATTATTTATTTATGTTTGAATTTTTAGCATATTTATGAGTTAGAATTTCGAGGACGAAATTATTTTTAAGGTGGGTAGATTTGTAGCTCCCCTTTCCGGAATTTTAAAATATTTTATTTATTTATTTAAATGATAATTTTAGAGTTTATAAATAATTGGTATTTATTATATAGAGATAGATTAACTGTATAGTTATTTATATATATATATAGGAGCTCATATTAATATATGAGTGCGTATATATAAATATTATATATGTAATTGAGAGTGTATATCGATAAAGTATAAAGGAAATAAATAGATATAAATATAAATATTGTATATGTGGTTAGTTATGGTTTTTATATACAATAAATATATATGTATATAATATGTAGATGTAAGTATTTGTGTGTGTGTGTGTATATATATATGAACGTATACATAAATGTGTATAGATATATAAATGTATATGATATATGTATATATAAATATATATATAAGAATAAATACGTGTAAATATGTATATATACATATACATATATATATATATATATATATATATATATATATATATATATACAAATATATATATTATAGGTAATTGTGTTGTGTGAATATGTATAAATATATGGTATATCAATGTATTTATTATATATATGTATGGGTATATATATATATATATAAACTGTATGTGTGAATATACGTATACGTGCATATATACGTATACGAATAAATATATAGATAGAAATAGGGATAAGAAGAAAAAAAGGAAACAAATCTTTGACCCAGCCCGAATGGCTCAGGCCCAAGCCCAATCAGAACCCCTCAGCCTGAAGCCATAAGCAAACCCGGCCAACACCAGGATTCGAACAACCCATAAAACCCGATCTCAGCGCATATATAAACGCGCGAGAGAGAGGAGATCGAACTCCAAACCCTAACAACCGCCGCCACCCTCCTCTTCCTAGTCCCTGGGCGACCCACCCAGACACTGCGCCGCCGCGCAGGGCGCGTCGGAGGCCGACCACGGCCGGCCAGGCGCGGGGACGTGCGCGCGCGTACGCGAGAGCAGTGGAGTGACAGCAGCAACACGCAGCGCTCAGGCCAACCTTGCGACGACTTTTCGTCGCGTAGAATGAAGCTTTTCTCGAACCGTTTAATCAGGTGTGTTCACAACCTATAGGAGTCTATGTCCCTTCAATTACTTTTTATTCGAAAGTCCTAGGTTGCCCAGAAAATCGACACAAAGTCGATCAAAAACCCTGTTCGAAACAGGACATTAATTAGTTGGAGTACCCCTGTTCACGAATGAATCATTGTTAACCCAATACCCTTTTTGAAAATCCATCTAAACAGACCTGTAGACAACCTATAAGAAGACCAAACTCCTTTTCGTAGAATTATTTTTGATGTATTATACTGGAAATTATTCATGGATAAAAATCAAGAAAAAACCTGTTTTGAAAACAATGAAAACCATCCACACGACGTCCGTCCCGCCATTCCGGGCGACGTGGTCGCGCACCGAAGGCATCGAAAGCTGCGTAACAGCTTCGTGGTCGTGTGGGCTTTGACGGAATTCAAATTGGTCGCGTGTGCGCGACGAATTCGACGCGTATCCGTCGAAATCGCCCCGTATCCGTCCAATGCAAATTTAGTCATAACTTTGTGCACGCTCGTCAGATCGAGACGAAACTTGCGCCGACAGGACCGTATCGTTTTTCTGGTCATGTATGCCAAGTTTGGTCCAATTCTGAGACAGTTGAAATCGACGTCGTTTTGCGGGCCCCACGGTCCCGTCCAACGGGCGATTTTGTGCACGGCCGTCGAAATCCAACTCTGGACATACGGTTGGATTCGTATCGAAAAACTGGATCCGTAGACATGTAGTTTGACGACTTTAGAGATCTTTGACTCTGGCACGCATTTCGGTGCAAAGCGGGTCCAACGGCGGACATCGTTTTTGTCCGAAATTACCGTTTTGCCCCTGTGTCCAGAATTGGACTTAAGGACAGGCAATCCTAGCTATTTTGACTATTCTGAGATCATTGGTATTGTCTATTTCAGCTTCCGGGGACTGTTGTACGGGTTTTGACTATTGGGGTATATTGAGTGATTTGGATCATCGGTTTCACCAGCACAGGACCACAGGCGAGTACAGTTTATTGTTTGCATTTCGATATTGATCTTTACTATATTTCATTGATTAGTCATTAGTTATGTGATTTTTTATACTCTACTATAAATTGTTGAGTCGGAAATGAGAAGTACCAAGGATGTGTGATCAGACCGTAGACATTGTAGATATCGTAGACATTGTAGATATCGTAGACATTGTAGATATCGTAGACATTGTAAATATTGTAGACATTGTAGATATCGTAGACATTGTAGATATCGTAGACATTGTAGATATCGTAGACATTGTAGATATTGTAGACATTGTAGATATCGTAGACATTGTAGATATTGTAGACATTGTAGATATTGTAGACATTGTAGATATCGTAGACATTGTAGATATTGTAGACATTGTAGATCTTGTAGACATTGTTTATTTTATGCAGTAGACATCGTAGACATTGTTTAAATTCTGCAAGTAGATATCGTAGACCGTGCGGTGTAGTACCCCAGACCGATCACATGTCAAAGGTACTTCTTTCGGTGGAAAGTATATTGGTCTATTTTTTTTTTACTATTGATTTTCTCACGGCTTTACTGTTATTTTCAAAACTCATGATTAATGCCTAACCTTTGTCTTATAGTCATTTTCTTTATTTGAAATTGCATTCAGTGGATTGTGCTCGTTCCATTCCTGACTGGAAACCAACATTTTCAGGTTAGCCGTTGATTCACTTAGCTTGGGGAGTGACGGAAATATTGCAGAGTAAAGCCTAGAGACCAGATATATAGTTTAGTTGTAGTCATTCATCTATTTGTACAAGTTTATATTTTTCTACAAATGTAAAACTTGTGATCTTTGTAAATTAAATTAATTATGTGAATGAGCACTGTTTGAGATTTTGATCTTCTTGGCCGTGACAGCGTTCTACCGCCGACATTGCGGCGTAGGCTGGCTTGGACACGTCTCGTATCCGTTTAAAAAAAAAAAACGGGTGCGGGTCGTGACATCTCCAAATCTGTAAGTGTTCGCCATCGAATTTCTCCAACTTGTTAAAGCCGGTATCGATGAGCGAAGCACGAGAATTATCCATCTTCTCAATAAAGCTTTGAGATTGTTAGTGCCAAGGCACAATTTTCGATGGAAAATTCTGAAACTGAAACAATTGTACACACAACGTTTCAAATGCAGCACCTTAAAGAAGATGTGCAATAGAGATCCTGGAGGATTCTGAATTACGAGGATCTAAAAAGATTCTACGTAATACACGAAAAATCTAAAGAGACTTTGTGCAAGCAACTATCGGCAGTAGAGCTTCTAAAAAAAGTTACTGTAAAAGACAACAGCAGCGATGACAGACGAGAATGAGATGCTGGGGTGAATGAACCACCGTTGCTCAAAGCTTTATTCGTCCCACACGAGCACGAACAGCTTCCAGGAACCAGCAAGTTCACGAAGAACTTCTGGAACGCTCGTAAGTCAATATTTGAGACTTGAACGGGCTTCCTGGACTTAACAGACTCCCTCAACTATCTTCTTGGTGCATCTTTCAAAGGAGGCCAAGGGGCTCTATTTATAGAGTGGAGTTGAGATTTCACCTCTTCTCCTATCCGATATGGGACTAAAATACCAATACTCAAAAATAGAGGTTGATATTTTAGATCATCCCACAATCAGCATAGAAGTGTGCCAGTCCATGCCTACCCCCCGAACACTCCCGTGCATGCACGAGACATCCTGGAGTTCGTGTCCGAGTCCGAGTCCGCACAACAAAAATTAACTTGCATCCTTGTTGGATTTAATCCTTTTTCCTTCTAGGAAAATACTTCCACATGGCACAAACTTGTGCCCCACTACACCTCATGTGCACATCTCAACACAAGCAATTCATTATATTGAGATACTCACCATTTGGTGTAGCCGACGTGGGACTATCTTTTCTAGTCCAAAGGCAAAAACACCAACAGTTTGATCTCCCTTTGAGATTTGATACTTATTTGGTTGGCAGAACCATGTGATTATAAAAGAAAATTCATTCATTTATAATATTTAGATGTCAAAAAAAGTATGAAAAAAAATTTCATAAAAAAAAGAAAAGGAAAAAATGGTTCTTCCGTTAAACAAAGTATTCACTTTACTGGAATTCACTTTTATTTCCAAATATTGAAAAAAAAAGAAAAAAAGAAAAAAAAAATTAAAAAATTATAATTTGTCAAGGAACAAGGAGTTGTTTTTCCTTTCCTTTCCGATAATATAGAATTTACATAAATATTGCCATTATTGTACCATATACGCCCAAGCCAATGGAATAAACAGTAATAAAAATAAAACTAGTAACCTCTGAATATCGGCCAGCCGTAAGATCTCAATCGGACGGACTAGAATCGGACTTCCCACGTCATAACTCCCCGCCGGCGAGAACAAAAACCGATGAATAAGAACCAAATCGAAACCGATCAAAGCTTATAAAAAAAAATTAAACAAAAAATAGAGAGAACGAAAGGAGAAGAAGTGAATTTTGTCAGGAGAAGAAGAATGGGTTGGATAGGAGAGTGCGTGGAGTCGATCCGGTCGATCCAGATCCGCCAGCTCGTCAATCAAGCCGTCAGCCTCGGTAGAACAACCCCTCAGATTTCGGAAAAATGCAAAATTTCCCCCAATTCTTCCCTTCTATTTGTAGTTATATGATTTTTTTTAAAAGTTTAGGCATGATTGTTACTTCGGCGTTGATCATATGGAAGTGCTTGATGTGTGTCACCGGGAGCGAGTCGCCAGTCGTCGTCGTTCTTTCCGGAAGCATGGAACCTGGTTTCAAGAGGGTGAGAAGGACTTTTTAAAAATTTGATTTTTATATGATATTTGGCTTGATTATGTGATTCTGGTTGAATTTGTAGCTAAAAGATGAGATCTTTATGGTTTATGATCATGTTTTTGAATCCTTTGTTGCCTTAAAATTGAAGAAATTAAATTTGATAAATTAGGTATGGATCTAGGGTTTTTTAAGCTGCGGCTGTCTTGATTCCCTGACTCTGGTTAAATTTGTACCGGTGCAATTTTTATAGTTTATGATCGCATCGTTTGTTGCCTTAAAATTGAATAATTGTTAAATTTGACAAATTAGGTATTTATCTAGTGTTTTTTACTTGTGAAAAATTTGGTAGGAATTTTCTAAAATTTTAAAATAAGTTTTTATATGGTAATTGTCTTTATACTGCGACTCTCGTCAATTTTGTAGCAAAAAGATGCGAATTTTTAGTTTATTTTTGTGTATTTGTTGCCTTCAAATTGACTAAATTGTTAAATTTGACAAAAATGATAGGTCTTGATCTAGGGTTTTTGACCTGTTAATTTTGGATCCGAGTCCAGCAGTACTTGGACCCTACTTGACCAGTTGTTTGTAGTAATTGAAACTCGGCATATATTTTATAGGAATTTAAAAGTATGCAAGAATTTTTTTTTGTTATCAAGAAGTCAACATTAAAATCATGTTGATATTATGCATATGAGTGTCTAATTGTGATAATTAAGAAAAACAATGTTTTTATACTAAAAAAATGTGTAGAATGAATGAAAGATTTGATGTATCGTTGTGAGTATTCTAAGCAGTGTCGAGGCTAGAAAACTATCACTATCTACATAGAGACAAGAGTTACGAGCTGTAACTTCTATGTGTTGCGATTGATATTTGCATGTGCAATAGTTCATGAGAACTGTTTGGTATGTATGCTTTGCTGTATCTATCATTTGAAAGTGAGTAAAGCTGTTTCTATGATTGCAGGGTGATATTCTATTCTTGCACATGAGCGCGGATCCAATTCGTGCTGGTGAAATTGTTGTATTTAATGTGGATGTAAGTGTTTTTTTTCAATAGTTTATTATTAGGTCATGCATGATCCTACAAAGCAAACTTCTTACTTTCTTTAACTCTGGTGACACAATAAACTGTATGCAATATATTAGCACTTATACCCCATAGCACTTGGGATATGTCTGGGCCCAAAAACATTCATGTGAGTAGTATCGATCAGTTTATTCGTCTTTCATGTATGTACTCTCATGTTTACCTAGCATCTAAGCCATCTGTCCTCAAAAGACAGATTTTGGATCGAGTCAGTTGAGTTCATTATTAATTTCCATTGGTTAACTATCCTATATATGGCTCATGACAACCTTATCTCATGTGAAATTGGATCTTGTGTGGTGTATGTGCTTATATATCTAGAAGCTTAGATCCAGGGACAGATTTATCTGCCAATTAATTTCTGCTAATATATTGATGGTTTATTTTTTTGTTGCAGGGACGTGAAATTCCAATTGTTCATCGTGTAATTAAGGTAAGGCTGACCTCCTGATGAATGCCTACTTTGATCTTGTGCACATGTAGTCATCTTTGCTTTTATATGTATCATAACTAGGATTCTTTATATTGTCTTTCTTTTCCTCCCTTCATTTGTCTGCCCATTATTTTCACTAAACCATTTTTAAATTGAAATACCAATACATTAAAGTACAAGTCCTTAAGTATTTATTATCAGTTGACGATTGTCAAAATTGTTCTGCTGTCTAGATATCAACTTCCATTTTATGATATTATCTTGTTGGTTACTCTTTTAAGTATATTTGCAAGTTATATTGAATTTTTTTTAATAAGTATTTGTCCTTTTGGATTTCTCTTTATGTTACATTTGTTGATAGCTTTGTGACCTTGTGGCTTCTTAATTTGTTGATCATCTATTTCATATTATTTGCTTTAATTATGATGATGAAGTTTAAGGAAGCAATTTGGGGACATCAGTTAACACGTGGATATGTCAAAATATTACTCAACAGTTCTTGTTTCCATCTTAAAAATGGTGTTGCAATCCATTATTTGTGCATATGCATTGATCCGGAATAGAGGCATCTTATGTGCGAAGAACTGTCAATTCATTTATATGTATGCAATGGGTTGATGTACCATAATTTAAGTTTTTTGTTGCACCAAGACGTCACAAAAAGGAAGCATAACTTGGGAAATTAAGATATGAAGAAATATTTCACAAATAGGTGTGCAGAATTTGTCATCACTCGTCAAAACCTGCAGAGTGAACTCCCTTACACTCTTCCTGAGATTGGGAAGTTGCATCAAACTTGTGCAATTTCTTACTAGGAGAAGATACGTTCTTTGACAACCACTCATTAAACTCGCAGAGCTTGTGAACTCCCTTACACTTCCTAAGATTGGGAAGTTGCAACAAACTTGTGCAATGTCTTACTAGGAGAAGATACGTTCTTTGACAATTACTGTCTTGTAATCACATGGATATTTGAATTATTAGAATAGTTCCTAAGCACTGTTTGCAGGATTAGGCCTCGTTTGGGATTACTTTTGTTTTTTAAAAAGCTGCAGAAGAAGAAGCTTCTGAAAGCAGTCTCCGCCTGCTTTTAGAAGCTGCCCCAAAATTGAACTAGCTTTCCAATTTTTTATGATAAGCAGCTATTACCAAACAGCTTTTTGGGACTGGTTTCAAAAAAAGCAGAAGCAGCCATGATAAGCAATCCAGAATCCAGCCTTAGCAGGACCAAATTTGTCACCGTCGTCTTCACTGCAGCATCCACAATGTCATTGTTTATTTTATATTATATAACAGTAAGAAGATAAGTATGCAAAAAAAAAAGATGGTATAAGTTATCAATGCAAAAAGTTAAATGTGAAACATTTAGCAGTGTTCTAAAAATCGGTCTAGGCAGTCGCCAGCCGAACCGAAAACCTCTTGTTCGGCAGGTTTCTGCGTCTGTTAGCGGGCCTATTCGGCCTGTGCGGTTGTTCGGATTTTAAGTTTTCTTGATTTTTTTTGATGCTTAGTTGTATTGTGGATATGATGTTTGGATTTGGATTTAGAACATTGAAAATTCAAATTTGTAATATAGATTCAAATTTCAAATTTCAAAACATTTATGAATTGTATTATGGATTTAGAACATGTTTGGATTTCAAATATCAAATTTGTATTATGGATTTCAAATTTCAAAAAAGAAAAAGAAAAAATTAGTTCGGTGCCTAGGCGCTAGGGCCCTCCGCCACACCAAATCCACATAGCAAATTTTAGAACACGGACATTTAGAAGCCCAAATGAGTTCTGGACACGTAAGTTTTACGAAATGGGAATTTTGCTGTCAATTTGAATGTTAAAATGGTATGGTCAATGAACTAATTATCAAAATTTGAGGCTTTAGAGTTGTTCTGGATTATAGTCTGCATGCAGTTTCTTTTGCACTGGTTACCCTTTCTAATTTTTCTTCTTATGAAATTCTGTACAGTGTGCTCAATACTATGGTATAGTGTAGGCGTATTAAAGAAGCCTGGTAATCTTAAACACGTGTGAATAATAGTATAAGAAATCTATACTACTCTTTAGCAACAACAACTTTGAGCTGTTGTCGCCACGATGAAGCTGTTAGTGGTCATCACACTAGGAAATGAAACTGAGGATTCTGCCAACAAGTTTGAAATGAATTTAAATTTCAAACTCATAAGTCCTTAGCTCATCGTACTATGTATGTATTAATTTACTCATACAATACATGCATGCCCAACAAGGCAAGAACACATGCATACATGCTATACATAAAAGCTCAACTAACTCAAAATCAATTATGTTTTTTGGTATTCAACATCATGGCTGTGAAAAACGCTAGGCGCTAGTTGGACAGGCACCTAGCGTCTAGTCCGTCTATCCCAAAAAACCGCCTGAAAATTGCAGAATAAGTCCATAAACCCCAAAACATGTATAGTAGGGTGTCGGAGGGGGGGGGGGGGGGGGGGCGGTTAGGCGGGCATCGAGCGGAGACTAGGCACCTAGTACCTGGGCGGCCGCCATTTAGAACATTGTTCTACATGCATGCACGTGCATTCCCTAGTGCCTACTTTCTCTAGATATTATAAATTCAGACACACATTCAACAAGTGGACGAGTTACCGTTATTATCTAAAGTTTATCGCATAAGACAATATCCAAAGAGGACGAGTCTTCATGATAAGTGTCCATGAAACATATTGTTGCATAACCCCCCTAAAGGTAGATCTATCTATAGTCAATTGGTCTTCTTGGTTATGTTACAATTTACAAGTTCCTAGAGAAAGTAGGTATGTGTAAATGCACGCGCATCAGAGTGAGAAAATATTATTGGTTACACAACTTGCATGTTGAATGACGAGATCATAAATTGTTGTTGGGTTGGTGGAACATTTATAACATATATGCATGTGTTGTTGTCTTGTTGGTTGATGGAGCAACTACAACATGTACTATACGAGTAAAATGATGCATGTGTAGTACGATGAGTTAAAGAAGTTAAAGGCTGAGGTTTGAAATTTGAATTCATTTTCAAATTTTTGGCGGGCTCCTGAAGGTCTCATCAAGATGACGACGACTTCAAGCTTCAAAGTTCTTATAGTTAAAGAGTAGTATAAAGTATAGACATGTCCAAAATGGGTGAGGTAGCAATATTGTCTTGCAAAGACATGTCCAAAGCAGACGAGTCTCTGTGATAAGTGTCCATGCAATATATTGTATAACCCCCAAGGGTAGATGTACTACTGTCAACTGGTCTTTATGGTTATATTACAATTTACAAGTCCCTCTCTTAGTTTCTCATACTTTTCTTAGCGAGATGTTTGGCACCATTTTAGCCACGTGAGGTTGAGAACTTGTAAAACTTGATTTAACTTTTATGGAGCATTATTGACTTTGTTATGTCTCGATTAGTTGTCTCCATTCTGATGTCAAAAGACTGGTGATGATAACAGGTCGGTCAGAGCTATATGAATTAATTGCAGTTTTGCTAGACTGATTAGCAAAGAGTTAATCTACATCATCTATCTCCCTCTGGAGACCCATTGGCTCCCTTAAATTGAGTCATCTGGGAAACCATTTTTTTTACTATCTCGCTATTTGAAAACTACTTAAAAAGTGCTAGTTGTTGCCAATATGTTTTTGACTGGTTGTTTTGATGACTATTTTTTTTCCTGGATGACAATATAAGATTCCTCTTCTAATCAATATTCGTATAAAGGATGATCTGATATTCTCTGTGGTTTTGTGTGCAGGTCCATGAGACGCAAGAGACGGGAGAGGTTGATGTTCTCACAAAAGGTACCAGCTATTTGGTTTTTATCAGTTATAGCAAATTGTTATCTCATAAGCAGCCAGTGTTGCTAAAGGCGCCGTCTATACACACCTAGATGTTCAAAATGTGAGAGACGATGTTTTAATGCCTAGGCAGGCTAGGTATCCTCTAGGCGACACCAAGGCGCGAAAGGTGCCAAAGGCAAGATTAGGTGAATGGGTAATTAGGCGAGCCTAGATGCACGTCTAGGCGTGTTAGGTGTTTATGCAGTTTTGAGCTTTGTTTGGTTTTTTTTAATATTAGTCTATGGACTTGTTTGGTTTTATTGGTTTTTAAAGTTGTAGGCTTAAGTTTTAGATGTCCAAATAGAACATTTTTTAAGTTTTAACAATATAAGTTACTAACTAAATAGACGTAAAAAAAGAAGAATATCGTGTGACGACGATATATAAGGGAGCAATGACATTCCTCTTAGCTGTGTTTCTCCTTGGGGCGATTTATTGGACGGATTTCCTTTTTCTTCAAAATCAAAACCATCCTCACAAAACCGTCATTATCTTCAAGAGCACCACCTCCACAGAGACTTTTGGATGGGGAAGAAAAGACATAAGAGAAAATAATGAACATAATCTATTAATCAATGAGGACGAAGATTGCATTTTCGATGATGATATTGATCATAATGTCTAGGATAATCTCAACTTAGATGGTGAAGATAATGATGAAAGATTGAGTATGTAGAAGGATTCGTTTAAGTCATTTAAGAATGTGGAACATTCACTCGTTGATTATTTAATGTTTATTTTTCCATTTGGACAATTTGTCTTCTATCATAATGACTTATGTGTGAAGTTATTGTTTTTAACTTAGGCTGTGTTTGATTGGGCTTTTTTCCATGGAAAATATTTCCATCACAAATTTTCCACCAATTGTAGTGTTTGATAGCGTATATTTTTCATGGAATTATTTTCCAAAAATCTATCATTTCCCATATTTGGTGGAAAGTAAACTGACCTAGCCCATAGGAAAATACAAGGTAGTCAAAGGCGCAAGGTGCACTCGAGGCACAAAGGGTCCATATTTCGCGAGGCGCACTTAAGGTGCACGTCCGAGTGAAGTGAGGCGCAAAATAATAAAAAAATAAAAATATACATAAATAAATTAATAACGTAAGAAATAAAACCAAATAACATATTAAAACCAACAAAAATATGTCAACATAACCAAGTGAACTAGCATAACAACAATAAATCTCAACAAAACCAACAAGAATTTGTATTTTCTTTCTACCACGTTTTTAGTGAATTTTAGTTTTTCAAGTATTGTAGTTAGCTTTGGCTACCGTGGAAAGGGCTACCTCCCTACCACTTGTATGAGGTATGAGCTATCTCTTTGTCTCATTTTTTTGTAAAAAATAAAAAATACATAAGGCGCGCCTAGGCGTGCCTTTTTTGTTTCGCCTTGCTGAAAGGTGCATGTAAGGCGCGCCTTGGGTGCGACCGGAGAAATGCGCCTCGTCTAGTGAAGTGCGAGGCGCAGATCTTGTGCCTTGCTCTGAGGCGTGCCTTTGACTACCATGGAAAAATATCAATTTCCATTGAAAATAACTATTTTTCATGGAAATAACGACAATCAAACACCCAAATTAATTCCATGGAATTTTTTCCATGGAATTTTTTTCCTAGTAAAATAATTCCGTGGAATCAATTTATTTTCCACGTTGTAATCAAACGCACCCTTAATGTTATTTTCGTAGAATATTTCGTTGTAGAGCCACAAAAACGACCCTCGTATAAAAGGGGACCCTTACGCGTAGAAAACAAGAGATGCTTACAAAGCAAGCTTTTTGTGCAGAAAAAATGGTGGTTCGCAGAAAAGCCACTGAGACAAGGGTATTGTCTCCGCTGAAAATTGGGTGCGCAAGAAGGATCTATGTGCGTAGGAATGCAGCCCAACCAAAGGGTAACTGAAAATTGGGTGCGCAAAAACATCGTTGTGCGTAGAAATGCCTCCCAGCCAAAGGATATTTGTTCCACAGAAATATGAGTGCGCTGAAGCCTCTTTATGCGCTAAAAAAACATCCTTATGCGTAGAAAAATAACTAGTCAGAGAGGCCACGTGGCCATTACTGACAAAAATAAAACTGTCAGCACAACAGTTGAAGAGAATATTACAACTTTTAAACGCATTTTTCTCGGTCAAAGTGCACAGTCGCAAAAATCTACGCCTATTCCAGAATGACACGTGGCTGCTACCTCTGTTACCGTATTAATGACCCTCTTTAACGCGGTGCCACGTACCACTATTTATGCAACCACATTAATGACGAGTAGCCACGTGTCCACTACTTTTTAACCGCCATTTATATTAAGGGGCCACGTGGCATGTATTTCTTGAGAGAATCTTGTGCGTAGAAAGATGCTCATCCAAAAAGTATTTTATGCGTAGAAGGGTGCCCGGCCAGGGAATGTCTTGTGCGCCGAAGGATGCTCATCCAAGAAATACTTTATATGCAGAAGGTGTCCAATCAAGGAATGTCTTATGCGCAGAATAATGCTCAACAAAAGAGTGTCTTGCACACAGAATCCGCCCAGCCAAAGGTTGTCTTAGGCGCAGAACGATGTCCATCTAAATGTCTTGTATGTAGAATCATGCTCACATGTCAGAAATTCAGATCTAACACGTATTTAATGCGCCTGCCATGCATTAAATGTGTACTAACGTACTGAAATTCAATCAGTTTCGGCGAACATTCATCTTTTAATGGGAAGATCACATCCAATCAGTCAAATGACAACCAGCTCCACATGGCACACATGCAAATCCATAAGCTCAGCAAAAGACCGCTACCTGAGCAAGAAACGTGTCCCGCAGAAATTGCTAATTTCTACGATGATTGTTTTTTTGAGGTCTATGAATAGCCCATGTGTGTCACATTTATAGGAGTTCAGAACTTCAGGAAACAAGTTTTTGATTCCAAAGTGTACCAAAACGGAAAGAGAACAAAAAGAAGATCTCTCTTCAAACAGGATAGTTTCTTGTTCGACGTGCATTGCACCCGAGTCCCTTTGTGCCTTTGCTAGCAAGCATAAGAGCCAGTGCCAGAACGTCAACGGAGAAAGGGTTCGATCATAGACCTATGAGACCTCCACTGTCACATTACCCAGAATCAAACAAACATATGTAAATATGGGTTCATCAAATTGTATGCACACATTCTTGTAATACGATTAAAATAATTTATTTCTTTTTACAATACTTTCAAGATTTCTTTGTGAAGGAACCTAGAAACGCAAACTTTTCTATTCTCTTTGTTTGACGATGCGTGCAAAAATGGCAGTGCGCAAAATGCAATCCTACGCGTAGAAATGACAAAGTGGTAATGTGCGCAAATACGAACTTGCGTGCAGAAATGACAAAACTGCACGGTATTGCCTCCGCTAAAAATTGGGTGCGCAAGAAGCATCCATGTGCGCAGAAGTGCCACTCAGCTAGGTATTGCCTCCGCAGAAATATAAGTATGTTGAAAGTCTCTTCACACGCTTAAAATATCCTCATGCGTAGAAAAATAACTCGTCAGAGAGGGGCCACGTTGCCACTACTGACGAGAATAAAGTGGTCAACACAACGGTCAAAGAGAATATTATGACTTTTTAGGTGCACTTCGGTCGAAGTGCACAATCGTAGAAATCTACGCCTATTCCCGAATGACACGTGGCGGCTATCTCCGTCACCGCATTAATGACCCTCTTTAATGTGGTGCCACATGGCTACTATTTATGTGGCCTCATTAATGGCGAGTAGCCACATGGCTACTATCTTTTAACTGCCATTTATATTAAGCGCCACGTGGCATGAATTCCTTGGGAGTTTCTTACGCGCAGAAGGATACTCATCCAAAAACTATTTTGTGCATAGAAAAGGGTGCCTAGCCAGGGAATGTCTTGCTTGCAGAAGGATGCTCATCCAAAAGTATTTTGGGCAGAAGTGTCCAGCCAAGGAATGTCTTATGTGCAGAATAATGTTCAGCCAAAGAGTGTCTTGCGCGCAGAATGTTGTCTAGTCTAGCCAAAGAGTGTTTTATGCGCAGAAGGGTGTGCAGCCATAGGGTGCATTGTGCGCAGAATTCTGCTTACATGCCAAAAATTAAGATCAGACACGTATTTAATATGTTTGCCATGCATTAAATGCACTGACGTACTTAAATCCAATCAGTGTCTCGAATTGAAAACATTCCTCTTTTATTGCGAACATTCCTCTTTTGATGGAAGATCACATCCAATCAGCCAATGGCAGCCAACTCTACGTGGTACGCATGCAAACACACCAGCTCAACAAAAGACCACCAGCTCAGCAAGAAAACGTGCCCCGCATAAATTGTTAATTTCTCTGGGGTTCTTTTTTTTAGGTCTATAACTAGCCCATGTGTGGCTCATTATAGAGCTTCAGAAATTTAGCAAACAAGTTTCTGATTCCAAGAGCGTACCAAAAAAAGGAAAGAAAACAAACAGAAGATATCTCTTCAAACACACACACAAAGAGAGAGAGAGAGAGAGAGAGAGAGAGAGAGAGAGAGAGAGAGAGAGAGCTCCTTGTTCGACATCGAACCTGAGTCCTTATGTGCAAAGCCAGTGTCAGATAGTCGATGGAGAGAAGGGACAAGTATCGACTTGCAGTCACAGTACCCAGAACCAAAAAAATTTGTATACAAGGGTTCCTTGAATTGTATGCAAACATGGTTGTAATACGATTAAAGGAATTCATTTCTTTTTACAGTACTCTCAAGTTTTCTCTGTGAAGAAACCTAGAAATGCAAGCTTTTCTATTCTCTATTTTCGATGAAAACACTCGTGATTTTGTTAAGTTACTTTGTTGTTTTCTATTGGTAATTTGGATTTTTTTTTTTACTCTTCTCTTTAGTTTATTGTCTAACTCAAGTTTTATGAGTTCTTTGGGATATATGGCAAATTTGGATAGCCTAATATGAGCTACAGAAGTGACAAAGGTGTTAGGGAAAGAAATTTGAGAAACTGTCCAAGTGACACTTTTCTTCTCCGGGCGAGACTAGGTGCTCCTATGCGCTCCTAGGTGATGAGGCGAGGCAGGCCGCTCGCCAGAGATTTTTAATAAAACACTGTAAGCAACCCAAAATCACTTACACTAGTATCTTAAAATTATTATCTGTATGGTCAGTATACGTATGTTGCTTTAAATGGAAACTCTGGAGGCAAAATGGAAATTTTGTTTTCAAATGTGCTTAAACAACGGAATCATTTAGTTAACCAGGAGATCTTTTGTTAGAGAGTCCAACTTGGGAACTTCTTTTGGTATCTCTAGAATTTTGTTTGTTTTGTTTTTGCATTTCCAGAAATGGTAGCTTATGGTACACAGCATGGATATGCTATACTATCTATCTTTAAGCCATTTTCATGTGGGACACCTCTTCTTGGACTCTTTGCACCTCTCAGGTACTTGTCAAATGTCCTTGATTTCTACTAAGTTTTTGTTGGATGCTTCTTGTACATATTACAAAAGTTTCTTAGGCAACCCGTTGATGTACATTTCATATTTTGGGAAATTTTTTTTTTTTTTTTTGCTTTTCACTTAAGACGACAGTTTTAATGAATACCAAACGAACAGATACTATCATAATAGAAGTCGCATGTTGAAATGGTTCTGAAATACATTAAGTAATTCAATGGGTGCAAAAGATACTATAGAGATTAGAGAGTTGCGTGCAGGTTTCTGTCATGCATTTTAGTGATTTTGACCACTCGATCCATATTTGATTAACTTATTACTAACCACAAATATTTAATCTCTTGACCTTTTCACTTTCATCACTTAGCTTATGATAGTCCGGACTTCCAGGGATGTTTCTAATCCGTATGGGGCCATTCTCATATACAATTATATCACCATTCCCAACTGCATATATGATAGAAGTATACATTGCCTCAAAATACTCCATGGCATCATGGTATACCGTATTCCAGATTG
The DNA here is from genome assembly GCA_029216955.1 of Iris pallida. Taxonomy (NCBI): domain Eukaryota; kingdom Viridiplantae; phylum Streptophyta; class Magnoliopsida; order Asparagales; family Iridaceae; genus Iris; species Iris pallida. The sequence goes on along the minus strand of JANAVB010005599.1, from coordinate 10,257,332 downwards.
CAGAATGTGCTGATTTATATCGGCTTGAGATTAATTAACATAATTACAAAATTTGATTGATCGATTTGGTGAACAATCTTAAATAACAGTCTCTACCAAATTTGCTGTTTGGAGGGCATAAAATTTGAGCTGAAAAGTATTGAAGTTGTTTATTTGACGAAATGCACAGAGTACTCTGTGTTGAATAAGTAGGACCTGTGATAACTGAAGATTCAGTGAGACGTATGGATTAAATTGTAGAGTTTGGACCGGTAGATACTAATATTTATTGATTTTACTCAGGAGATAATAATTTTGGGGACGATAGACTTCTGTATGCTCCAGGTCAGCTTTGGCTTCAACGGCACCATATCATGGGGCGAGCTGTAGGGTGAGAACTATTATGCCATAAGCCTCACCTTTCTTATGGATCTCCAACCCATGATCCAACTGTCAGCACACCTGTCTTTAGTTCTACTTCATATTTTTCTTCTGATGCTTAGATTTGGTTTTTATATTGTCAGGTTTTTACCATATGTTGGCTGGGTTACCATTATCATGACTGAGAAGCCAATTATTAAGGTATGTGACAATTTACATTCTTATATCCTGAAGTTGCTGTATTCATGTCCTGTTAATTATGATAGTTGCTTATGCTAAAGTAGTGTCGATGCCCTATGATATTGCAATAGCCCTTTTTAAGTGTTGCTTATTTATGGATGTGTTAATATTTCATTTAGCGGGTGGATTGCCTCATTGCCTGTATAGACTTTCTTGTTGCTTTCCGTAGGCATTTTCTGAACCATTATTAGTTATTTTCTTAATTCTATTCATCAGAAAGAACTGTATCTGTAAGTTGATAGAGATTGAAATAGATTCAACATATTTGAGTTATATTAAGGGTTGTCTTTATCTTTTGCTTAAAGTATGCTTTACAAATCTATCAGCAGGCATCTAATAATTGAAATGAACTTTTTTTATATGCTTTTCTAAAGCTCCCTATGAACAAAGTTTTCCTTTGTTGTGTGTCCTATTAGTGCTACATCTAGACTTCCTTGGCGGGTATGCATATCTACATTTGCTACTCTATTCCCATTCCATTCTCAAGATTTTTCATCCAAGCCTTCTCTCCTATAACAGGGTTAGTGAAGGAGCACAAGCAAGCTACACAAAATAAGTGGATAGTTTTTTTTATGACTGCCTATCACCGTAACATAACCTTTTGTTTGATGCCAAATTCCGAGCCAAGATAGTTATGAGAAAGAGAGGACTCTGCCATAAAACCTAGAAGGGCCAGCTGGTACCCTCTTTTTTTGTTCATGCAGTTTAAGCTCATGACACCAAGGAGCACCCTCCAAGTTCTCCTAGAATAAACAATGGTCGATGAAGAGACAAAAAGGCTTAGATGATATTATTTGCTAGAGGGAATTTACTACAAGGAATTTGCATTCATATTTATGACACAAGACAGCACGAATGACCGTCACTCTTGACACAAGACACCAAGGAGAACCCTTCAAGTTCTCCCAGAATAAAAAAAGGGTCGATGAAGAGAAGAAAAAAAAGGCTAAGATGATATTATTTGCTAGAGGGAATTTACATTCACATTTATGACGCAAGACATCAAGAGTGAACGTCACTCTTCACATAAGAAACTGGAAGGGGCTAGAAATCATATTGGCTTGTCTTAATTCTTGTCCTGTGTCTCGTTTGATTGTACCTGTGAAAAACTACAGTGAAGGCCTCTCTAGTTCTTCCTTTTAGGCCTAGTTTTGAGCTTGTCTTTGGAAAGTGCAACTCTCTCTTTATCACTGAATTTTAGACTCCTATAATACTAGAGAATTTTATGCTATTATTCAAAATTGTAGTTCTTACATTTAAGGTTAAGGGTAATATGCAGCTAAATACCATGAACTTTCACTATTTTGCAATTTGCTACCATAAACTTTTAAATTTTGCAACTTGCTATCATGAACTTCTAAGTTTGCAAGTTAACACCATGAACTCTCACTTATTTTGAAAGTAAGTACCACGAAGTATATCGCTTATATGTGTGTTATTACCGTGAACTGGAGATTATTAACTGGTATAAGTTGTAAAATAAGCGATAATTTATGGTATTAACTTAACAAACTAAATGATATTTTATGGTTTTAAGTTACGGACTTAAAAGTTCATCGTAGCAAGTTGCAAAGTTTGAAAGATAATGCAACAAATTGCAAAACTGATGGTTCATGGTATTTAGTTGCAAATTAGCCTTAGGGTTATAAGTAGGCTTCTATTTTCTGTTGATGAAATATTGGTGGAAACAACACCATGTGGGCATCAACATTATATTTTCATACCTTTTTTTAAAATCTTCATTCATGCATAGTTGCAGCTATACCCCAGATGTTTCTGTCTAAAAAAATTATTTGCTAGAGGCTCCTAGAAAACAGCCGCCAACCGCAATGTTTTCTTATTTATTGAAAATTTGTTCCTCTTTTTGCAGTATATACTCATCGGCGCCTTGGGGTTACTGGTTATAACATCGAAGGAGTAGACTGTACCAAAGTGGAAGTTAAACTCCAACCAACTAAACCAAGCTTTAATTACTTTGACCCCCCAGATTTTGTAAGACTCCATTGCCCCATGATGTTTGAATGGGAACGAGACATCATACTTAGATCAACATATTGAGAAAGACGGAACTGTTGTAGTATTTACATCAATAGATGAAGTTGAATAATTTAAATCAGTGTTGCGTTCTGCTTTGTCATTTTCTCGAGTTCTTTCGTTACTATACTTATTGGTCATATTGTCCCAACTTATGACGACTAATTTTAGTAGTTGAACGCAAAGAAATGCATAAATACTAATAGTTACAATTTGATTTAAAAAAATTGCTTGTATTTGAAGTATCCTTTTTTAAGAAAAGCAATACTGGCATACAGAATAAGTAGTTTCAGATGGCATGAAAAAACTTTTTTTCAGATACCTGTGTTGGAAGCATCCAGTCTTGCTTACTTCAATTGTGATGATCAATTTTTAACATGTTTTATGCCTTTTGTATCATAATCAACATTTTTTGCAATTCATATTTGCCTATGGATTTATTATTAGGGGTTGAATCGTTTTTAGATTAGTAGTGGTGGAACAAGTTCTTGCCGCTTTTTTTATGAGAATTATTACGGCCGCTATATTTAGAGGACCTCACGAATATTAGAATTTTTGACAGTTATATGCATAGGACTGTCAAATTTCTAACGGTCCTTGTTATATCTTGGAATATCAAAATTTTGGCAGTTCTTGTTATATTTTGGACTGTCAAAATTTTGGCATTTTTGAACATGCACAGAACTATTAAAATTCTGTCATGCATATTCAGGATTGTCAAAACTCTTGTTTACAGGATTGCAAAATTTGTAATGCCTTCTATCAGAAAATGTGTCGTTCCTAGTAATTCTATTTTCTATTAATGAAAATTAAAGAAATAAGAATCGCTTAGAGAACCAGAAAGGCACTGGAAAAACAAGGCTACTGACTTTGACAGGAATAGAACAGCTGGATCTTCCACAAGTCATATGTGGATCGTACGTCACAAAGTATCATTAATTGTCAACGAAACGACATGCCAATTAGGAAGAGAGGAGACGGTTCTTGATAGAAAAAATTGTAGTAGTTGTTTTCAAGTAAGAGCAATCAACCGAATGCTGCAACATGAATAGACAAAGAATCTTCCACTATAGAAAATTATCAGTCACAGAATGATGAGCATCTCTAACTAGTCCCCACATAACGTGATAGAAAACTCCATGGAAGCCTACTAGTTCCCCCAGCTCTTCCTCCATGTTAACCAAAGGACCTAATCAGCAGTTAGATTATTTAGATACATCTAACATAATCATTATTGAAACACTAAGGCCTCCTTTGGTTCACGGAAAGGAAATAAATTCTCTTGTATTTTCCATGGGAATAGGAAAGTAGGATTTCTGTTACATTTTCTTTCCGTTGTTTGGTAAAACAAAAAAATTATCTAGGAAAGAAAAGCAAAATATAACAATGTTCCAATAATATCCGTACATTTTAAAATAAAAATAATATTATAAAAATAACATTAATGGTAAAATAAGCAATGACACATGGTTACTTTTGTCATAACTTTTGTAATAAATGTTGGAAAAGGAGGAGGAAAAATCAATCCTATGGGTCTTGAGTGGAACCATATTCCCACCAATTTTTTCCCTTGTCAGAAAATTGATTTTCAAGTTTGTGGCTACCAAATAAAGGAAATGAACAACTTTTCTTTCTTGGTTCCTTAAATTCCTGAACCAAACGAGACCTAAAAAGAAAGAGAGAGAGAGAGAGAGAGCATTTGGCCCCCTCCCTGATGATGTCAAGCCCCATCTCTCTTAGGTCACTTGCTTGCACCTCATAGTGGACCCCATCCAAGACGCTCCTCGGCCCTACCTTGGAGGTGGCATTGAGGATTTTTGACCGGATTATTTTATATAATAATATTCGGTTTAATCTAATCAGACTTTTGGTACTAGATTTGTCCGTTTTAGATTTTAGGTATTTAAATATTTTTAGTAACACATTTTAGTGACGGAATGACTTTCAGTGACGAAATGAGTTTTTTAATGACGAATGTTCGTCACTAAAAAAATAAGTACCAAAATCTAAAACGGACAAATTCAGTACTCATGATCTAATTAGGTCCTAAATCTGGTACCATTATACAAAATAATCCTTTTTGTCTTTTCCCTTGATACTATTGGAGGCCTATCAATCAAAACAAAAAGCATTAAATGAAATTAAATATTGTTATGTTATATATAAGATATTCGATACCGTACTCTAAAGTGCCGAAACACATTAGTTGACAAGTACTAGTAGGAATCTGTCTATCCTCAGGCACCTGAGAAAATTCAGAGAGTTTAGAGCTCACTGATAAAATATTCAAGTTCGGAGAAGAGTAACAAATCATGACTATCCTTATTTGGATCTAGATTTTTCTAATACGAATATCTCGTAATGTTTGTTATGCTAATGCAAATAGAGAAAGAATACATGAGATATCCAACTATTGCATTGCAGGAAATGTTGGCTGCGAGAAATTAGAATAATGCATACTCCGGTTTCGACCCTCTAATTCCACTTCATCTCCATGAACCACCACGACGTTCATCCCCTCGCTCGAACGAAGCTTTGTTCGTATTCAAATTGATTCCAAGCACTACATATATAATTAGAAACAATGCAAACCATCTTGAAAGTCATGTTTGCTGAGGGGGTGTTCGGTTTGAGGGAAGCGTGTTGAAAGTAAGCAAATATAGAAAAGTCGTTCAATTGAAAGTGGAGGAATAAAAGAGAGAGCGACAGTTTCAAACAAAATTGTAAAAGAGAGGAACTTGTTGTTTGGTTGCACACTTTGAAACTACTTTTTTCCTCCACTTTCAATATCCAAACAACCGAACTCATTTTATCTTTACTTTCAAGGATCATCCAAACAAAAAAATTATTTTTTCTCCACTTCCATGTTTTTCAATTCCACCAACCAAACAACTTTTAGAAAGTTAGAATTTATGCGTACACATCGCGTACGCAAACTCCTATTTTCACTTTCATATTTTTCTACACTTTCTTGCAACCAAACAGACCCTTATAAAACAGTAAAGCGTTACAAGCTATAATATCTAGATGACCATGAAACTAGTAATACAAAATAAAGAACTAACAATAGTGTAAGTCATACACGATCAACTCTAACTGCAGTCTAGTAAATACAAATTATGTCATATCCGTATGCTAATGTCAAGGTCCAAAGCACGAGGAGTCATGTCATACCCGTAGGAAAATTCCATTCGGATGATCTTGAGAAGCAAGGTATTGACTATGAAGAAATATTTTCTACTATTATGAAGATGTCTTCTATTCGGGTTATTCTTGGTCTTGTTGCTTCTCAAGATCTTGAAGTAAAACAGCTAGACGTGAAGACAACATTCCTCCATGATGATTTGGCCGGAGGAATCTATATGGAGCAGCTCGAGAGGGCTTCAAGGTAAAAGGTACAAAACACTTGGTTTGCAAATTAAAGAAGAGCTTGTACGGGCTCAAGCATGCACCGCGACAGTGATATAAAAGGTTTGATTCTTTTATACTTGACCATGTGTACAGAAGAACATCTCCAGATCATTGTGTTTATGTCCAGAAGTTCTCTAGTGATGATTTCATTACTCTGTGTGTGTGTGTGTTGATGATATGCTTGTTGTTGAAAAAGATATATCCAAGACTGACAGGTTGAAGAAGGAATTGAATAAGTTCTTTGACATGAAGGACTTAAGAGCAGCACAATATATATTGGGAATGTAGATTTCTCGTGATAGAAATGCGAAAAAGTTGTGGCTATCACAAGAAAAAATAAATTAAACGTGTTCTGGATAAGTTTAATATGTTCAACACCAACAAGTCAACATACCACTAGTAGCTCATTTTAAGCTAAGTACGCAACAATGCCCTTCAAGTGAGAATGAGAAAGAGGACATGAAGAGCATTCCATTTGCCTCGACCATCAGAAGTTTGATGTACTCCATGGTTTGTACAAGACCCGACATAGAACATGTGTTTGGATTGGTAATTCGTTTTCGTGCCAGTTCGTGTAAAGAATATTGGGAAGCAGTAAATTGGATCCTAAGATATCTCAGAGGAACCTCTAAATATTCTTTGTGTTTTGGAGATGGCAAACCTGTCATGGAAGGTTGTAGTGATTCTAACATGGCAGGTAACTTGGACAAAAAAAGTCCACATCAAAATACTTATTTACCTTTACAGGGGGAGCCATATCATGGCAATCAAAGCAGCAAATGTATATTGCTCTATCCACCCAAAAAAGCTGAATATGTCACTACTACAGAAGTTAGCAAGGAGCTCTTGTGGATAAAGAATTTTTTTAAAGGAGTTCTCTCTCAAGCAAGAGAAATATATTGTATATTATAATAGTCAGCACTGCATCGATGTAAGTAAAAATGCTACCTATCACTCAAGGACAAAGCACATCGACATACTCTATCATTGGATCCGAGATGCTCTAGAGAATCGTCTGATGCATATTAAGAAGATTGTTACAAGCCAAAATCTGTCTAATATTGTGACGAAGCTCCTGTACCAAAAGAGAAGCATGACTTTTGTCGGAGGATGGCAGGTATGACTAGTATTTGAAAATTTTCTTCTCATGAGGATAGAGGAGGAGATTGATGGGAATGAGTCCATCCCATGATAAATTAATATGAATTTGATCCATGGAAATCGGTCACCCATGGTTGGGTTCGACAATGTACTTAGCCTTTTTTTTGGTATAGTTTTTTGTGGTAGTATTCACTTTTGGAAGGCTGGTTAGGAACATGTATTCATTATTTGGCTCGGTCTTCAATACAAAAGTTATAGAGAAAAGTTTTATCTTTGAACCATGCTTTGAATCAGGACAGTTGAAGGTATATTGAAAAGTTATGGCGATCTAAAGTGGCATACTTGTTCACATTCAGCATGCATGCAACATTGATGTTTTGCCTCTCTCCATATATTAGAAGATGGAAGGGCTGACCTTTGGATCTCTCCATGTATAGAAAGTGGTGTACTCAAGAGTAGAGATGAACAAATATAGACCGCTAACAAAAAATCGCCCGAATATCGATTAAAAATATTCTGAAAAATCAAACCAAAATTATGTACCAATAACGAATTGTCGAACAGACTAAAATATGGTATAATGGTAGTGGTAACGATTTGAGTAATACCATGCCAAAGAATGAATATATATATATATATATATATATATATATATATATATATATATATATATATATATATATATTAAAAAAATAAAATAAAAATAAAATAAAATATATATATATATATATATATATATATATATATATATATATATATATATATATATATATATATATATATATATATATATATATACCCCCTTAGAAAACCCCCTAAAAAAACCCCCTCACTCTAATCCGTAATTTAATGTTAATATTAATGTTAATATTAATGTTAATATTAATATTAATGTTAATATTAACATTAAATACTAAAATTAATATTAAACTTAACATTAAAATTAATATTAACATTAACATTAACATTAACATTATTATTAACATTAATATTAACATTAATATATAAAAAAATAAAAAAATTAATATTAACATTAATATTAATATTAACATTAATATTAACATTAACATTAATATTAACATTAATATTAACATTAATATTACGAATTAGAGTGAGGGAGGTTTTTAGGGGGTTTTCTAAGAGGGGCTTTTGATCCGCTCCCTATATATATATATATATATATATATATATATATATATATATATATATATATATATTAAAAATAATAATAATAATAATATATATATATATATATATATATATATATATATATATATTATTATTATTATTATTATTTTTAATATATATATATATATATATATATATATATATATATATATATATATATATATATATATATATATATATATATATATATATATATATAAGGGATCCGCATCTCCTCATTTTTTGCATCTCTATGCTATACACCGTTGGATGTTGTTTAAGTCATCTAATCTTAACCGTTGATTTGAATGGTTCAAATCAACGGTTAAGATTAGATGACTTAAACAACATCCAACAATTGTTAATATGGGGATGCTTGGGGATACAAAAAAATGAGGAGATGCGGATCCTCCTCATATATATATATATATATATATATATATATATATATATATATTATAATGTTGTTCGTGATTAATATTGCGCTACTCATTTTTATTTTTATTTTTTTAGTTGAGAATCAGTTTCTTAGAATTTAGAATGGATTTTGGTGGACTTGAAGTTATGTCAAGAATACTGAGAATTGAATTATTGATCTTTTGAACTTATGTTTTTGTGTTTCATAAAATTTTGAAGTGAAATTTGGTGTACTTAAATTTATAGTAACGATTAGTAAGGATTAAACTTAGTGATTATATTTAATATTTTAAGCTCATTTTTTAGGTGTTTGTGACTTGTTACACATTGTTCTAATAAATTTGATTAATTGCTTGGTTGGTAGAGGCTTGGCTTTGCAATTTAATGCTTCAAAAAAAAGCAAAAATATATTTCTAGGTTAAGAGGTTATATAAGATTAAGTGTGTTGATTGATCTATCACGTTCCGATTCCGTAAATCGTTCGTCCTCGCTTTGACTATACCGAATCAACCGTCCTCGCTGAGCGTAATATCGTACAAGTCTGGTGTTGCACTTGTACAAGACAAGAACGTGCACATTTGTGTTATTTTAAAATATTTAAAATACAGCCACATTGTAGAAATATTGAGTACACAGTATAAGAAGAAATAATTGATTTTATTGATAATAGCAGCAGGATACAACTTTTCTTAGTACTCTTTGAAATGTCGTCCATGCTTACATTGATTCATGAAAAAGAAAACAAATGATAGCCTGTCATGAAATAACTTTCCATTCCATATATTATGTTCCTTTATTACAATGAAAATCTAAGCATCAAATCTTGAAAACTCCGCAATACTTTGTGCGTCTTTATTTGAAAGTAACTTAAAAATAGCATCAACCAAAGCCTTATCTCTCGCATGCGCCTACACCTTCTCCAGTACCTGTGGAGAAGGGGTCAGCACATTATAAAAATGAGCTGGTAAGTCCCTTTTGATCCACTCAGCTAAACCAACATTTGTGAAACTAATGACAAACATTTTAAAGCATCTTTATTAGGAACTAGCAATTCACAGTGATGTATAATGAGGTAACATGATAATGTATGAAAATAATCATTTATTTTACCATCGGCCGATTCCAAATTTTTTGTATAAGATACATGATAATATTAATGATTATTGTCCCTGCATAAGACAACCATTAACATGCATCCTGACTACATGGCCACTGGTGTTGTACCATACGGACTTTTTGCCATATAGGACTTCAAGGTGATGCAATGACTTCAAAGTAAGTAGTTGGCCTCTAAGAATGCCTCGTAATACTCGTGCTCCCAGCACACCAATGTTTTCTCCTAGGCCGAATCGGTCCCAGTGTTCCAGGTACCGTTCGAGAAAACTTATCTCAAATCTTGTGCACAAGTTGTCCATGACCATGCAAATGCGTGTCGGACTCGACAAGAAGAGCATGCATGGTAAAATTTACTTGAAATTAAATAAGCAGCATATTCATTCTCATTCATTGCATCATCACATAGTGATTATTCCATTCCCAGCATTGTCTCATCAATTCATATTGCATCAATTTGTTACAATGTAACATTCATCGCATCATTTCAATTCTCATAGGGTCATGTGGCATTTCATTCATTATTAGTGTTAACATCATAATCAATTCATTCAGTGTTCATTACACTAGCTTCATAGTGGTATTGACTTGTGGCATTATGAGCATCATGTTATCGATCAACGGATATAACAAGGCAACAAGAGAATTCATTAGATTGGCATGAAGGAGTAGCGAAGAAGGGTCAAACCACCACAAAGAATCCACCACTCACCAATTAGAGAATTGCCGAGAGGAAGGGGAACACTTGTGCGATTAGCCTTTAGTCACGCATCCGCCTGCGATGACACCAAAAGTTTGGTTATACTCCATATCGTTATGTTTCTTTCTCTCATAATTCTCAAGAATGAATGCAATAGAAATCGATGAAAACAGGCAAGAACCAAATCATCAAAAAACATCCATCAAAATCAAGCAACAAAAGCAGCAAAACATCCATAGAAAACTCTTAGACTCCTTTCAAGAGAAATCGATCCATTAATGGGAAATGTTCTTATGTATTCATCCGTGAACGAGTCGACCGACTGTAATTTTCTCCAATACTCGGTTTCGGCCGAGTTAATCAAGCTACAAGCCTTATATAGTGGACCGCTATGAGCGGGGCACTACATGATTGTAAAACCCACAAATTTTGGATTTATTATTTAAATTGTTGAATTTTTTGCTATCTAGTTTAGTTAGTTATTATAATAATAGTAATTATTATTATTATTAGCCAGTTTAGGAAAATCATATTTTAAAAATTATTCATTGGATTTTTGATTGATTGGCTTGACCCGTCCCGATCCCGTTTTCGAGTCCGAGGCCAACTTCGGTTTTCGAATCCAACCTTAAAATCCTTTAGTATATATATATATATATATATTTTTTTTCCTTTAGTATATATATATATATATATATATATATATATATATATATATATATATATATATATATATATATATATATATATATATATAAGAGAATTTGTTTCTTAAACAAATTTATAACGTTATCACCATTTTTCTAGTTCTCACCCGTTCTTTCCCCTGACCTCTTCGTTTCCCCTTCCCCGCGAGCAAAACGTGCGCCGACCCCCCTCCTCTCCCGTAACCGCTGGCGACCCCTCCCCTTCCCGTAACCCCCAAGCCCCTCTCCCTATAAAAGACCCCTACCCCATCTCCTTCCTCCTTATCTTTTCCCCTCCTCTTCCACCCAAAACCCGCAGCCGCTCGGCACCGACCCGAGTCCCGCCCGGCCAGCGCCTCCCTTGGCCAGCGACCCCCGCTCGACGCCGCAGCATCCGTCCCGAGCCGCCCCGCACCGATCCGCCCTCGGCAGAGCCCGCCTCTGCGGCTGACGCCGCCTTCGCCCGACCCTTGGGTCCCGATCCGTCCTCTCCGGCGACCCCGAGCCTTGTCGGCTCTGTCCCAGCGGTTTCGCTCCAGAGCCATTCCAGTGCGACGATCTCCGGGCCCCGATCTGCTGTTTCTGCGTTCCCGTGCGTGCTGTTCTGAGCCGATCCCGCTGTCTACGCGAATTTTTTCTATTTTTGCATCTGAGAGCTCTAGCCGAGCACCGAGGTATAATCCGTGTCCCTGTGTTCCCCGTTGGTGTGTCACGCTTTCGAGTCGATGATGACACGGTCCCCGATCCCGCTATGGGAATCAGCTCGATTTGTTGCGATTGTGGTTTCAGACTTCTCGAACACCATTTCGTATTGGTTCTATAGTTTTGGCTATGATAGTTTGTGCTGTGGTTATGGTTTTGGTTATATATTCGTTAATTCTGTGGTTATAGTTTTTCCTTAGCTATTTTAGTATGATTTTGGTTCGGTGGAATAATTCCTTGGCTGTGGAAAGTCTTTGGGTCGTTGTTGGTGTGCGTGCTGTATCGCCAATGTGGCTAGATCATCTTAGTTTTAAATGAGGTGCTGTCCATAAATTTTCAGTAAAGTATTTCAAAATAGTATTTTATAAAGTTCAGTAATTTTTGTATATCAAAATCTATTTCTAAAATCCAGGTCTTTACAAAAGATTTATTAAATTGGTTCCGATTGATTTTAAGTGTTGGTCTAGTTGGATTTCAGTATTCCCTTTTAGGCGACGACCGTATCGGTCGGATGAGCCTCGGCAAAACGCAAACGCTACAGGACTTCCTGTACGTTGAGGCGTAAGCCAGCAACGTGAGATTGCATGACCAAGTCTGAGACACCCCATTTTCTATAAATTATATTTTATTATTAGAACTTGTTACTGCCTTTAGTATTTTGGGTACAGGGCCTCGGCCTTCTGATTGGATCGCTTCACGGCACTCAGAGCTCGCCTCAGCATTTTTAATTTAATTTAATTTAATTTGTTGTAAGGGCATAAGCCCATCTTTTTTTTATTTTTCTGTGGCCCTGTATTGTGTAGCTTAGATTTTCTATTTCTTTTCTGAGTAGGTTATTTGAGTAGCTAGACGTATAAATTATATTTGGGTATTAATTATTTTGTATAAAAATCAATAAGGATTTCTCATATTTAATTAAAATGGATAAATTATTAGTAAGTTAACAAGTCCATGTTTTTATCATTTAAAGAAATTTAGTTTTATATATATTATTAAAAATACAAAGTTTTGCCAATTAAATTGTAATTCCTATCTTCCCCAAATAAATCAGTAACAGGCTTATCCAATTAAATGACAACAAATGTAGCTCGCGACGTTAGACGTTCCGGTAGATTAATTAATAAATAAAAACCTGACTAGGGTCTGTTTCTAGAAATTGCAACTAGCACACCTAGATATGGTTCATTTATGATTCTAAGTCAGGATTCTCAACTGTAGGATTTCGAGGACGTATTTGACTTCCTCCCCGGTACCGACATCCCATCCAGTCATAAAATAAAGGCAAGTACGGTTATGTTTTCTTGTATTTTAATTAGTAATTGTTATCTTGCATGCTTAAACCACATTGCTACACGGAACTCTCTCCTAGAGTTCAAATATTGATTGTTATTGATTGTGGGGATATTGGGAAAGTAGTGCAGCATTTATGACCGATACCCTCATATTGCATTATTGTGCGAGTTTACCCCTCTTATACACGGAGATAAGTCGTATCGCATCGCTAGGATGCTATTGTACAACCCAAGCCGGTCATATATGTTACCTATTCAAATCATATTATTTCAAATATTGAATTGCTGAAAATTGCCAAAAAATATTATTCAAGTATTTCAAACTGTTTAAAATTGAATATTTCCGTTATTATTTGAAATGTTAGATATATACTCGTACTTTGCTCCTTTCCTGACTGGATCCCCCCAGGTAACATTGATGATGCGGAGCTATTGTTCAATAGCTATTATGATCCTGTGTTGTATCCTGCGGTGTTTTCAGAGTCCCACTTGGAGGACACAGATCCTGAGGCCGATGAGCCGGCCGTCTAGATAGTTGTTATCTTCATTTCTAGTTTCTTTGTGTTGGAGTTGAAGACTTTTCATTTCAGACTTTTCATTTCAGTGTTTTATTTTTAGATGTATTTCTCTTTGTCGAACAATTAAAGTTTTAAAAGTTCGTAAATTAGTGTTGTGACAAATGTATAATTGTTGTTGAGAGTACCTGCATATAGAAACAGCTTATTGCCGTCGTCTCACAACGGTGCAGGCTGGGCATGATCCGATTTTGACCCAACAATTTGGGATCGGGTCGTGACATGTTTTTAGTGGTGGCCCATGCAGGTCTGATCAACAACTTAGGTAAACATATCTAGAAACAATTAGAATACTAGAACATTAATTTGTCACAACATAGGACCGAAATATATTATAAATAAATATTTTTTTTTGTTATAGACTGGTAGGCTACCTTGCTTATGTTTTGCATCCTAAACCTTCCAGAGTATGGCCACATACAAGACCACCACTGCTGGCGATGGAGTGTCATCACCTAATCACACCCCACCTCCCCAAGCAAGTTCGGATCCTATACCTCGGCAGCTGACCTATCGTCCTCATAATGCACCAGCACCCCGTGGAGTTTACACTACTAAAACTCAAGTGGCAGATCCTACATCTTCCCGGACTGATCTACAGTCCCCTGCGGTAGTGTCCACTCCAGCTGCCCCACCAGTGCTAGTGGACCCCACCGACCTCGTAGGCCTGCTACGAGAAGTGCTTGAGGCCCAAAGAGCCCAAGCTGAAGTTCATCGCGAACAGACTACGATTATGAGAGAAGGCATGGAGAATGCCCACAACGTGGCTATGGCTGTCCTCGAGAGAGGAGAAGCAGTCCAATCAGAACCAAGGCCTGCTAAGGTCGGCGATATTGAGAAATTCAAGAAACTGGGCCCTCGACCCTTCAAGGGAACCGAGGGAATCATCTATGCCGACGAATGGCTCGACAGCATGGAGCATCTCCTAAGCGTCGCTCGACTTTCAGACAACCTCCAGGTCGAAGCTGTAGGACTCCAACTACTAGACGTAGCAAGCACCTGGTATCGGAATGAACCCCGTCTCCAGGACAGGCAGCTTGACTAGAACACCTTCAAGAGGTTGTTCCGCAGGAAGTTCTTCCCAACATCAGTATTGTGGGAGATGAAAAGACAGTTCCAGGATCTGAAGCAAGAAAACATGACGGTTGGAGAGTATGAGGCAGAATTCGGCCAACTTAGCCGCTTTGCCAAGAACTTGGTTGCTGACCCTGCAGATCGTGCTGAAAGATTCAGGTATGGACTGAGGGAAGATATTCGTACCCCTGTGGTCGTAGGCGGTGCCAAGACGTACGAGAGGATACTGATACGAGCTCAGGATATAGAGAAGAGTCAGCATGCCCGTTCAAAAAGGGAGTATTCTGGAACAAGCAACTTCCAGGGTAACCAGAAGAGGCCCAACGTCAACAACCACAACAGGCCTTCTCACCACCAGCAGCAGCACCATCAGGCAAGGACCAATGACAGAGCACCTCAGAAGCAGATCCCTGTCTGCGATTTCTGCAAGAGGCCAGGACATCAGGCGAACATCTGCAGGAAAAGACTAGGACACTGCCTAGTTTGTGGGTCTGCCACCCACCAAGTGAGGGACTGCCCCACGGCATTCAACCGGACCGGAACAACACAACAGAAAGCTTCCCTACCCACTCAGCAATAATAGTTTGGACAACACCAACAGAGGCTGTACGAGCTTTTGCCCTAGCAGCAGACGAGCAAGAGCCAGAGCAGGAAGCTACCGCTGATGTCATCACAGGTTACATTTATATGCATTCATATCCTGCTTTAGCATTATTTGATTCGGGTGTATCACACAGTTTTATATCATCAAAGTTCATTTTTGCACACCGCCTAGTTACAAAATTTAACAAGATGATATGTAGAGTTATGATCGGTGGTGGACCCATACCCATCACCGAGACCTGTAACTGTCCCATAACTATCTCAGGCCACAAATTCTTAGAACCTTTACTTGTGATGCCCCTACCCAACTATGATGTAGTCCTATGGATGGACTGGCTAAGTAAGTAGCATGCGCTGATAGATTGTCACAGAGGATGTGTAGTCTTCAGCCCACCAGGAGAACCGAAGTTTG
Source organism: Iris pallida (assembly GCA_029216955.1). Taxonomy (NCBI): domain Eukaryota; kingdom Viridiplantae; phylum Streptophyta; class Magnoliopsida; order Asparagales; family Iridaceae; genus Iris; species Iris pallida. The sequence goes on along the minus strand of JANAVB010005599.1, from coordinate 10,241,445 downwards.
AAATCTCTCGAACTCCGGAAGACATGGAGAGTGTTATCTACTCCTCTATCACCGAAGAACCCGGGCCTCCTCATCCTATCACAGTAGAATTTATGGACGTCTTCTCTGATAGTCTTCCGGGATTGCCTCCAGATCGAGGTGTGGAATTCACCATTGATCTAGTTCCCGGCTCTTTCCCTATTTCTCGGGGATACTACAGAGTCAACCCCAAAGAAGCTAAGGAGATGAAGGACCAAATTAATGAGCTGAAGGCCCAGAGATTTATCAGAGATGGAGCTTCACCCTGGGGAGCACCAGTTTTGTTCGTGCCTAAGAAGGATGGAACCGTACGGATGTGCATCGACTACCGGGCGCTGAACAACATCACCATCAAGAACAAGTACCCTTTGCCCTGGATTGATGACCTGTTTGATCAACTAAGTGGAGCTAAGGTATTCTCGAAGATAGATCTCAGATCTGGCTACCATCAAATCAAGTTCAGGAAGGAGGATATTCCAAAGACGGCATTCAACACCAAATATGGACAATATAAATTTTTGGTCATGCCGTTTGGACTGACGAATGCCCCTGCGGTATTCATGAATCTCATGAACAAGGTCTTCCATGAATACCTAGATCAGTTTGTTGTTGTCTTCATCGATGATATTCTGATCTACTCGAAGACCGAAGAAGAGCATAAAGAGCATCTGAGGAAAGTTCTGGGAACTCTAAGGAGGGAGAAGCTCTATGGTAAGCTATCTAAATGTGAATTCTTCTTAGACAAGGTGGATTTTCTAGGCCATGTTGTCACGGGAGAAGGAATTTCGGTTGACTCAAAGAAGATAGCTGCTATTGAGACGTGGACTACACCAAGCTCAGTTGCAGAAATCGGAAGCTTCATGGGCATAGCTGGCTACTACCGAAAATTTGTGAAGGACTTTGCCAGGATTGCTGAGCCGATGACGAAGCTCACCAGGAAGAATGAAGAATTTGTTTGGTTTGAAGCTTGCCAGTCAGCATTTGAGGAGCTGAAGAAGAGACTTACAACGCCGCCTATACTTGCGCTACCCTCAAGTACCGACGGTTTCTCAATTTACAGTGATGCTTATGGTAAAGGATTGGGTTGTGTTCTTCAACAAAACGAGAAAGTAATTGCTTACGTATCTAGGCAATTACGGACTCATGAAAAGAACTATCCCACGCATGATTTGGATCTTGCAGCGGTTATATTTGCTTTGAAGTTGTGGAAGCACTACCTCTATGGAGAGAGAGTAGAAATATTTACAGATCACAAAAGTCTTAAATATTTTTTCACTCAGAAGGAGCTGAACATGCGACAAAAACGATGGCTGGAACTGATGAAAGACTTCGACATCGACCGACAGTATCATCCGGGTAAGGCTAATGTTGTTGCAGATGCACTTAGTCGATACCCGATGGCAATATTTTTGACCAAGGAGCGGCATTTGCTGGAAGACATAGTGTTACTCCCCGATCCTGGAATACGTATTTTAATATGTAAAACCGATAATTGTATGTACCTTGTATTTATACGATATTTATATGCTGTATTTCTTCATGCATTTCCCAAAAATATTCGATAAAATATTATTTCGTAATTTATTTTCTGCATTTGGGCCTACAGTTTTGGCTCATTTGGGTAACCTATTCTTGGTTCACCTATGGTTCATCATGAACCCATGGGTTCAAGATTCTATATAATAACTCAACTCATTCTCTCTCCTCTCATTTATTTCCTCTCATTTACTTTCCTCCACCAACTAAGGCAAGTACCAACTTGCTCAAGAGAGGGATCCATAAATGTTGTTGATGTTTTCTTATAAAATTATTTATCAAAATATGTTCTTCTCCTCATTCTATACTAGTTTAGAACTTGAAATTTTCCATTTTGAAGCTTTAATTTTTGTAGATCTAAGTTTTAACCATTTTCGGATCTTCTTGGTTTTGATCTAGCAAACTTTATTATTTTCAAGTTTTGATGGTTCCATTTTGTAGAGAATTTTGTTCTACCCAATTTTGACCTTTGAAAAGTTGGATTTGGACTTATTTTGACCAAGTTATGGACTTTTGAAGCTTTGGGTTCAAACCATGGAGTTCTTGCTGTTTTGGAGAAGACAGTGAACAGTGCGCGCGAGCTTTTTAGCTTGCGCCACTGAGCTGTGCGCGCTCTTTAGCGCAGCGCAGTCTGCCCCATACGCTGCCTTTTGGAAGCGTATGTCTTGCATACGCTGCCTTGATGAGGAGTCGTATGGACCTCATACGCTGCCTTGATGAGGAGTCGTATGGACCTCATACGCTGCCTTGAAGAGGAGTCGTATGGACCCCATACGCTGCCTTGATGAGGAGTCGTATGGACCTCATACGCTGCCTTGAAGAGGAGTCGTATGGACCCTATACGCTGCCTTGATGATGAGTCGTATGGACCTCATACGCTGCCTTGATGAGGAGTCGTATGGACCTCATACGCTGCCTTGAAGAGGAGTCGTATGGACCCCATACGCTGCCTTGAAGAGGAGTCGTATGGACCTCATACGCTGCCTTGAGGAGGAGTCGTATGGAGTGACCTGAGCGTAGGCTGACCTGAGCGTAGGCTAACCTGAGCGTAGGTTGACCTGAGCATAGGTTGACCTGAGCGTAGGCTAACCTGAGCGTAGGCTGACTTGAGCGTAGCCTGACTTACCCTATATTTTTATATGTATATATTATATTGTATATATATATATATGTAAATGTTTGTGTATGCTATATATCCTTACGCCTTTTGTCCTGAGCATGATATGAGCACTAATGTGCCCCCGGTGAACAAAGTGTTCCTACCTGATACTTGTACCTGAATGTCCCAGTTCTCGTTCATGCTCGACAAATGACTCGTAACTCCACGTGGCATATTTGCAATGATGCATTACACCAAGGAGGGTAGAACATGTTGACATACTGATTGACATGGATCCTCTTTTGGGGTACTCGTACTTGAGTACGACTTTTAGGAGGATAATCATGCAGGCCACAGCATGTGAGTCCAAGATTTCACCTAGGGTTAAACTAGGCAACTAAATATACTAGATGCATGGGGAGGGCAAAATCCCGAGATCGTGTTACACCAGCCGCCTTGAGATATTGTCCCGACGCACTGGCTGGTCTCCACGGATAGTGTGTCATCCGCAACAAGTGGATGACTGTATCCGATTAATTCCTGCTATATATTATATGTCTTGGCAAGGTGGCCTTACGAGGGACCTGTGCTCAATGACACCTGTCTACGCGAACCCCTGGGTTGGCTAGCCTTGCTGGAAAGATACGATCTGAGGATTTCTAATAACATGATGCGAGGATAACCTCGTCCCACTAGAAACTCGTAGACTTGATTGGCCGCGAAAATGACTTGCTTGTATCCTATTTACCTTCCGTGAATAACTGAGGGAAGCGGACTGTCATGGTACGTGATCCAACCCATGTTCTTGTTTGATTGTTGGGTTGGTTATCGTACTATGACAGACTGTGGACCGAAGTTATGAACGGAAGACTTATTCTGGTTGTGAAGTGCTACTTCTGTGAATGACTGAGGAACATGGTCTATCATGGTACATGATCCAACCCATGTTCTTGTTTGATTATTGGGTTGGTTATTGTGCTACGATAGGCTATCGACCGAAGTCACGATCAGAAGATTTTATTGTTTATACCCTTTAACTTATGTGAAAGTTATAGAGTACGACACGTCCTGACTCCATGCGGCAACTTTTGTCCTTGTTTGGTTGTAAGGGTGCCACATGGGTTCGAGGATGTTGCGCTACCCTATAATAGTAGCATGAGCATTATTATTATCAATCATTCTTTTAACTGGGTTTTTAATCTTAACTCTTGTGCCCCTTTGGCGGTACTTGCTATTCGGGACTGACCCCGCTGGTTTTGTTTGGCCAGATCTCGTAGCAGAGCCAGAGGACATGATCTTCCTCCCTGACATCCATGGTACATACTAGGAGCATGGCGGTTCGGGAACTCGAGTGGGTTTCTTCTCTACCACTCCTGCTTATATTTTGTGCGGCGTTTAGCCACTGGCACCTGTTAGCCGGATTACTTAATATTTTGTGTCAGTACAGAATTGTAAATAAACAGACTGCAGCTGTGTATAATTTTGTACTCCTGACTCTCTGAGATAGCTAAATTATAAAGCTAGTCTCTCATGATCATTTTGATGAAGCGTCGGGGACGCCTTACTGCTTTATCTTTAATGTTCATTTAATTGCTGATGTGATTTGATTGATTGAGACGTAGAACTCTGTGGGACCATAGGAGACTTGATTGTAGCATGTACCCCCTAGTCTCTCGACAGCCACGATCATCGTATGACGTTACGTACCTCATATGGAGTAGCTGGTCTAGTCCGTCTCCGTATTTCGGTACTGGGGCATGACACATAGAAAAGCTTGGACTGGAGATTGTACAGCCCGAAGAGGAAATGAAGAAACTGGAAAGAGAAGCCATTGTACCAGGAGCTGATTCATCAATGATGCAGTTGCAAGTGCGTTCAAGTCTGATGGACAGAGTCAAGGAGAAACAATTCCAAGACGCGATAATTTGCAAACTCAGAGATCAAGTGCTGGCAGGAATACTTGAAGGATTCTCAATCGCCAGCGACGGAGCACTGAGGCACGGTACGAGACCTTGCGTACCAACTGGCAAACTGAAGAACGGGCTGATGCAAGAAGCGCACCAGTCGCAGTATTCCATACATCCAGGAGCTAACAAAATGTATCGGGATATGCGTACTGTAGTGTGGTGGTACAAAATGAAGAAGAACGTATCCAGGTATGTAGCTAGATGCTTAATTTGTCAACAAGTGAAAGATAGCAGACAGTGACCCGCAGGACTATTGCAGCCGCTAGACATTTCGTAGTGGAAATGGAAACACATAACGATGGACTTTGTGTCAGGAATGCCTCGATCCCAAGGAGGGAAGGACGCCATTTGGGTTATTGTGGACCGACTGACAAAGTCAGCTCACTTTATCCCCTTCAAGGTTGGTCTATCCACCGAAAAGTTGGCAGCACTATACATGCAGCATATCTACCGGATTCATGGAGTTCCGGTAAGTATCGTATCTGACAGGGATACCAGATTCATCTCTCACTTCTGGAAGAGCTTGTATGACAGTTTGGGAACACAATTGAAGTTCAGCACCGCCTACCATCCCCAGACTGACGGACAATCGGAGAGAACAATCCAGACGCTAGAAGACATGCTGAGATCTTGCGTCTTAGAATTTGAAGGGTCTTGGAAAGACCACTTGTACTTGGTAGAGTTCTCCTACAACAACAGCTATCAAGCTAGTATCGGTATGACTCCGTTCGAGGCACTTTATGGACGTCATTGTCGCACTCCACTTGCTTGGGATGACGTAGGAGAAAGAGTATTGCTTGACCTGAGATGGTGACCGATGCAGCAGAAAAGGTAAAAATGATTAGAGACAAGCTCAGGATTGCTCAGGACAGACAGAAGCATTGGGCCGATCGCAGTTGCCGACCACTGGAGTTCGAAGCAGGAGATAGTGTCTTTGTCAAGATCTCCCCCACCAGAGGAACCATTCGCTTTGGAAGAGCTGGGAAGCTTAGTCCCAGATACATCGGCCCATTTGAAGTTTTGAGCCGAGTCGGAGAAGTAGCATACCGATTAGCTCTACCAGCTAATCTTGAGGGTGTGCATAACGTCTTTCACGTTTCACATCTCAGGCGCTACATTCCGGGCCTGAGCCACATCTTGGACCATTCGGAGCTGGAAATTGGACCTAGCCTCACAGTGCCAGAGAAGCCAGTGGCGATATTAGACAGAGGAGAGAAGAGGACCAGGAATTCTGTGACGCCAATAGTCAGAGTTATGTGGCGACACAACTCCCCAGGCGAGTCTACCTGGGAGCGAGAAGACGAGATGCGGGAGCAGTATCCGTATCTGTTTGAATCTTGAGGTAACTCCTAACCCTGCCTTTAATTTCGAGGACAAAATTTTCTAAGGAGGGAAGGTTGTAAAACCCACAAATTTTGGATTTATTATTTAAATTGTTGAATTTTTTGCTAGCTAGTTTAGTTAGTTATTATTATTATTATTAGTCAATTTAGGAAAATCATATTTTAAAAATTATTCATTGGATTTTTGATTGATTGGCTTGACTCGTCCCGATCCCGTTTTCGAGTCCGAGGCCAACTTCGGTTTTCGAATCCAACCTTAAAATCCTTTAGTATATATATATATATATATATATATATATATATATATATATATATATATATATATATATATATATATAAGAGAATTTGTTTCTTAAACAAATTTATAACCTTATCACCATTTTTCTAGTTCTCACCCATTCTTTCCCCTGACCTCTTCGTTTCCCCTTTCCCGCGAGCAAAACGTGCGCCGACCCCCTCCTCTCCCGTAACCGTCGGCGATCCCTCCCCTTCCCGTAACCCCAAGCCCCTCTCCCTATAAAAGACCCCTACCCCATCTCCTTCCTCCTCATCTTTTCCCCTCCTCTTCCACCCAAAACCCGCAGCCGCTCGGCTCCGACCCGAGCCCTGCCCGACCAGCGCCTCCCTTGGCCAGCGACCCCCGTTCGACGTCGCAGCGTCCGTCCCGAGCCGCCCGCGCCGATCCGTCCTCGGTCGAGCCCGCCTCCGCGGCTGACGCCGCCTCCGCCCTTTGGATCCAGACCCTTGGGTCCCGATCCGTCATCTCCGACGACCCCGAGCCTTGTCGGCTCTGTCCCAGCGGTTCCGCTCCAGAGACGTTCTAGCGCGACGATCTCCGGGCCCCGATCTGCTATTTTTGCGTTCCCGTGCGTGCTGTTCTGAGCCGATCCCGCCGTCTAAGCAGATTTTTCCTATTTTTGCATCTGAGAGCTCTAGCCGAGCACCTAGGTATAATCCGTGTCCCTGTGTTCCCCGTTGGTGTGTCACGCTTTTGAGTCGATGATGACATGGTCCCCGATCCCGCTATGGGAATCTGTTCGATTTGTTGCGATTGTGGTTTCGGACTTCTCGAACACCATTTCGTATTGGTTCTGTAGTTTGGCTATGATAGTTTGTGCTGTGGTTATGGTTTTGGTTATATATTCGTTAATTCTGTGGTTATACTTTTTCCTTAGCTATTTTAGTACGATTTTGGTTCGGTAGAATAATTCCTTGGCTGTGGAAAGTCTTTGGGTCGTTGTTGGTATGTGTGTTGTATCGCCAATGTGGCTAGATCATCTTAGTTTTAAAGGAGGTGCTGCCCATAAATTTTCAGTAAAGTATTTCAAAATAGTATTTTATAAAGTTCAGTAATTTTTGTATATCAAAATCTATTTCTAAAATCCAGGTCTTTGCAAAAGATTTATTAAATTGGTTCCGATTGGTTTTAAGTGTTGGTCTAGTTGGATTTCAGTATTCCCTTTTCGGCGACGACCGTATCGGTCGGATGAGCCTCGGTGAAACGCAAATGCTACAGGACTTCCTGTACGTTGAGGCGTAAGCCAGCAACGTGAGATTGCATGACCAAGTCTGAGATACCCCATTTTCTATAAATTATATTTAATTATATTTTATTATTAGAACTTGTTACTGCCTTTAGTATTTTGGGTGCAGGGCCTCGGCCTTCTGATTGGACCGCTTCACGGCACTCAGAGCTCACCTCAGCATTTTAATTTTAATTTAATTTAATTTGTTGTAAGAGCATAAGCCCAGCTTTTCTTTATTTTTCTGTGGCCCTGTATTGTGTAGCTTAGATTTTTTTTGTTTCTTTTTTGAGTAGGTTATTTGAGTAGCTAGACGTATAAATTATATTTGGGTATTAATTATTTTGTATAAAAATTAATAAGGATTTCTTACATTTAATTAAAATGGATAAATTATTAGTAAGTTAACAAGTCCATGTTTTTATCATTTAAAGAAATCTAGTTTTATATATATTATTAAAAATACAAAGTTTTGCCAATTAAATTGTAACTGCTATCTTCCCCAAATAAATTAGTAACAGGCTTATCCAATTAAATAACAATAAATGTAGCTCGCGACGTTAGACGTTCCGGTAGATTAATTAATAAATTAAAACCTGACTAGGGTCTGTTTCTAGAAATTGCAACTAGCACACCTAGATATGGTTCATTTATGATTCTAAGTTAGGATTCTCAACTGTAGGATTTCGAGGACGTATTTGACTTTCTCCCCGGTATCGACATCCCATCCAGTCATAAAACAAAGGCAAGTACGGTTATGTTTTCTTGCATTTTAATTAGTAATTGTTATCTTACATGCTTAAACCACATTGTTACACGGAACTCTCTCCTAGAGTTCAAATATTGATTGTTATTGATTGTGGGGATATTGTGGAAGTATTGCAGCGTTTATGACCAATACCCTCATATTGTATTATTGTGCGAGTTTACCCCTCTTGCACACGGGGATAAGCTGTATCGCATCGCTAGGATGCTATTGTACAACCCAAGCCGGTCATATACGTTACATATTCAAATTACATTGTTTCAAATATTGAATTGCTGAAAATTGCCAGAAAATATTATTCAAGTATTTCAAACAGTTTAAAATTGTATATTTCTGTTATTATTTGAAATGTTAGATATATACTCGTAGTTTGCTCCTTTCCTGACTGGATCCCCCCCATGTAACATTGATGATGCTGAGCTATTGTTCAATAGCTATTATGATCATGTGTTGTATCCTGCGGTGTTTCCAGAGTCCCACTTGGAGGACACAGATCCTGAGGCCGATGAGCCGGCCGTCTAGATAGTTGTTATCTTCATTTCTAGTTTCTTTGTGTTGGAGTTGAAGACTTTTCATTTCAGATGTATTTCTCTTTGTCGAACAATTAAAGTTTTAAAAGTTCGTAAATTAGTGTTGTGACAAATGTATAATTGTTGTTGAGAGTACCTGCATATAGAAACAGCTTACTACCGCCGTCTCACAACGGTGCTGTGAAACCCGTAATTTTCGGTTTCATTATTTTAATTGATTGGATATTTTGTTTGCTAATTTATTATTAGTATTATTATTATTAAATTGTTAATTTAGGAAAATCATATTTTAAAATTTTTTATTCATGAAATTTTTTAGTGTTTGGTCTGACCGTCCCGAACCCGTCTCGAACCCAATTTCGGTTTTTCCGAACAAATCTTTAAATCCTTTAGTATATATTTATATATATAAATTCTATTTTCCTTATTAAAAGAAAAGAATTCTTTTCCTTTCCTTTATTTCCCAGAACACTCTCAGCTCTCTTTCTCTCTCTCACTCGTTCCCTTTCCCGAACGGCCGATCGGTCGACCCTTGGTTTCCCAAAACTCCCGAGCTCCTTCGGCTCCCGTAAACCCCAATCCCTTTCCTACTTAAACCCCATCTCCTCCTTCCTCCCCCACACTTCATTCCCTTCCTCCTCATCCCAAACCCTTTTCCCCAAATCCCAGCCCTAGCCGAGCTCCGGCGTCGGAGCCCTTCCCGCAGCTGCTGTCCCCGCGGCCCAGGCCGACCGCCGTCCGCGAGCCCCGCCCCTGCGCTTGCTCCCCTCCGGCACCGAGCCCTTGTCCGCGTCCGCCCCTCCCGGTCAGTACCTGATTCTGACCCCCTCGTCGGACGCCGCCCAGGCCAGTGCCCCTCCGGTGGCCTTTCCGCCGTCGTTTCCGATCCGCGGCCCCCTCGGCGACCCGATGTTCCCGACCCGACCTCGTCAAGACGCTGTCCAGCGTTCATTGTGGTTTCCAGCACTGTTCTGGATTTTTCTCGAGTCCGCGAGATTTGACTTTTCTCCTATTTTTGCATCTGAGAGCTCTGGCCGAGCACCCGAGGTATATTTTCGTGTCCATGTGTCCCTCCCGAGTTTAGTCTGTGATGACGCGGTCCCGATCCCGTTTCGGGAATCGATATTTTAAATTATTGTTGTTTTGGATGATACGTAGATTATCGGCTACGTCGCGGCGTAGTTTCTATTTTTTTGATATATTTGTGCTGTGGATTTAATCCCTGGTTTGGGATATTTATTTGTGTTGCGAATTGGCATCGTCCCATGATTGGGTTGTCCCAGTTACAGAGGTGGTGCTGCCCAAATTTTCAGAAAAATATTTTATAGATATTTTATAAAAGTTTAGTAATTTTGAATAAATCTATTTCCAAATCCCGGTCTTTGTAAAATATTTTACAAATTGCTTTCGTGAATTTTGTGGATTTTGTATCACCGTTAGGCGACGACCGTATTGGTCGAATGAGTCTCGGCGAAACGCAAACGCTACAGGACCTTCCTGTACGTTGAGGCATAAGCCAACAACGTGAGATTGCATGAACAAGTCTGAGACGTACCCATAATTTTTATATATTTTTATTTAGAACTTGTTACTGGGTATTTTAGTATTTCGAGTGCAGGGCATTCGTGCCTCCTGAATGGACCACTTTCCGGTGTTCAAAGCTCGCCTCAGTCTTATTTAATTTAATTTATGTAATAAATTGTAAGGGCATAAGTCCAGCTTTTATTTTATTCTCTGTGACCATGTATTTGTGTAGTGTAGACTTTCTATTTCTTTTCTGGTTTTGTTGATTTCGTAGTTAGACGCATAATTAATGGAGTATTATTAAGAGTTTTTCTCACATTAAATAAAAGGGTAAAATTATAAGTTTTGTTAACTAAACCAAATTCACATTTTCTCATTTAAAAACCTAGTTTATATATATATATATATATATATATATATATATATATATATATATATATATATATTACCAAACTATAAAGTTTTGCCAATTAACTTGTAAATGCTATTTTTCCCAATAAATATTAAATTGACTTTACTTCGTTAATTAATGATTGTAGCTCGCGACGAAAAACGTGATCCGGTAGTATATTCGTTAAACAACTTAAAACTGAACTAGGACCTACTTTTAGAGATTGTAACTAGCACACCTAGAGATGGTTTTATTTCAGTTCTAAGTCAGAGTTCTCAAACTGTAGGGTTTCGAGGACATATCTGATCTCCTTCCCGGTATTAACATCCAAATCCTGTCAATCAAACAAAGGCAAGTACAGTTATGTTATCTTACAATTTTAATAGTAATTGTTATCTTGCATGCTTAAACCACATTGCTACACGGAACTCTCTCCCAGAGTTCAAATATTGATTGTGGGATATTGGGGGAGTAGTGTAGTGCTTATGACCAATACCTTCATATTGCGTAATTGTGCGAGCTTACCCCTCTTACACATGGGGATAAGCCGTATCGCATCGCTAGGATGCTATTGTACAACCCAAGCCGGTCATATACATTACCTATTCAAATCACATTATTTTTCAAATATTGAATTGCTGGAAAATTGCTGGAAAATATTGTTCAAGTATTTCAAACTATTTAATTGCAAATATCTGTTACTATTTGAACTGTTAGATATATATAATTGTATTTTGCTCCTTTCCTAACTGGATCCCCCCAATAGGTAACATTGATGAGGCTGAGCTATTGTATAATAGCTATTATGATCCGGTGCTCTACCCTGCGGTGCTTCCAGAGTCCCACTTGGAGGACGTCGATCCCGAGACTGATGAGCCGGCTATCTAGATAGATGTTATTTTGATTTCTAGTTTCATTATGTTGGAGTGAAGACAATTTATTTCAGTATTTATTTCAGATGTATTTTTCTCTATGTTGAACAAACAAAGTTTTTAAATGTTCGTAATATTAGAAGTTGTGACAAATGTATATTGTTGATAAGATTACCTGCAAGTGGAAACAGCTTACTGTCGCCGTCTCAGAACGGTGCAGGCTGGGCATGATCCGATTCGACCCAATAATTTGGGATCGGATCGTGACATGTTTTTAGTGGTGGCCCATGCGGGTCTAATCAACGACTTAGAAGAACATATCTTGAAACAATTAGAACACTAGAACATTAATTTGTCACAACATAGAACCGAAATATATTATAAATAAATATCTTTGTTTGTTATAGACTAGTAGGCTACCTTGCTTATGTTTTGCATCCTAAACCTTCCTGAGTATGGCCACAGACAAGACCAACACTGCTGGCGATGGGGTGTCATCACCCGATCACACCCCACCTCCCCAAGTGAGTCTGGATCCTACACCTCGGCAGCTGACCGATCGTCCACAATATGCACCAGCACTCCGTGGAGTTTACAATCGTACAACTCAAGTGACAGATCCTACATCTTTCCAGACTGAGCAGCAACTCCCTGCGATAATGCCCGATCCAGTTGCCCCACTAGTGCCCGTAGACCCCATCGACCTCGTAGGCCTATTACGAGGAGTGCTTGAGGCCTAGAGAGCCCAAGCTGAAGCTCATCGCAAACAGACTGCGATTATGAGAGAAGGCATGGAGAATGCCCACAACGTGGCTATGGCTGTTCTCGAGAGAAGAGAAGCAGCCCAATCAGAACCAAGGCCTGCTAAGGTCGACGATATTGAGAAATTCAAGAAGCTGGGCCCTCGACCCTTCAAGGGAACCGAAGGAATCATCTATGCCGACGAATGGCTCGACAGCATGGAGCGTCTCCTCAGCGTTGCTCGACTTCCAGATGACCTCCAAGTTGAAGATGTAGGACTCCAACTGCTAGATGTAGCAAGCACCTGGTATCGGAATGAACCCCGACTCTAGGACAGACAGCTTGACTGGAATACGTTCAAGAGGTTGTTCCGCAGAAAGTTCTTCCCAATATCAGAGTTGCGAGAGATGGAAAGACAGTTCCAGAATCTGAAGCAAGGGAACATGACGGTTGGTGAATATGCAGTAAAGTTTGGCCAACTTAGCCGCTTTGCCAAGAACTTGGTTGCTGACCCCGCAGATCATGCTGAAAGATTCAGATTTGGAGTGAGGGAAGAGATTCGCACCCCTGTGATCGCAGGCGGCGCCAAGACGTACGAGAGGATCCTAATACGAGCTCAGAATATAGAGAAGAGTCAGCCTGCTCGTTCAAAAAGGGAGTATTCTGGAACTAGCAACTTCCAGAGTAACCAGAAGAGGCCCAATCACAACAATAACAACATGCCTTCTCACCACCACCACCAGCACCATCAGGTGAGGACCAATGACAGAGCGCCTCAAAAGCAGATTTTTGTCTGCGATTTCTACAAGAGGTCAGGACATTCGGCGAACATCTGCAGGAAAAGACTCGGACACTGCCTAGTTTGTGGGTGTGCTACCCACCAAGTGAGAGATTGTCCCACAGCATTCAACCGGACCGGAATAACACAGCATAAGGCTCCCCTACCCACTCAGCAACAACAGTTTGGGTAACACCAGCAGAAGACTGGGCGAGCTTTTATCCTAGTAGCAGACGAGCAAGCGCCGGAGCAGGAACCCATCGCTGATGTCATTACAGGTTCCATTTATGTGCATTCACGTCCTGCTTTAGCATTATTTGATTCGGGTGCATCACACAGTTTTATAGCATCGAAGTTCATTTCTGCAAACCACCTAGTTACGGGGTTTAGCAAGATGATATGTAGAGTTATGGCCGGTGGTGGACCCATACCCATCACCGAGTGTTTGCCATTAAAATCTTTTGATTGCAATTTCAACTACAAACAGAACAGTGTTACAATGTAGGACTTAGATGTAGTCCTAGGAGTACACTTTTGTTTATCTGGGTCCCTGTGTCGATGGAGCGAGTGGTAATGCATTGACTCCGTTGACGATCTGACGACGGTTCTTGGTTCTCTGAAGGTCTGAGTTACTCTGGGTGCTCGAGCTTGTGGAGAGGAAGAAGACGTTAAGTATCTGTATCTGCCTCTCTCACTGTGTGTATGAAGGTCTGTCTGTCCGTATGTGTGCCTCGAAGAAGGAAATGATCCCTCTATTTATAAGCAGCAGGTTGGGCTGCTCATTCGCGCATATGTAGGATGCGCCTGTACGTGGGGACGCGATGTGGTTGAAGCTGCGGGAGGCGCATGGATAATGCACCATCATTTATGGGTTGAATCCTTCATACTGCTTTTGTGGGCTGGCACGTAGCAGGGGAGAGGATCTTTTAGTTGCTGAGATCTTGGGTGATTAGCACCCCTTCATAGGCCGAATTGAGTCAAAGGACACGTGGCGTGCGTCCATAGCTCAAAGATCTCGAATTTGGTGGAGAATAATCTGACAGGATGCGCCTGGGATTGGGCGCATGAGAAGACTTTGGCTCACAACTTCAGGAGTCATGAACCGGTCTGGACGTACGGCTTTTGAGGCGCATACGAGGCTTCAGTAGCGACCTGACTTCTGTTTTTAGGGATCAGATGAAGGTCAGAGGCGCATGGCTCTTGAAGCGCATACAGAGGTTTGGACGCATGGCTGCAGAGGCGCATGCGAATGACTGGGCGGCCACGTGGCTTGTAACCGCCGAAAGAGATTAATGATGACGCTGATGTCAGCGGCACTTCGTGTTCTGTAAAAGATGTTGCTGCTCTGTCATCGAGGCATGGCTGCTGTCGTGTCAGGACTTCAGCATTTAATGTTCTTTGACGGGTGATGGGCTGTTGAGTGGGCGTATTGATCTGCATTCTACTGGGCGCATGGGTCCATGTTGATTAGGATGCATGGATCTGTGCTTTGTTGGGCGCATCCATGCAGGGCGCTTGGTAGCGACGGGCGCGTCTGTAGGATGCGCGGTATCTGACCGATACATCCATTTGCATGATGCGTCTTTATTGGTCCGACTGTTGCGTTCCTCGAGTGCTTTAAATAGCCGTTTTGACTTGGCTAAATTCGAAGCATCAGGTTCATCACCATAAATGCAAATTCATTGCACGGGATTCGGAGAGCCCGCCACTTGGCGCATGGGTTTGATTTGCCCGACCTATAAATAGCAGCAAGAAAAGAGTTTGCTTCTCGTTCTCTCACGTCTTTCCGAATGAACTTATTCGTTCGAGCACATTCTATTGACAAGATGCTCCCGAGGGTGAAGATGCGACGAATTGTCTTCATTTATGCACTTGAAGGTGACTGTTACATCCAAAAGTCGGAATCGAGGGCTTCTGAGGCAGGCGGAAGGTGCCTGTTGCATCCAAAGATCGGGATGCTCGAGCCCCGTCTCCGTTATGCTGGAAGAGCTACAGATCGAAATTGTGGTGCTCCCATCTTCCTTGGGCTTTGGAGAGCTCTTCCTCCTGCAAGAGTGGGGTGTTGCCCACTCTGGTTTTGTTGAAAGCTGCTCCTTTAGCCGCAGATTGGAATTGCGGTGCCCTCCTCTTCCTTGGGCTTTGGAGAGCTCTTCCTCCAGCTAGAGTGGGGTTGATCGCCCACCCTTGTTCTGCTCAATAAATGCTTCATTAGTCGAAGCACTTAATCGGGTCGAAGTAGAGCGCATATGCTGAGACTTCATGATGCGCATAACTGAGACCCTGAAATAGATACGCCTGACTGAGACGCTGAAATAGATACGCCTGACTGAGACGCTGAAGTGATGCGCCTGACTGATGATGCGCTGGGCAGAAGGCGCATGGCAGTCTGTTGCGCCTGGCTGTAGTCTTAGGATCTTTCTTTTTTTGTAGAAATTCTCCTTTGTAAAGCCTTTTTTAGACATGTAATAGACTTTTATATGAAATAAAAATCCTTTTGATGTCTTGCTGTGCCCAGTACTTCATTTGATGTTCCCTGGCGCATGTAATGTTAGGCGCATAGGAATTCTGGCCTGTAGATGCGCCTGAAATTCCATGCTTCTACAAGACCCCCTTCAAAGTTTTCAAAACTTTCTGTCAATTTTTGGAATACTTTGAATAAGAAGCATGGTATGGTCTTCAATGGGGCGCATAACTGTTCGGGGCGCATGATTGCTCCGCGCATCTGTGATGAGGCGCATGCTCCTCTAAGTTTTAATGCTAATGATAATGCTTCGAAATAAACAAAAAGATTTAATGATGATCTTTTGGATTATTTGCAGTTATCACTTTGTAGAACCCCAGGCGACGGCTGACGTCACCCTTCATCGGTTCATGCGTGCGACCAAGCCTATAAATAGGCGTCTGATGGAGAGAGAGAGAGAGAGAGAGAGAGAGAGAGAGAGAGAGAGTTCTTTACTTTCTGCCAAAAAGCTTTCTTCTTCTTTAGAGTTTTTTCTTCCAAAACCCTAACTTCTTTTTACGAAATGGCTCCCAAGACTCCTCGCGGTGGTGCTGGCCGAGGACAAGGCCGGGGTAAGGAGCCGATGGAGTTCGATGAGGAGGACGCTCCTGTCGTCACTGTGACTCCCGCCGACGTTCGACCCGCGGTGACGGGTGGGTGTCTTCTGATTTTGTAGTTTGTAGGTCCTAAAAATCAAGTTGCACCCATCAAAAAAACAATAAAAATCAAATTATGCATCCTTCAAATGAACTGCACAGGAGACAGATTGCGTAGTAACTCAACTGCGCAAGCTGAACTGCGCACCCATCCAAGCGCGCTAGCTGACGTGGCCGCGTCATCATTATCTGACAGAAAATCAGATCTTCTGACAGCTGACAGCCCGAAGAACGAGGAAACTGTTCGTTTCTCGTACAGCACAGCGCTCGAGGACAGCTGTACAGCCAGCGCAGTCTACCAACCCACTCGAAGCGCAGTTCAACTCAGCGCAGTCCAAACCCAGCGCAGTCTGATGCTAGCGCAGTTCAAGTGGCGCAATCCATCAACAACTGACATTTTGTACGTGGCATACATGCCATCAATTGCTCACCACGTGATAACCGTCTGAATACGATCATGCGTATTTTAATCAAATAATGCCATGTGTCCAATATAGTTAGCCCACGATCAAGTAACTGCCAGCACAGTCTGATGTCTGCGCGGTCCAATGCATGCGCAATCCATCTTGCGCAATCCAGAATAACTAAAAAATTAGTTATTTCCAGAACTCTATAAATAGAGTTTCAAGTCCTTCCTAGGGGGGATCATAGAGATCAGAAAAATTAGAATCAAGACCAGAGATCAGGAGTTCTTGCCAAAGTGCTGCTGCATTCTTCAGAGGCTACTGCCTTCAACTTCAGAGGCTATCGTCTTCAAAGTTCACATCGTCCAAAGGATAAAGCGATCGTCTTCAGATCAGATTCCTACAGTTGTACTTTTCCAGAATTCTATTGTAATCTTCTTACAAAGTTTGTGAAATAAAGATCAACTTTTGTTTTTGCAAACAAAATGACGACTCTGCTGGGGACGACTTTCTCCTCCGACGAGGAAGTGACAACTCAATGTGACGTTGCGTCTATCGGAAAGACGCAGAAGACGCTGGTTGTAAAGGTCAACCAGACGGCCTACGAAGCGATGATCAACTCCGGGACTACTCGTCGCACTACAACCTTTGCCGAGAGCAAGGTTCGTTCAGTGTGGAATCCAAAGTCCTCTGCATAGTCCTCTGCGCAGCCAGCTGCGCAGTCTGCTGTCTCTGCCTCCAAAACTATTGCACAGTCTACTGTCTCTGCTTCCAAAACTGTTGCGCAGTCTGCTGCTGCTACTGCCCATGCGCAATGTATTACTCCTCTTGCCAGTGCACAAACTACTTTCTATGCTGCTCTGACAAAGTGCAAGACTCCTCTTCCTCTGGCGCAGTTAGCTGTAACTCTTCCTACGCAGTCCACCACTCCAGCAACCAGAGTGCAACTCAAGCACTCTGAAGCCAGAACTCCTGCTGCACAAGCTGCTGTGTCTGTGGCCAAAAGGCCATCTGTCAAAACTCCTCATGTGCAACCAGCCAATACGCCTACTGCCATCTCAACCCCTGCCCAAGCTGTGCCAGCGCAGTCTAAGAGGGACAGCCCTTTGGCTAAACTCCCTTCTTCTTACAGTAAGGGGAAAGACTCAGCTTCTCTGCCCAAGCACCCTGTTGCTCCAGCGCAATCCACTGGGGGTAGTCTGCTGCCTACTCCTCATCCTCTTCAAAATAAAGAAAAAGGCCGGTTGGTCTTTTCTCAGACTTCCTCGTTCCATGACTTGGAAGACAATAGAGGGAAACGCTCTTTAGCTAACCCTTCCTCACAAAACAAAGGAAAAGGCCCTTTGGTCTTTTCTCAGTCTTCTCCGATTTTTACCTCAGAAGATCAATCTGAACGTGCCTCGGCACCAATCAGTGCAAGAACTCTCTCAAACAAAAGATCTTCTCTTCTGACCAGAGAGAAATGTACTGATCAAAGAGGTATTCTGCCTACTCCGGTAGCGGAATTCCAGGATCTCCCAACTCTCCAGATATCCCGATCAAAGCAGGGCAAATTACTGGTGTCACAGACAGAAACCCCTGGGGGTGAGTTTGCTGATCTACGAAGTTATCTCAATAGACCTCGATCTACATTAACTTCGGTAAAACGCAAGTAGCCAATGCCGAAAACGAACCTGCATCAAAGGCAAACTTCTAGGATCAAAAATCCTGACACATATGCTAATGAAGTGAGTACTTCCCTGTACACTCAAGGGACAAAATATCTGAAGAACTGGAACCATGTTCCGAATGTTGTCAAAGAACATATCCCTCAAACTTCTTCTCGTCCCATCGTCGTTCCTGATCTCCAAAAACACCTCAAACAAAAATGGGACAACATCTCAACACCTCCAGTTCAACCACTTGGACACCATTGTAATCACAAGGTTGTCATCAAGTATTGTTGTCAGACAACAAAACGATATGTCTTCGATCGTTTGAATTTTGCAACGTCTGAACCTATGTCAGAAGACGAAGACGAAGTGTTGTATGCTTCTGTCAACATGGCTTCCCGAGACACTGGGGGTAGAATGTGCTCCAAGCACGGCAAGCCTCGCAAGTCCAGCCAGCGGTATTTAGATCTACTCCAAGAATCTTCTGAAGGAGTATTTCGACATACCAGATCCCGAAGCCGAGATACAATCGGTCAAAGGAATCTTCTTCAAGATCCTTCCGGTCATCTCCCTCTTTCTCACTCAGGAGATGATTCTTTCTCTGATTATGATGCATACAGCGAAAGTTCTGAACAGACAGTGTCCTCCACTGTACCTAGAGAAGTGACAGCTTATGTTGTCACTGAAGACCCAGATGCTTCTAGTTCGGCTAGTCAAGAACAACGAATAGCTGCACTAGAAGACAAGCTGAAGACCATGGCTGAAATGGTCGCAAGTATGCATTCTATCATTGTGGCCCAACATACAGTGCCACCGACTGTACCTGCTATAAATCCTGAGATCATAGCATCGTCGGTGCCTGTCAATGCAGGGCTGGGGGTAGTATCTCCTCAAGTACCCCCTGTACAAATTCAACCCACACCCAGTCAGTCAGGTGCTGGGGGTAGTGTTTACCATGCTGTTCCTTCTTCTAGCACTCTGAGTCAGCCTGCTCCTTCTTCATCATCGGAGGATGCTAATGAAGCTGTCAAACTCTTGCGCACTCAGTTCGAGGCCTTCAAAGAGAAAGACAACTTACAGAGATTGGGGATCAAACAACCCTATCCAGTTGAATGGAAGGAAGTCCCATTTTCTCCCAAGTACAAGATTCCAACAATTTCACTGTTTGACGGCAGTACTTCCCCGAGCCAGTTCATTAACCACTTTGAGGTAATGACCGTTCAACTCCAGCCAAATGACGCTCTTCTTACCAGGGTATTCGTCGGCTGTTTAGCCGGTATAGCATACGATTGGTACAGAAGCTTGCCTGATGGCTGTATCACTTCTTTTTCGGGTCTTAAACAAATCTTCTTGGAACGATTCTATGAGGGAATCAACGACATGACCATGTCAGTCCTTAATAAAATCAAACAAAGACATAATGAAACCGCTGAGAGTTTCATTGAAAGGTTCCGCCGAGAAGCTTTAAAGATGCCTCCAGGGACTCCGGCCGCAGTCACTATAGACACCTGTAAGGCAAATCTTTTGCCTATTATCAGCATGTGGACGGGGTCAACTAAGTTCCAAGACTGGCCATCCTTCATTGTCAATGCTAAAGCAGCTGAAGTTAGTGCTGACAAGTTTAAGCAGTTGGGGGTACACATGTCTAACCCCGACCGGGATGAATATCAGACATCGGGTGGTGGTAATCGCCAGAACAACCGCAAGAATAAAGAGACTTTGAATATCAACTTGAAGAACAAAGAATCTCTGGCGGTCAACGTAGCTCCACCTACGTCTACTTCTACTCCTTCTGCCCCTCCACCAAGAGAACCTCGTCCGAAAGTGGAGTACTCCTTTGACGAGAATGACACCGTGAGCATCTTTGATTGCTTAATCAAAAGCAATAAGCTCCAACTCCCAGACCCAAAGAAGCCTGATAAGGTCGGTAAGACTGATCATCCCAAGTATTGTGTCTATCACAGGTTCATTGGGCATCCCACTCGAGCATGTTATGTGCTCAAAGGCAAAATTCAAGAGCTAGTCAACGCTGGTGTTGTCACTCTGCAGCAAGACGAGAAGACTGTTACCGTGAACATGGTCTCAGTACAGTTTGGTAACTTTCCTCCACAGATGATACAGCATGGTGTCATCCCTATCCCCAAGGCCACTCTTGAGATCGAGAATCTTCCTCCTCCACGAAGTGAAGGTCTTGTCCCCTTATCTCTTAACAATGGTAAGATTATGTGGATTCACCCTGATCTTACTTCAGAGTTTGAAGTTCTTTCTTCCTCCAAGAAGAAAGAACGCTCCAAGGGCAAGACAAAGACTTGCAATATGGTATCTTTTGACCCCATAGTTGAAGAGGAAATCCTACTGGGCACCAGATCAGGGAAAGCCTATCTACAGGAATATCCCGAAGCTCAGGAGAATCCTGCTTCTTCTTCTGAGTTCGCTCCAGTGCAACCTGCTTCCACTGAGGACATCCCTTCTGCATCCTCACTAGTTGTAGTACCCATTCCTCCTAAGCCAGCGGTAGCTGACAAAGGCAAACAACAAGTCCGCTTCGACAAACCCTTGAAGAAGTCATCTCCTTCTGGACTTGAGAAGCCATACAACTTTGATATCTTGGCTCAACTAGCCAATACACCGGCCAGGCTGTCAATCTTCGAGCTCTTGCGCCTCTCCAAAGAGACTCGAGAAACTCTGAGTGAAGCTCTAATGCAGGTAGAAACATGTCTAACCCTTCTAAAGAAGCCGAAAGCAGAGCCTGTCTCTTGCCTCCATTGTCATAGTGTGTTGGATTTAATTCCAAATATTACCTTCATACAGGATGATATGCTGATGGAAGACAATAGGCATGACCGTCCTCTATACTATACAGGATATGTTGACTCAATGAAAGTCGATCGTATTCTGATAGATCCAGGGTCAGCACTCAGCATCATGCCAAAGACAATGCTAGATGCACTGAAGATCCCAGTACATAGTCTTTCTGGCACAATCACCACCATCTTGGGGTTCAACCATGGAAGAAGTGAACCTCTGGACAAGATTCGCCTAAAACTCCAAATAGGCAATCTCCGCACAAAGGTGACCTTCTACATCATAGACAACCATGGTTGTTCGTACAATGCTCTTTTGGGGAGACCATTCTTGCATGAACACAACATTGTTCCTTCGTCTCTCCATCAATATTTCAAATATGTTGATGATAAGGGAGAAGTTCAAAAGGAGGTTGCAGATCTCTACCCCTTTAAAGGTGTCGAAGCATACTGTAACGATGCTCGTATGTATAAAGATGAGTTCATGACGGTTGTACTGTCTCTAGACACTGAAGAAGAACAAGAAGCAGTGCCTAATGACACCCTCATTATACCTGTCAAAGGGCGTGTTTCTCGTCCTCAATCCTCTAAACCACTGGCTATTCACTTGCCAGTCCAGAAGCAACCAACCGATGGTGGTCAAGATCAAAGGAAGCTCACCTCTTCTGAGCCACTTGTTATTGACTTACGTCGTAACAAGGATAAAAGGCAGCTCACCTCTTCTGAGCCACTTGTTATTAATTTATCTCATAACAAGGACAAAAGGAAGCTCACCTTCTCTGAGCCACTTGTTATCGACCTTCGTCGTAACAAGTCCAATCCTCCTCCACGTTCTTCTTCTCCCCCTCTTGTAATCAATCTGACCAAGTCTGCTAAGGCTACAGGTTCTATTGTAAATACAGATGTACAAATCAATAAAAAAGCATCTACTTTCCAGTATACTGATGTCATTTATCATGCTAAGTGCTATTTGGATATGTTAGATAGCTTTCAGTCATTTACATTGGGAGTTGTACAGTCTCTTCAAACAGAAGTCTCACTCGAACATCCAAATGACTCATATCGTGTTGTTCCTGCTCGAAAGAGAGGCGAGAGTCCAATACTTTTTAGTAAAGGACCAGAACAAATATTCAGTTATACGGATGATAGCAAAAGTAACGATACGGGACATCTCCAACTTCGTCGTTACAGTCAACAATCAAAAGATATCATCCGGAAGATGGGCTATGACTTCAAGAATGGCCTCAACTATGGTAAGGGTAGACGAACTCCTATCCGTATGGCTGTTCCAAAAGGAAAGTCAGAGATGTACTACAGCAGAACCAAAAGAGGTCTCGGATATACTTCACCTCCGGTATTATCCCCAGCAGTCTCCGAATCCGATAGTGAGGAGTGCTCTAACTCTTCTGATTCCAGATCATGGGATTCTGACACCAGCATTGGTCAGGTTCATCGGCTGATTGTATCTTCCAACATGGTCTTCGCCGAACTTCCAGAAGGATATGATGAGGATATTGAAGAAAATCCCGAAACAGATCCTTGGGCTCAACGAATGGATACCCAATGGGAACTCCCATTCGAACAACGAGAACCTCCTACCGAAGATCAATTGGTTCAACTTGACGTAGGAGAAAGCGGGTCACCTCGTCCAATATTCATCAGCAAGAACCTTCCAGAGGCAGATAAGCAAGAATTAATTTTTCTTATTCAAGAATACATTGATGTCTTTGCCTGGAGCTATGAAGACATGCCAGGTTTAGATCCCAAAGTTGCTACTCACAAATTGAATATCTTGCCTAATACAAAACCAGTCAAACAGCAACAACGGCGCTTCAAGCCAGAAATGATGGACGCAATTGACGATGAAGTCAAGAAGCTCATCGCTTGTGGCTTTATCCGAGAAGAACAACATCCTGATTGGGTAGCCAACGTCGTTCCAGTCCTGAAAAAAACTGGCAAAGTTCGAGTTTGCATCGACTTTTGGGATCTTAATGAAGCCTATCCAAAAGATGAATTTCCTCTCCCTATCACGGACGTCATGATTGACAACACTTGTGGGTTCGAGCGAATATCTTTCATGGATGGATTCTCCGGATACAATCAGATTCAGATGAATCCTGAAGATGAAAAACACACTTCTTTCCGCACTCCCCGCGGAGTCTACTGCTATACCGTGATGTCATTTGGTCTCAAGAACGCTGGTGCAACTTACCAACGAGCTATGAGTACCATCTTTCGAAATCATCTGCACAAGACAGTTGAATGCTATATTGATGACATTGTTGTCAAGAGTCGTCTAAAGGAAGATCACATCCAAGACTTGAGAACGATCTTCAATCTCATGCACCAACATCAACTCAAAATGAATCCCACCAAGTCATTCTTGGGTGTCTCTAGTGGCAAATTTCTCGGCTTCGTCATTACCTCTAAGGGTATACACGTGGATCCCAAGAAAATCAAGGCCATTCAAGAGATGCGTCCTCCACGCAACCTAAAAGAGCTACGAGGATTCCAGGGTCGACTTGCGTACATCAGGAGGTTCATTTCGAATCTGTCTGGACGCTGCAGACCATTTACTCAGCTAATGAAAAAGGGTGTATCTTTCATTTGGACCGAAGAATGTCAACGAACATTTGATGACATAAAGCGATATATCATGAATCCACCAGTCTTGGTTTCACCAATCTCAGGCATACCATTCTTAATGTATGTCCGTGCTATGGACCATTCATTGGGTGCTTTACTTGCCCAAAAGAACAAAGAAGGTCACGAACAGGCCATCTATTATCTCAGTCGTACTATGATTGGTGCTGAACACCGTTATAGTCCGGTCGAAAAAGAATGCTTAGCTCTTATGTTCGCTGTCCAAAAGACTCGGTATTACATCATTGGCCAAACTATTCATGTCATATCCCGAGTGAATCCTCTTCGGGTACTGATGAAGAAGCCTAGCACACTCAATTCTCGACTGGCTACATAGGCCATTCTGCTAGCCCAATATGACATGGTATATGTTCCTCAAAAATCTGTTATAGGTCAAGGGCTGGCGGATTTCTTAGCAGCTCATCCTATTCCAGAGACATCCAAACTCTATGATGAAATTCCAGACGAGACATTGGAATCAAATATGATCTCCGAAGAATTTCCTACTTGGCGTCTATTCTTTGACGGTGCATCCAGGATCGGACCAAAGGGTGCCATTGTCGCAGGAGTTGGAGTTGTTCTCGTTTCTCCGGACGGGTCAACTATTCAAAGAGCCTACTCCTTAGATGAACCTTGCTCCAACAACGTAGCAGAATACAATGCTCTACTCATTGGCCTTCAGTTAGCTAAACAACTGGACGTCGAATATCTTGAAGTTTATGGCGACTCTAAGCTGGTTGTTAACCAGGTTAGAGGAACCTATGAAGTTCGTCATCAAGATTTAGTACCTTGCCATGAAGCGGCAATCAACATGGCTACATCATTCAAAGTCTTCTTTATCGAATATGTCCGTCGAGCTTGCAATACTGAAGCAGATGCTCTGGCTAATCTTGTAGCAGTCTTAGCCATCCCTATCAAAATACAGCAGGTGGTGGTTATCTCTAACCGGAAATTGTTTTGTATCGAAAACAATCGTAATATTGAGTTCAGTAATCTTATTGAAGCCAATGTTATCGATGAAGATTGGAGAGCTCCTTTCATCGACTTCGTAGTTCACGATATACTCCCCGAAGATCCTAAGGAGGCTACGAGTATTTGCCGACGATCTCTTCGATTCTATTACAATCAGACTACTAAAAATCTCTATCGGCGGACTTATGACGGTCTTCTTTTGCGCTGTCTTGCTGGTGATGAAGCAAAGCAAGTGTTGCGCGAAGCCGACGACGGTGTCTGCGGAGCACATCAACCCGGTCCTAAGCTACAGGATCGCATCCGATGAATGGGTTACTACTGGCCCTCTATGGTATCAGATGCCATTGAATATGCAAAGAAATGTCGAGCTTGTCAAATCCATGCAGATTTTATCCATCAACCTTCAGAATTTCTGCATCCGACTACTGCTTCCTGGCCTTTCGAAGCTTGGGGAATGGACATTATAGGTCCCATCAATCCTCCTTCCTCTAGAGGACATCGGTTCATATTAGCAATAACCGACTACTTCTCCAAGTGGGCTGAAGCTATACCTTTGGCTGAAGTCAAGACCAGCAGTGTCATCAACTTCGTTAAACACCATGTCATCTATAGATTTGGTGTACCTCGAAGGATCATTCATGACAATGGACCACAGTTCATTAGTCAAAAGTTCACAAGGTTCTGTGACAATCATCGGATTGACAATGTCGCTTCGACAGCTTACAATCCTGCTGCTAATGGTTTAGCTGAAGCCTTCAACAAGACTATCATCAAGCTCCTTAAGAAGTTTGTATCTACTAACAAATGGAACTGGAGTGAAAAGCTTGGCGAATGTCTTTGGGCCTACCGTACTACAGTCCGCAACCCCACAGGCAGTACACCCTTCTCTTTGGTGTACGGCTGTGAAGCTGTTCTACCTTTAGAACTTCAGATCCCATCTCTGCGGATTGCCATCGCTAATGAGCTCACAACAGAGAACAACGATCTTCTTCGACTCCAAGAATTAGAAGCGCTCGACGAGAAACGGCTATTGGCTCAACAACATATTGAGTTATATCAAGCCCGTATCTCGAAGACTTTCAACCACAAAGTTAAAGTCAGAGTCTTTCAGAAAGGAGAGCTCGTTCTAACAGTCAGACGTCCCATGACTATGACTCACATGAGCAAAGGCCAATTCGATGCAAAGTGGGAAGGTCCATATAGCAAAGTCTTCTCAAATGGAGCCTATCAACTCACAGAATTGGATGGTCGAGTTGCAATGATGCCCATCAATGGCAAATTCCTCAAAAAGTATTATATATAAATGTAAAAGAGATTGCTTGTAATCATCAGACAAGTTCATAAATAAAATTTGATTTTATTTCATTCATGAATGATAATACATAATATCAAGGAAGGTCACTATCATCCTTCTCAAAATTGGGATGCGGGCCACTGCCATCCTTATCGAAGACATAGTCGGCAAAAGAGCCGAGAACATCCTTGCTCGAACCCACCAAGGATTTACAAGCAGCCATCCTCATGGCCACTTCTTCCTCAGTCGTCCCTGGTTCAAGTAGGAATCCAAAATGTCCCTTGGTGGC
Organism: Iris pallida; assembly: GCA_029216955.1. Taxonomy (NCBI): domain Eukaryota; kingdom Viridiplantae; phylum Streptophyta; class Magnoliopsida; order Asparagales; family Iridaceae; genus Iris; species Iris pallida. Next base: position 10,215,143 of record JANAVB010005599.1, on the reverse strand, counting down.
TTGGGTGCAGACGAACCTTCGCCCGCCTCTGTCTGCTTCGGCTGGACCGGCTCGACTGGACGTTTCTCAGTGCCCGCTTTAACCTTCGGGGTGATCTCGGCCTTCTTGAATGCATCTCCAGACGACATCTTTGTGTTGAAAAATGAAAGTGATCATTCCATCTGATTTTTTGTTCTATTTATAGACAGAGATTCGTGAGACAATGAAACGACACATTCATCCGACGGTTCGCCCGTTCATTACATTCATCTGACGGCTCGCCCGTTTATTACATTCATCTGACGGTTTATCCGTTCATTATATTCATCCGACGGTTCGCCCGTTCATTACATTCATCTCACGGTTCACCCGTTCATTCCATTCATCTGACGGTTCACCCATTCATTCCATTCATTTGACAGTCTATCCGTTCATCTCGACGATTTATTTCGTTCAACTATTTTGACGATTCATCCGTTCACTCATATCAGCAACTTGTCATCTTTGATTAAGTTGTCTACTGAAATAATGATATTCAACAAATTATATTCTGCCATGTCCACCTTACCTCTGAGCAGATATAATGAATATAATTATTTTCTAAAAATCAAGAAATATATCATGTCTTGCACCCCTGAATATATTTTCTATCGCTATTATTTATATCTGAATATGATATGCAATAAATAATAGATCCACCAAGAAAATGTCTTTTTATTGATCAAAATTGAAAGACATTACAAAAATACATGTCACAGAACAAGAAGATACAAAGAGTCTTTCTATTCGTCTGGTGGGGTCATCAAGCTAGTCATCTGCTGCTTTAAAGTGTGCAGTCACTCCTCACGAGAGTCCATCACTCGCCTCCTAGCTTCCTCCATTCCAGACTTATCATCGAAAGTCGGCAAGGTTACTAGTTTGCGAGAGATTTCAACTTGATGAGTTGTGACATACTCATCTCTTTCCTGAGTCAGAACGTCCAGTTGCTGAACTGCAGCTTGATGTTGTGTGACCTCATCTTCCAGAGCAAGTTGAACAAGTCTCAACTCTTCTTGAAGACGGGCAGATTCTGCTTGCAGCTCAGCAACTTTCCTTTCCTTCTCTTCAACAACAGATGCTATTGTTTCCACTTGGGAGTTATACTCAACATACTTGGTAGAGAAAGCATCCAAGATAATCTGGAGATCAACCTTAGCAACTGCAGCCTCTTGAGACATCTTCTCAAATTCAGCTTGTACCAAAGGCTCTACCTCTCCCCGATTCAGATCTTTGTAGCTCTTAACCGATGCCTCCAGCTCATCCAGTATATGCTCAAGAAAAATAGATTGAGCTTCGTCACCTTGACTTCGGATGGCATTGATCAAATAAGAGGTTGGATCAAGAAAAACAGCTCATCCAGTATGTGCTCAAGAAAAATAGCTTGAGCTCATCCAGTATGTGCTCAAGAAAAACCAGCATCTTCTTTCTCTATCACCCTATCTACTAAGGGTCCCAACAAATTAAAGAAAAGGTTGGTGAAGGAGCTAATGATAAATCGGTTAGTAGGCAGAGCACCAGGCGTAGCAGCTACTCCCATTAACGACGAAGCTGCAGGTGCCTGTACAGATGGACGTTCAGCTTCTTGCACTTGAGTGGAGGGCTCTTTAGACAAGGGAGCCATGGTAGAGCTGGCTGCCCCTCCCAGAGGTTCTTCTGCAAAATCAAATGAACTTTATCATTTTGTTGTCATTTGCAACTAATCGAAAATGATCAAAGGTAAAGGCAATCTTACCATGGCTTGGCCCAGTGATAAGTCTATCATCTGTTGGCACAGGTTCCAACCTAGCAGAAGTAGCCTCAGACATTACTGCCTGGCTACTACCTGCCTTAGAACCGCCCGAAAAATGTCGGCTACCACTAGCTATCGCCGTTATTGGCACTATATCAGTGCATGTGGAAGGAATTGGGGATGATTCGATTTCTGCATGGATAAAAATGTAGATGTCAGCCATTTAATATATGAAAAGAAGGTTGATAATATCATTCAATACCTTTGGGATCAGCAGTAGTAGTTTCTTCAGGTGCTACTTCTTCACCCACATTCTTTTCTGGAGACACATGCACTTCAACATGCTCTTCAGGATTCAGCGTTTCATCAACAACTTCTGGGGATAGATGGACATTAGCGTCCTCTTCTGGATTTAAAGTATCATCAACAGCTTCTGTTGATGTATCCTCATTACTTACACTGTCCTCTGGTGCTTCTTCGCTGTCAGTTGCGACGACCGGATCTACATCATCCTGCAGGCCGAAGTCGCAATCATTCAGTGCATCGATCATTAATCGATCTTCTTCTTCACGGAGTGTTCCTGGTATAGCAGGAAGCTGGGTAGTTTCCACTGCAAGTGAAGGAGATCGCAAAACTTCATCCTCTCTCTCCACAACGTCTTCCCTGGGCTTTACAGCCTCATCCCTCTGCTCTGGACTAGGAGTTTCCTGTCTGGGCTCAGGGGCAGGCGTAGGAGACGACATTGTGATTCCAGCAACAGCATTAGCCACCACCGAGGACAGGATTTGTCTCGGAGGAGTGACTACCTTCTTTCTTCTGGAGGCCATTTTCTTTCTGTGTAGAGGTCTCTCTGGACTATCTACATCTACAACATCGACCTGTCTTTGAAGAGAGGTCGGCGTAGTCGCTTCTTCTCTCTGGGTTGACTCGGCCAGTTGCCGAGATTGCGACCTAGTGGTGACCTTCTCTGATGATTCCAAGATAAGCTTCTTCTTAGCAACTGGAGAAGAAGGTTCATCTATCCTCCTCTTCCTCTCCTTGGCTGGAGATTTGACAACCTTCAAAGAAATTTGCAGTGGCTCGTTGACTTCTTCAGGGAAGTTAACTTCCCTCGAAGCTTCCAACGGGGCATCAACTGGCTCATGCTCCTCGTCATTACCCGGAGCTGACATAACAGTTGCTCCCTTCTTCAAATGCGTTGCTGTCGCGAAGCTATCTACGAGGCTGAAGTTCTCGACAAAGGTATTCGCCGATGTATAGAAGATTGAATATGTATACAGCATCCGGGGACCGTGATCGCAATTCGTCGGCATCGAGAACATTGTTCTTGTGTCTCGAGCATTATAATAAGCCCAAGCCCGGGCGCTATCAATCAGATAACCTTTTTCTTGCAGGCACGTTATGGCGTTACCCACGTGGAATTGGTCATAGGCAAATTGGCGCACAAAACGGCTGGGAAGATAGGGTTCCAAGTAACATTCATCTTCAAACCTGTAGACCAGGTGTGACGGCCGGATCGTCTTCAGCCAATCAAACACTGTACGACCCAAAGGCTGCCTTCCAAGATCAACCAGATTTGTAGACATATGTTTATAGCCAGTTGGAGAGGGAACACAGTAGAAATTCCACCCCTACCCGAGATTCAGAGCACGTCTGCAATCTCTTAGACTGGTGTATATCCATTTACTCTTGGAGAATCTCCGCAAGAAGCTTCCGCTGACTACCCCCATATCGGGGTTCATCAATGAAGGATAGTGCAGAAGCAACCATCCGAACAAATAAGTGCAGGGAAGCTCCAGCCGAGGGAAGTTCCCTTTGTCGCCTTTCCCCTTGAGCATTGAATCAACAAAAAGGCGGAGACCAGCGTTCACTCTGCAGGTTATCGCCGACAGCAGATCCATCCGGTAGCCAAAGACTAAACGGACGGCAGCGAAGAGCACGCCGCGATGGAAGCGATCGACGGCGCTGGCTCCAGGGACGACTGTAAAACCCCTAAATTTCTACTATTTTTTTTATTTAAATTTTGGTACTGATTTAAAATTTTGTATTGTACGTCGCGTAGTCGTATTTTAAGTCGCGTACGAAATTTTATTTTTCGTAATTGCTTGACGAGTGCGAATATGTGCGAGCGTACATATTTTTAGGAAAAACATTTTTCTTATTTTTTATAGTTTCAAAATATATATAATAAGTATTTTAGTTATCGTTCCAAATTCCAAATTTGTTATTTTATTTATAAAGCCTTTTATTTACATAGTTATAATAATAAATATGATTATTATAAAATGGTATATTAGAAAAGCAAGTTTTATATTTTTAATTTTTTTTATCAGTATATATATGTAATTTTCGAAATTAATTAATATCATATTTTAATAGATGTGAAAAAGATATTTTTAATCTTGTTTAATTTAATAGTTTATTAATTGGAAAAGGCTTTGTGCATTAATCAGTGCTTCGTAGGCCGTTTGGTCGACTTTCACGACCAAAGTCTTCTGCGTCGAGCCGATAGACGCCGTGTCACATTGAGTTGTCACCTTTTCATCAGAGGAAAAGGTCGTCCCCAGCAGAGTCGCCATTTTGTTTGCAAAAACAAAAGTATGATATTTATTTCACAAACTTTGTAAAGAATATTACAAGAATTCTGGGAAAGTACAACTATAGGAATCCGATCAGAAAACGATCGCTTTATCCCTTGGACGATGTGAACTTTTGAAGACGAAAGCTTTTGAAGATGACTGAAGGCAGGAAGCCTCTGATGGAATGAAGGCAGGAAGCCTCTGATGAACTGAAGGCGAAGAGCCTCTGAAGAACGCAGCAGCACTTTAGCAAGAACTCCTGGATTCTCTGAAGAGAATAATCTCTCTGTGTGTAATCTGATCTCTCTGATCTGTCCTCTGTTGAATGGAAACGAAACTCTATTTATAGAGTTCTGAAATAACTGTTTTGGGCAGTTATTCTGGAGAGTGCCTGGTTGAAGTGCGCCTGTTTTGAGCACGTATGACAAACTGCGCCTGTTTTGAGCACGTATGACAAACTGCGCCTGTTTTCACTCCATTATCACGAACGTGCACCAACTGCTCTAGACACGTGGCATTATTTGATTGACATGCGCTTGGTCGTGTACAGTTAGTGGGACACGTGTTGGACATGTAGAGTGGTAGTTAGGCGTTGATTTAGTCAAAGCGCGCCTGTTTCAGGGACACGTGGCAAGCTCTGAATTGATGTTGTATTGAACTGCGCCTTCTTCACTGAGACGTAAGCGTAATCTGCAAAGTGTGCTTGATATAGTCAAAAGTAGGCGCAGTCTGTCGATAGTGCCTGGTTCTTCGATGTAGGTGCAATCTGTCTAGACAGCTATCATATCTTCCTCGAGTGCTACGCTCTCTGAGTACTGAATAGGCGCTATTTGAGTTTGATTGAGAACTAGGCACAGTCTGCCCTGTTGACGGAAAACTAGGCGCAGTCTGCCCAGATTCATGAATTAGGCGTAGTTTGGCTAGCTGGCTGAAAACTAGGCTCAGTCTGCCCTGTTGACGGAAAACTAGGCGCAGTCTGCCCAGATTCATGAATTAGGCGCAATTTGGCTAGCTGGCTGAAAACTAGGCTCAGTCTGCCCTGTTGACGGAAAACTAGGCGCAGTCTGCCCAGATTCATGAATTAGGCACAGTTTGTCTTTAAGCAGTCAACTAGGCGCAGTTTGATTTTTTTACCTACAAGACCCCCTTCAAAGTTTTCGAAAGTTGATTTTATTCAAAATTTCGAAATACTTTGAATTTTGAAAATCAAATCAAGTTGCGCATAGGCTAAGTTGTCTGCTCGATCTGGAAGGATTAACCTCACGTTTCAAACATTTAATGAATATCCGAATGATGAATCTTCATTTTCAAGACTGATTGAATTCAATTCTTTATGGAGGAATATAAACCACCGGATGATGTGAGGAAGAGGATAAACCGTCAGATGATGAAGATGAACGGTATAAACCGTCAAATGGTGTGATGAACGGGATGAACCGTCAAATGGTGATGATGAACGGAATGAACCGTCAAATGATGATGATGAACGGGATGAACCGTCAGATGATAATGATGAACGGGATGAACCGTCAGATGATGATGATGAACGGGATGAACCGTCAAATGGTGATGATGAACGGGATGAACCGTCAGATGATGATAATGAACGGGATGAACCGTCAAATGATGATGATGAACGGGATGAACCGTCAAATGATGATGATGAACGGGATGAACCGTCAAATGATGATGATGAACGGGATGAACCGTCAAATGGTGATGATGAACGGGATGAACCGTCAGATGATGATGATGAACGGGATGAACCGTCAAATGATGATGATGAACGGGATGAACCGTCAAATGGTGATGATGAACGGAATGAACCGTCAGATGATGATGATGAACGGGATGAACCGTCAAATGGTGATGATGAACGGGATGAACCGTCAAATGGTGATGATGAACGGAATGAACCGTCAGATGATGATGATGAACGGGATGAACCGTCAAATGGTGATGATGAACGGGATGAACCGTCAGATAATTTTGTATAGGATGTTCATTTAGAAGATATAGTCAATCGATGAATTTGACCAATACTGGTGTCAGAATCCCATGATCTGGAATCAGAAGAATTGGAGCGCTCGTCACTATCAGATTTAGAGACTGCTGGGGATAACTCTTGCGGAGAAGCATATCCGAGAAGCATATCCGAGCCCTCTGTTAGTCCTGCTGTAGTACATTTCAGACTTTCCATATGGAACAGCTGTACGAACAGGAGTTCGCCTTCCTTTGCCGTAGTTGAGGCCACTTTTGAAGTCGTAGCCCATCTTTCGGAGGATGTCTTTGCACTGCTGACTGTAACGATGATGCTGAATAGGTCCAGTATCGTTAACTTTGCTGTCATCCGTATAGCTGAACTTTCGTTCTGGTCCTTTACTAAAAAGTATTGGACTCTCGTCTTTCTTTCGAGAAGGAACAATAAAGCAGGACTTCTCTGGCCGATCATTTGAGACTTCCGTCTGAAGAGCTTGCACAACTCCCATTGTGAATGATTGGAAGCTATCTAACATTTCCAAATAATACTTAGTATAGTAGATGACATCAGTATACTGGAAAGGAGATACATCTTCATTGATATACACAGTGGTATTTACAACAGGACCTTTAGCCTTAGCAGACTTGGTCAGATTGATTACAAGAGGGGGAGAGGAAGAACGTGAAGGAAGTTTAGACTTTGTTTACGACGGAGGTCAATAACAAGCGACTCAGAGGAGGTGAGCTCCCTATTTTCCTTGTCTTTGATAACAAGTGGCTCAAAGGAAGTGAGCTGCTTTTTTTATCTTGTTACGACGTAAGTCAAATAACAAGAGGCTCAGAGGAGGTGAGCTCCCTTTAATCATCATCAGTTGGCTGTTTCTGAATTGGCAAGTGAATAGCCAATAGTTTAGAGGACTGAGGATAAGAAACCCGCCCTTTAACAGGTATGATGAGGGTTTCACTGGACGTTGCTTCCTGATCTTCTTCTGTGTCAAGAGACAGAACAATCTTCATGAATTCCTTTTTATACATGCGAGAGTCATTGCAATATGCCTCAACTCCTTTGAAGGGATGGAGATCAGCCACCTCCTTATGGACTTCTCCATTGTCATCAACGTATTTAAAACATTAATGAAGAGTGGAAGGAACGATGTTATGTTCATGCAGGAATGGCCTCCTCAGAATAGCATTGTATGAGCAGCCATGGTTGTCGATGATATAAAAGGTAACCTTAGTGCGCAGATTGCCTATTTGTAGTTTTAGGCGAATCTTGCCCAAAGGTTCGCTTTTACCTTGGTTGAATCCCAGAATTGTGGTAATGGTAACAGAAAGACTATGCACAGGTATTTTCAGTGCATCTAGCATAGTCTTCGTCATAATGCTGAGAGCGGACCCAGGATCAATCAATAGACGATCAACCTTCATGGAATCGATATAGCCCGTAAAATATAGAGGACGGTCATGTCGATTATCTTCTAGCAGCATATCGTCCTGCGTAAAAGTGATGTTCGGCATCAAGTCCAGAACACTGTGGCAGTGTAGGCAAGAAACTGGTTCTGCTTCCAGCTTCTTGAGGAAAGTCAAGCAGGTTTCTGCTTGCATCAGGGCTTCACTTAGAGTTTCCCGAGTCTCTCTGGAAAGACGCAAGAGCTCGAAGATTGACAATCTGGCTGGTGTATTAGCTAATTGAACCAAAATATCGAAATTGTAAGGCTTCTCAAATCCTGTGAGTGATAATTTCTTCAGAGGTTTGTCGAAGCGGACTTGTTGCTTGCCCTTGTCTACTACAGTAGATTTGGGAGGAATAGACACCACTACTGGTGCAGATGCAGAAGGATTCTCCTCAATAGATGCAGGTTGTGCTGGAGCAGACTCCGAAGAAGACTCTGGAGCTTCTGGGACTTCCCGTTGATATGTTTTTCCTGATCTGGTGCCGATCAAGATCTCTTCTTCGTTTGTAGGGTCGAAGGACACCATGTTGCAAATCTTTATCTTGCCTTTAGAACGATCTTTCTTCTTGGAATATGAGACTTCAAACTCTGAAGCGAGATCAGGATGGATCCACATAATTTCACCATTATCAAGAGATAATGGAACAAGGCCTTTATTCTGAGAAAGAGGGAGATTCTCAATCTCAAGAGTAGCTTTGGGGATTGGAATGACGCCGTCTTGCACCATCAGAGGAGGAAAGTCTCCAAATTGAACTGAGACCATGTTTGTGGTCACAGTCTTTTCGTCTTATTGAAGAGTGATAACCCCAGCGTTGACTAGCTCTTGGATCTTGCCTTTGAGCACGTAGCATGCTCGAGTAGGATGTCCAACAAACCCATGATGTCATCTTTATCGAAAGAGTACTCTTCTTTAGGACGTGGTGCTCTTTGAGATTGTTGTGATGGAGTATGTGCAGATTGAGCAACATTGACAACCAGTGCTTCTTTATTCTTTAGATTTATGGCCAAAGCTTCTTTAGGAATAGATGTATCTTTACCCCTCTTGTTATTTTGGTGATTGTTGTTAGAGTTTGAGCTATGATCGCCTTGGTCAGGATTCATGTGAACCCCCAATGTCTTGAATTTTTCAGCGCTGAGTTCTGCTGCCTTAGCATTAATAATGAAAGAAGGCCAATCCTGGAATTGATTTGCCCCTGTCCACATACTGATAATTGGTAAGAGATTATTCTTGCAAGTATCAATTGTAACAGCAGATGGGGTTCCCATTGGCATTTTGAGAGCTTCGCGACGGAACCTATCGATAAATTGCTCAGCAGGCTCATTATTTCTTTGTTTAATTTTAATAAGGGCTGACATAGTCATGTCATTGACGCCTTCATAAAATCGTTCAAGGAACATCTGTTTGAAATCAGCAAAAGAAGTGATACATCCGTCTGGTAGACTTCGGTACCAGTCATAAGCAGCGCCAGTTAAGCAACTGACGAATACCCAAGTAAGAAGGGCATCATTAGGCTGAAGAGGATCAGTCATCAATTCAAAATGATTAATATACTGATTGGGAGATGAAGTGCCATCGAACTGCATAATGGTGGGGAATTTGTATTTTGGCGGAAACTGCATTTTCTTCCATTCGGTGGGATAGGGTTGTTTAATGCCCAACCGTTGTAAGCCTTCCCTTTGTGTATAGGCTTCAAATTGATTCCGCAATTGTTCAACAACATCATTAGCGTTCCCTGAAGATTGAGGATTACTAGATTGATTGGTGATGGCCGGAGGAGGAACTGTATGATAAGCATCACCCCCAGCACCAGTTTGGCTAAGAGTAACCTGAACTGGTACTGTGGTGACTGGAGGAGGTGGTACCCCCAGACCAGGATTCTGAGGAGTGGAAGAAACCAATGGTTCAGGAGTTATGACCGGTGGAATGTGCTGAGCCATAATAACATCATGCATTTTAGCCATCATTTCGGCCATAGTCTTCAATTGTTCTTCTAGTGCAACAATCCTTTGATTCTGATTGTTAGAACCAGAAGCATCTTGTTCTTCAGTAACGTATGCTGTTACTTCTCGTGCCATGACAGATGACACAGTTTGTTCAGAGCCATCACTGTCGATAGCAAAGTCCGAATTACCCCCATCATGAGAAGTAGACCGATCACTGTAAGGGAGATTCCTTTGACCGATTGTTTCTCGGCTTCGAGATCGAGTATGCTGATAAACACCATCATCTGATTCTCTAAGTCGGTCAAGATAGTGCTGGCTAGGTCTCCGGATCTTTCTATGCTTGCATTTTCTACCCCCAGAGTCTCTGGAAGTCATGTTGACGGAGGCAAACATTACCTCTTCTTTATCATCACTCTTTTGATCAACATAAGGGAAATTCAGACGCTCGAAGACAGAACGTTTGGTTGTTTGGCAACAACATTTGATAACCACTTCGTGAGGATGATTGCAATGATGAACTTGTGATTGTTTGGGAGAACTGGGGGTGATATTCCGTTTCTGCCTGAGATGATCCCGAAGATCAGAGACAACGGGATGAGAAGAAGTAGCAGGGATATACTCATAGATGACATTTGGAATATGATTCCGATTTCGTAAACGTTCGATTCCATGAGTATAAAGAGAGGTACTCATCTGATTGGCGTAATTGTCAGGATTCCTTGCCTCAAAAGGTTGATACTGAGGCAAGTTGATCTTAGCATGCTTGCGTTTTACAGAGGTAGGTTTTGATTGGGGTTTTCTATTAAGATATGCCCGTAAATCATTTAAACCGCCCCTGGGAACCTCAGTTTGTGAAACTTGTAATTTGCCTTGTTCGGATCGTGAAATCCGCAAATTAGGCAATTCCTGAATATTTGCCTTGGGAGTAGGTAAAATACCTCTCTGATTAGTACGAGAACCCTTGTTAAGGAGGATATTCGTACTAATAGGTGCAGAGGCACTATCAGTTGGATCCTCCTCGATAAGAATCGAAGAAGACTTGGAAAAGGCCAGAGGACCTTTTCCATTGTTTTGAGATGAAAGGATAGCTAAAGAGCATTTCCCTCTGTTATCTTTCAAGTTTTGAGCTTGGGAAGATTGGGAGAAGACCAAGGGGCCTTTTCCTTTTGATGGAATGGAAGAAGGAACAGCCAAGGACTGTCCTCAGCAAACTGTGCCTGAGCAGTTTGGGGTTTCTGGATTCTGGAGTGATTCGGAGTAGACTGCGCCTGAGCAGACTGCGCCTGAGTAGACTGCGCATGTTTAGTCAGGGCAGCAGATGTATTGGATTGAGCCTTGGCAGCAGCAGAAGATTTGACTTGTGCCAATTTGGCACAAACTGTGCCAGAAGAAGGTTTGGTGGCAGACTGCGCCTGTTTCCCTAAGGAGAGAATAGACTGCGCCTGATTGTGAGGCAGAGATTGTGTTGTTTTGGCATGAACTGTGCCAAAAGATGGTTTGACAGCAGACTGCGCCTGTTTCTCTAAGGAGAGAACAGACTGCGCCTGATTACCAGAGATAGACACTGGTGTCTTAGAAACAGCAGGTTGTGCCGAGGAAGTGGCAGCGTTCTTCATTAGAGAAGTAGCAGAGTTCTTGGGAGCCCACACTGAGCGAGTCTTGCTCTTGACGAAAGTCGTAGTGCGGCGAGGAGTGCTTTGTGCATTAATCAGTGCTTCGTAGGCCGTTTGGTCGACTTTCACGACCAAAGTCTTCTGCGTCGAGCCGATAGACGCCGTGTCACATTGAGTTGTCACCTTTTCATCAGAGGAAAAGGTCGTCCCCAGCAGAGTCGCCATTTTGTTTGCAAAAACAAAAGTATGATATTTATTTCACAAACTTTGTAAAGAATATTACAAGAATTCTGGGAAAGTACAACTATAGGAATCCGATCAGAAAACGATCGCTTTATCCCTTGGACGATGTGAACTTTTGAAGACGAAAGCTTTTGAAGATGACTGAAGGCAGGAAGCCTCTGATGGAACGAAGGCAGGAAGCCTCTGATGAACTGAAGGCGAAGAGCCTCTGAAGAACGCAGCAGCACTTTAGCAAGAACTCCTGGATTCTCTGAAGAGAATAATCTCTCTGTGTGTAATCTGATCTCTCTGATCTGTCCTCTGTTGAATGGAAACGAAACTCTATTTATAGAGTTCTGAAATAACTGTTTTGGGCAGTTATTCTGGAGAGTGCCTGGTTGAAGTGCGCCTGTTTTGAGCACGTATGACAAACTGCGCCTGTTTTGAGCACGTATGACAAACTGCGCCTGTTTTCACTCCATTATCACGAACGTGCACCAACTGCTCTAGACACGTGGCATTATTTGATTGACATGCGCTTGGTCGTGTACAGTTAGTGGGACACGTGTTGGACATGTAGAGTGGTAGTTAGGCGTTGATTTAGTCAAAGCGCGCCTGTTTCAGGGACACGTGGCAAGCTCTGAATTGATGTTGTATTGAACTGCGCCTTCATCACTGAGACGTAAGCGCAATCTGCAAAGTGTGCTTGATATAGTCAAAAGTAGGCGCAGTCTGTCGATAGTGCCTGGTTCTTCGATGTAGGTGCAATCTGTCTAGACAGCTATCATATCTTCCTCGAGTGCTACGCTCTCTGAGTACTGAATAGGCGCTATTTGAGTTTGATTGAGAACTAGGCACAGTCTGCCCTGTTGACGGAAAACTAGGCGCAGTCTGCCCAGATTCATGAATTAGGCGCAGTTTGGCTAGCTGGCTGAAAACTAGGCTCAGTCTGCCCTGTTGACGGAAAACTAGGCGCAGTCTGCCCAGATTCATGAATTAGGCGCAATTTGGCTAGCTGGCTGAAAACTAGGCTCAGTCTGCCCTGTTGACGGAAAACTAGGCGCAGTCTGCCCAGATTCATGAATTAGGCACAGTTTGTCTTTAAGCAGTCAACTAGGCGCAGTTTGATTTTTTTACCTACACCGGCCACCGCCGAAAATCCTCCCATCCACGAAACACCACCACCATCATCCTTATTCTCGCAACCCAAACTCTCCGCCATCATCCCGGCCGACCCCGGTCCCAAAACTACAGAACATCAACGCCGTCATCACCCAGGAGACAAGTAAAGGGAAGAAACCCTTACCTAAATTCGAGTCGCCGTCGCTCCTCCGCCTCGGCGAACCCCCTCCACGTCGTCCTCCCCGCGCACCACCACCAGAGCCGCTGCCGGCGTGCTACGCCAGCGCCAGTGGCCGCCCGCCCAGCAGCCGAGCGCCGCCTCCGGCGCAGCCCTCTCCAGTGAAACCCTCATCCGCCGTCGATGGAGAACGCAGGACCGTCCGCCGCCGTGCGCACGACCGCGCGCGACCACCCCGATGATCCCCTCGAGCCGCCGCCGATCCGCCTTGGCTGGAGTCTCCCTCCGGCGTCCCCGACTCCGTCGCGCCCATCCGCTCCTCACTCCGACGCCGCGCCGCCCCGTCCCCCTTCGACGTCGTCCGTGCCTCCCATCTCCGTCCGCCGGCGACCCGCCTCCAGCTTCGCCGCCGTCATCGGCGCCCATCCGAACTCCGCCAAGGTGACAAACCCCCTGATCTCTCTCGAACTCCTCTAACCCTCTCTCTCTCCACCCTTTCTTCAGTATAAAGGAGCAGCCTTTTTGGGTATTAAAGTGATAATTACTTTATTTATTATTATTATCATTTATTATTATTATCAGTATTTGTTTTATTATTATTTATTACTGATTATGAGTTTTATTATTATTAATTATCATTACTGTTTATTATTATTACAACTATTATTATTATTATTATTATTATTATTATTATTATTATTATTATCATTATTATTATTACTGTTATTACCATTGTTATTGGTATTATTATATTATTATTATTTTAGAATTAGTAGTGTATTATTTCTGTTTTATTTAAATAAATAAATTTGATAAACGCATATTTTTCCAAAATTATTTGGACACCACTAAATAGTCCTAAAATTATTCTTCCTATATTTTATTCAAATATTTTGACTAATGAAAAGTTGCTTTTCTACAATATATATATTATATATTTTAAATGTGAGTTTAGCCTAAAAATAAATTTTAGTTTTTTTTTAAAAAATATATTTATCTAGACGTATATTTTGACTAATAAAAAAGATATTTTTCCAAATTATATATATAAAATATTTTCAAGTATTTACGTGAAAGTATTATAAAAATAATTTTCTAAAATTAATATATGTATCTATCTCCACAAATTCTCCTCGATTATCTCCTTGATCACGACTACTCACACATTGTTCTTGTGTCTCGAGCATTATAATAAGCCCAAGCCCGGGCGCCATCAATCAGATAACCTTTTCCTTGCAAGCACGTTATGGCGTTACCCACGTGGAATTGGTCATAGGCGAATTGGCGCGCAAAACGGCTGGGAAGATAGGGTTCCAAGTAACATTCATCTTCAAACCTGTAGACCAGGTGTGACGGCCGGATCGTCTTCAGCAAATCAAATACTGCACGACCCAAAGGCTGCCTCCCAAGATCAACCAGATTTGTAGACATATGTTTATAGCCAGTTGGAGAGGGAACACAGTAGAAATTCCACCCCTACCCGAGATTCAGAGCACGTCTGCAATCTCTTAGACTGGTGTATATCCATTTACTCTTGGAGAATCTCCGCAAGAAGCTTCCGCTGACTACCCCCATATCGGGGTTCAATAGTGCAGAAGCAACCATCCGAACAAATAAGTGTAGGGAAGCTCCAGCCGAGGGAAGTTCCCTTTGTCGCCTTTCCCCTTGAGCATTGAATCAACAAAAAGGCGGAGACCAGCGTTCACTCTGCAGGTCATCGCCGACAGCAGATCCATCCGGTAGCCGAAGACTAAACGGACGGCAGCGAAGAGCACGCCGCGATGGAAGCGATCGGCGGCGTTGGCTCCAGGGACGACTGTAAAACCCCTAAATTTCTACTATTTTTTTATTTAAATTTTGGTACTGATTTAAAATTTTGTATTGTACGTCGCGTAGTCGTATTTTACGTCGCGCACGAAATTTTATTTTTCGTAATTGCTCGATGAGTGCGAATATGTGCGAGCGTACATATTTTTAGGAAAAACATTTTTCTTATTTTTTTATAGTTTCAAAATATATATAATAAGTATTTTAGTTATCGTTCCAAATTCCAAATTTGTTATTTTATTTATAAAGCCTTTTATTTACATAGTTATAATAATAAATATGATTATTATAAAATGGTATATTAGAAAAGCAAGTTTTATATTTAAAATTTTTTTTATCAGTATATATATGTAATTTTCGAAATTAATTAATATCATATTTTAATAGATGTGAAAAAGATATTTTTAATCTTGTTTAATTTAATAGTTTATTAATTTGGATAATTTAAATTGGAAAAGGTTTTGTTTTAAATACACTTTTAAATATAGGAGATATCCATATTTGATTTGGATTCGTTCCAATTATTTTTTAAAACTATCTAAATATATTATAATACTATCTATTGGGGTTTTAAATCAATTCTAATCCTATCCAAAAGAGAATTCCTACATCCTATAAATAGGCAGGTACTCTTCCATAAATTTTTTCCACATCCACAAATTGTGCATCGTGTCTGTGCCTCCCATCTACTATTCCCCCAGTACATGTACATTATTCCTCTTCACGTCCGACAATTCCGGACACATCTCCTCGCCACCACCACCGTGTCGGACACATCCGACATGGCCGAATCCTATCAAACCTAATCCTAACCCAACCCGCCACAGCATCATCAATACCACCCCTACGGCCAAACACCGTCGTCACTAGCTCTGACTTCCCATCTCGTACACCTCCACGCCATCCTGACCCGTCCCGCTGGCATCGTGTCACCAAACCGCCACCACCATGGGCGACCACTGCCGGCATCCCGGCCACCGCCGAAAATCCTCCCATCCACGAAACACCACCACCATCATCCTCATTGTCGCAACACAAACTCTCCGCCATCATCCCGGCCGACCCCGGTCCCAAAACTACAGAACATCAACGCCGTCATCACCCAGGAGACAAGTAAAGGGAAGAAACCCTTACCTAAATTTGAGCCGCCGTCGCTCCTCCGCCTCGACGAACCCCCTCCACGTCGTCCTCCCCGCGCACCTCCACCAGAGCCGCCGCCGGCGTGCCACGCCAGCGCCAGTGGCCGCCCGCCCAGCAGCCGAACGCCGCCTCCGACGCAGCCCTCTCCAGTGAAACCCTCATCCGTCGCCGATGGAGAACGCAGGGCCGTCCGCCGCCGTGCGCACGATCGCGCGCGACCACCCCGATGATCCCCTCGAGCCGCCGCCGATCCGCCTTGGCTGGAGTCTCCCTCCGGCGTCTCCGACTCCGTCGCGCCCATCCGCTCCTCACTCCGACACCGCGCCGCCCCGTCCCCCTTCGACGTCGTCCGCGCCTCCCATCTCCGTCCGCCGGCGACCCGCCTCCAGCTTCGCCGCCGTCACCGGCGCCCATCCGAACTCCGCCAAGGTGACAAACCCCCTGATCTCTCTCGAACTCCTCTAACCCTCTCTCTCTCCACCCTTTCTTCAGTATAAAAGAGCAGCCTTTTTGGGTATTAAAGTGATAATTACTTTATTTATTATTATTATCGTTTATTATTATTATCAGTATTTGTTTTATTATTATTTATTTCTGATTATGAGTTTTATTATTATTAATTATCATTACTGTTTATTATTATTACAACTATTATTATTATTATTATTATCATTATTATTATTATTGTTATTACCATTGTTATTGGTATTATTATATTATTATTATTTTAGAATTAGTAGTGTATTATTTCTGTTTTATTTAAATAAATAAATTTGATAAACGCATATTTTTCCAAAATTATTTGGACACCACTAAATAGTCCTAAAATTATTCTTCCTATATTTTATTCAAATATTTTGACTAACGAAAAGTTGCTTTTCTACAATATATATTATATATTTTAAATGTGAGTTTAGCCTAAAAACAAATTTTAGTTTTTTTAAAAAAAAATATTTATCTAGACGTATATTTTGACTAATAAAAAAGATATTTTTCCAAATTGTATATATAAAATATTTTCAAGTATTTACGTGAAAGTATTATAAAAATAATTTTCTAAAATTAATATATGTATCTATCTCCACAAATTCTCCTCGATTATCTCCTTGATCACGACTACTCACACATTTCTATTCTCTCGCAAATTTAGGCCATGTTCGCATGGACCTCGGCTATTGGACACCTCGTGACTTGTCAGAACATTGCACCACACCAGGCGACCCACCAGGCAAGACACCTTGCCTTTACTGTTTAATTTTTTGCTCAATATCATGCATGCTTTTTCTTCATGTTGTTCTTTCAAAACTATATATAGATGCAAATTATTATACTTTACGCAATTGGCTTTGAGTTAAGGGACCACTGTATGTTTAGTGCATCTCATAAACTGTCACGATGTACCACGGATTGTGTGTGAGTTGTGAGTCGCATATAGATGCGGACTTACGTGCTGACTGATCATTGGTGCGTGCAGGTCGTGCGTTAGGATATAACTACTAATAGATTTGTGTAGAAGTCTTGGCAGTTATTAAGGATTAAACAGTGTCGTGGAGTCGACACATGTATAGTATCATTGGGGGGAGGGGACAGTTATTAGCGTAGGGGCTACATTTATTTTTACACACATTTTGGGCCGAGGGTGACTCTCATGAACACTACCTTCTGCCCAGACCGATAGTGTCTCGGATGAGCGCTACTTGACGGCCACTCTCTATTACTTGCTTGCGTGAATCCGTTACAGCCCCTGCGTAGAACGTTGTCCTCTGAAGTGCATTCCACATAGAATGGTTAGGACCCTATACTCATGCATACTTTTCTGTTGAGCTTTATTATTCAGTTTATTGGCATGATATTATGTGTCTTGTTACGTCCCTCTGAGGACCTGGTGATCTCTC
This sequence comes from Iris pallida, assembly GCA_029216955.1. Classification (NCBI taxonomy): domain Eukaryota; kingdom Viridiplantae; phylum Streptophyta; class Magnoliopsida; order Asparagales; family Iridaceae; genus Iris; species Iris pallida. The sequence continues at coordinate 10,197,442 of JANAVB010005599.1, read as the reverse complement.
CAGGTGTGTGTTTCGTGATTTCTTGCAGGTGCTCTAGCTAAGGCTATCCCTTCCTTCGTGGTGATTGTTCTTGGACTCGTCACTTGCTCTCGCTTGCTAAATTCTTTCCTTGTATATTTTTTCATATTTAGTTTTGGTTGGTAGTGGACGTTGTCTCCGCCCAACTATTGTGTACATGACGACTCTTTATCATTATATGATATCTTTTATTTATTTATTATTGTGTGGATGAGATTAGTTATGGTTCTACTGCATTTTACAGCTTATGTATTCATACAAGGTATCCATATATTGGAGTATACTTCGTATGAATACAGCTGGCACGTCTACGTTCCTAGTCCTACGTATAATAGGACTGGGGCGTTACAACGACGAATCGTCGAAGCCAGTAGGTAAGGAAACCCGCCAGCTGGGCTTCCTCTGACATAGGCCTATAGCCCATCCTCATGAAACTTTCAATAATATCTCCTGTCTTGAAAAGAGGATATTGAAGTTCATCATCAACCTTGATGTCCATCTCTTTGTTCTCCTCCATCAATCCTATAACCTCACTATGGCTGAGTGGTCTGAAGAAGTTAGGGTTGCACTTATCGTGCTCCTTAGTCTTCTTCTCCATGATGTGGTTGAGAAAGAGATAGGGCAACCACTTTGTCGAGTAGCAAGTGCCAGAGGAACCACTCTTGTAATACAAGGAGCAGATCTTATAGTGGCACAACAATTCTTCAAAAACGGCCACCATATCAGTATTCTTCTGACGAAGTCGGTCCAACTCGTCATTGGTTGGAACAAATTCTTCAAAGGGGAATTCCCCCATTGGCAAGCTCGAGATATACTTCATCTTATGAATAGACAGTCCAATCTCTCCACAGGGCGTCATGAAAGTCCCTGTCCTAAAGTTGTACCTCTCCGCCAATACGAGAAACAGATGAGGGTTGGGGTGGAAGCCGTATACGGTAGAGTATACCGCCTGGTACAGCTCAATCTCCTTGAGCTTCTCTTCGAACTGAGCCAATATCCAATTGGCTATGCAGTTCCATCTTTTATTATCTGGATTCACCAGACCTGTCAATCGGATGTCCTGATCCAGATATCTTCCCTCAACCTTTGCAAATTCATTCGCAAAGATCGGTGTTCTAACTGGCAGCAGCAGGGAGAAGTTCTCCGGTGGAATGCAGCCGGGCTTCAATCCTTTGAGCAGGGAGCTGTGACGCTCAGAGGAGCTATAGAACATATCCTTGTTGTTCGGCCCCTTCTTCACACAAATGTTCCCCGTTCTGGCTTGCTGGAGAGGAGTTATATCCCAGTCCATCCTCCTGGGATAGCTCGCATGAGCATAGCGAGATAGGGGAAGACACCTAGAAATTTCAAGAAGTATCCTTTTCTCGCCTCTCTGGAACAGTCTCTGTTCAACTCGAGGTCTCGGCTGATAACTCTTATCAAGAGTCTCACCAAACAGAAACAGAGGCTTCTTATGAATAACAGCATCGACAGTTTGCAGAGGCTGCCCGTTCATCAGACTCAGCAATGTTTTATTGTCTTGTGCTATTAGGATGGCTTGACGGGACGATGGCAGGGCATACTGAGGAAATGTTACATGGGACAGATCCTCCTTAAACTTGGGTTCAGCCAGAGTCCCTGCAAAGACTTCATAATTTGGGTCTTCCCTGATGTTAACTGCATCAAACAAAAAAAGACAGAATTCAGTACATGCAAAATCAAAGATTCTGTTCAAAAGATCAGCAAATTGCGCAAGCATCAGATTGTGCTATGTGAATAGCATCAGATTGCGCTAATACAGTCTACATGCACAAAACATCCAGTTGCGCTAACACATCAATTTGCACAAGGCATCAGATTGCGCTAAGCCACTTGCACAAGACATCAGTTTGCGCTGGACAGACTTGCGCAAATCGGTAGATTGCGCTGAACATTTGCCAGCGCTTTCCAATCGATTGTGCAAGAAAATAGTTTTCATAAAAATGAAAACTATTGTGTGTGTGCAACCAAAACCCTAAACAGGGCGGCACAATACAACCAAATATCTAAAAAGAGAGAGGTTTGAAGGTTCGACAATGTCAAAGAACCCTAAAAAGGGTTTTTGATCGAGTGCATCGTCTACCTTGCAGCGCAGGGTGACCGACTTCGTGACGAGAAATTTGGGGCGCAACCCGAGTCGAAGACTCAGCGGGGGCTTTGCCCTTCTCGACGGCTGAACGTTTCGGGGCCATTGATGTCGACGGAGAAGAAAGAGAAGAGTCGGAGTTGGCACAGGAGTTTTCTCTCTCGAACAATTGGAAACAAGTAAAGAATGACAGAAAAAAGAATGAGAACTATTTATAGTTTTTCGAAAGTAACAGTCGCCTCAGATTGCGCCGAAGAAATAGGAACTGGTTCCTCCAAACGCGCAGACAAGGCATTACTTGCGCAACTTGATTTTAAAATCAAAATTCAAAGTATTTCAAAACTTTGAATATTTTCAAATTTTGAAAACTTTGAAGGGGGTCTTGTAGGTCCTAAAAATCAAGTTGCACCCATCAAAAAAGCAATAAAAATCAAATTGTGCATCCTTCAAATGAGCTGCGCAGGAGACAGATTGCGCAGTAACTCAACTGCGTAAGCTGAACTGCGCACCCATCCAAGCGCGCTAGCTGACGTGGCTGCATCATCATTATCTGACAGAAAATCAGATCTTCTGACAGCTGACAGCCCGAAGAACGAGGAAACTGTTCGTTTCTCGTACAGCACAGTGCTCGAGGACAGCTGTACAGCCAGCACAGTCTACCAGCCCACTCGAAGCGCAGTTCAACCCAGCGCAGTCCAAACCCAGCGCAGTCTGATGCTAGCGCAGTTCAAGTGGCACAATCCATCAACAACTGACATTTTGTACGTGGCATACATGTCATCAATTGCTCACCACGTGGTAACCGTCTGAATACGATCATGCGCATTTCAATCAAACAATGCCATGTGTCTAATACAGTTGGCCCACGATCAAGTAACTGCCAGCGCAGTCTGATGTCTGTGCGGTCCAATGCATGCGCAATCCATCCTGCACAATCCAGAATAACTAAAAAATTAGTTATTTCCAGAACTCTATAAATAGAGTTTCAAGTCCTTCCTAGGAGGATCATAGAGATCAGAAAAATCAGAATCAAGACCAGAGATCAGGAGTTCTTGCCAAAGTGCTGCTGCATTCTTCAGAGGCTACTGCCTTCAACTTCAGAGGCTATCGTCTTCAAAGTTCACATCGTCCAAGGGATAAAGCGATCGTCTTCAGATCGGATTCCTACAGTTGTACTTTCTCAAAATTCTATTGTAATCTTCTTACAAAGTTTGTGAAATAAAGATCAACTTTTGTTTTTGCAAACATAGTTTGCCAACTCTTTCTTTTAGACGAGTTTGGGGCGTACGGATGAGTTGCATCCTGTTGCTATGCCCTAACTCCTTGTTGCCGACGTGCATGGACTTCTGTCCTGATGATGCGCTTAGGCTCTTCCGCTGACGCGCATGGGTTTAGGCCCTGATTATGCACCGAGGTTTCACTGCTGACGCGCATGGGCTTAGGCCCTGATTATGCGCCGAAGCTTCGCTGCTGACGTGTATGGGCTTAGGCCCTGATTATGCGTCGAAGCTTCACTGCTGATGCACAAGGGCTTAGGCCCTGATTATGCGCCGAAGCTTCACTGCTGATGTGCAAGGGCTTAGGCCCTGATTATGCACCGAAGCTTCACTGCTGATGCACAAGGGCTTAGGCCCTGATTATGCGCCTGGCTGCTGATGCGCCCCAAAATATTTTATCTTTGAAGCCTCTAAATTTTTCCTTGCTGCCTGACTTTTGTTCTTGCTGTGTCAGTGTCGATGACTAGCTCCTTGCTAAACGAAGTCCTTCTGGATGCTTCGCTTTGCCAAATGGGAGTCGACTTCAACGAGGAAGTTATTAACCCAGCGAAGGCTGCTATCATGATGGATTAGCCTCCCGAGAGGATGTTGTCTAGCGCATAATCAGGGCCTAAGCGACAAACTGAAGTCTGCCTGTTTTTCTCCAAAGTATGATGGAAAGCGGCAAACTGAAGTCTGCTGAATCCGAGAATGTGACTTTCTTAAAACTGGCCTTTCTGTTTGGTGATCGCTTGATCTCCACTGAGGCAAAGATACTGAAGGTCAAGAAAGACTGGTTCTTCACAGCGAAGGGCGTGGCCCTGTACATGCGGCAGTCTGAGCGTCAATTGCTACTGGCGGCTTTCTATCGTTTGGCCTCCAAGAGGAGGATGCCATGGGAACTTACTCCTTCTCAAGGAGGGGCAGTGGGGGGTACCCTTCGTATTGATGTTACTTCAAATCAAAGAGATACCTTGGCCTCCTCACGAGCCGGGGCCTCGTATTATTGCCGAGCTTTGTGTCCTGGGAGTATTTATAGTGATGTTCCTCCCGACAGTTTTGCCTTCAGTGCTTCGACCTTTGCGAGCCGGATGTTAACATCGAATGTTATGTATCCGAAAGGAGGTTTTTGGGTCGAGGGCTGGTGTCACCACGTGTCAAAGTGGGACGAGCTGACCCTTTGGGTCTTGACGAAGTTCAAAACTGAGCTGAAAGCGATTGGGCTGACCGCTGCTCTTCGCGCAACCCAAGCAGGTGTCGACCTTAATCGACATATGTTTCTTGCCCTCCTGGAGATGTTCAACAACCAGACTGGCACCTTTTTTACTTCGGTCGGGGAGTTGGGATTGGCCCTCCATGAGATGTACGAGGTGTCCAAGCTTCCTTGGGGCTCGGAGCCGTATGAGGAATATTTCTCGACAAATGAAGAGATTCAGGTTCTGGAAGACAAGGACCCAGAAATGGTAGCTGTTTTCAAGGAGGTGGCAAGCCACCATTATATGATGCAATGAAGGGAGAGGGGCGGGTCACAGCCCCATGTGACTGCTTGAAGAGATTATGTCTTCAAGCAGGACTTGACGGACCCCTCTAAGATTCGGTTTGTGACTCCGCAAGGACTGAGTCACACGGGGGTGACCTCCGACATGAGCCGACTGGGCGAAAAGACTCCTCGTTCAAACGAGAGTGGTGCCGACGTATATAGTTGTTTCTGGTATTGCTTGCACCGAATGTCTTCCAAGGCAGTGTTGACTGCATATTTGATGATATGGCTCCGGGACCATGTGTTCTCGGGCGGATCTGGATCCGTAGAGAGAATGAGCAGGAACCTCATTTTGCCAGCGGTAAAACTGGTTTTTGGTCGTCCTCTGGCACTCCTTCCCGCGATGGTGTGTAACCTGTTGCGGGGTTTGAGAGATTTTGCCGACGATATGGTCCACGAGAGGGGTAAGAAAGACAACTTTCCCCGAGCTGAGCTACCATTCCATTATTTGATGGGATGGTTGATTCTGCATCATCCAAACGTGATTAGATGGAGCCCGAGGTTGGCAGTATTACAACGTCGAATACACTGGAGTTCGTTTCACTACTCCAGTTTACAACCCTCGGCCGCAAATCTTGTATTCGGCTGTGAAGCTGTATTGTGCCATGAACACCGTGTCCCCAGATAGGGAGACCAGTTTCATTGTTGGCACTCAGCTAGAGGCAACAAAAAACATGTTGGCGGCGGCCCGGTCATATCGTCCACCGGAGGTTGCAAGTTATCGGGCTGCTTGTAAAACCCCTAAATTTCTACTATATTTTTTATTATTAAATTTGGTATTGATTTAAAATTTTTTGTATTGTGCGTCGCATAGTCGTATTGTACGTCGCGTACGAAATTTTATTTTTCGTAGTTGCTCGTCGAGTACGAATATGGACGAGCGTACATATTTTTAGAAAAATATTTTAATTTTAATTTTTATAGTTCAAAATAATTTATATAATAAATACTTTGCTATCATACAAGAACTGCTAAGTTTGTTCTTTTCATTTTAAAAGGGCCTTCAACTACTAATAATAAATAATATTTTTATTGTATACTAGAAAAATATATTTATGTAAATATTATTTGTGCATACATATATCATAATTATTTATTACCTTATTTTAAATAAATAGTATAATTTTTGAAATTATTATTATTAGCATTTTTGGAAAACATATTTTCGAAATATTTGTGACAATTTATATTTTGATTTGATTCCATGGATACATTTAAATAGTAAACTAATATCTATATTTGAAATTGATTTGATTTTTAAACTAAAAGAATTTAATTAGATTTAATTGGATTTGGATTTGGATTTGATTTGATTGATTTTAAATTAAATAGATTGAATTATCTAATTTGGGTTTTAAATCTTTTCCTAATCATATCCAATTGGGAATTCCCACATCCTATAAATAGGCAGGTACACCTCCAATTCATTATTCATCCACAATAATTTTTCCACAAATCTACGTGCATCGTGTCCATGTTCTCCCTCCCCGTCCAACTCTTATTCCATATTGTTACATATACATTTTGAGTTCTCCTCCGTGTCGAGAATCCCGACACGACAAACAATAAATTCCTAAATCCTATTCCTAATCTCTAGCCTAACCAAAATTTACTGCCACCGGCCATCCTTCTGTCCCCTGTCCGTCGCCGCCATCGTCGCCGACGAGAAACCGCCATCCCCGACCAAGCCACTCCCAACTCCACCAGCATCCATCGCGCCACCCCGGCACTGCCTCGACCCCCTGTTTTCGACCCTGCCAACCAAAACACCACCACGCCATACTCCTCCTCAATTCTGAACCCATTACCACAACCTCGACCTCCAGTAACAACCAACATCACCACCAGCCAACCCATCACCATCTGCCACCACCGTCGGGCCACTCCGGCCGACCACCCACCACTCCAGCGCAGTCCGCCCAACCAGCCTCCCTACTTTCGTCACCACTATACCAAAATTCCCCAAAATTTAACCAACCACCGCCAACAGTATAAACCCGACCACGACCACCAGCAAAACCACGCCCACCGTCACCACAGTACCGCCGCCCTGGCCGGCGAGTTCCCAGACATCACCACCCCCAATTCAAGAGAAAGAGGAAAGAAATTAAACCCTAACCCTAGACTGACCTTGCCGGAGCCGCACCGCCATTTCTCCGCCTCTCCTTCCTTCCACCGCCTGCCGTTCCCCGCATGCCGACCTTGCCGACCCGAGCCCATCTCCTCCACCGCGTCCTTCCGCCGCCGCGCGACGAGCAGCCCTGGCCGAAACCCCTTTCCGCCGGTCGATCCCTCCGCCGCGCCCTTGCCGACCCGAGCGCCGGCGTCAGCCTCCGGCCGCCCACCCATCGCCGCCCGTCCCGCCACCGGAACCTTCGCCGGAAGGCCCGACCACCGCCTCCCTTCGCGCTTCCCGGCCAGACCCTCCATCGTACCTCGACCGTTCGATTTTTGCCTCTTCCGTGCTCCGCGCCGCCCGACGCGACCCACCGTTGCGCCGCCGAGCGATGACCGCACGCGCGGCCACGTCTCCCGCTCTCCTCCCTTTCGTTCTCTCTCTGAAGAGGAGAGAATGGAAAGTTGGATATTATCCATATGTTTATTATTATCATATTTATTATAATAAAAGTTTATTATTATTTTGCTTTCTTGTCTTTTTGGTTTGCTGAATGCTTTTGTTTCTCACTATTATTATTATTATTATTATTATTATTATTATTATTATTATTATTATTATTATTATTATTATTATTATTATTTCCTTTCTTTATAAACTTTCCATTATTATTATTATTATTATTATTATTATATTTCTATTACTTATAGTGGTCTGTTAATTTTAGTTATAATTATCATTATGGTTATACTGTAAAGTATTAAGAAGGGTATGATGGTATTATTATTAGTATCATTATTCAGTTATTATCCCAATTATTTCTTAAATAAATATGTATATCAAATAAACTCCTAGAATTTATTTTTTGTAGCAAAATATATATTATAATTTGGGTCTTAGCCTAAAAAATATTTCCTTTAGTTTTTATTCTATAAAATATATTTTGACTAGTAATACATAATTTTCCAAATTATTATACCTAAAATATTTTCAAGTATTTTCGTAAAATTTTGTTACTAATAAAAAGATATTTTCAAGTAATAAAAATATTTTCAAAAAAATCATATATGTATATTAATTATCCAATTCTTTCAGTATTCCTCATGTCCATAACCAACCCCTTTCTCTTATTCTCTCGCCAAACTCGGTATGTCCTCTCGTCAACCCTAACCAATTTGACCCTTCTGGACCCAATGGAACTGTCCGTGCCACCACCCGAGGTCACCATGTATAGTTGTTGCACCGAAGTCGCAGTTCATGCTAGCTTGATCATCGCAGCACACCGGACGTTAATACCAGGCAAGACACCTTGCCATTTGCTGTTTAATTATTTTAGCTCATATTTCATGCATGTTCATTATTTTCTTTATTCAAAATAAACTATGATACATGGCATAACCTGTCAGAATTTACTGTTCAGTTTCCTTGCTATGTATTATTTTCTTACACAATAAACTTAGAGTTATGGGACCACCCTTTGTGTGTTGCATTCATAGGTCTTGACACGTTTATACCACGTTGTTGTGTGTCACATATAGGACTCGGACATGCGTGATTGGCTGGCCACCAGTACGTATAAGCCGTGCGTTAGGAAATAACTGCTAATAGAATTGCATGCTAGAAGACTTAGCAGTTATGAGTTAGAATTGGGCGGGAAGAACATGATTGGAAGTTGACTACCACCCTATCTATCGTAGACTCGCTCGCTACTGAGGAACGATAGGTAGACTATATGCTATAGACTCGCTCGGTACTGAGGAATAGTATATGGTTTTGTGACTCGCTACTGAGGTACTGCATTGGTATTGACCGGGTAGTCATGCGACCATGAACTGTTCTTAAAACTGCATTCACTTAGACGGGTTAGGCTACCTTTATCCGTTAGGTACGAGTACTTTTGGTTTGAGTACTTGTATCTGACCGTGGCTTGGAATAATAACTTATCGTGGATTAGTTCGTCACATCTTGTCCTTGTTTGGTTGTAGGTGTGACTTACTACTTCGATGAGAAGGTATTGAACCTTGTTGGGGTCCGGATACCATATTGGATTCTTAGCATGGAAAGGTACGTCACCATGAATTAGTTTACCATCTCCTGTCCTTGTTTGGTTGGGGGGATGGTACGCTCGTTCAGTAGGTGCGTATTGGACCATATAATAATTCGATTGACTTATTTAATTGAGCAATATTTATTCAGTTTATATGGCATGATATTATGTGTCTTATTACGTCCCTCTGAGGACCTGGTTATCTCGCCAGGTGTGTGCTGTTGTCTTTCGCAGGTGCTTTAGCTTTAGCCGTGACCATCTCCATTTCTTCGAGGATGATTGTGCTTGGATCGTCTTCGCTTCGCTCGCCAAAATATTTCTTTTGCTTATCATATATTTCTTTTCATAGTTGGTAGTGGATTTGTCTCCGCCCAACTACATGTACCAAATGACAATTTCATAGTTGGTTATATGATATCTTCTATTCATTTATTTTGTGTGGATGAGATTAGTTATGGATCTACTGCATTTTACAGCTTATGTATTCGTACGAGGTTTTCATATATTGGAGTGTACTTCGTATGAATACAGCTGGCATGTCTACGTTCCTAGTCCTATGTATTTTGGGACTGGGGCGTTACATATTTTTGTGGTGGCCCATGCAGGTCAAGATAAATTGTTTGGTTACTTTACCGTACCAAGCAAGCCTGCAGATAGGATTAGAAGTCTAGGATCTCATCCACATACTTGACCTCTTTCCTCGATTCCATATTCGAACTACCGTTCGACTCATCGATTGCATCTTGCTTGATCCTTTCTATCATTATTCTTATCTTCCCTTCGTGCTTGCTAGAGATTGACCCTACTAGTTAGTTGTCCCAAAATACCATTAGTTTAATTCTTTAAGTTGGGTAGAATACCTTATGAACTAGCAACCCCTTTGACCTAGTGACCTATATTAGCAAGCTTATTTAGATCCTAGAATCTAGAAGACCTAACCCGTCTAGCCAACCAAGGACTTGGACTAGAAGACTATATGACGACTGTGTAAAGACCATCACAGGACATGACTTAGCTCCTTTAGAAGTTCGACTATACTCCCTCTCAAATTTTAAACTCTCGTGCCTATAATTTCACTCTTTTAACAAATGTCGCTACTTTAACCTAGATTTACAAGTTCATTGATTTATCGAGCTTGTTCTCGACATATGTTATTGGAAGAGCTCCCACTAACATATTGTCTAATCAGAACCGGTGCATGATGGTCTGATCAACCAAGTGCACTTTGGTTCGCTTTTATTTATCGTTCTACATGGATGGGGACATAGCTAAACTTGTCCTCTAGAATCCCATCCACGACTGCCTTGACAATTTCTTTGAAATTATTCAATCGTCTTTGAATCACGTATTCGTATTCGATAACGCCTCCTTCGAACTCTATATTGCTTTCGCCTTCACCTATTTTAGAAGAACGAAAGCGTTGTACTAGAACTTCCTCTAAGCCTTCATATCGATTATGACAATACCGTATTGTTTTTCTACGATCTAGATCGCGATTACTTATGACATAATTTTGTGAAAACATTGTCATCGTTGGATCACCATTGATACCCCCTTGTGTCCTCTCACCCCCTACTAATTCTTAATTTCGAGGACGAAAATCTTTTAAGTTGGGTAGGATGTAAAATCCCTAAATTTCTACTATATTTTTATTATTAAATTTGGTACTGATTTAAAATTTTTTGTATTGTACGTCGCATAGTCGTATTGTACGTCGCGCACGAAATTTTATTTTTCGTAGTTGCTCGTCGAGTACGAATATGGACGAGCGTACATATTTTTAGAAAAATATTTTAATTTTAATTTTTATAGTTCAAAATAATTTATATAATAAATACTTTGCTATCATACAAGAACTGCTAAGTTTGTTCTTTTCATTTTAAAAGGGCCTTCAACTACTAATAATAAATAATATTTTTATTGTATACTAGAAAAATATATTTATGTAAATATTATTTGTGCATACATATATCATAATTATTTATTACCTTATTTTAAATAAATAGTATAATTTTCGAAATTATTATTATTAGCATTTTTGGAAAACATATTTTTGAAATATTTGTGACAATTTATATTTTGATTTGATTCCATGGATACATTTAAATAGTAAACTAATATCTATATTTGAAATTGATTTGATTTTTAAACTAAAAGAATTTAATTAGATTTAATTGGATTTGGATTTGGATTTGATTTGATTGATTTTAAATTAAATAGATTGAATTATCTAATTTGGGTTTTAAATCTTTTTCTAATCCTATCCAATTGGGAATTTTCACATCCTATAAATAGGCAGGTACTCCTCCAATTCATTATTCATCCATAATAATTTTTCTACAAATCTACGTGCATCGTGTCCATGTTCTCCCTCCCCGTCCAACTCTTATTCCATATTGTTACATATACATTTTGAGTTCTCATCCGTGTCGACAATCCCGACACGACAAACAATAAATTCCTAAATCTTATTCCTAATCTCTAGCCTAACCAAAATTTACTGCCACCGGCCAGCCTTCTGTTCCCTGTCCGTCGCCGCCATCGTCGCCGACGAGAAACCGCCATCCCCGACCAAGCCATTCCCAACTCCACCAGCATCCACCGCGCCACCCCGGCACTGCCCCGACCCCCTGTTTTCGACTCTGCCAACCAAAATACCACCACGCCATACTCCTCCTCAATTCTGAACCCGTCACCACAACCTCGACCTCCAGCGACAACCAACATCACTACCAGCCAACTCATCACCATCTGCCACCACCGCCGGGCCACTCCGGCCGACCACCCACCACTCCAGCGCAGTCCGCCCAACCAGCCTCCCTACTTCCGTCATGTGTCTTGTTACGTCCCTCTGAGGACCTGGTTATCTCGCCAGGTGTGTGCTGTTGTCTTTCGTAGGTGCTTTAGCTTTAGCCGTGACCATCTCCATTTCTTCGAGGATGATTGCGCTTGGATCGTCTTCGCTTCGCTCGCCAAAATATTTCTTTTGCTTATCATGTATTTCTTTTCATAGTTGGTAGTAGATTTGTCTCCGCCCAACTACATGTACCAAATGACAATTTCATAGTTGGTTATATGATATCTTCTATTCATTTATTTTGTGTGGATGAGATTAGTTATGGATCTACTGCATTTTACAGCTTATGTATTCGTACGAGATTTCTATATATTGGAGTGTACTTCGTATGAATACAGCTGGCATGTCTACGTTCCTAGTCCTATGTATTTTGGGACTGGGGCGTTATACTGCTGCTGCAGCATCAACGGGGGGGGGGGGGGGGGGTACTCAGGAAGAGCTCCCAGCTGGAAAGAGGCATGCTGACGCGGAGGTCGATTCGTCCATGCCAAAGAGATCGAGGAAATCGATGACTCCGAAGGTGGGAGCTTCGGGAGCGCCACCTGTGATATCAACGGAATCAGCTTCCGCTGAGGTAAAGACGTCCCACATAATCTGTTTTGTTCTTTGATTTATGCGACTTATGTCCTCCTTTCTCTTTTAGAAGGTGCCGAAGAAGAAATCTCGGGTTTCAAAACCTAGTATGAGTAGGCCGAAGGAGGTGGCGAGCTCTTTCGACGAGCGTATCCCTCCGATTAAAGCATCTCCCAGGAAAGGACGCGCTGATGACGTCGCTTCTGTGGAGGTTTCGGTTCCTCCAGAATACGTTAAAAGGGAATCTGAAGATGTACTTGCACCTCAGGATGCTGAGGTCTCTCGGTAGATCCCTCAGGAGGGTGGCGTGGAGCCTCGACCGGGAGTAGAACTATCCATTGAGGGGGTGCCTGGAAGCATGGAGGCCTCGAAGAAAGTTGTGGGAAGAGTCCTTCCAGACGAGGAGGAAGTATGGAGCTCGTCTTCTTCTGACGATGGCTCGCAAGAAGATGTTGATCAAGCTGCCAGAGAGATTGGGTCCAGTGGAAACGTCTCTGACAAGGATTTGTCGGCTGGGCTTCTTTCCGGTTGTGGTACTGAGGCGCTGGTCGCACATGAGGCCTCGTGGCCGAGTCCTACTCCTGCTTCGGAAGTGGAGGTTGATGTGGTAGGGTCGACGTCACTGCCGAGCCCTACACCCATTCCTGTAGGGAGAGCTGATGCAGGTGATCCGACTCTGGCTTCGCGGGAAGTTGAACTGTCAGGGGCGAATCTTGTCGCTTTGAATGAAAGGGATAGCCGTCTTGCCCCGACCGGGGATAATATCGTCAACCAGGATGTCGGGGGACCATCCGTCATTGGCCTTGATAAGGGCAAGGGCCCTGTGGTGGAGGACACACCTCCTGCCCTTTCCACCTGGGGGACAATATCGATGCCCCATCTGGCTCCTCTCGTCCACTTGGCCCTTCGGGCTAGTGACAAAGTACAGGTCCCTGACGAGAGAGGGTCCACTGAGGTTGAGGTCGCGGCCTCGCAGATTGAGGTCGGTGGGTTTTCTGCAGGTCCGTTGTCTACAGTAGCTCCTCTGACTCCTGCTATGACACCTCAGGTGTTGGCAGACGCAGACGAGTATGTACAGTTTATTGTTGAAGCAGTGTACAAGATGCTGCAGAAAGGCGTATCAATGGTGCTGAATGCGAACGGGAGTTTCGTGATGGCAAAAGCCATGGCGCTCCCTGTCATTGGTTTGATACGTTCGCACCAGGGCCACGATTATATGGCCGAGATTCTTGAGGCATCGGTGGCCGAGCTCGACCAGCTTCTTTCTGAGCTTCAGCATATCCGTCAAAATGACTTTTCTGCTCTGATAGAAGCAGAAAATAGCTGAAGTCGAGTCGTCGTATCAGGCCACGGTTGTTGTCTGGGACCGTGAGGTGGCCGAAGCTGAAGTTGCGGTAGAGAGGCTATCTCAATCCACGTAGGAGAAGGTGGAGTTACGGGCCTCATTGGAGGCTAGCATAACAGAGGTCACTGCCAAGATTCGGCATCTTGAAGACCAGCGAGCCCAACTCTTGTTAGATGCTGAGCGCGTCCAAGCTGAACATGTAGCATCTAAGGAGGAGGAAGCAGCTTTTACCCGCCAGGTTCTTTCTCTGACCCACCAGCGGCAACAACTAGACAAGAAGTATGAGACTGATACTGCCCCCGAAGCTGTAGAGGTGATGCGTCAAGAAGCCGAACACCGGGTCTTGGCGACCGCAGAGACTCGAGCGAAAGACTTGAAGCATCGGATTGAAGAGCTTTCTGCCAATCCCAGTGATGCTTAGGGATTGTAGTCTCTCTCATTTTTTGTTATTTTTGTAGTTTACAACTTCTGCTGGGGATGTAATCCTTTACTTTTAATTAAAAGATAAAGAATTTTGTGGTGTGTTCATTTTTGCTGTCATGAACTGATGATTTATGTGGACCTATTATCTTTTGCGCACCTTAGTTTTTAGGTACAGATAATAAGTTTGAGAGAACCGATATATTTGCTCAGAAGTAATATGGACGTGGCAAATATGGGGTTCGGATGATGAAGTCTTCCTACTCAGAGGTGTTATGGACGTGGTTGGAGTGACTCTGGAGGGATACGCAGAACTACTCAGAGGTAATATGGACATGGCAGTTCTGCGATTGATATACGGCAACGCAAGGGTTGTTCGTACGTGATGTTTATTCAGAGGTAATATGGACTTGATAAATATGATGAGCAGCACAATCCTATGTGGTGTAAGATTACGCTTTTTAGGGCGTAGAGGAGCAACTCAGAGGTAATGTGGACGTGGATGTTCTTCTACTGGGGATAGAATGCCGCGGAACAACTGGGTTCCGAAAGCATAGGATTTTTTGTGAAGGGAAGATGTATGTGAGCTCTGATGATCAGGTCCACTGACTCCCTTGTTTGGTAGAGATGGAAGTACATGTCTGAAAGATGTCATTAGTAGTACTTCTTTAGGAACTTGCCGTTGATGGGCATCATGAACAAGTCCCCGTTTGGTAGGGCGAGGCGGTAAGCACCGTTTGAGTATACCGTCTCTATGATGAAAGGTCCCTCCCATTTGGGCTTGAACTTTCCTGGTGTTTTGTGAGTTAACACCATCGGCCTCCTGACTGCCAGGACCAGGTCACCTACTTGGAAAGTCTTCTGCTTGACCTTTTTGTTGAAAGCCTGTGATATACGGACTTGATAAAGTTCAATATGCTGCTGAGCTAGGAGACATTTTTTGTCAAGTGCCTCCAATTCTTGTAGACGACGAGGCTGGTTGTCTTCTTCTGTTAATTGGTTTGTGAGCACCACACGGAGTGAGGGTATCTGAATCTCGAGAGGCAGTACCGCTTTGCTCCCGTAGACTAAGGAGAACGGGGTATTGCCCGTCAGGGTCCGTACCGTTGTACGGTAGGCCCAAAGACATTCGTCGAGCTTTTCGTCCCAGTCGTATTTGTTAGATGACACGGCCTTTTTGAGTATCTTGACGATGGTCTTGTTAAATGCCTCGGCCAATCCGTTTGCTGCCGGATTGTAGGTGGTTGATGCCACATTCTGAATTCGATTCTTGTCACAGAATCTGCTGAAAACATGGCTGATGAACTGTGGACCGTTATCGTGGATAATCCTTCGAGGTAACCCGAAACGGTAGATGACATGGTGCTTGATGAAGCTGATCACCCTGGAGCTTTTCACTTCCGTCAGTGGAACTGCTTCTGCCCATTTGGAGAAGTATTCGGTGATGACTAGGATGAAGCGGTGTCCCCTCGATGATGGAGGGGTGATCGGTCCTACAATATCTATGCCCCAAGCTTCGAAGGGCCAGGAGGCGACCGTAGGATGTAGTGGTTCCTACGGTATATGGATGAAGTCGACGTGGAGTTGGCACGTATAGCACTTTTTAGCATAGTCGACAGCGTCGGCTGCCATGGTTGGCCAGTAGTAACCCATACGTCGCAGTCGATCCTGCAACTTAGGGCCAGGTTGATGAGCCCCGCAAGTCCCATCATGAGCTTTCCGAAGGGCTTCAACTGCTTCTTCGTTGGATAGACATCGAAGGAGAAGTCCATCGAAGGAATGTCGGTACAGCGTTTTAGTAGCTGTATCATAATAAAACCGAAGTGAACGCCTTCTGACCGAGACAGCTTCTTTCGGGTCTTCTGGGAGAATTCCATAGACAGCAAAGTCGATGAATGGGAACCTCCAGTCTCGAACATTAACACCGGCGCTTGTCGTCATGGCATGGGCCATTTGTGAGCATAGGTTCTTTTTGGGACAGACCAAGTCTCGACCAACTACCGTGACGTAGTGTTGAGTTCCGAGGGGTGCCGTTAATGAAGCTGCGAGGCCAGCCTCCAGGTTTTGTAGCCGAAGTACGTGTTCTATGAAGAACTTAGTGAAGGTTGAAATAATATTCAACGCAACTTCATGGTAAGGAACCAGATCTTCATGGCGAACTTCGTACTGCCCTCGGATTTGATTAACAACGAGTTTTGAGTCACCGTAAGCTTCCAGATGATCCACCCCCAGCTGTTGTGCCAGCTGGAGTTCCATAATCAGAGCATTGTACTCGGCAACATTGTTGGAGCACGGCTTCGAAAGGGAGTAAGTACGCTGGATGACCAGCTGATCGGGGGAGACTAGGACCACCCCCACTCCTGCGATGATTTGGCCTTTGGGGCCTGTTCTCGAAGCACCATCGAAAAATACCCGCCAGACGGAGTTTTCTTCGGTGACGTTTGATTCTTGGACCTCATCCGGGATGTCTTCATAGAGTCTGGAGGACTCCGAGATGGGGTATGCGGCTAAAAAGTCGACTAGAGCTTGACCCTTGACGGCTTTTTGTGGAACGAACACCATGTTGTACTGCGTCAACAGGATTGCCTACGTAGCTAGTCGAGAGTTCAATGATCCCGGCTTCGTCATGAGAACCCTGAGTGAATTAACTCGGGAGATGACATGAATTGTCTGGCCCGAAACATAATGGCGAGTCTTCTAGATGGCGAACACCAAAGCCAAATACACCTTTTCAACGGGGTTGTACCGGTGTTTGGCCCCGATCATCGTTCTACTAAGGTAGTAGATAGCTTGCTCGTAGCCCGCATCGTTGTTCCAAGCCAACAAAGCGCCGAGAGAATGATCCATGGCACGGACGTAGAGGAGAAATGGTTTGCCTGCGACGGGTGCCACCAGGACTGGCGGGCTCGTCAGGTAAGCTTTGATATCATCGAAAGCTTTCTGGCATTCTTCTGTCCAGACGTAGGAGACTCCCTTTTTTATGAGCTGGGAGAAGGGTTAGCATTTTCCAGAAAGGTTTGCTATAAACCTTCGGATGTATGCCAGACACCCCTGCAGGCCTCGAAGTTTTCGGAGGTTCTTCGGAGGGTCCATGTCAAGGATGGCTTTGGTTTTCTCGGGATCGACATGAATGCCTTTCGTCGTGATAATGAAGCCCAATAACTTTCCGCTGGAAACCCCAAGGAAGGATTTAGCGGGGTTCATCTTGAGTTGATGCGCTCGCATAAGATCGAAGACTGTCTTTAGTTCTTGTAGGTGATCACCTTTGAGATGGCTTTTGACAGCGATATCATCAACATAACACTCAACTGTTTTGGGTAGATGTTGATGGAAGATGGTACTCATAGCCCGTTAGTATGTAGCACCAGCATTCTTCAAGCCAAAGGGCATCATTGTATAGCAGAAAATGCCCTTCGGAGTCCTGAATGATGTGTGTTTTGTGTCATCGGGGAACATTTTGATCTGGTTGTAGCCCGAGTACCCATCCATGAAAGACATGCGTTCGAAGCCACATGTATTGTCGATCATCACGTCAGTGATTAGAAGCGGGAATTCGTCCTTCGGGCAAGCCGTATTAATATCCCTGAAGTCGATACAGACTCGTATCTTCCCATTCTTCTTGGTGACAGAGACGACATTGGCCATCCAATCCGAATGTTGCTCTTCACGGATGAACCCGCTGCTCAGGAGTTTGTCCACCTCCTGATCGATAGCGTTCATGATGTCGGGATGAAAACGTCGTTGTTGTTGCTTTACAGGCTTAGCATCAGGCAAGATGTTAAGTCTGTGCATTACAATCTGGGGATCAAGTCCCGGCATATCTTCGTAGCTCCAGGCAAAGACGTCGATATATTCCTTGGCCAATTGGACCAAAGACTCCCGGTCTTCTCCCGTCAGACTCTTGCTGATGAAGATGTGTTTGGAAGGAGATCCATCCCCAAGGTCAACTTGTTCGACCTCGTCTTTGGTAGGGGGTTCGCGTAATTCAAAACGAGACTCCCACTGTGCTCCTAGGCGTTGAGCCTAGGGTTCTTCCTCAAAGAATTCCGGCATTTGGTTATCGCCTTCATCCTCTTAAGATTATGCAGATGCTACGTTGACTGATAGCACCTTCCTGAGGACTGAGCCGATACTGGTATCAAAATCCCAAGTTGATGCCTCGAATGAGTGAGAGTGTTCCACTTCTTCTGTCTCCGAACTCTCTGGAGTAGCCGGCAGCGTGACATAGCCTACCCCCCGTCGAGTACGATGATAGTTGCCCTGCGGCTTTCCTTTAGGTGTTGGGAGCCGGAGGGGAAGACGTCAGCCTTTGCCGTAGTTCAGGCCCTTGTTGCTCTTCAGATCGTAATCCATCTTTTGGATGAGGTACTTTGTCTTGTCCGTGTACCGATAGACTTGTATTCTGCCAGTATCTGGTTCTGGCTCGAGTGGCAGGAGATCTTGATAATGCTCGACTTTGTCGAAGATGATGGGTTCTTTATCCCGATTCCGCGGTGGGACTATAAAACAGACTCCTTGGGACGGGACTACTCGATTTACATGATTGACGGTCGTTATTTTTGTTTGTAATGACCGTAGAGCATTATCTAGTGTATACATGGCCTTCCAATATAGAAGACTAGCATAATTAAAAGACACTCTATTATTGATAAAATACGAGATTTTGTCTCGCGGGATTACATTATCAAGAGAAGGTGCTTCTATATCAGCAGAGATGTACTCTCATAACTCTTCATCTGTGAGCACCGGGGCCGGTTCGGGAGAGTCTATCACAGACTTGACCTTGGGATCCAAGAGGGCTGTGTGGGCCTTTTCTTGCAGCTTGGATGATTGTGGAGGCTTGCCTTTGAGACGCACCTTCAGGGGTGCCTCGACTGCGCCTTCGATGACAGGTGCCTTCCCCTGTAGTTTTGCCACAAGGGGAGCCGACGTCTGAGGAGGTCTTCCCTTGAGCCGTACCTTCAAGGGAGCTTAAGTAGGTGCTCTACCCAGAGAAGCCGGTGCTCTTCCAGGTAGCTTGATAGTCATGGAAGGCAGCATCTGAGGCGGTTTTCCTTTGAGTCGAATCTTCAAAAGAGCGTCGGGAATCATCTCTGGCTCCATGTCCGGCTCTGCCGCTGTTTCAGCTTCGTCATCAGCATCGTTGGCTTCTCCTTCGTCGAGTGACTTGTATAGGGTAGCATCGGTGAAGTAGGCTTCGACCCCCTTGAAAGGGTCAATTTCTGCGAACTCTGTCCAGATGATGTCATTGGTGGACACGTACTTCATACATTGGTGGAGTGTAGATGGCACCACCATGTGCTCATGCAGCCACGGGCGACCCAGCAGGAGGTTGTAGTTGACGTCGGCGTCCACGACATAGTAAGTCACCTCGGTTAGGAGGTTACCGATATGACAATTCAGCCGTATTTTGCCCAACGGTTCACTTTTGCTGGCATTGAAGCCACTGATTATAGTGTTGGAAGGTGCCAGACGGTACATCGGGATCCCCAGTATTGACAGCAGTGTCCTAGGGATGATGCTGAGAAAAGACCCTGGATCAATCTAAATTTGCTTCACCTTGACGAAACCCACATACCCTACGTAGTACAGTGGCCTGTTGTGCCGGTTGTTCTTGAGCAGCATGTCTTGTTGGATGAAGGTTATGTTGGGGATGACCTCATCCGCACAATGGCAGTATGTACATATGGTCGGGAGATCCTTGGGCTGCTTGACCTGACTGATGAAGGACTCAGCATCCTTCAAAGCCTCACAGAGAGCTTCACGGGTGTCTTTGGAAAGACGGAGAAGCTCGAACAGTGACAAACGGGCAGAAGTACCGGCAAGTTGTGCCATTATGTCGAAGTTGTGGGGCTTGGCTAGCCCCGAAGCATTCTCTTTTCGCAAAGGCTTGTCGAAACGGGCCTCTACATGCTTCTGTTTATTGGCTGCTAGAGGTTTGGATGGACCTCATCCTTCGACAACAGGGGCAGTGCAGGGAGGCACCACCTCGACGGCAGCTTCGTCGGGTTGGGCGTTCAGCTGCGAACGCATTTGTACAGGAAGTGCCTCTGCCACGGAGAAAGAGACCATGCGGTAAGACTTGATCTTCTTGCCTTTAGCTATGGAGGTAGAGCGTACCCCCGGTTGAGTAACCTCGGAGACGAGATCGGGGTGAACCCATAAGATCTCTTCCCGAGATGTGGTGAGTGGGATGAGTCCACTCACGTTGTCACGAGTAGGTGGTAGGTTGACCACCTCCTTTGTCGCCTTTGGGATGGGGACGACACCATCTTGTGTTGTGGTTGGCGGCAAGGTGCCGAATTGGAGCGATACCAGGTTGGTCGAGACTGTCTTCTCCTCATAGTCAACGGAGATAACATTTGTATTGATCATGCGCTGGATGTAGTTTTTGAGGACGTAGCAGTCCTGAGTTGGATGTCCGACAAACCGATGGTAGTGACAGTACCTCGGATTGTCCACTCTTCCAACCTCGTCGGGACGCTTCGGGTCCGACTATTTGATCTTATCACCCTGCTTCAGCATCTCGAAGAGTTGCAAGGTTTCTTCGTCATTGAAGGAATAGACCTCCTTTGGCCTAGGTGCAAGTAGAGGCTTCTGGGTAGGTGCTTGTGCACCTTTGGAGGCATTGATAGTCAGCGCATGTTTCCCCTTCGTTTTACGTCCAGGGTTGTTGGCAGCAGGCCATTTTCCCTTGTCTTCAAAAGCAGGGAAACTGACTCCCAGAAGGCGAGCATTGGATGCTTTCTTTTCAGCTGCTTCAGCCTCAATAATCAATGAGCTCCAGTCGGGAGGAGGAGTGGAGTTGAGCCAGAGCTTGATCGCAGGCAGTATGTTCATGCTGCAGGAGGAGAGGAGTGCATGTTCTGGCATGCCCGGGGGCAGTCTGAAGTAGGCTTGTTGAAAACGTTCGATGAATGTTCGAACCGTCTCATTCTCCTTCTGGCGTACCTCTATCAGGGACGCCATTGTTATGTCTTTTCCGCCGTCATAGAAACGATCGAGGAAGAGACGTGTCAAGTCATCGAAGGAAGATATGGAGTTGTCAGGGAGACTGCAGTACCTGTCGTAAGCCACTCCTTTCAGTGCCCCGACGAACAGGCTGGTGAGTAGCGCGTCTTCCTTCAGGAGATGTCCCGTTTGGGACTGGAAGTACGTCAGATAACGGTATGGAGAGTCCTTCCCGTCGTATGGTGTCAACGTTTGTGGTTTATACTTGGGAGGATAAACCACTTTGTTCCATTCGAGGGGGTATGGTTGCGGGATCCCCATCTTCTGGCGCTCCTCCTGTCTGTTCTTGGACTCGAAGCGTTCACGCAAGTCCCTGATCATCTCAACCACAACTTCCGTAGAGTTGGGAGTCAAAGAAGGTGGTACATCCTGGAGTTGGGCATTTGACGGTTCCGACGTCCGAGGTGCTTCGCAGCAATCGGTATTCAAGGATGCCCGTTGGAGGGGCACACTTGATTCCCTGTTGACTCCTGGGTCAGGATTAGTGGAAGGTGCTCTGGCCAAGGCTGATCGTATCTCGAACACTGCTTGAGTCGGTGTTTGCATGGAAGCAGAGAGGGTTTTGTGTCCTCCTTCCAGGGTATCCATGCGCGGAGCAAGATCTGTTGGAGGCTCATCTGACTCCGTATCACCAGCTCCCGTCATGTATACTGTCATGATGTGACTGGAAGCGGAGGGATCGGTTGAAGCTTCACTTTTAGCCTCGCTCTCTTGAAGACGAACTTCCCCCGGAGTTTCATCTTGGCTACCCCCAGCTATGTTCTGGAGGACATCTTCGTCTTCGGGAGGAGCATCAGCAAGGGCCAGACTACCCCCAGCTTTGTTCTGGAGGACGTCTTCATCTTCGGGATGAAGATCTACAGGGGCTTGACTGCCCCTAGCTATGTCCAGGAGGCTGACTTCGTCTCCAGGATGAAGATCCACAGGGGCTTGACTACCCCCAGCTTCTTCTGAGATCTTCTTTCTCCCCCGGGTACCCTCAAACACTTCTGAGGATGGGACAGTCGTCTTGGTCTTCCTCGGCTGGCTCTTGGATGAGGACGAGGTCGAGGAGTTGCCAGTCACCTTTCGAATTGATGGAGAGTTGGAGACTATGTTGCAAGAAGCAACCTGTAGTTTTGGCTCTTCTTCAATTGACACCTTCTTCCCGAGACGATGTTGGAGAGGTGTTGATGATTGCAGCCGCTGGAACACAGACTGCCTTGGTGGGACTGCTGTCTTGCAACAATAGTTGATGGTGACTACAGCACAAGTGTGTCCTGTGAGGGGCGCATTGTGCTTGTTAGTCGACTCTCCTGACCGGTGTTTGTGAGTGGTCACATTACGCAGATCATTGGAGGAGAGTGCCACCTTCACACCCCCATCAGGCGCAAGGCAAGGCCAAGCGCCGGGTGGTCAAGTGAATGCTGCACCCCCTGATCCGACGCAAAAGATGCGCCCAGATCAATAGTGGAGGAGCAACATTGAGAGTGACGAGAACCAGCCTCAGACGCATAACTAATGTAGGTGCGGAGGTTCAAAATTACTGAGTTTACCTTGCACGACTTGGTTGCGAACGCAGCAGATGCGCCCAAGTGTGAAAAGGACTTTGAAGGTCGGCTCGTTTGCGACGTAGAAGCACCCGAGTCAACCTTGTACAGTTTACCATTGGCGGCGCGCATGATTGTGAGTGCATGCCTCTGGCTCACTGCTAGCATAGCACGTTCGAGGCGCATGGCCTGTGCTGCCTTAGATTTCTTCGTACCAGCCCGCTGGGGCGCATAGTACTCAGAGTCCAAATTCTCCTTGTTATGATAGCGAGTGAGTCTGTCAAAGACAGATGCCTTCTGTGGCGCATCAGAGGTAATACGCAGGGCATTGGCTGCGTCCTTGCTTCGTCGATACATCTTCCTCGTCTGAGAGGAAGATGGTTGGGGAATGTGGTCAGCCCCATATTTCTCCGAGAGATGCGCTACACCAGTGGGTGCCTCCTGGCCGCTGAGGACGTCAGCGGGAAGGATAGGCTGTATCGGTGCATCCCCCTCGGTGGTGGTGCCAGGGGCGTCTACCTTGCGCACCCAGGCTTGGCGAGTCTTCTTCGGCTTCGGCAGCCGCTTCGAAGGACTTGCACTGCCTTCAGAGATGAACTCCTCATACGCCTATTGATTGAGGTGTACGACCAGCATCTTGTGGGAGGAGCCGACCTTCACGTCGTCAGATTGCGACACAGCTTTCTCGACGGAGGAGAAAGAGGTCCCCAGCAGAGTCGCCAGCTTGTTTGCCATTAAAATCTTTTGATTGCAATTTCAACTACAAACAGAACAGTGTTACAATATAGAACTTAGATGTAGTCCTAGGAGTATACTTTTGTTTATCTGGGTCCCTGTGTCGATGGAGTGAGTGGTAATGCGTTGACTCCGTTGAGGATCTGACGACGGTTATCGGTTCTCTGATGGTCTGAGTTGCTCTGGGTGCTGGAGCTTACGGAGAGGAAGAAGACATTGAGTGTCTGTATCTGCCTCTCTCACTGTGTGTGTATGAAGGTCTGTCTGTCCGTATGTGTGCCTGGAAGAAGAAAATGATCCCTCTATTTATAAGCAGCAGGTTAGGCTGCTCATGCGCGTATATTTAGGATGCGCCTGTACGTAGGAACGCCACGTGGTTGAAGCTGCAGGAGGCGCATGGATGATGCACCATCATTTGTGGGTTGAATCCTTCATGCTGCTTTTGTGGGCTGGCACGTAGCAGGGGAGAGGATCTTTCAGTTGCTGAGATCTTGGGTGATTAGCACCCCTTCATAGGCCGAATTGAGTCAAAGGACACATGGCGTGCGTCCATAGCTCAAAGATCTCGGATTTGGTGGAGAATAATCTGACAGGATGCGCCTGGGATTGGGCGCATGAGTAGACTTTGGCTCACAACTTCAGGAGTCATGAACCGGTCTGGGCGTACGGCTTTTGAGGCGCATGCGAGGCTTCAGTAGCGACCTGACTTCTATCTTTAGGGATCAGAGGAAGGTCAGAGGCACATGGCTCTTGAAGCGTATGCAGAGGTTTGGATGCATGGCTGCAGAGGCGCATACGAATGGCTGGGTGGCCACGTGGCTTGTAACCGCCAGAAGAGATTAATGATGACGCTGACGTCAACGGCGCTTCGTGTTCTGTAAAAGCTGTTGCTGCTCTGTCATCGAGGCATGGCTGCTGTCGTGTCAGGACTTCAGCATTTAATGTTCTTTGACGGGTGATGGGCTGTTGAGTGGGCGTATTGATCTGTATTCCACTAGGCACATGGGTCCATGTTGATTAGGACGCATGGATCTGTGCTTTATTGGGCGCATCCATACAGGGCGCTTGGTAGCGACGGGCGCGTCTGTAGGATGTGCGGTATCTGACCGGCGCATCCATTTGCATGATACGTCTTTATTGGTCCGACTGTTGCGTTCCTCGAGTGCTTTAAATAGCCGTTTTGACTTGGCAAAATTCGAAGCGTCTGGTTCATCACCATAAATGCAAATTTATTGCACGGGATTCGGAGAGCCCGCCACTTGGCACATGGGCTTGATTTGCCCGGCCTATAAATAGCAGCAAGGAGAGAGTTTGCTTCTCGTTCTCTCACGTCTTCCCGAATGAACTTATTTGCTCGAGCACATTCTGTTGACAAGATGCTCCCGAGGGTGAAGATGCGACAAATTGTCTTCATTCATGCACTTGAAGGTGACTGTTACATCCAAAAGTCGAAATCGAGGGCTTCTGAGGCAGGCGAAAGGTGCCTGTTGCATCCAAAGATCGGGATGCTCGAGCCCCGTCTCCGTTATGCTGGAAGAGCCGCAGATCGGAATTGTGGTGCTTCCATCTTCCTTGGGCTTTGGAGAGCTCTTCCTCTTGCAAGAGTGGGGTGTTGCCCACTCTGGTTTTGTTGAAAGCTGCTCCTTTAGCCGCAGATTGGAATTGCGGTGCCCTCCTCTTCCTTGGGCTTTGGAGAGCTCTTCCTCCAGCTAGAGTGGGGTTGATCGCCCACCCTTGTTCTGCTCAATAAATGTTTTATTGGTCGAAGCACTTAATCGGGTCGAAGTAGAGCGCATATGCTGAGACTTCATGATGCGCATAACTGAGACGCTGAAATAGATACGCCTGACTGAGACGCTGAAATAGTTACGCCTGACTGAGACGCTGAAGTGATGCGCCTAACTGATGATGCGCCGGGCAGAAGGCGCATGGCAGTTTGTTGTGCATGGCTGTAGTCTTAGGATCTTTCTTTTTTTGGAAAAATTCTCCTTTGTAAAGCCTTTTTTAGACATGTAATAGACTTTTATATGAAATAAAAATCCTTTTGATGTCTATACTTTTGCTATCTTGCTGTGCCCAGTACTTCGTTTGATGTTCCCTGGCGCATGTAATGTTAGGCGCATAGGAATTCTGGCCTGTAGATGCGCCTGAAATTCCATGCTTCTACACCGAGACCTGTAACTGCCCCATAACTATCTCAGGCCACAAATTCTTAGCACCCTTACTTGTGATGCCCTTACCTAATTATGATGTAGTCCTTGGGATGGACTGGCTAAGTAAGCAGCATGCGCTGATAGAATGTCACAGAGGATGTGTAGTCTTCAGCCCACCGGGGGAACCGGAGTTTGAAATCTCTCGAACTCCGAAAGATATGGAGGGTGTTATCTACTCCTCTATCACCGAAGAACCCGGGTCTCCTCATCCTATCATAGCAGAATTCATGGACGTCTTCCCTGATAGTCTTCCGGGATTGCTCCCAGATCGAGATGTGTAATTCACCATTGATCTAGTTTTCGGCTCTTCCCCTATTTCTCGAGGATGCTACAGAGTCAACCCCAAGGAGGCCAAAGAGATGAAGGACCAGATTAATGAACTGAAGGCCCTTGGATTTATCAGAGATGGAGCATCACCCTGGAGAGCACCTGTCTTATTCGTGCCCAAGAAGGATGGAACCATGCGGATGTGCATCGACTACCGGGTGCTGAACAACATTACCATCAAGAACAAGTACCCTCTGCCCCGGATCGATGACCTGTTTGATCAAGTAAATGGATCTAAAGTATTCTTGAAGATAGATCTCCGATCTGGCTACCATCAAATCAAGGTCAGGAAGGAGGATATTCCAAAGACGACGTTCAACACCAAATATGGACAATATGAATTTTTGGTCATGTCGTTTGGATTGACGAATGCTCCTGAGGTATTCATGAACCTCATGAACAAGGTCTTCCATGAATACCTGGATCAGTTTGTTGTTGTCTTCATCGATGACATTCTGATCTACTCGAAGACCGAAGAAGAGCATGAAGAGCACCTGAGGAAAGTTTTGGGAACCATAAGAAAGGAGAAGCTCTATGGTAAGCTATCTAAATGCGGATTCTTCTTAGACAAGGTAGATTTTCTAGGCCATGTTGTCACAGGAGAAGGAATTTCGGTGGATCCAAAGAAGATAGCTGCTATTAAGAAGTGGACTACACCAGGTTCAGTTGCAGAAATCAGAAGTTTCTTGGGCTTAGCTAGTTACTACCAGGAATTTGTGAAGGATTTTGCCAGGATTGCTGAGCCGATGACGAAACTCACAAGGAAGAATGAAGAATTTGTGTGGACTGAAGCTTGCCAGTCAGCATTTGAGGAACTGAAGAAGAGACTTACAACGGCGCCAATACTTGCGCTACCAGCAGGTAGTGGCGGTTTCTCAATTTACAGTGATGCCTCCGGTAAAGGATTAGGCTGTGTTCTTTAACAAAACGGAAAAGTAATTGCTTACGCATCTAGGAAATTACGGACTCATGAGAAGAACTATCCCACGTATGATTTGGAGCTTGCAGCAGTTATATTTGTTTCGAAGTTATGGAAGCACTACCTCTATAGCGAGAGAGTGGAAATATTTACAGACCACAAAAGTCTTAAATTTGTTTTCACTCAGAAGGAGCTGAACATGCGACAGAGACGATGGCTGGAGCTGATGAAAGATTTCGACATCGATCTGCAGTACCATCCGAGTAAGGCTAATGTTGTTGCAAATGCACTTAGTCGATACCCGATGGCAATATTTTTGACCAAGGAGCGACATTTGTTGGAAGACATAGAGAAGCTTGGACAGGAGATTGTACTGCCAGAAGAGGAAATGAAGAAACTGAGAAGAGAAGCCATTGTACCAGGATCTGATTCATCAATGATGCAGTTGCAAGTGCGTTCAAGTCTGATGGACAGAGTCAAGGAGACAAAATTCCAAGACGAGACGCTTTGCAAACTCAGAGATCAAGTGCTGGCAGGAATACTTGAATGATTCTCAATCGCCAATGACGGAGCACTGAGGCACGGTACGAGGCTTTGCGTACCAACTGGCGAACTAAGGAATGAACTGATGCAAGAAGCGCACCAATCGCAGTATTCCATACATCCAGAAGCTAATAAAATGTATCGGGATATGCGTACTGTAGTATGGTGGTACGGAATGAAGAAGGATGTATCCAGGTATGTGGCTAGATGCTTAATTTGTCAGCAAGTGAAAGCTAGCAGACAGAGACCCGTAAGACTGTTGCAGCCGTTTGACATCCCGGAGTAGAAATGGGAACACATAACTATGGACTTTGTGTCAGGACTGCCTCGATCCCAAGGAGGAAAGGACACCATTTGGGTTATTGTGGACCGACTGACGAAGTCAGCTCACTTTATCCCCTTCAAGGTTGGTCTATCCACCGAGAAGTTAGCAGCACTATACATGCAGCACATCTACCGAATTCATGGAGTTTCGATAAGTATCGTATCTGACAGGGATACCAGATTCACCTCCCACTTCTGAAAGAGCTTGCACGACGGTTTGGAAACACAACTGAAGTTCAGTTGTCACGTCCCAGAACCAGAATACTGGAGAGCAGGGGCAGACATAGCCAGCTACGTATATTAAAGTGCAACCCACCTCGCTATACGGTCACGACTGTCTAGATACATGAGGGTTTAACTACAAGCCAACAGTCTCTTAAGGTCATGAACAAGCCTAATGTCTCAATCAGAAGCAAGTAAATAAATGTTTCAAGATGTAAGATCACCAAATATACAATAGTAAGGCGTCCCAAATATTACATATTTAGTTGATCATGAAGCTAGTCATCACAAAATGTAAGGACTAGCAAGAGTTAAGTCATACATGATTAACCCTAGGATCTGTCAATCATGTTACAGCCCGTAGGCAGACAGTAAGTAAAGGTGCAATCGAGCTAAACATATGTTCGTCGGCTAAACGCCTCAAAAGAAAATTTTTACAATAAAGTGGAAGAGCCAAAAATAACCCACTCGTTGCCCTGGTTACGCCTGGTGGTCACCATCGGGCTGAAAGGTCGGTAGATCCTCTGGAGCTGCTCCGAAATCTGGCCATACAAAACCAGCTGGGTCAGATCCCAGAAAGAGCAAGTGCCACAAAGGAAGCTTCACTTAGGAACTAAAACCAGCAATTAGCACAAGAGTATAATAATAATATAGTAAAACTGGAGAGATATAGCATCACGAGGATATATGGTAAGATAACTATGGAACCCTTCAGATAACCAGGTTACAACCCTTAAACCAAACAAGGACCGGGATTGTAACCCTTCATCTGAACAGAACTTGGTTTCTTCCATTTATCGGCAAGATAAAATAAGAAAATCAGGACATATAACAATCTGGTACAGGATCAAGACAAGACTAGACTGATTATTTTCTATTCAACAATCACGGCCAAGCAATAAGTACAGCTTGATACTTTAACTAACTAGGGTTATCACAGGCCTAGTTACTAACAAGATGCAGTGAGATTATTCTACAGCCACAAGCCCTGCAGACCATCCAGGTTACCCAGGTCGAAATATTATGGGTTGAATTCAGGTGGGTACATCGTCCAGAAAACGCATGTACCCTTAGGTAGCTTGAAGGGTGCAACACATGAAAGTGTGCTGGAAATGTGCCCTACTCGACGGCAGGCTACAGATCCCAGGCGCGCCCAGGTAACGGGATTGCCTGTAGCTGGGAAATCTCTTCATGACTACTGTGTTATTCTAGTTATTAGCCTTAGTCCATTTCAGTAGGTACCCCTGACCGTGGTACTCAGGGGCCCTATCCGAAACATGATGCAAGACAAGACTGGTTCATTTGTACAAGTACAATCGCCCACAGTGTCCAGGTTATTCATACAGGTTATGTCATATCATGTCATGGAGCCGTCGTAATAGCTTATCAGGATATATCATGTCAGGTTTATTTGTCAGGAGTGTGCCACGACGGGCCACTATCATGTCATGTTACTTGTCAAGAGAGCACCACTACGGATCACTGCCGTGTTTGGGTTAGAAGTACAGGATAGCATAGTACAATCATTCAATCAAGAGACGCAAGTTATACTGAGTGTTACAAGACATGAGCAGAATAGCAATAATAATAATAATAATAATTAAATAACCAGGCAAGGCACGGAAGGGAGCCATGCGGCTCAAGAAATGAGTCCATACGGCTGAGTCGATGTGGGTTCATGCGGCCCAGAATTTCGAGTTCATGCGGCTAAGAATGAGGGGCCTTATGCGGCTGGCGGAATAGGGTTCTCATGCGGCTCAGAGGGAATGGAGCCGATGCGGCTGGAAATGACTGGAGACATATGTGGCTAGCGAGGGAAAGGGCTTATGCGGCTGGAGAAATGGATGCGCATGCGGCTAGAGAGACGGGTGCATATGCGGCTGGGTGTTCACGCCCATGCGACTCGGGGATCAAGTCCCATGCGGCTGAAGGGGGAAAAGTCCATGCGGCCAGGTCAAGTCATATACGGCTGAAGGGGGAAAAGTCCATGCCGCTCAGGGAAATAGGCCTTATGCTGCTCGGGAAGTCATATGCGGCCAGGAACCAATGACTCATGCGGCTGAAGGATTCAAAGGTTCATACGGCTGAACTAAGGCCATGCGGCCAGGAAGTACTTGCCACATAGAGTTATGCGGCTGGAAGAGTCTCAGCCTTATGCGGCTGGGAGCTCAATAACTCATACGGCAAGGAGAAAACTTGTCGCATGAGAAGTCATACGGCTAGGTTCATACGGCTGAGTAGTGTCCTTCTTCTCTATTATTCCGAGAAGAAGAACCATGTCAGCCATGGCTTCTAAGCTACGTAAAACCTTCGTCTAGAGTCCAAATCCGAACGTCCATAGGTCAAAATGGGGCAGAATGAAATTTTTTACAACATGGAACCATCAAAACTTGGAAATAACAATGTTGAATGGATTAAACCCAAAGAAATCCAAAAATATAATAAACTTAGATCTACAAGAACTTAGCCATGGAAATTGAAAAATGCTAAATACTAAAGTGTGTTAGAATGCTGTAAAGAAGAGAATGGAACAATAAAATGTGGGTTCCTCCATAAAGCAAGATGCACTTGCCTAAGCTCTCTCTCTCTCTCTCTCTCACAGGTAGGTGAGGAGTAATAGAGGAGAAGAAGAAGAGTAATGAAGAGAGAGAAAGAAGTGGGGGTTAATAAATGATAGTGGTTGTGGTAGGTAGGGTTCATCCCTTGGTTTATGATGAACCAATAAGCAACCCAAGCCGAACCAAGCCAACCCGAACAAGCCGAACCAAGCCAGGAGACATACAATACGGTTTAAGATACGTACACGTATTCCAAAATACGTAATACGAACCATAGGCATTACAACTCTACCCACCGTAACAGAATTCCGTCCTCGGAATTTAATTAAGAGGATAGAGGGACAAGGACAAGCTATACTAATCACAAGCAAGCTATAACTAGGCAATTAATCAAGCAATCAATCATGCAAGCAAGAATCGAAGGCATGAGGCATAAGAAAGACATTATACCTCACGAGTCAAACAGGTCGGGATATTGCGATCGGATATCATCCTCACGCTCCCACGTTGACTCTCCCAAAGAGTGATGACCCCAAGCAACTCGGACTAACTTGATAGTCTTGTTCTTGAGTGTCTTCTCTCTCCGGTCCAATATAGACAAGGGCCTCTCCTCATACGAAAGGTTGGTACCAACAACCAATTCCGAATGATCTAGGATATGGCTCGGGTCTGGGATATACCGTCGTAATTGGGATACATGGAACACGTCATACACCTCTCTTAGCGACGGTGGAAGAGTGAGACGATAGAACACATCTCCTACTCGCTCCAGAATATCGAACGGTCCTATATACCTAGGACTAAGCTTTCCCCGTACGCCGAAACGAATGACGCCACGGTTAGACAAAAT
Organism: Iris pallida; assembly: GCA_029216955.1. Taxonomy (NCBI): domain Eukaryota; kingdom Viridiplantae; phylum Streptophyta; class Magnoliopsida; order Asparagales; family Iridaceae; genus Iris; species Iris pallida. The sequence continues at coordinate 10,165,935 of JANAVB010005599.1, read as the reverse complement.
CCTCAGGAATACATGGTTACCGACCGAGAATTCAAGGGGTTGCCAATGAGAATCGGTCCAATGGCGCTGGCGATCTTGGGCAACTCGAAGGTGATCTCTGACTCATCTGACCACTTTAACGGTCTGAGAAATTATTTTTGGACCGAGCATCTGCCTCTCTCCGACATCGTCCAATGCTAGCGGGGATCGGCACTTCCTACCATACAGTGCCTCGAACGGTGTCATCTGGATACTAGCTTGGAAACTGTTATTGTACGAGAACTCCACCCGGTGCAGGTGATCTTCCCATGAACCATCGAAATCGAGCGTACAAGATCTCAACATATCTTCGAGAGTCTGGATCGTGTGTTCTGACTGGCCATCTGTCTGTGGGTGATATGCTGAGCTGAACTGGAGATGAGTTCCCAAACTCTCTTGCAAGCTACGCCAAAAGTGAGACGTAAACCTGGAATCTCGGTCCGAGGTGATACTAACTGGCACACCATGCATCCTGACGATCTGCCTAAGGTACATCTCTGCTAGCTGAGCCGTCGGCTGGCCAATTCTGAATGGGAAGAAGTGAGCCACCTTGTGAGCCGGTCAACTATAACCCAAATAGCATCTCGACCAGCTGGGGATCTAGGTAATCCAGTCACTAAATCCATGGTTACATGCTCCCACTTCCATTCTGGAATCGGCAAGGGCTGAAGAAGTCCAGCTGGCCTCTGGTGTTCAGCTTTAACCTGTTGGCAGACCAAACACCGAGAGACAAACCGAGCTATCTCCCTCTTTATAACATTCCACCAAAAGTGCTGACGGATATCTCGGTACATCTTCGTACCGTCGGGATGAATGGAATACTGCGAACTGTGAGCCTCTGCCATGATCTCCTGTCCGATATCTCCGCTGGGTATACAAAGACGCTTACCATGTCGAAGTGTACCGTCCTCATGGATGTATAACTATGGTCTTTGCCCTGCCTCATACTCTGCTCTGAGTCGCTGAAGCTTGGAGTCTGTTGACTGCGCCATCCAGATCCTTTCGACTATAGTGGACTGAACTTGCATACTGGCCATCAATGCTACACTGGAAGGGATAATAACTTCTATACCCATCTTCTGAAGATCTGCTAACAACTCGGGTTGCGCTGTCAGAAAATAAACTCCGGTTCTCCTGCTCAATGCATCTGCAACGACGTTGGCCTTCCCAGGATGATACTACAGGTTGACATCATAATCTACAAGTAGCTCTAGCCGCCTCCTCTGACGCATGTTAAAATCCTTCTGGGTGAAAACATACTTCAAGCTCTTGTGGTCGGTGAAAATCTCCACCCTATCTCCGTACAAGTAGTGCCTCCACAACTTAAGTGCAAATACTACGGCGGCCAGCTCCAAGTCATGGGTCGGGTAATTTCTCTCATGATCACGAAGTTGACGTGACACATAAGCTATTACCTTCCCATGTTGCATCAGAACACATCCTAAGCCTCTGCCTGAAGCATCACAATATACTGAAAATCCTCCGGTTCCATCTGGAAGCATGAGAATAGGAGCTGTAATCAAACCTCGCTTCAACTTCTCAAAAGAATCCTGGCATTCTGCTGTCCAAGCAAACTGCGCCTCCTTGCGGGTCAACTGAGTCAATGGCGCTGAAATCCGAGCAAAGTCTGAAATAAATCGCCGGTAGTAGCCGGCCAAACCAAGAAAACTGTGATCTTCTGCAACTGTGCTAGGCACCGGCCACGACTCAATAGCCACGATCTTCTGGAGATCCACTTCTACTCCTTCTCTGGTGATGATGTGACCCAAGTACGAAATGCGATCGAGCCAGAACTCGTATTTACTGAACTTGGCATATAACTGGTGCTCTCTGAGGATCTGAAGAACCACACGGAGATGCTGCTCATGCTCCGCCTCACCATTGCTGTAGACCAGGATGTCGTCTAGGAACACAATCATGAACTAATCCAAGTAAGGCATGAAGATGCGATTCATGAGGTCCATGAATACTGTCGATGCATTGGTTTCTCCAAATGGCATAACAAGGAACTCCCAATGCCCATATCTTGATCTAAAAGCTGTCTTCGGGATGTCCTGCTCTCTGACTCTGATCTGATGGTAACTTGAGCGCAAGTCGATCTTCAAAAACACTGCTGCCCCCTTGAGTTGATCAAACAAGTCATCCATCCTTGGAAGAGGGTATCTGTTCTTGATTGTTACTGAATTAAAGGTATGGTAATCAACATATAACCTGGATGTACCATCCTTCTTTTTCACAAGAAGCAACGGAGCTCCCCAGGGTGATCCACTAGCACGAATGAATCCCTTGGTCCTGAGTTCTTCAATCATCTTGTACAATATCTCTAGCTCTGACGGTGCCATCCTGTAGACTCTCTCTGATACTGGGGCTATCCCAGGAATCAAGTCAATGGTGAACTCGATCTCTCGCTCTGGCGGCATACCTAGAAGCTCTTCTCGGAAAACATCTGGAAACTCTTCAACTATCCGGGGTAACTGCATTGCTGCTACTGCCATCCGCAATACTGGAGAAGAAGGTTCAACTTCGCCTCGGAAGAAGGAAAACTCCGGCTCACATGGAATGCTAAAAATAACCCTGCTAATGTGGCAGTCTATTCTAGCATACTGGTTCCTCAACCAATCCATCCCTAAGACCACATCATAATCGGCCATCGGGAACTCTGTCAATCTAGCGGGAAATACTCTACCGCTAACTACGATCCGACACGAGAAAAATACTCTATCTACTCCCACAAGTCCGTTACCAGTAAGTATATTGAGCCTTACTGATAATAACTCGGGCTCCAATCCTATCCGTGTCGCGAATCGTGCAGACATAAATGAATGCGATGCACCCGAATCAAATAAAGCTGAAGCTGGAAAGGAGTTGACGAGAATAGTACCTGCCACTACATCTTCTGGTGCCAATCCTTCCTCTACGGTCATCATCATAGCCTGACCATGCCCTCGGGGTGCTGGTCCCCTCTGCTGAAATCCTCGCTGCCTGTTCTGGATCTGGGCTTGGGCTTGTGCATACTGCTGGGGGTATTGTTGCTGGAATACCTGGGACTGAGACGACAAGGGCCTCTGAGGCTGATACTGCTGCTGCTGGACTGGTGTTGGTCCTCTCACTGAAGAGGTAGAAAGGTTGGATGATGATGAACTACCCCTATTCGGGCAGGATCCAACCTTATGATCTGTTGCGCCACAAACCAGGCACAATCCCTGCGCCCTGCGACATTCGGCTACCATATGTCCTGGCTTCCCGCAATACGAATATCCCACTGCAGAAGAGGGCTTCTGCTTCTGCTTCTGCTACTGAGGGTACGTCGGGGCTGAATGCTGAACCAACGTCACTGAGGCCGCCCGTCTTGGAGCTCCAATACTCAAAGCCCTGGCTGTCGGGGCTGGTGCTGAAGACTGATTCATCTGGCCGTAAGATCATTTCCGACCTCCGGCCCTATCCACGATCCTTTGGGAGGTACATGCCTCCTAGCTGCTCTCAAGACTACATCAAAAGTCTGATGCTCAAACTGTTCAACTGTCAATAAGATCTCGAGATGGAGCCCCTGCTGGAACCGCTGGGCTCTATCATACTCGGTTGCCACCAAAGTGGGAGCAAACCGACTGAGCCTAGAAAACTCGACCGCATATCCGTCGACCGTCCTGCCCATCTGCTTCAGATTGGTGAACCTCGTCTGTAGATCGTACCGAGCTACATTATCGAAATACTTGGTCTGGAACCTCTCTCTGAATACTGCCCAAGCAATGGAAGCTCTCAATCCAACGGCCTGCGCCGCCCACCAACTACGGGCCAAATCCAATAACTGCAGGCGCATCACAGCCACCTTCTCATCTTTTGGGGTTCTGGCTGCTTCTAGAATCACCTATGTGTCCTGAAGCCAAGCATCTGCGGCGATAGCATCTTCACTACCATCAAAGAAGGGAGGGTTCAAGCGCTTGAAGCTATTGGCCGCACTGTTACCCTGATGACCTCCTCTGGTCAGAGCATCTGTCACTGCCTGGTGCAAGGTATCTCCTCGACGATCTTGGGAAACTATCAAGGTCCTGATGAGACCTACCAAAGTGCCACCATCAGGCTCTGCAGGCTGGACTGGCTGAACCGGTAGTTCTCCCCCAGAAGGCACGACTCTGGAGGCCACTCCTGAATGCTGAGCTTGATCTCCAGGTTGCTGCTGGTCCACGGGAGGTGCTCCGCCTTGCTGATCGGCAGGTCCAGAAATAATGCCGCTGAAGAAGAAGACATAGGAAACAATAAGGAAGGACCAAGACAGATCAACGATACAAGCAGGTGATCAGGTCAAGATTCCAGGGATTCAGAGGATACGAACAGAGATCAAGGGCGAGTACTGATTGAGACATCTATTCGGTAAATCCTCACATATCTTGATTTACAAGACCTGCATGGGCCACCACTTAAACCATATCACGCCCCAGAACCAAAATACTGGAGAACGGGGACAGACATAGCCAGCTACGTATATTAAAGTGCAACCCACCTCGTTATACGGTCACGGCTGTCTAGATATATGAGGGTTTAACTACAAGCCAACAGTCTCTTAAGGTCATGAACAAGCCAAATGTCTCAATCAGAAGCAAGTAAATAAATATTTCAAGATGTAAGATCACCAAATATACAATAGTAAGGCGTCCCAAACGTTACATATTTAGTTGATCATGAAGCTAGTCATCACAAAATGTCAGGACTAGCAAGAGTTAAGTCATACATGATCAACCCTAGGATCTGTCAATCATGTTACAGTCCGTAGGCAGACAATAAGTAAAGGTGCAATCGAGCTAAACATGTGCTCGTCGGCTAAACGCCTCAAAATGAAATTTTTACAATAAAGTGGAAGAGCCAAAAATAACCCACTCGTTGCCCTAGTTACGCCTGGTGGTCACCATCGGGCTGAAAGGTCGGTAGATCCTCTGGAGCTGTTCCAAAATCTGGCCATACAAAACCAGCTGGGTCAGATCCCAGAAAGAGCAAGTGTCACAAAAGAAGCTTCACTTAGGAACTAAAACCAGCAATTAGCACAAGAGTATAATAATAATATAGTAAAACTGGAGAGATATAGCATCACGAGGATATACGGTAAGATAACCATGGAACCCTTCAGATAACCAGGTTACAACCCTTAAACCAAACAAGGACCGAAATTGTAACCCTTCATCTGAACAGAACTTGGTTTCTCCCATTTATCGGCAAGATAAAATAAGAAAATCAGGACATGTAACAATCTGGTACTGGATCAAGACAAGACTAGACTGATTATTCTCCATTCAACAATCACGGCCAAGCAATAAGTACGGCTTAATACTTTAACTAACTAGGGTTATCACAGGCCTAGTTACTAACAAGATGCAGTGAGATTATTCCACAGCCACAAGCCCTGCAGACCATCCAGGTTACCTAGGTCAAAATATTAGGAGTTGAATTCAGGTGGGTACATCGTCCAGAAAATACATGTACCCTTAGGTAGCTTGAAGGGTACAACACATGACAGTGTGCTGGAAATGTGCCCTACTCGACGGCAGGCTACAGATCCCAGGCGCGCCCAGGTAACGGGATTACCTATAGCTGGGAAATCTCTTCATGACTATTGTGTTATTCTATTTATTAGCCTTAGTCCATTTCAGTAGGTACCCCTGACCGTGGTACTCAGGGGCCCTATCCTAAATATGATAAAAGAGAAGACTGGTTCATTTGTACAAGCACAATCGCCTACGGTGTCCAGGTTATTCATACAGGTCATGTTATGTCATGTCATGGAGCCGTCGCAACAGCTTATCAGGATATATCATGTCAGGTTTATTTGTCAGGAGTGCGCCACGATGGGCCACTATCATGTCATGTTACTTGTCAAGGGTGCACCACTACGGGTCACTGCCGTTGTCACTCCCCGTTCCCGGAATGCGTATTTTTGTACATGTACAACTCGTATATATATTTATTTAGTATTTATCATGTATCATCCTTTATTTAAATTCCTTTAATTTTATGTTAATTAATTATCTATATTTTATTTCCTGTAATTTTATTCCTGCATTTTATTTTCTGCTTTTAACCTCTCTGCTTTGCTTTCGGGTTAGCCTTGGATGGATCCGAATGAACCCGACCCAATAAACCCACCTACCACCACCCTTCCTATTTAAAGCCCCCATCTCCTTCTCTCTCCTCATAACTCTCCTTCACCATTACTTCTTCTTTTTCTTCCTCACCACTCTCTTCCACCAACCAACAACAGGCAAGTGCATCTTGCTTCTTGCTTCCACTTGGAGAACCATTTTTTATGGTTCATTTGTCTTCCTCTCATGATCCTGAGAGAGTTTAGTACTTAGCATTTTTGATTTCTTTGGCTTGTTTCTTCTAGATCTAAGTTGTTGTATTCTCGGTTGTTGATGGGTTTTGATCTCCCAACCTGGCGTGTATTCTCGGTTGCCCATGGGTTCTGAACCATGGGAACTTCATTTCTGGCTTGGAACGAAGGTTTAGTCACGCACACGTTCTTACGTGTTTGCGTGAATTTTCAGTCACGCACACGTTCTTACGTGTTTGCGTGAATTTTCAGTCACGCATACGTTCTTACGTGTTTGCGTGAATTTTGAGTCACGCACACGTCTTTACGTGCCTGCGTGAATTTTTAGTCACGCACACGTTCTTACGTGTTTGCGTGAATTTTCAGTCACGTACACGTTCTTACGTGTCTGCGTGAATTTTCAGTCACGCATACGTTCTTACGTGCCTGCAAATTCAGTCGCGCACACGTTCTTACGTGTTTGCATGAATTTTCAGTCACGCTCACGTTCTTATATGAGTGCGTGAATTTTTAGTCACGCACACGTCTTTACGTGCGTGCGTGGATTTCTTATCATTTTCCACGCTCACTTTTCACGCTCACGCTGTGAGTGCGTGAATTACTTTTCACGCTCACGTTATGAGTGCATGAATTTCCCTTCACGCTCATGCTGTGCGTGCCAACGTGAACCACTTTTTCACGCTCACGCTGGTTATACGCTCACTCCTGCTAGACTTAGCATAGACTTGTTGGCGTGACTTGTTGGCCTTAGCATAGACTTGTTGGCGTGACTTTCTGACCTAGGTGTTTCTATTTGTTCTATAATTTATTCATTTAATGGTGGCATGATAGTTCTCCTATTTTATCCTTATGCTTTTTGTATGAACTCGATAATCTTATCATGTTAATATGTTAATACATATGGTTATGTAGAACGTGCCTTGTGTCTTGATTGGTTTATGGATACCCAGTAAGACTGGAACCTAACTCTGAGGAGTTATAGACTCGACCCCATTTAATACTAATCGACTTTCATGCCTTGTCACCATTGATGACGATGGTTATCTTGACTAAAAATTGATCATGCGTTCCTAGTTGGAACTAAGAGACTGGCTAGTCATCTTATTGAATTGAATGAATGAGACACGTTCATGTAATGAACTATTGAAATCGACTGGATGATCCCGAATATTGACGTACAGGCACATGCAGGCTTCAATCTATTTATTTATTTATTTAATTATTTTTCTACAAAAGCAGCATGTGTACTTTATGGTCAAGGCATGATTACTCCGTGGTTAGAATTGATTGTTGCATTACGCTATGTAAGACCTATAACCTAGCCGCACGGGTATCGTTGTAGAGTTGCGCATATCGCACCCCGTACGAAAGTACTTATTTGAATGACCATGATCCACGGCATGGGATTTCACTAAACGTAGGGACTATTAAGATAAATAAAATAATAATTGCATGGAGAGAATGGATCCCCGAGTTCTTACATGGCAGCCCTCTTGGGACTAGTAGTGCCCGACAGGCCGGCTGGTTCCCACAGATACTGCAAATCTGCCACACGGGCAGGGAGCGGTATCTGGTTATATTATTGTATATTGTATATTGATGACGGGCGTCCCGCTGGGACTCGTCTAATTCATGATTGGCACAATTGATTGACTGGATAGACTAGCCTTGCTCGCACATAGTAAGAACTGAGGAATCCCTAATTGCATAATTCCAGGATAACTTGGGACTCACAATAGCAAGCCGTAGGAGTTGATTGGCCGTTCATGATGATTGTTTGTGTACTGTACCTACTCTGTTGCCTAACTGAGATGATCAGAATGTCAGGACATGACGGGCCAACTTCTGTCCTTGTTTGGTTGGGAGGTTGGTTCGAAGTGTCGTGATGTTATGTGAATCCTAGTAGAAAGCAGAGATCTATTATTATATTCTCTTACTTACTGGTTTCATCCTTCATATCGTGCTTCCTTGTGGTACTTGCTATTGGAGGTCTAACCTCTCTGGTTTTATATGGCCAGATTTAGAGCCGGTTCCCGAGGACTCAGTTTACTTCCACCTCCAAGATGGTCAATACTAGGGGAATGATCGCAGGAGGACTCGAGTGGGTTCCTTACTTCACCGCCCGTTTTGTTATTTACTTCATACTTAGCCGTTTGGCACCGACATGTTAGTCGGATTGTCTTGCACTTACTTTTACATAATTGTAATTAAGTCAGACTGCAGCTGATAACAATTGTGTATATGTTACTATATCGTCTGGCTATGTTTTGTAAAGCCAGATCTCAAGAACATTTGGACTAAGCGTTTGGGACGCCTTATTGCTTTATCTTACATGTTCTCTATTTTTGCTTCTTGTTTGAATGATTGAGACAATAGATGTGAAGTGACCATAGTAAGACTTTCATGTAGTATGCACCCCCTCGTCTGGTTAGACAGCATTGATCGTATTATACGGTATTCTTCTACCCGTAATACGTAGCTGGCTGAGTCATTCCCCCGCTCTCCAGTATTCTGGTTCTGGGGAGTGACAGCCGTGTTTGGGTTAGAAGTACAGGATAGCATAGTACAATCATTCAATCAAGAGACACAAGTTATACTGAGTGTTACAAGACATGAGCAGAATAGCAATAATAATAATAATAATAATTAAATAACCAGGCAAGGCACGGGAGGGAGCCATGCGCCTCAAGAAATGAGTCCATGCAGCTGAGTCGATGTGGGTTCATGCGGCCCAGAATTTCGAGTTCATGCGGCTAAGAATGAGGGGCCTTATGCGGCTGGCGGAATAGGGTTCTCATACGGCTCAGAGGGAATGGAGCCGATGCGGCTGGGAATGACTGGAGACATATGCGGCTAGCGAGGAAAAGGGCTTATGCGGCTGGAGAAATGGATGCGCATGCGGCTAGAGAGACGGGTGCATATGCGGCTGGGTGTTCACGCCCATGCGACTCGGGGATCAAGTCCCATACGGCTGAAGGAGGAAAAGTCCATGCGGCCAGGTCAAGTCATATGCGGCTGAAGGAGGAAAAGTCCATGCGGCTCAGGAAAATAGGCCTTATGCGGCTCGGGAAGTCATATGCGGCCAGGAACCAATGACTCATGTGGTTGAAGGATTCAGAGGTTCATGCGGCTGAACTAAGGCCATGCGGCCAGGAAGTACTTGCCACATAGAGTTATGCGGCTGAAAGATTCTCAGCCTTATGCGGCTGGGAGCTCAATAACTCATGCGGCCAAGAAGGAAACTTGCCGCATGAGAAGTCATACGGCTAAGTTCATACGGCTGAGTACTGACCTTCTTCTCTATTATTCCGAGAAGAAGAACCATGTCAGCCATGGCTTCTAAGCTACATAAAACCTTCGTCTATAGCCCAAATCCGAACTTCCATAGATCAAAATGGGGCAGAATAAAATTCCCTACAACAGGGAACCATCAAAACTTGGAAATAACAATGTTGAATGGATCAAACCCAAAAAAAATCCAAAAATATAATAAACTTAGATCTACAAGAACTTAGCCATGGAAATTGAAAATGCTAAATACTAAAGTGTGTTAGAATGCTGTGAAGAAGAGAATGGAACAATAAAATGTGGGTTCCTCCATGAAGCAAGATGCACTTGCCTAAGCTCTCTCTCTCTCTCTCTCTCACAGGTAGGTGAGGAGTAATAAAGGAGAAGAAGAAGAGTAATGAAGAGAGAGAAAGAAGTGGGGGTTAATAAATGGTAGTGGTGGTGGTAGGTAGGGGTTCACCCCTTGGTTCATGATGAACCAATAAGCAACCCAAGCCGAACCAAGCTAACCCAAACAAGCCAAACCAAGCCAGAAGACATACAATACGGTTCAAGATACGTATACGTATTCTAAAATACGTAATACGAACCACATGCATTACATCAGCACCGCCTACCATCCCCAGACTGACGGACAATCGGAGAGAACAATCCAGACGCTAGAGGACATGCTGAGATCTTACGTCTTAGAATTTGGAGGGTCTTGGGAAGATCATTTGTACTTGCTAGAGTTCTCCTACAACAACGGCTACCAAGCTAGTATCGGTATGCCTCCGTTCGAGGCACTCTATGGACGTCGTTGTCGTACTCCACTTTCTTAGGACGACATAGGAGAAAGAGTATTGCTTGGACCTGAGATGGTGACCGATGCAACAGAGAAGGTAAAGATGATCAGAGACAAGCTCTGGATTGCTCAGGACAGACAGAAGCATTGGGCTGATAGCAGTCGCCGACCACTGGAGTTTGAAGCAGGAGATAGTATCTTCGTCAAGATTTCTCCTACCAGAGGAACTATCAGATTCAGCAGAGTAGGAAAGCTTAGTCCCAGATACATCGGCCCATTCAAAGTTTTGAGCCGAGTCAGAGAAGTAGCTTACCGATTAGTTCTACCAACTAATCTTGAGGGTGTGCACAACGTCTTCCATATTTCACAGCTCAGACGCTACATTCCGGATCCGAGTCATATTTTGGACCATTCGGAGCTGAAAATTGGACCCAGACTCACAGTACCAGAGAAGCCAGTAGCGATTTTAGACAGAGGTGAGAAGAAAATCAGGAACTCTGTGACGTCTATAGTCAGAGTTATGTGGCTGTTTCACTTAACAAAATGCCTTGGAGAAATTGGCTTTTGAAAATAAAACGAGAAAAAGTACAAGAAGTACAAATTTGATTCTGGAGAAGTATTGCTATGGAAGTCTGATTCGTAAATGATCACTTTGTTCCTTGGACCATATGATGATGATGAAGATCACTGCTTGAAGTAGAACAACTGGAAGAACTAAGTCACCAGAAAGGTATCGACGTACTTGGGCACTGATGGCGAGGCCGAATGCTTTCCTGCTTTGCTTCACTCTGTTCTGAAAGAAAAGTTGAAAAAGAATGCTCTGGAGAATCAAAATCTCTAAGTTCTGATCTCTGTATTCTCTCCTCTCTCTCCCTTGTCTCTGTCTTGTGAAAAATAAGTCTATTTATAGACTTGGGCTCTTGTGCGTAAAAACTCAGCAAAAGTTCCATCTTTACGCTAACAACTGCCACCCATGATCGAAGCCATCCGCTGCATATGTTGACGTGTGTCCCATCACTTCAGTAAGAATAGGATGCATGTACACACGTTCTTCGAGAAGAATGGCATGAAAGCCACGTAAGCAAACCACGTTCCAAACTGGTGGAGGAGAATAGGGCGTAAAAATAGTCCCAATGTACTCTGAGCGTAAAGCAGTAGATTTGGCGTAAAATAGCCCTGACATAGACTTCCTGCGTAAAGTGGTTATTAAATAACCTTGAGCGTAAAAGCAGCTCAAATAGACTTTACGCACACGTCGACTGTTGAGCATAAAGGCTCGTATAATTTTCGTGCGTAAAAGAAGCCGTAGTGTGAGCATAAAGTAGCTCAATCCACACACTAAACGACAACATTGGTCTCTGTGTAAAAACAAATCCCTTTGTGATATATGCCATCATTAATATCTCCATGTCAGAGTTTGCATTAAATGCGAGATTTGACAGCTTTGTCCAGCGTAAAAGTGGCTGCTCTGTCCTTGGCGTAAAACCATGGGTGTAGACCCGAGCGTAAAATGATCAGCCTGCTTAGGCGTAAAGCGATTAGCCTAGTCTTGGGCGTAAAGAGATTACCCGCTCTGCTAGGCGTAAAGCAGATCACTTATGAATGAGATGACTCTTTCTTTGAAGCACTTTTTACGCTCCTACAAGACCCCCTTCAAAGTTTTCAAATATCTCTAAAATTTGAAACACTTTGAACAGAAGCATAAAAGTTAAAGTTTGGTGAGTCAGCGTAAAATTCGGGATACACAACCGACATCTGCGTAAAAGCGAGGATATCCAACAGTCGGCGTAATTATAGGGATATTCAACAGTCGGTTTTGAATCTCTCTATAAATAGGTCTTTTCAGAGAGAGAAAATACTTTTACTCATCTTCTTGAATTCCTTTGCCCTTTCTTTCTTCGAAACTCTGATCTGATGGCTCCTAAGAAACCATCCGCCGCCGGTAGCAAGGGGAAGAAGCCTGCCATTGATTCGTCATCGGCTGATCATGTGAAAACTCCTGTTCGATCATCAACACCACACCGACAACCCAACCCGGCCGTAGCTCCGCCTATGACGGGTAAAACCCTATTCTCTGGCTGGAAAAATTTGTCGAGGAAGAAGAAGATAACCCAAACTTTGGTAGCTGGGGACTAAGGAGACAGATGTCATAAGCATATAAGTCTATCTTAATGTATGAATGAATCGTAATTTTCGGGAAAAGAAAACATTGATTCGATTCCGCAATTAAATGAATGAACCCGATAGAATGAATGGACAGGTCTTTTCGGGAATGAAAAGTTGTTCTCAATCTCAAAGACCGGTTCATCAACAGTCCTCTTCTATAAATAGGCGAGAACTCTCTGTAACATTTCATTCTTATTTCCACTCCTCTATTGAAAATGTCTTCCGAGGATGCATAGCAAAAGAATAAAGTCTCCATAAAGGTTGAGGATGTCATTGAGGCACTCCCCGTTGAACCCACTATATCGGGCCCAACCGAAATAGGTGGAAGCTCTTCTACGCCCAAGCCACCCGAAGACATCCTTGCTTTCTTAGTAGAGCCAGGGAAAACACCTGAAGAAGAAGTGTCGAGGATGGCTGTCTGCAAATTTTTCATGAGTTCAGGAAACGACGCCTTCTATGCATTGGCTGACTATGTATTCAACAACGAAGGGAGTGGCCCTTATCCTTAATCTTTTGTCTCGAACAAAAATAATAAAAGGAGCTTTATTTTTATTTTGGCTCCCCCTTTTTTTTTACACATCGTATTTCTTAAGAAATTTGCCATTGATCGGCATCATGAGTAGATCTCCATTGGGCTTTAATAACCGATAGGCGTCATTGGAAAATACGGACTCAATTACATAAGGGCCTTCCCATTTTGCTTAGAATTTTTTTTTGCTTTTATGAGTTATTACCATCGGTCTTCAAACAGCTAATACAAGTTCGCCAACCTTGAATACCCTCTCTTTCACTTTACGATTGAAAGTTCGAGATATACGGGCTTGATATAGTTCAATACGTTGTTGTGCTTGAAGACGCTTCTCATCCAATCCTTCAAGTTCTTGGAGTCGTAAGCGATCATTATTCTCTGTAGTTAGCTCATTAGCAATGGCTATTCGTAGAGATGGGATCTGGATTTCCAATGGAAGGACAGCTTCGCATCCATAAACCAAAGAGAATGGTGTAAAACCAGTAGGAGTCTGGACTGTTGTTCGATAAGCCCATAAACACTCTCCAAGTTTCTCATTCCAATCACGTTTATTAGAAGAGACAAACTTTTTGAGGAGTTTAATGATCGTCTTATTGAAAGCTTCGGCTAAACCATTAGCAGCTGGATTATAAGCCATAGAAGCCAAATTCTGAATTCGATTCTTGTCACAGAATCGATAAAATACCTGACTGGCAAATTGTGGACCATTGTCATGAATTATCCGTCGAGGAATCCCGAAGCGATAAATGACATGGTGCTTGATGAAGCTGATCACATTAGATATTTTTACTTCCGTAAGGGGAACTGCTTCTGCCCACTTAGAAAAGTAATCGGTTATAGCTAATATAAACCGATGTCCCTTGACAGAAGGTGGATTAATAGGACCAATGATATCCATACCCCAAGCTTCAAAGGGCCAAGAGGCTGCTGTAGGATGTAGAAATTCAGACGGTTGATGAATAAAATTAGCATGAATCTGACATGCTTTACATCTTCTGGCATAGTCTACGGCATCTGCTATCATAGAAGGCCAATAATACCCCATTCTTCGAATGCGGTCTTGTAATTTAGGACCCGGTTGATGAGCACCACAAATACCATCATGAGCTTCTTGCAGTATTTGTTTAGCTTCACTTTCTGAGAGACAACGCAGCAAGAGTCCATCATAAGAACGACGGTATAGCATATGTAAATCATAATAAAATCGAAACGATCGTCTTTTGATTGATGCAGCTTCTTTTGGATCTTCAGGCAAAATCCCATGGACTGCATAATCAATGAATGGAGTTCTCCAATCTTTCTGCTGGGAACTTGATTCTGTAGTATAACTTTGTTCAATATACAAATTATTCTTAACACAGAACAGGTATCGATCCAACAAAGTAATTGTACTTTGTCTTCGGATTGGAACAGCCAGGTCTGCAGCTAAACTAGCAAGAGCATCAGCTTCCACATTCTGAGAGCGTGGTACAAATTCAATGAAGAATCCTTTGAATGAAAGGACCAACTCGACTACCACGTGATGATAATGGATGAGATCAGGATTTCTGACTTCATAAGTCCCTCTAACTTGATTAACGATCAATTGAGAATCTCCATAAGCTTCTAGGAACTCAATATCCAGTTGTTTTGCTACTTGGAGACCGATCAATAGAGCATTATATTCTGCTACATTATTGGAGCATGGCTTATTGAGAGAATAGGCACGGTATATGACCATTTTGTCAGGAGAAACCAAGACGATTCCTACCCCAGAGATAACATTGCCTTTAGGTCCTACTCGTGATGCCCCATCAAAATATAATTGCCATATGTCATTCTTCAAAGTCAGGTTACAATCCATGACTTCATCTGGAATATCCTCATATAATTTTGATGTTTCAGGTATAGGGTGAGCAGCTAAGAAATCGGCTAATGCTTGACCCTTTATTGATTTCTGAGGTACATAAACCTTGTCATAAGGAGTAAGCAACATCACCCAGGTGGCTAACCTGGAGTTAAGAATGCTAGGTTTTCTCATCAATACCCGAATGGGATTTATTCTGGAGATGACATGAATAGTCTGCCCTGTCACATAATGTCTTGTATTTTGGACGGCAAAAACCAAAGCTAGACATTCCTTTTCTACAGGAGTATACCTGTGTTCAGCTCCGACCATCATTCTGCTCAAATAATAAATTGCTTGTTCATGACCCACATCACTTTTCTGTGCAAGAAGAGCGCCAAGTGAATGATCCAAGGCTCGAACATATAGCAAAAATGGCCTTTCTACTACCGGGGGTACCAGAACATGTGGGTTTGTAAGGTATGGCTTAATGTCATTGAAGGCTTTCTGACACGCTTCATCCCAAACAAAAGATACACCTTTCTTTAATAGACGGGAGAAAGGTTGACATCTTCCAGAAAGATTAGATATAAATCTTCTGATATAAGCAATACGACCCTGAAAGCCACGAAGTTCTTTCAGATTACGAGGAGGGCGCATTTCAAGAATTGCCTTAACCTTATCAGGATCAACGTGGATACCCTGAGAAGTAATGACAAATCTTAAAAATTTGCCACTGGAAACCCCTAAGAAAGACTTAGTAGGGTTTATTTTCAGTTGATGCTGGCACATCAATTCAAATACTGTCCTCAAGTCCTGAATATGATCATCCTTTGATCGACTTTTAACAGCAATATCATCTACATAGCATTCAACTATCTTCCGTAGATGTTCTTGAAAGATGTTGCTCATAGTCCGTTGATATGTGGCACCGGCGTTTTTAAGACCAAACGGCATAACTGTATAGCAGTAGACCCCAAGGGATGTACGAAAAGCGGTGTGCTTCTCATCTTCTGGATGCATCTTGATCTGATTGTATCCTGAGAATCTGTCCATGAAAGACATGCGTTCAAAACCACATGTATTGTCTATCATGACATCAGTAATTAGAAGTGGAAATTCGTCCTTTGGACAAGCTGCATTAAGATCTCGATAATCTATACAAACTCAAAACTTTTCCGTTCTTCTTCATGACAGGAACAATATTGGCAACCCAATCCGGGTGTTGCTCTTCACGAACAAATCCACATGTGATCAACTTTTTGACTTCTGCTTCAATTGTATCCATCATATCTGGTCTAAAATGCCATTGCTGTTATTTTACAGGTTTAACATTGGGCAGAATATTGAGTTTATGAGTAGCAACTTTAGGATCTAACCCTGGTATATCCTCATAACTCCATGCAAAGATGTTAATATATTCTTTGATAAGTTTTATCAACTCTTCCTTTTCATCTTCAGCAAGATTTTTACTGATGAATATTGGTTTGGACGTAGTTCCATCCCCAACATCAATCTGGATGACCTCATCTTCTGTAGGTGGCTGTCGCTGTTCAAAATGGAGTTTCCACTGAGTATCCATCTGTTGTGCCCAAGGATCATTCTCAAATGGCTCTGATTCACCATCAATTTGAACCATGTAAGCTAAAAATATTTGCTCAAATTTATCATCTGAGGAACGAGACATATTAGTTAATTGGACTTCTTCTGAATCCGATGATTGTGAAGAGCTAGAAGAGAATTCTTTTTGTATATCGTCCTTAAACAAGTAGGACGGATCATATCCCAACCCATGACGAGTCTTTTGGTAAAACGGATCACCACATAATGGTAGTCGTCTACCCTTGCCTTGATTGAGACCTTGCATAGTCTTCAAGTCATAGCCCATGTTCTGGATAATCTTGATAGATTGTTGACTATACTTGTCAATTCGAATTCTTCCCTTGTCTTTATCCTTCAGCTCATCTGCCTGAGCAACAGGGATATTTCTAGCCAGGCCAAACACAATTTGGCGCTTGTTTTTCTTATCAGACGAAACCACGAAATAAGATTCTTCGTGACGTCTAAAAGTTACGCAAGCTTGTGATGAAGCGGCCACAGGTAGAAGATAAGGAGAAGATGTTAGGAGCCTTTGAGCATAAGGTCCAACATCTACATGAGGAGGGAAAGAATTTTCCTTATGATCGATGTATAAAGTTTCTTCTGGCTCAATGTCGCTTTTGTATGGATGACTTTGATTATCAGAAGATAAGGTCATCCTTTCAATAAATTTGACAGCCATATACTCGAAAAGGAAATCTTTATTGATATCAAAAGGTACAGAATGATCAATATTTACATCATTTACAATTTGACTGCTACGCTTCGGATTAATCATCAGTGGACCATTATCTGTCTTCTGCATAGTTTTACCAAGATTGACAATCAATGGTGGTTCTGGATCATTCGTACAAGAAGTACGCCCTTTGACCTTGATCATAAAAGGTTGAACTTGGCTCTTAGCAGGAATATTTGTTGATTCCTCAGATAAAGTTTGAGTTCTTCCTTTAACCTTGATTATCAGAGGTTGATCATTGACAGATTGGAATTTGATTCGTCCCTTGACTATGATCTTCAAAGGTTGCTCCTCTGGCGGATCTTCATTAATAGACTGATCCTCGGTAGGTGATTGATCTTCAGCCATGTCTGATATCTCTTTCACATGTTCTTGTTTATAAAGCCTTGAATCAGAAAAATAGGCTTCGACACCCTTGAAGGGATTGATATCAGCAAATTCAGTCTTCACAACTCCTTGGGAATCCACGTACTTGAAGCATTGGTGGAGAGTTGAAGGTACAATATTATGCTCATGAATCCACGGTCTCCCCAAAAGGATATTATAGGAGACGTCTGAGTTGATAACATAGAAAGTTACCATGGTTCGAAGATCACCAATCTGAATCTGCAGACGAATCTTCCCCAATGGCTTGCTCTTGCCAGAGTTAAAACCGACAATCGTAGTACTAGTGTAAGTCAAATCACTAGTAGGAATCCTTAGGGGTCTTAGCATACTCTGAAGAATTATGCTAATTGAGGACCCGGGATCAATGTAAATCCTGTCAATTTCAGTGGATCCAATATACCCTGTGTAGCACAAAGGTCTGTCATGCTTGTTATGCTTCAACAGCATATCTTCTTGTGTAAAGGTGATGTTGGGAATTGCTTCCATCACACTATGACATTGTGGACATGACACTGGTATATTATCAGGAGTCTTGAGTTGAGCCAAGCATGAATCTGCTTGAAGTAAAGCTTCACTCAAAGTCTCTCTGCTTTCTCTGGAAAGGCGAAGCAACTCAAATATAGATAGTCTAGCTGGAGTATTGGCTAACTGAGCTAGAATATCAAATTTGTAAGGCTTCATCACTACCCCCTGACTGGAAGCAGACTTCAATGGGACGTCGAAGCATACTGCTTTCTGTTTCCCCTTTTCAACCACAGAAGGTTTAGCAGGAACAGGAGAAGGTTGAATTGGTAGTGTCTCCACTACGTCTTCAGCTTCTTTGAGGATCCCTCATAGTCTTTATGGTACTCTTTTTCGGATCTTGTACCAGTAAAAGTTTCTTCTTCAGACTCAGGAGAAGGAAGTACCATATTACAGGATTTTGTCTTCCCTCTCTTAGCCTTCTTCTTGTGTGGATTGTTATGAGGAACTTCAGAACCCAATCCAATAGTGAAATTTTGACTTTGAATCTGTAAAGGAAGTCGTATTCCTTTATCATAATTCAAACCTTCTGCCTTTTGAAAGTCATAACCCATCTTCTTCATGAGATGAACAGATTGCTGACTATACAAGTGAGTGGGCAGCGAACTTTTAATAAGTGTCTCAACAGAAGAGGAAGAGGCAGGACTTTCTGTAACCACAGAAGAATGAAGAATAGATGTCATTGTAGTTACGGGAGGAGAAGGATTCGGGATACGAGGAGAAATCCCTGTCGGAGCTTTTTCATAAGCAGCAAAAACTTGTTGTGCCCGATATAAAGGAACACTATTCATGGCTAACCACTGCTGATGAGTAAGCTTGGGCTTGGTAGGAGGAGCTAGACTTGGAGGACAGATGTTCAGTCCTTTCAGTCTATCTTCTAAAGGAAGGCCATCCCATAGGTGATCCAAGTCATCGGGATCTGGAATAACATGAGAAATCATGTTGCAGGTTCTGACTTTCTTGCCCTTCTTGGATTTTGAAGTTTTATCTTCATTTTCCAACTCAGGCACTAAGTCAGGATGTACCCACATAATTTTACCATTCTTTAGTGTAAGCGGCAGTAATCCTGCATTTTCTTCTCTAGCAGGCAGAATATTCACGATCTTCATCGTCGCCTTCAGAATTGGGATAATTCCATCTGGGACGTGCTGTGGAGGAAAATCTTCGAATTGAAGAGAAACCATATTGGTCGTAACCGTATGGTCATCATTTGTTAAAGCAATAGCACCACCATTTATCAGCTCTTGGATTTTCTTTTTCAAGACATAGCAAGTACTGGTAGGATGATTGATGTACCTATGATAGATACAATATTTGGGATTATCAGTCAGATTCACCTCATTAGGCCTCTTTGGCTCCGGAATCTGAAGTTTACCACTCTTCACCAGACATTGAAATATCCCTGGGATATCACTTTCGTCAAAAGAATATTCTTCCTTTGGCCTGGAAGATTCTTGATTGTTCGGCGTCGTTTTGTTCTTGGAAAGATTGACCATAAGAGTATCTTTTCCCCTCACATTACGATTGCCAGGATTATTACTAGAATTACTTTTCTTCTCTTTATCTTCTGAAGTAAAAATTATCCCATGCTCTCGAGCCAACCTACCATTGGTCTCGGCAGAAACTGCTGCTATGATAAACGAAGCCCAATCTGAGAATTGGGAACCCGTAAAAACAGCGATGGATGGTCGCAGATTCATCTTGCATGTATCAATCAATGTTGAATCTGGCATACCAGGAGGCATCTTTAAAGTAGCCTGTCGGAAACGTTCGATGAACGTTCGAGTATCTTCTTTCTCCTTTTGTTTGATTTCTATCAAGGAAGACATGTTCATGTCCATACCTCCTTCATAGAAACGGAAGAGAAACATTGCCTTGAATTCGTCAAAAGATGAAATAGAATTATCGGGTAAATTACGATACCAGTCGTAAGCTGAACCTGTCAGGCACCCAATGATCACTCGAGTGAGAAGAGCATCATTTTTCTGCAAGTGTACAGTCATAATATCAAAATAATTGATATATTGACTGGGAGATGCTTTTCCATCGAACAAAACCATATATTGTGGCTTGAATTTCGGTGGAAAGGGTACATCGTTCTAATGAGGAGGATAAGGTTACTTGATCCCTAACCTCTGGAGTTGATCTTTGTGCCTCAAAACTTCAAACTGTGCTTTGAGCTCACGTACTGCTTGAATGGCTTCACTGGTTTGGGGAAGCACATTTGATTGAAGGGTTGTTGGATGTACCGTAACCCCCACTAGAGGTGGTACATCTTCAGGAATGATGGGATCTGGAGATACAGAATTCTGATTAACAGCCGGCTCTTGAGTATTCAAAGGTATTTCAGCCCCTTGACTATCTTAAGTTTGTGCTGCTACTGGTACTGGTGTTATTACCGTCGGCTGAGCATTTTGCTGATTCAAAATTATCTGATGCATACTTTGCACCATGTTAAGCATATCTTTCAGTGATTGCGCAACGGCAGTGAGACGTTATTCTGTATTAGCAGATGACGTCTCTGGTTCATCTCCAACAGCGTAGGATTCAACCTCTCTTGAAGATACGAAAGGATTTGTATAGAAGTATGAATCCACACTATCGGTATCAGACTCAAAAGATTGAGTACCCCCAGCTTCTGAATCAGAAGTCTGTAATTGCCTTTGTCTTCTTGATCGAGTATTCTGATATACTCCTTCAAAGGAATCAAGAAGTCTGTTGAACTGTTGTTGACCTAGAGTTTGGGACATGTTTCGTCTCGGACGTCGTCCTCTGTTAGTATGAGATGCCATGTCGACTGATGCATATGACAGCTCATCTTCTTGGTCTTCAGCTTGATGTTGAAGCGAATTAAAACTCAATCGATCAAAAACTGACCGTTTTGAAGCTGAATAACAACAATTGATCACAACCTGGTGATATTCACAATGATGTTTTTCTTGGGGGAGCGTCACCGGAGATTGTGAATTCTTACGCTTTTGCATTAGCAATTCACGTAAGTCAGAATGAGTGGAGGGAGTATTCTTCTTAATCACATTAGGGGCAGAAAAACGTTTAGTACCCTGTGTGTAAAGAAGATTACTAGCAGCATTCGCAGAACCAAATTGTACATTTCTATGCATTTGGAGTTGTGTGCGTAAATCTTGAGATTTTTGAGCACGAAGGACTCCATCTTCATGGCGCATGATTTGCAAGTTTGGTAGTTTGCATAAAGCAGTATAAGAAGGTTGTTGGTGTAGGACAGAAGTTTTACCAACAACATTTTTACGCTGTATGAGTTTAGGTACATTCACATTAGATATACAAACATCGTTGTGAATTTTATCTACACTGTCACAGACAGGAGACTTGCCTTTACGCGTAAAACGTAAAAATTGATTATCTACCACGTCACAGACGGGAGATTTTGTTTTACGCGAGGAGCATAATTTGTGTGTGTCTACCACGTCACAGCCGGGAGACTTATTTTTACACTCAGAAGCATTAGAATCTGCCACATTACAAATGGGAGACTCATTCTTATGCCTTGAGCGTAAAACTTGGTTTTTACCCAGTGGGCGTAAAACCTGGTTCTTACGCAGTGGGCGTGGAACCTGATCATCTACACCGTCACAGACGGGATACAAATTGTCACACTTAGAGAGCGACGCAGAAGTAAGGACTGCCTCGTTATGAACGGGAGCCCCTACGACAGGAGAGGAAAGAATTCCCTTGTTATCAGAAGCAACAGAGAGATCAGCAGCTACTTTAGACTTTGGGATCCAAACTTTTCGTGCTTTGCGAGACTTTTAAACATTGGAGCAGCGAGAACCACCCCCAGTTCGGAGCATTTCTTCGTAGGCAGTCTGGTCGAAGTGCACAACCAGAGTCTTCTTGGTCGAACCGACAGAAACATCATCATATTGAGCAATTGCCTCCTCGTCAGAGGAGAAGGTCGTCCCCAGCAGAGTCGCCATTTTTGTTTCACTTAACAAAATGCCTTGGAGAAATTGGCTTTTGAAAATAAAACAAGAAAAAGTACAAGAAGTACAAATTTGATTCTGGGGAAGTATTGCTATGGAAGTCTGATTCGTAAATGATCACTTTGTTCCTTGGACCATATGATGATGATGAAGATCACTGCTTGAAGTAGAACAACTGGAAGAACTAAGTCACCAGAAAGGTATCGACGCACTTGGGCACTGATGGCGAGGCCGAATGCTTTCCTGCTTTGCTTCACTCTGTTCTAAAAAAAAAGTTGAAGAAGAATGCTCTGGAGAATCAAAATCTCTAAGTTCTGATCTCTGTATTCTTTTCTCTCTCTCCCTTGTCTCTGTCTTGTGAAAAATAAGTCTATTTATAGACTTGGGCTCTTGTGCGTAAAAACTCAGCAAAAGTTCCATCTTTACGCTAACAACTGCCACCCATGATCGAAGCCATCCGCTGCATATGTTGACGTGTGTCCCATCACTTCAGTAAGAATAGGATACATGTACACACGTTCTTCGAGAAGAATGGCATGAAAGCCACGTAAGCAAACCACGTTCCAAACTGGTGGAGGAGAATAGGACGTAAAAATAGCCCCAATGTACTCTGAGCGTAAAGCAGTAGATTTGGCGTAAAATAGCCCTGACATAGACTTCCCGCGTAAAGTGGTTATTAAATAACCTTGAGCGTAAAAGCAGCTCAAATAGACTTTACGCACACGTCGACTGTTGAGCGTAAAGGCTCGTATAATCTTCGTGCGTAAAAGAAGCCGTAGTGTGAGCGTAAAGTAGCTCAATCCACACACTAAACGATAACATTGGTCTCTGTGTAAAAACAAATCCCTTTGTGATATATGCCATCATTAATATCTCCATGTCAGAGTTTGCATTAAATACGAGATTTGACAGCTTTGTCCAGCGTAAAAGTGGCTGCTCTGTCCTTGGCGTAAAACCATGGGTGTAGACCCGAGCGTAAAATGATCAGCCTGCTTAGGCGTAAAGCGATTAGCCTAGTCTTGGACGTAAAGAGATTACCCGCTCTGCTAGGCGTAAAGCAGATCACTTATGAATGAGATGACTCTTTCTTTGAAGCACTTTTTACGCTCCTACAGCGGCGACACAATTCTCCATGCGAATCTACCTGGGAGCGAGAAGATGAGATGCGGGAGCAGTATCCGTATCTGTTTGAGACCTGAGGTATTTCCTAACCCAATCCTTTAATTTCGAGGACGAAATTTCCTAAGGAGGGAAGGTTGTGAAACCCGTAATTTTCGGTTTCATTATTTTAATTGATTGGATATTTTGTTTGCTAATTCACTACTAAAATATCATCAAATAGCGACGTAATGTAGCGACGGCAAAAAATTACGTCGCCAGTAGCGACTTCTTTATAAACACGTCGCAAAACGTCGCTGGCTAGCTACGTTCTACGACAGGAGTATAATACGTCGCTGAATAGTGACGTTCAGCGACATATTATAAGTATATGTCGCCATGGTTGCGACGTTTAGCGACGTCAACACGTGACGTCGCTAAGTTATTTTACTTAGGGCACGCCGCTGCCTTCTTTCCCCCTCACTCTTACTCGAAAACCCCCGAAAATTTTAATTTTCCCCCCCAACCCCCAACCCCCGGCGACTCCCTCCCCCTCTGTCAGTGCCCTCCCCCCCCCCCCCCCCCCGACGACCCCCTCCCCCCCCCGGCGACTCCCTCCCCCTCCGGCGAGCCCCTCCTCCTCGAGATCCTCCTCCTCGAGCTCCTCCTCCCCCAATCCGACCTCCTCCTCCTCTTCCTCAGGTAAACCCTAACCTAACTCCTCTCCTTCCTCCTCCTCCTCTCCCACGGACACACACGGACACACACGGACACACACAGACACGGACACACACGTACACACACACACACACAGACACGGACACACACGGACACACACACACACACACACACATAGACATTGATATGCACGCCAAGTGTTTGTCAAAATGACTCAAAGAGCATCAATGCTCTAAATTCAAATTTTAACCTTTAGTTTAGGAGTGCTTTACTGTAGCTTTAGCATTGGTATGATAATCTAGCATACAAGAGTATAATAGAAGTAGTTATATTGATTGGGGGATTTGTGGTTTAAGTGGACTGTGGGTGTGTATTTGTGTGGACTGTTTATTCCATATGTGATCAACCATGTATGACTGTCCAGTCGTTGTATATATATATAGACTCAAGTTTGTAAGTGTGAATGTATACATTGTTAGTCTCTTAGTAGGTCAGTCCATTGCCTTTATATCAATTCAATCCCTTAGCTTTGTTCAGTCAGTGAGCTTTGAACAGTCCACATTTGATCCACATGTTAGCATTTACCACTGTACAGTCCAGTTTGGGGGATTATCACAGTGTAATGTTTAGTCCCATATCCATTTGGTGTCAACTATGTGTATCAGTCTTGCTTGGCATATTGCAGTCCATATTATCTCTTCATATCAGTCCAGGCATTTATTTAGTTCCAGTCCTATTATTTGTCTTGTATTCAGTTGTTCAGTCCCATGACTGACATATAGATTAGGTATTGTTTGGTTGAAGGATTACCTTTTTAGTTCATTCTACCCTTGCACATCGACATTAGTTATCAACTTAGATGTCCAGCCTGTCCTTAAATCAGTTTTGAATCAATTATTCAGCCCCCAAATTGCTTATTGGTTAGTTCAGTCCCCTATTGAATATGAGTTCAGTTTCTGAGGTCACTTGACTAAATACTTGAGTATCAGTCCCTAACATCAAGTGTCTAGTCACCTACCTACCATGCATCAGTCCATGCCACACAGGTTCAGTCCTATTTTCACAAATGGGTCAGTGTTTGGAGTGTGGCTCGAGTTTGGGGCTTTTGATGATAGGTATTCTTGTATCAGTCAACAGGTGGTCTATTTGAGTAACAATCCTTGTAGATTTTATTTTCCTTAAACTGTAAATAGGACTGAGATTGGTTTTCCTATTCCTGAGATAAATCCACTGAATGTGTCAACTGATTCCCTTGAATAACTGAAATTGAATTGACTATTAACCAATAACGATAAGGTAAAGGGTACCAATAACGATAAGGTAAAGGGTACCAATAGCGATAAGGTAAAGGGTACCAACTTAAGGTATTGGTATTGGGATACCAATAGCGATAAGGTAAACGGTACCTTGGTAGGTAATGACTAGAAATAAGATATTTGACTTAGATTGGACTAAGAGTTGACAAAGTCAACTATAAGTCAACCCTTGACCTACTTTGACCTTGTTTGACTTTGTTTGACTTAGGTTGACCTTGTTTGACTTTGTTTGACTTAGTACAACCTAGTTTGACCTAGATTGCATATCATTGATATTAGTAACTGTCCGCTACTAATGTGTGTCCCTAATAAGACATAATATACGAATTTGTGCCTGTTGGATAATGTGTGTCCATCTTTGCAGAATTATTTCCAAATGGATATGAATTACTACTTGCGGAATCGTTTATGGATGTACAATTGTCGTCCTGATGATATGTGTGGTGTGCGGGATGAATACATAGCGGGAGTAGAGCATTTCCTGCAGTTTGCTAAGGCGTTCCCTCAGTACATGGACGGCACCAAAATTAAGTGTCCGTGTGTGAAATATCATAACGTGAAATATTATCCAGAAGTGGAAGTGACATATCATTTGTACTCGAGAGGTTTCACGCCTAATTACTATCAGTGGACCGCACACGGAGAACTTGTGTCTTTAGCATCAGAGCCGGAGCCTTATGTTGAGCCA
The DNA here is from genome assembly GCA_029216955.1 of Iris pallida. Lineage (NCBI taxonomy): Eukaryota > Viridiplantae > Streptophyta > Magnoliopsida > Asparagales > Iridaceae > Iris > Iris pallida. The sequence continues at coordinate 10,140,020 of JANAVB010005599.1, read as the reverse complement.
TATATGCATGCAGGACCTAATTTTGTTTCAGATAATCATGCATACGACGACGGGTGCGTGAACATGGTTTTTGACGCTGCGGGGCCTAGCTTCATTCATGATACACCTGAGGAGGCACCGAACGCCGATGCTGCACAGTTCATGGAGTTGCTGGAGAATGCAAGGACTCCATTGTATCCTGGTTGTGAGGATCATTCACCGTTGGAGGTGGTTACAAGACTGTTGAGCATTAAGTCAGATTTTAACATGTCGCAAGAATGCTACAACCGAGTGTTGGAGTTGATTATAGAGATCTTGCTGGCGGGTGCTAAGTTGCCTAAAGACTTCTACCAGTCTAAGAGGATGGTGAGATCGCTCTGGATGGGATACGAGAAAATCGATTCCTGTCGCAATGGGTGCATGCTGTACTACAAAGACGACAAGGACGCAGATGTGTGCAGATTTTGTGGTGCTGATCGCTATAAGACAACTAGTACAGGAAGGTCTACCGGTGCAAGAAGACCGACCGATTCAATGTACTACTTGCCTTTAACGTCGCGATTGCAAAAATTATTTATGGTGAAAGAGACGGCCGAAAATATGAGTTGGCACATGCGAGAACAGATTGAAGGAGTGTTGGATCACCCATCCGATGGAGAAGCGTGGAAGCACTTTGATCGAGTGTATCCCAATTTTGCTTCAGATCCGCGTAATGTCAGGTTGGGACTATCTTCTGACGGTTTTACTCCTTTTGGTCTTTCGGGATCCCAGTATTCGTGCTGGCCTGTGATTGTCACTCCGTATAACCTACCGCCTTGGATGTGCATGAAGACTCAGTACATGTTTCTAACCGTTATAATTCCTGGTCCGAACAATCCCAAGAGGAACATTGACGTGTACTTACAGCCTTTGATAGATGAGTTGAATCAGTTATGGGAAGCAGGCGCTAACACGTACGATGTTTCCAGGAAGCAGAATTTTCAGATGAAGGCAACCCTTATGTGGACCATCAACGACTTTCCGGCCTATGGAATATTATCTGGATGGAGCACTCATGGCCGTCTCTCATGTCCGTATTGCATGGACCGTAGTAAGGCTTTCTGCTTGAAACACGGAGGAAAACCGTGCTTCTTTGATTGTCATCGGCAATTTCTGCCAAAAGATCATCCGTTCAGAAGGAACAGGAATGTATTCCGTGCCGGCGTTGTAGAGAAGGGTGATCCACCGCCAAGGTGGTACGGAGCCACGATATGGGAGGAGGTTAAAGATTTTCCAAGTGCTATCGAAGATCCTACAACTAGGTACAAGTGCGATGGATTTGGTAGAGATCATAACTGGACAAAGAGGAACATATTCTGGGATCTGCCATACTGGAGTACCAATCTGATCAGACATAATCTTGATGTCATGTATATTGAGAAGAATGTGTTTGATAACATAATTAATACTGTGATGGACGTAAAGGGAAAAACGAAAGACAATCCCAAGGCCAGGTTGGACTTAGAAGAAATATACAAACGTCCTGCGTTGCATTTGATACAGCAGAATGGAAAACAGTTTCTGCCGAAGTTAATTTTCTCGCTGGACAAGGAGGATAAAGTGAGACTTTGTCGGTGGATCCAGGGCCTAAAATTTCCAGACGGATATGTGTCAAATCTGAGAAGATGTGTCGATCCGAAGGAAAATAAATTGACGGGTATGAAGAGCCACGATTGTCACGTATTCATGGAGAGGTTAATTCCGATTGCATTTCGGGAATTCTTACCGCAGGCAGTTTGGAATCCATTGACGGAGCTTAGCATATTCTTCAGGGATCTTTGTTCTAAGAAATTGCTCGTTGATCGTCTAGAAAAGCAAGAGAAGGACATTGCGGTAACACTATGCAAGCTAGAGAGGGTGTTTCCTCCTGGATTCTTCGACTCTATGGAGCATTTGTCGATTCATCTATCCTATGAGGCACGTGTTGGTGGACCCGTCGAATATCGATGGATGTACCCGTTCGAGCGACATTTGAATCACCTAAAAAGAAAGGTGAAAAATAAGGCACGGGTCGAGGGTTCTATTTGTGAAGCCTATGTTCTCGAGGAGATTACAAACTTTTGTTCGATGTATTTCAAGCCTCATGTTGCAACTAATAGAACGAGAGCTTCCAGAAACGACGAGGGAGATCATGAAAGTAATGATACAATACTGAAGGTATTCAATGCTCCAGGAAAGCCATCGGGTAATATGAAGAAGAGATATCTGAACGATGATGAGCTAAGGGCTGCTCAGGTGTATGTATTACTCAACTGCGATGAGGAAGAAGTAGAGAAACTGGAGGGGTAAGTAAATAATACGTCTACAATATTTTAATAGTGTTGAGAATGATACTATTACATTAATTGTACGATGTTGTTTTCAGCATATTTAATGATGATGTGAGGTCAGGTAGGCCACACATAACAGAAAAAGAACTAGAACAAGAAATGAGGCATTATTTTCCATCATGGTTGAGTGCATATGTAAGACTTGAGAACTCTGTAATTACCTTTCTGTATATGCACTTGATTGAGAATGAGCTTAATTGCTTCTTTCGTGGTATTTAGGTCGATCGTCCATACGCAAGACTTGAGAATGGGTCTATTAGAACGCTAGCCAAGGGACCAATTTATGCTGCAAAAATATGGCCAAGCTACTGTGTTAATGGGTTTAGGTTCAAGTCAACAACTTGCCCGATCAGAGACAACTTTGTGGATCTCGACTCCACCAAAAATAGCTGTTTGTGTATCAGATCTTCGAACTACAAAGATGTTGATGAGGGCAACGATTTCTATGGCGTGCTACGGGAGATCGTGGAGCTGACATATAGTTATGGAATAGAGCCTACTAAGATTGTGTTATTCAGGTGTGATTGGTTCGATCCGATTGAAGGTCAAGGTTGGAAAGTAGACAATCACGGTCTTATTGATATAAACTATCGGCGTCGATATCAAGCCTATGAACCATTTGTCCTATCAAGTCAGGCTCAGCTCGTGTACTTCACAAGTTATCCTAAACGGAGAACAACAAGGTCGGACTGGTGGGCAGTATGCAAGACCAAAGCTAGAAATACCTTTGAGGTTGACGATATAGCTTATCAACAGGATGAACTACCTCTTGTAACAAATATTATAGAAGTGGACACGACGGAAGTTTCTCATTACACATCTAATTGTGTAGAAGAAGTAAAATTATCTGAAGAGGAAGATGCAGATGAAAGTGAAGATGTAGAGGAGGAAGAAGAAGAAGAAGAAGAAGAAGAAGAAGAAGATGAGCTAAACGAACTAGATGAATTTTCAGAAGAGGATTAAAATCTGTGATGTCTATCATATAAATATGTATTTTTGTAATAATAAATCTGTGACACTTTAGTGACACTTTAGTGACACTTTTATCTGTGACCATGATATTTTTCAAAAATTTGTGATGTCTATCATATAAATATGTATTTTTGTTTTATTGTCATATGTTATTATCAGGTATGACTAGACCATCTAGACGATGCGGAGGATTTTACATTAGCCAGTCCCGTCAGCCTCGGCGTGGGGATGGAGAGGGCAGTTCCGTACCCTCATCCTCATCTCCGAGTACGCCATTGTACCGTTCTGTTCCCGGTCCATTACCGGGACAGGGCAGTTCCAGCAGGTTGCCGACTCCTCCCTCGTCGTCCAGCCTTCCTGATCCCGCGTCCAGCAGGTTGCCGACTCCTCCCTCGTCGTCCAGCCTTCCTGATCCCGCGTCCAGCATCCCTGATCTCCCGTCCAGCATTCCTCCTGTCGACGGCTCTATGGGGGGAGCCGACGCCGAGCATATGGAGGACGGCGATCAGTCTGATCCTGCCCAGGCAGGAGGTGAGAGCGACCCTCCATGCGCTCCCCCGGACGAGACGCGTATGGAGATTTGGACGGACGGGCCTATGAAGTAAGTTAATTAATTAATATATATTTCTCAAATGATTATATGTACATATATATTCATGAAAAATTATTATTGTATAGATATCGGCCTTCTACAGTACAGAGACAGCTGGGAACATTTCTGAGGCAGAACTATGGTGGGGCTTGGATTAACTACTCAGATGCTCCCGCAGATAGGAAGGCCTTTTGGTTCGCCCACGTCAAGGTAAAAAAAATTTTATTTTTAAATTTTAATAATCATTTGTGTATATTATACAACTTTTGTATTTTACTTCTTGTAGAGGACCTATTTCTATCCACCACACCGGGCGGCGAGGATCGAGGGCCAATTTTCTGCCGTCGCAGCCAAGCTCATCCGTGATGCGATCGACGACCAGAAGCATCGTGATCGCTCCGGAGGGCCGATCCAGGGTTGGATTACGCCAGAGCAGTGGACTGCGATGAAGGCTAGATTCAGCGAGCGCAGTTACCAGGAGCGGTCAGAGAAGAACAAGGTGGCGCGGTCGAGCGCCGGTAAGTGGTGTGGTGGCTCCATTCCGATGACGGAGCATTTTCGTCGTCTGGTACATTTTCTATGACGGACATTAATTTATATATAGTTCGATAGAATGTTTAATACTAATAATAGATAATATATTTTAACAGGTAAAAAAGGGTGAGGACCCGAATATGGTGACCGTCTTCCTGGTCACCCATCGGAGGGCTGGGGAGTTCATTGACGAGAGGGCGACGCAGGCATATGTACGTTCTATTCTTTATATTAATTTACTATAATTTAGAAAACAGGAAAATAGATATCAATATAGATGTAGAAGCATGGAATTTCACAACCAGAAAGACCATGCGCCAGAACTCGCACAGAACACTTCACAGCAAAATCAATAAGTATAGACATTTGAAGAAGGACTTTTCATTTTATATATAAAAGTCTATTACATGTCTAGAAAAGGTTGTACAAAGGAGAATTTCTACAAAGAAAAGATCCTAACTCTACAGCCAGCGGCCACCATGCACCTTCAGATAGGCGCAGCGGCCACCATACGTCTCCAGATAGGTGCAGCAGTCACCATGCGCCACCAGTGAGGCGCAGCAGATACTATGCGCCTCCATCCAGGCGCATCCCGCCATCTCTTCAGCAGCTCAGTTATGTGCATCCAGCTCAGTTATGTGCATCCCTTCAGCAGCCCAGTTATGTGCCACTCGTCCAACCAGGCTCACCTGGCCGAGCAGGAGTGTGCCGCTCTTCCAGCCAGGCGCACCTGATAAATACTTCGATACACAAAGCATTTAACCCTCTGGCTGGAACTAAGGAAGAGAAGAGCACCGTAAATCTGTGGCCAGGGGAGGCTTCAAAAGAGCCTCCAAAGGCCAAGGAAGATCGTGATCGAAATCACGGCAAAAGGCAGCTTTCAACACAATCAGAGTGGGCGACACCCACTTTGAAGGAAGAGAGAGCCTAGCACCGCCATTCCGATCTACGGCTCTTCCGGAACAATGGAGACAAGGCCCGAGCATCCCCATCTTTGGATGCAACAGGCACCTTCCGCCTGCCTCAGAAGCCCTCTACTCTGTCTTTTGGATGTAACAGTCACCTTCAAGAGCATCAATGACAACATGGCGTCTCATCTTCACCCTCGGGAGCACTTCGTCAACAGAATGCACCCGAGAACCTGAGTTCATATTGGAAAGACGTGAGGGAATGAGAGGCCAACCTTCTCTCCATGCCACTATTTATAGGTCGGGCAGATCAAACCCATGCGCCAAGTGGATGGCTCTCCGAATTTCGTGCAATGAACTCACATTAAATGGATAAACCAGACGCCTCGACTTCAGCCAAGCGGCTATTAAAAGCACTCGAGAAGCGAAACAGCCGCATCATCAAAGACGTGTCGGATGCGCCGGCTGGTCAGCGCATCACACCTCTCAAACAGATGCGCCCTGTACCGAGCACATCAAAGGGGATGCGCCCATACGTCCTCATACGCCTAGTGGAACGTCAACCGACGCGCCCACTCAGCTGTCCATCGAATGTCACCAATATTAAATGCTGAACTGGCAGAGTTGGCAGCACGCCTTTCCAAGTCTGAACGGCTGACAGCTTTTGTAGAAAACGAAGCGTCCACAACGTCAGCATCATCATGACTCTATCCCGACGGCTACTGCCATGTGGCCACTCGACCACCCGCATGCGCCTCCGCGGCCTTGTGCCCAAACCTGCATGCGCCTCAAAAGCTATGCGCCTCAGACCCTTCACTGATCCCTAAAGACAGAAGAAGAGTCTCCAGTTGAAGCTTTGCATGCGCCTCAAAAGCCATGCACCCCAGACTGATCTCTGATCCCGAAAGACAGAAGGAAAGTCGCTCACATGCACCTCAAAAGCCATGCGCCCAGAACGGCTCGTGACTCCTAAAGGTCACGAGCCAAAATCTCATCATGCGCCCAATCCAAGGCGCATCCCACCAAATCATCCCCCCACCAAATCAGAGATCTCCGAGCCATGGGTCGACGACACGTGTCCTTTGACTCAACTCATCCAATATCTCAGCAACAGAAAGATCTTCTCCTCTGCTACGTGCCGACTCACAACAGCAGTATAAAGAATTCAACTCTACGAGTAGGGCGCATCATCCATGCGCCTCCATCAGCAATCTCCACGTGGCGTCCCCACGCACCGGCGCATCCTATATATGCGCGCATGAGCAGCCAACCTGCCCAGCTATAAATGGAGGAATCATTCCCTCCTTACACATATACACACACAGAGACATACATACGAATAATCCAGACAGAGATCATCAGAGAGGCAGATACAGACACTCAACGTCTTCCTCCTCTCAGCCAGCTCCAGCACCCAGAGCAATCTACACCTTCAGAGAACCGATAACCGTCATCAGCCCGTCAACAGAGTCAACGCATTACCACTCGCTCCATTGGCACTTAGGACCCAGATTAAAGAAAAGTGTACTCCTAGGACTACATCTAAGTCCTATATTGTAATATTGTTCTGTTTGTATTAAGATTTGCAATCAAACGATTTTAATGGCAAATAAGCTGGCGACTCTGCTGGGGACTTCTTTCTCCTCTTCCGAGAAAGTTGTGTCACAGGCCGACGACGTGAAGGTGGGCTCCTCCCACAAGACGCTGGTCGTGCGCCTCAATCAACAGGCGTACAAGGAGTTCATTTCTGAAGGAAGCACGAGTCCTTCGAAGCGGCTGCCGAAGCCGAAGAAGACTCGCCGTGTCTGGGTACGCAAAGTCGACGCCTCGGGCACCACCACTGAAGGGGATGCGCCAATCCAGCCCTCCCTTCCTGCTGACGTTCTCAGCAACCAAGGTACGCCCGCTGATGCAGCACATCTCTCGGGGAAACGTGCGGCTGACCACGTTCCCCAGCCATCTTCCTCTCAGGCGAGGAAGATGCATTGACGGAGCAGGGGCGCAGCCAAAGCCCCGCGCATCACCTCTGATGCACCACAAAAAATCTCTGTCTTTGACAGACTCACTCGCTGTAATGGCGAGGAGAATTTGGATGCTAAATACTATGCGCCCCAGCGGGCTAGTACAAAGAAATCTAAGGCGGCACGGGCCATGCGCCACAAGCGTGCTATGCCAGCAGCAGTCCAGAGGCACGTGCTCACAATCATGCGCGCTGCCGATGGCAAGCTGTACAAGGTCGACTCAGGTGCTTCGGCACCAAAGACAAGTCGATCTTTAAAGTCCTCATCTCACTTGGGCGCATCCACTGCGTGCATAACCAAGTCAAGTGCGGCAGATTCAGTGGTCTTGAACTCCCGTGCCTCCTCTGGTTGTGCGTTTGAGGTTCGTTCAAGTCACTTCAAATGTTGTTGTTCCCCCACTACTGATCATGATGCCTGCTTGGTATTAGATTAGGGAGCGCAGCACTCACATGTCCGCCCCGGCGTTTGGCCTTGCCATGCGCCTGAAGGGGGTGTGAAGGTAGCACTCTCCTCCAACGACCTGCGTAATGTGATCACTCACAAGCGCCGGTCAGGAGAGTCGACCAACAAGCACGATGAGCCTCTCACGGGGCATACTTGTGTGGTGGTCACTATCAACTGCTGTGGCAAGACGGCAGTACCACCAAGGCAGTCAGTCTTCCAGCGACTGCAGTCATCGACACCCCTCCGACATCGCCTTGGAAAGAAGGTGTCAACAGAAGAGGAGCCAAGAGTTGCTTCATGCAATGTGGTCTCCAACTCCTCATCTCTCCGGAAGGCGACCGGCAATTCCTCGTCCAAAAGCCAATCAAGGAGAACCAAGGCAGCAGTCTCGACCTCCGGGGTGTTCGAAGGCACTCGGTCAAAGAAGAAGTTCTTGGAGGAAACTGGGGGTAGTCAGACCCTTGTTGAGCTTCCTTCCGAAGACGAAGATGTCCAAAGCACAGCTGCGGCGGATCTTCATCCTCGAGGCAAAGTCAGCCTCCCAGAAGCACCTCGAAACGAGGATGTCCCTCAGGACACAGCTGGGGGTAGAGACGAAGAGGCCCTTCAAGACGGAGTCGAGGACAATCAGGCCCTGGCAGATGTGCCCGTCGAGAATGACCTCCAGAATGTGACTGGGGGTGGCCAAGCTGAAACACCAGGAGAGGTGACTCCCCCACATGAAAGTGAGGCCGAGAGCGAAGCCTCAACCAATCCATCCACTCCTGGCCGTGTCAGGACAGTATACATGGCTGGGGATGATGCCGAGTCTGATGCGCCACCGCAGGACATTGTTCAGCGCATAGACTCATTAGAGGGAGGACTCAAAACCCTCTCTGCCTCTATGCAAGCACTGACTCAAGCAGTGTTTGATATTCGGTCGACCTTGACCAGAACACCTTCAACCGGTCCCGACCCAGGAGTTAATGGGGAGTCGAGTGTACCCCTTCAACGGGCACCCTCCGACACAGAAGCACCTCGGACATCGGAACCCTCAAACGCTCCGCTCCAGATAGTGCCACCTTCCCCGACTTCTAGCTCTACGGAGGATGTGGTCGAAATAATCAAGGACCTGCGGGAGCGCTTCGAGTCCAAAAACAGGCAAGAGGAGCGCCAGAAGATGGGCATTCCCCAGGCTTATCCCCTCGAGTGGAACAAGGTGGTTTATCCTCCAAAATATAAACCACAAATACTCACACCATATGATGGGAAGGACTCTCCGCGTCGATACCTGACATATTTCCAGTCACAAACGGGGCATCTTCCAAAGGAGGACGCGCTCCTCACCAGCATCTTTGTTGGGGCCCTAAAAGGGGTGGCGTATGACTGGTACTGCAGCCTCCTCGATAATTCTATATTGTCCTTCGATGACTTGACGCGCCTCTTCCTCGATCGCTTCTACGACGGCAGGAAGGACATGACGATGGCATCTCTCATAGAGATACGCCAGAAGGAGAAAGAAACGGTTCGGGTGTTCATCGAACGCTTCCGACAAGCCTACTTCAGGCTACCTCCAGGCATGCCAGAACATGCGCTCCTCTCCTCTTGCAGCATGAACATGTTGCCCGCAGTGAAGCTCTGGCTCAACTCTACTCCCCCTTCCGACTGGAGCTCCCTGATCATCGAAGCTGAAGCCGCAGAAAAGAAAGCGGCCAATGCACGTCTTCTGGGTGTCAGCTTCCCCGCCTTTGATGATAAGGGGAAAAGGTCAGCAGCCAACAACTCCGGGCGAGAAGCAAAGGGGAAACATGCATTGACTGTTAATGCCTCGAAGGGCGCATCTGCGCCTACTCAGAAGCCTCCACTGGCACCGAGACCTAAGGAGGTGTATTCATTCAATGATGAAGATACCCTGCAACTCTTCGAAATACTGAAGCAGGGTGACAAGATCAAGCTCCCGGACCCGAAGCGGCCCGATGAAGTTAGGAAAGTGGACAACCCGAGGTACTGTCACTACCATCGGTTTGTCGGACACCCGACCAAGGACTGCTACGTCCTCAAGAATTACATCCAGCGCATGATCAATGCGGATGTAATCTTCGTCGACTACGAAGAGAAGACAGTGTCAGCCAATATGGTGTCACTTCAGTTCGGCACCTTGCCGCCGACCATCACACAAGATGGCATCGTCCCCATCCCTAAGGCGACAATGGAGGTGGTGAACTTGCCACCTACCCGTGACAATGTGAGTGGACTCATCCCACTCACCACATCTCGAGGAGAGGTCCTCTGGGTTCACCCCGACCTCGTCTCCGAAGTAACTCAACCGGAGGTACGCTCTACCTCCAAATCAAAAGGCAGGAAGATCAAGTCTTGTCGCACGGTCTCTTCTTCAACGAAAGAGGCACTTCCAGTGCAGACACGTGCACAACAGAATGCTCAGCCCGACGAAGCTGCCGCCGAGGTGGTGCCTCCTGGCACAATCCCTGAGGAGGGCCCGTCTAAACCCTCAGCAGCCAATAAGCAGAAGCAGGTGGAGGCTCGTTTCGATAGACCTCTACGGAAGGAGAATGTTTCGGGGATAGCCAAGCCCCACAACTTTGACATACTGGCACAACTGGCCAGTACGCCTGCGTGCTTATCTTTGTTTGAGCTCCTGCGTCTTTCCAAAGACTCCCGAGAAGCTCTCTGCGAAGCTCTGAAGGACGCTGAATCCTTTCTCAGTCAGGTCAAGCAGCCTGAAGACCTCCCAACTACTTGTACGCACTGTCATTGTGCGGAGGAAATTATCCCAAACATAACTTTCACCCAACAAGACATGCTGCTCAAGCACCACCGACATAACCGACCACTGTATTACATAGGGTACATCGGTTCAATCAAGGTGAACCGGATTCAGATCGATCCGGGGTCTTCCCTCAGCATCATCCCAAAGGCGCTGATGTCAAAACTGGGGATCCCAATGTACCGGCTGGCGCCCTCCAACACAACCATCAGTGGCTTTAACACTAGCAAAAGCGAGCCACTGGACAAGATTCGACTGAAGTGCCACATAGGCAACCTCAAAACTGAGGTGACTTGTTACGTGGTGGATTCTGAGGTCAACTACAACATCCTGCTCGGCCGACCATGGCTACATGAGTACATGGTGGTGCCTTCCACGCTCCACCAATGCATGAAATATGTATCCACCAACGGCATCATCCGGACGGAGTTCGCAGACATCGATCCTTTCAAAGGGATTGAGGCTTACTTCACCGATTCCGACTTATACAAGCCACTTGACGAGGAGGAAGCCAACGATGCTGATAATGAGGCAGAGACGGCAACTGAGCCGGACACGGAGCCTGAGACGAATCCAGATGCCCCACTGAAGATCCGACTGAAGGACAAACCACCCCAGAAGGTGCCTCCAATGAGCATCAAGCTATCCGGGAAAGCACCGACTCCTGAGGATCCCCTGAAGATACGCCTCAAGGGAAAGCCGCCTCAAACATCGGCTCCCCTGGTGGCAAAATTACAGGGGAAGACACCACCCACAGGAGGCGCAGTTGAGGCACCTCTAAAGGTGCGTCTCAAGGGCAAGCCCCCGCAGTCATCCAAGATGCCAGAGAGGGCTCACATAACCCTCTCAGACCCCAAGATCAAAGCTGTGGTGGACTCTCCTGATCCAGCCCTAGTGCTTACAGACGAGGAGCTTGGCGAATATATCTCTGCTGATGTAGATGCACCCTCCTTAGACAATATAATCCCGTGGGATAAAATCTCGTACTTCATCAATAATAGAGTGTCTTTTAATTATTCTTGTCTTCCACATTGGAATGCCATGTATACATTAGATCACGCTCTACGGTCATTGCAAACACAAATAACGACCGTCCATAATGTAAACCGAGTAGTCCCATCTCAAGGAGTCTGTTTCATAAACCTTCCACGAAGTCGAGACGAAAGATCCGTCATTTTTGGCAAAGTCGAGCGTCATCAAGACCTTCCGCCACTCGAGCCTGAACCTGATACCGGCAGAGTACAAGTTTATCGGTATACGGATACAGCAAAGCACATCATCCAGAAGATGGGCTACGACCTGAAAAGCAACAAAGGCCTAAACTATGGCAAGGGTCGACCTCTCCCTCTCCAGCTTTCAACACCCAAAGGAAGGCCGCAAGACTACTACAACAAAACTCGACGGGGGATAGGCTATGTCACGCCGCCATCAACCCCAGAGAGTTCAGACGTAGAAGACGTAGAACATTCCCACTCGTCCGAAGCGTCGACTTGGGATTCTGATACCAGTATCGGATCAGTCTCCAGGAAAGTGCTGTCAGCTAACATGACGTCAGCACAACCTCAAAAAGGTGAAGGCGAAGACCAAACGCCGGAACCCTTCGAAGAAGAACCCTGGGCTCAACGCCTAGGAGAGCAATGGGAGTCTCGTTTTGAGTTACGTGAACCTCCCACCGAAGACGAAGTCGAGCAGATCGACCTTGGGGACGGATCTTCTTCCAAACCCATCTTCGTCAGCAAAAGCCTAGAAGGAGAAGACCGAGAGGCTTTAATCCAGCTGGCTAAAGAGTATATCGACGTCTTTGCCTGGAGCTACGAAGACATGCCAGGACTCGATCCACAGATCGTAATGCATAGGTTGAACATCTTACCTGATGCCAAACCTATCAAATAACAACAACGACGTTTCCGTCCGGACATCATGAATGCCATCGATCAGGAGGTGGATAAACTTTTGACTAGCGGCTTCATCCGTGAGGAACAACACCCAGATTGGGTAGCCAACGTCGTACCTGTCACCAAGAAGAACGGAAAGATACGAGTCTGTATCGACTTCAGGGACCTCAATTCTGCTTGCCCGAAGGACGAATTCCCGCTTCCGATCACCGATGTGATGATCGACAACACATGTGGTTTTGAACGCATGTCCTTCATGGATGGGTATTCAAGCTACAATCAAATCAAGATGTTCCCCGATGACGCGAAACACACGTCATTCAGGACTCCAAAGGGTGTTTTCTGCTACACAGTAATGCCCTTCGGCTTGAAAAACGCCGGTGCAACATACCAACGAGCTATGAGCACCATCTTCCGTCAACATCTTCGCAAAACAGTCGAATGCTATGTTGACGACATCGCAGTCAAGAGCCGCCTCAAAGGAGATCACCTACAGGATTTGAAGACAGTCTTCGATCTCATGCGGGCACATCAACTCAAAATGAACCCCGCTAAATCCTTCCTGGGGATTTCTAGCAGCAAATTCTTGGGCTTTGTCATCACGGTGAAAGGCATTCATGTTGATCCCGAGAAGACCAAAGCCATCCTCAACATGGACCCTCCGAAGAATCTTCGAGAACTTCGAGGCTTGCAGGGACGTCTGGCATACATCCGGAGGTTCATAGCAAACCTTTCCGGTAAATGTCAACCCTTTACTCAGCTCATGAAGAAGGGAGTCTCTTATGTCTGGACAGAGGAGTGCCAGAAGGCTTTCGACGACATCAAAGCCTACTTGACGAGCCCACCAGTCCTGGTGGCACCTGTCGCGGGCAAACCATTTCTTCTCTACGTCCGTGCCATGGATCATTCCCTTGGCGCTCTGCTGGCTCAAAACAGCGATACAGGCTATGAGCAAGCAATCTACTACCTCAGTCGAACGCTCATCGGGGCCGAACACCGGTACAACCCCGTTGAAAAGGAGTACTTGGCTTTGGTGTTTGCCATCCAGAAGACTCGTCATTATGTCTCGGGCCAGACAATTCATGTCATTTCCCGAGTCAATCCACTCAGAGTCCTCATGACGAAGCCAGGATCATTAAACTCCCGGCTAGCCACATGGGCGATTTTGCTAACACCATATAATATGGTGTTTGTCCCGCAAAAAGCTGTTAAAGGTCAAGCTCTGGCTGACTTTTTAGCTGCACACCCCATCCCAGAATCCTCAAAACTCTATGAAGACATCCCGGATGAGGTCCAAGAATCCAACGTCACCGAAGGAAGCTCCATTTAGCGGATGTTTTTCGATGGCGCTTCGAGAACAGGCCCCAAAGGCCAAATTATCGTAGGAGTGGGGGTAGTCTTAGTCTCTTCCGATCAGCTGGTCATCCAGCGTGCCTACTCCCTTTCGAAGCCGTGCTCCAACAATGTTGCCGAGTACAACGCACTCGTCATGGGACTCCAACTCGCACAATAGCTGGGGGTGGACCATCTGGAAGCCTACGGTGACTCAAAACTCGTCGTGAACCAGATTCGAGGGCAGTACGAGGTTCGCCATGAGGATCTGATCCCTTACCATGAAGTTGCATTGAACATCATTTCAACCTTCATCGGGTTCTTTATCGAACACGTGCCTCGTCTACAAAACTTGGAGGCTGACGCTCTGGCTGGCCTCGCAGCCTCATTGGCAGCGCCCTTTGGGACTCAACACTATGTCACGGTAACAGGCCGAGACTTGATTTGTCCCAGAAATAACCTGTGCTTGCAAGTGGCCCACGCCATGCCGACGAACACTGGTGTTAATATCCGAGACTGGAGGTTCCCGTTCATCGACTTTGTTGTCTACGAAATTCTTCCAGATGACCCGAAGGAAGCCGTCTCAGTCAGGAGACGCTCTCTTTGATTCTACTATGACACAGTTACTAAAACGCTGTACCGACGTTCCTTCGATGGGCTCCTCCTTCGATGCCTGTCCAACGAGGAAGCAGCCGAAGCCCTCCGAGAAGCTCATGATGGAACTTGCGGAGCTCATCAATCCGGTCCTAAGTTGCAGGATCGACTGCGACGTATGGGCTACTACTGGCCAACCATGGCCGCCGACGCTGTTGAATATGCTAAGAAGTGTCACGTATGCCAACTCCATGCTGACTTTATACATACACCGTCTGAACCACTACATCCTACAGTCGCCTCCTGGCCCTTCGAAGCCTGGGGCATGGATATTGTGGGACCTATCACCCCTCCTTCATCAAGAGGATACCGCTTCATCCTGGCCATCACCGATTACTTCTCTAAATGGGCAGAAGCAGTCCCACTGGCGGAAGTAAAGAGCTCCAGGGTGGTCAGCTTTATCAAACACCATATCATTTACCGTTTCGGAGTACCCCGGCGGATCATTCATGACAACGGTCCTCAGTTTATCAGCCACATTTTTAGCAGGTTCTGTGACAAGAACCGCATTCAAAATGTGGCATCCACCGCCTATAATTCGGCAGCAAACGGGTTAGCAGAGGCGTTCAACAAAACCATCGTCAGGCTACTCAAAAAGGTCGTGTCATCCAATAAACGCGACTGGGATGAAAAGCTTGGCGAATGCCTTTAGGCCTACCGCACAATGGTACGGACCCCGACAGGCAACACACCGTTCTCTCTGGTCTACGGGAGCGAAGCGGTACTGCCTCTCGAGATCCAGATACCCTCACTCCGCGTGGCAATAACAAACAAACTCACAGAAGAGGACAATCAACGTCGTCGTCTGCGGGAACTGGAGGCACTCGATGAAAAGCATCTCCTAGCTCAATAACGCATCGAACTCTACCAAGCCCGTATATCACAGGCTTTCAACAAGAAGGTCAAACAGAGGACTTTCCAAGTTGGTGACCTGGTTCTGGCAGTCAGGAGGCCGATGGTGTTAACTCACAAGACACCAGGAAAGTTCGACCCCAAGTGGGAAGGACCTTTCATCATAGAGACGGTATACTCAAACGGTGCTTACCGCCTCGCCAAACCTAATGGAGACTTGTTTATGATGCCCATCAACGGCAAGTTCCTAAAGAAGTACTATTCTTGACATCCTTCAGACATGTACTTCCCCAAGGGGATCTGTGGGCCCAATCATCGGGATTCACAAACAATCTCCTTCCACAAACTCATCCGCTTCGGGAATCCAGCTGTTCCGTGGCTTCCTTCAGTAGAAAGACAACCACGTCCACATTACCTCTGAGTTGTTCCTCTACACCCTACAAAGCGGAATCTTACACTATATAAGCCGACGCTACCCTTCATGTTTACCACGTCCACATTACCTCTGAGTAAACATCTCGTACAAACAACCCCTGCGTTGTCGTACATTGATCGCCGAACTTCCACGTCCACATCACCTCTGAGTTGTTCAGCGTATCCCCCAGGATCATTCTTACCACGTCCATCACACCTCTGAGTAGGATGATTCTATCATTTGGACCCAATGATTGCCATGTCCACATCACCTCTGAGCAAACATGTTGGTTCCTTCAAACTTATTATCTGTGCCTAAAAACCAAGGTGCGCAAAAGATAATAGGTCCACACAAATCATCAAGTTCATAATAACAAAAATGAACACATCACAAAAGGTTGCGTACTTCTTTATTTTCTAAAATAGAGAGTACAAAAGGCTACATTATTCCTCAGCAAAGGGTTGCAAAAGAGCATAAAAAAGAGGAAAAGCTACAGTCCCTGAACCTCCCCAGGGTGGGCTGAGAGCTCCCTGACTCGAAGCCTTAGGTCGGCTGTACGGGCCTCCACAGTCGCCAGGACTCGTCGCTCAGCTTCTTGACGCATCAATTCAACAGCCCCAGCGGAAGTATCGCTCTCATGCTTCGTATCAAGCTGTTGTCGCTGCTGCGCCAAGGCAAGAGTCCGCTGAGTAAAAGTCACTTCTTTCTTCTGGAATGCTGCGTGTTCAGCCCGGACACGCTCGACGTCTAACTGGAGTCGGGCCCGTTGGTCCTCAAGGCGGCGCATCTGGGTGTCGATCTCCGCAATATTAGCATCCAATACAGCTCGAGTTTCTACCGTCGTCTTCATGGACTGAGACAACTGCTCTACCGCAGCCTCAGTCTCAGCCACCTCGCGCTCCCAAAGGCCCACAGTGGCCTGGTATGAAGACTCGATCTCGGCAATCAGCTTTTCCTTCTCCGCATCTATTAGGACGGAGAGGTCGTTTCGCTGGATGCGCTGAAGTTCCGCAAGCCGCTCGTCCAGCTCGATCACCGAAGCCTCCAGAATTTCGGCTATATGGTCGTGGCCTTGGTGAACGCGGATCAGCTCGATACAGCGCATTGCCAAAGTTTTTGCCGTTACAAAGCTTCCATTGGCATCCATCACAGCAGATACACCCTTCTGCAGCATTTTGTATACCCCTTCGACGAGGAATTTCACATACTCGTCTGCATCCGCCAGGACCTGCGGCGTCATAGTAGGAGTTGGAGGAGCTACTGCAGTTTGCGGACCGGAAGAAGATCCGCCAACCTCAACCTGCGAGGCTTGAACCTCAGTATCAATGGGCTCTTCATCAACGGGGGCTGGACTGCTAGCCCGAGGAGCCGAAGGAACAGAGGAAGCCCGCACAGGCGTCGAAATAGTACCCCAAGTAGGAGGGGCAACAGAGGGTTCCACACCCTCGTCCTTCTCAAGCCCGGAGGAACCACCGACGTCAACGGCCACCTCTTCTACCCCCAACGTCATATCAACAGCTGGTACCTCCCTCGGCAGAATAGGGAGATTATCACTTGTCTCTTAACCCGCCTCAGCGGTCGTGACCGGCAGACGGGTCTCGTCATCAAGTCCCTCCACTGGGACAGAATCTGTCGCTACCTCCTGATCGGTAGCCGCCTCAACTTCCACGGTTGAAGCCGGGGTAGGACTCGACAATGATTCAGCCGACCTCCCCTCATCATGATAAGGAGGGGAATCAACCCTCTCCTCTGTCTCAACTATATCTGTTGCCCCCGCAGTAGACTCTTGCGGATCTGCGGCAACGTCATCCAAGGCCGACGCTGTGGCCTTCATCTTCTCGGAAGCTGCTGCATCCTCAGCTTCCCGTCTGACATAATCCGGAGATGCTGGAATCTCTACAGCAACACCCTCGGTATTCTCCTCCATGGGAGATATCATAGTAGGCGGAATATGCATGTCAGTCGAGCCCGCCATCTCCTTTGGCCTGCTCCCACCAAATTTTGGAGTGCGAGGCTTTCTTATCAGTGGCTCCTACACAAAAAGGGGAAAAGCATGATTACATAAGGAGCTGAACTTGAAATCAAACCTTACAGGACATCTTACCTCTGCAGATGCGGAGTCCGAGGACACCGTCGGTGACGACGCCCTCTTCTGCTTTTTCGATATAGGAGAGTCGACTTTTGTATCTGCACCCCTTTTCGTTTGATCAACCGAAGGTCTTGCCTGACCCCCGGTGGATACGGCGGGGGCGCCTCGACCCGACTCGGGCGGACGGTACGACCGAGCCTTCGCCAAAGTGTCTGCACCCGCCGCTAAATGGGTGCCTGCAATAAAACTGGTCTCCCTATCATATCCGGTGGGCGGGGCAGCCATAGCACAGTAAAATCTGGCGGCTGAGTAGAGAATCGGCGGCCGCAGATTCTGGACAGGGAGCGTAAAGCGGGCTCCAGTACATCCGACATTATAGTAATGCCAAGCTCGTGCACCATCCAGCAAACTTCCAGCGTACCCCAAGGTAATTCTGGGATTATCCAACATCAATTGGGCGTACCCGAATTGCCTCGTAAAGCGGCTCGGCAGATACGGTTCCAGGTAACACTGGTTCCTGTTCCGATATACCAAATGGGACAGCCGGATACTTTGCAGCCAGCAGAATTCCCATGGAGACAGAGTGGTGGCATCCTCACCCGAGTCCACCAGATCTTCATTGGCCTCAAAATCGGAGAAGACAGGACCAACTTTGGCGATCTCCCATCCCTGAAGATGGGATAAAACTTTTCTGCAAACGGGAACACCGGTGTGCGACCAATTCCTCCGGTAGAAATGCCGGAGGAACGCATCTCCGGACCTGTGGTCTTCCTCAGAACCCGGGCTCATCACATTGGAATGGTGTAAAATTAACCACCCCATCAAATAATGAAACGGCAGTTCGGCACGCAGGAAGTTGTTGTTTTTGCCCCGCTCGTGAACGACATCTCCCGCAAACTCTCGAAGACCCCGCAACAGGTTACACACCATTGCGGGGAGTAAAGCTAAAGGACGGCCGAAGGCCAACTTCACGGCCGGCAGAATTAAGTTCCGAGTCACCCTCTCTACAGAGCCAGACCCGCCTGAAAAGACGTGGTCCCGGAGCCAAATCATAAGATATGCGACTAATACTGCTTTTGGCGACATCCGATAGGTGAGATGCCAAAAACAGCTATAGGAGCATTCATCCGACTGCTGGTCCTCGTTCTCCAAGGGATTCTTTTCGCCCAACCTGCTCATTTCAGAAAGCACCTCGTTGCGAGAAAGTGCCGGTGGAGTAGAAAAATGGGAAGGATCCTCCTTGTCCTGCCTAAAGATGTGATCTCTCCAAGCAGTCACATGAGGCAGCGTTCCGCCCCTATCCTTCTTCTGCATATAGTAGTGATGACTCGCTACTTCTTTGAAGACAGCCATCATCTCATCAGCTTTGTCTCCCAAGACCTGGAATTCTTCATTGGTCGGGAAGTATTCCTCGTAAGGTTCCGATCCCCAGGGGAGTTTTGATACCTCGTACATCTCATGAAGCGCGAGCCCTAGCTCCCCCACTGGAGTGAAGAAGGTCCCGGTATGGGTATCAAACATCTCCAAAAGCGCAAGGAACATGTGCCTGTTAATCTCTACGCCTGCCTGAGTGGCACGGACTGCGACGGTCAGCCCAATCTCTTGGAGCTCAGTCTGAAACCGCGACAGGATCCAGTGTGTCAGTTTGTCCCATTTTGAAACATAATGGCATCAATCCTCTACCCGAAATTCTCTCTTGGGGCATGATTGTTCCATCAACAACATGTGACGAGCAAAAGTCGAGGCACCCAAGGCAAAAGTATTGACGGGAACATCGCTATAAATACTCCCAGGACGAAGAGTCCGCCAGGTGTAAGAGGTACCGGCTCGCGAGGCGACCAGAGTATCCCTCTGATCAGAAGAAGAATCAATTCTGATGACGCCTGTTACCGCTCCTCCTTGAGATGGAGTAATGTCCCAGGACATTCTCCTTTTAGAAGCAAGTCGACAGAAAGTTAACAAGGGCCATTGACGTTCAAGCTGCCTGACGGTCATATGCACGCCCCTGGCTGTAAAGAACCAGTCTTCTTTGACCTTCAGCACCTGGGCTTCAGTAGAAGAAAGGCGGTCCCCGAACAGGAACTCAGGCTTTAAAAAGGTCACTTTATCGGAAGTGGCGGATTTCAGAACGCCATGTTCCATCATCCGTTTAAGGAACCCGTGATGTTGTTCCCGAATTTGAATCATTCTTTCGGGATGCTGATCCAACATAATAGCCGCTTGAGCAGGGTTTATCACCTCTTCATCATAATCTACTCCCATCTGACAGAGTGCAGCGTCCAGGAGCACTTCGTTCAAGAGTGGGATAGTCATCGACACTGACACAAAAATGCAAAGATATTAGAGACAACACAAAGATCATAGCTTCATGCTCGTCAGATGCGCATATCAAGCGCATCTGAAAAAGGAGCCTCAGCGCATCATCAGGGTATAAACTCATGCGCGTTAGCGGTAGAGCCTCGGCGCATCATCAAGGCGTGAGCCCATGTGCGTCAGCAAAGGCTTCGGCACATCATCAGGGCGTAAAACCCATGCGCGTCAGCAATTAAAGCCACAGTGCATGATAAAGGCCTGAGCCTATGCACGTCGGCGGGGAAATTTTCAACATCGATAGGAGACAATAAAGCTCACCGACTACCGTCGGCCGAACTTCGACAGGCGGGCGAGGAATGTCACTCACGACAGCCTCTACGGGCTCCTTCTCCTTCCCCTTTCCTTTGCCGGCACCGCCGCGAGGAGTCTTGGGAGCCATTCTAACAGAGAGGAAGAAATTAGGGTTTTCTTAGAAAGAACTCTAAAGGAGGCAAAGGCACAGAGTAGAAAAACTCTCTCTCTCTCCACCTCTCACCTATTTATAGGCCATGGTCGCACGCGTGAACCGATGACGAGTGATCTCAGCCGTCGCCTCGGGTCTTGTGAAGATAGCAGCAGATAAAACCAAAAGATCATCATTAATCTTTTCGGTTATCGAGGCATTATCAAATTCATTAATTGAGAAGAGCATGCGGCTGAACAGGCATGCGCCCCAACAGTCATGCGCCCTGATCGCCATGCTTCTTATTCAAAGTATTCCAAAACTTATTCAAAAGTTTTGAAAACTTTGAAGATGGTCTTGTAGAAGCATAGAATTTCACAACCAGAAAGACCATGCGCCAGACACTACATGCGCCAGAACTCGCACAGAACACTTCACAGCAAAATCAATAAGTATAGACATTTGAAGAAGGACTTTTCATTTTATATATAAAAGTCTATTACATGTCTAGAAAAGGTTGTACAAAGGAGAATTTCTACAAAGGAAAGATCCTAAGTCTACAGCCAGCGGCCACCATGCGCCTTCAGATAGGCGCAGCGGCCACCATGCGTCTCTAGATAGGCGCAGCAGTCACCATGCGCCATCAGTGAGGCGCAGCAGATACTATGCGCCTCCATCCAGGCGCATCCCGCCATCTCTTCAGCAGCTCAGTTATGTGCATCCAGCTCAGTTATGTGCATCCCTTCAGCAGCCCAGTTATGTGCCACTCTTCCAACCAGGCTCACCTGGCCGAGCAGGAGTGTACCGCTCTTCCAGCTAGGCTCACCTGATAAATGCTTCGATACACAAAGCATTTAACCCTTTGGCTGGAACCAAGGAAGAGAAGAGCACCGCAAATCTGTGGCCAGGGGAGGCTTCGAAAGAGCCTCCAAAGGCCAAGGAAGACCGTGATCGAAATCACGGCGAAAGGCAGCTTTCAACACAATCAGAGTGGGCGACACCCACTTTGAAGGTAGAGAGAGCCTAGCACCGCCATTCCGATCTACGGCTCTTCCGAAACAACGGAGACAAGGCCCGAGCATCCCCATCTTTGGATGCAACAGGCACCTTCCGCCTGCCTCAGAAGCCCTCGACTCCGTCTTTTGGATGTAACAGTCACCTTCAAGAGCATCAATGACAACATGGCGTCTCATCTTCACCCTCGGGAGCACTTCGTCAACAGAATGCACCCGAGAACCTGAGTTCATATTGGAAAGACGTGAGGGAATGAGAGGCCAACCTTCTCTCCATGCCACTATTTATAGGCCGGGCAGATCAAACCCATGCGCCAAGTGGATGGCTCTCCGAATTTCGTACAATGAACTCACATTAAATAGATGAACCAGATGCCTCGACTTCAGCCAAGCGGCTATTAAAAGCACTCGAGAAGCAAAACAGCCGCATCATCAAAGACGTGTTGGATGCGCCGGCTGGTCAGCGCATCACACCTCTCAAACAGATACGCCCTGTACCGAACGCATCAAAGGGGATGCGCCCATACGTCCCCATACGCCTAGTGGAACGTCAACCGACGCGCCCACTCAGCTGTCCATCGAATGTCACCAATATTAAATGTTGAACTGATAGAGTTGGCAGCACGCCTTCCCAAGTCTGAACGGCTGACAGCTTTTGCAGAAAACGAAGCGTCCACAACGTCAGCATCATCATGACTCTATCCCGACGGCTACTGCCACGTGGCCACTCGACCACCCATATGCGCCTCCGCGGCCATGCGCCCAAACCTGCATGCGCCTCAAAAGCTATGTGCCTCAGACCCTTCACTGATCCCTAAAGACAGAAGAAGAGTCTCCAGTTGAAGCTTTGCATGCACCTCAAAAGCCATGCGCCCCAGACTGATCTATGATCCCGAAAGACAGAAGGAAAGTCGCTCGCATGCGCCTCAAAAGCCATGCGCCCAGAACGGCTCGTGACTCCTAAAGGTCACGAGCCAAAATCTCATCATGCGCCCAATCCAAGGCGTATCCCACCAAATCATCCCCCCACCAAATCAGAGATCTCCGAGCCATGGGTCGACGACACGTGTCCTTTGACTCAACTCATCCAAGATCTCAGCAACAGAATGATCTTCTCCTCTGCTACGTGCCGACTCACAACAGCAGTATGAAGAATTCAACTCCGCGAGTAGGGCACATCATCCATGCGCCTCCATCAGCAATCTCCATGTGGCGTCTCCACGCACCGGCACATCCTACATATGCGCGTATGAGCAGCCAACCTGCCCAGCTATAAATGGAGGAATCATCCCCTCCTTACACATATACACACACAGAGACATACATACGAACAATCCAGACAGAGATCATCAGAGAGGCAGATACAGACACTCAACGTCTTCCTCCTCTCAGCCAGCTCCAGCACCCAGAGCAATCTACACCTTCAGAGAACCGATAACCGTCGTCAGCCCGTCAACGGAGTCAATGCATTACCACTCGCTCCATTGGTACTTAGGACCCAGATTAAACAAAAGTGTACTCCTAGGACTACATCTAAGTCCTATATTGTAACACTGTTCTGTTTGTATTAAGATTTGCAATCAAACAATTTTAATGGCAAACAATAGACTTTAGCAAATACTTACACGTTAGCAAACATGTTCTAGGCCGAGTTTGTTCGGCTACAGAAGGAGGCGGCTGCTGCTGCTGCTGCTAGTGCGCAAGCAGAGGGAGGGGCTGGTACTTCCTCCCAGCCGTCTACAGATCCATCGCCGGACGAGCTCTGGATGACCGCCGTTGGCGATCTTCATAAGGGTACGTACTACGGTACGGGATCCTACGGCGCATATTTGGCTTCGGAGTTATCCCGGGCCCCCTCTGTCAGTGCGCAGTCTTCGGCTGCGCAGGCGTCGTCACGAGCTGAGGATGTTCGTCGTCAGATCGAGGAGCTGTGTCGCGAGTTGCAGCAGCAGATTTCTGATACGGTCGAGCGACGATCCGACCCTCCGATCGTCACCGGACGATTTGATGCGGTCGAGAGCAGTATACAGGAGCTGATGAGTCTGCATCAGGCTACAGCTGCCAGCTTACAGACGTTCACCGAGTCTACGCAGCGCACAGAGCGTAGACAGGTCGAGCTGGAGGGATCGCAGAGGAGCATGTCTGCCTCACTCGCTCAGTATACTGAGAGGGTGGTGAGTACCCTTGCTGCACATGGTGAGCGACTGCGAGAGCTGGAGCAGATACGTCCTCCCGGTCCATCGACGGCGCCGACTCCAGACACTGCACTGCCTCCGGCGTCGACTCCAGACATTGTACTGCCTCCTACTGCCCCTACGGTACAGCTCACCCAGGAGCAGTATGACTACATTCTATCCCAGTTGCGCGGTAGGGGTCCGCAGTGATTTTATTAGTTTTTTTTATGACTTGTATGTATTGGCCCTATGGGCAAATTGTTTATTCATACACTGTTGTTTATACCCTTGGTGGGAGACTTTTTATCATCTTCCATTTTTATTTGACTCTATTGGATGTTTATGAGGATGTGTGTCTGTGACATTTACTTTGCACTGTCTCCTATTTTTATTGTGATATTTACTTTGTGATATCTGCGACGGGGATGACAAATATACCTACGCTGGGTTATAAGCGATGATCTGATATACAAAGGAGGTGCTGCCGAAATTTTAAAAAAATATATTGTGTATTTTTGTTATGATGTGTGTCTGTGTTTACAGTGAATGTGAAATACAGTGTTCGGAACCATTGACAGTTTCGGTTACTGTTGTATGTGTTATCTTGGATAGAAATAGCAACAGTTCAGGGTGCACTTCTGAGAGGTTCATTTTCACGTCCTTTACTTTCTCGGGACGTCGTAAAGGTTCCCGAGAAGGTGAAGGACGTGAAGATGAAGCTCTGAGAAGTGCACCCTGAACTGTTGCTCTTTCTATCCAAGATAAAACATAGAACAGTAAGCGAAACTGTCGATGGTTCGAACACTGCACTTCATACACACTGTAAACACAGACACACAGCATAACAAAAATATCAATTATATTTTTTTAAATTTTTTTTATAATATCTGCGACGTATAGCGACGTTCTGCGACGTACTGCAACGGAACGTAGACGTCGCTATACGTCGCTAAATAGCGACGTAACGTCGCTAGACGTCACTAATATGCTGACGTGGGCTGAGGGTGTACGTCGCTAAATCTGTCGGTAGGCGTCGCTAAGTTGCCCACGTGGTTGTCATGCCATGTCATCATATATAAAGTTTACAGCGTCGCAAGTGGTCGCTTTACGTCACAATGTTGGCGACGTAGTGATACGTCGCTATATGTCGCTAATTTTGCGACGTCTAACGACAATGAACTTCATGTCACGAATAGCGACGTTCGGCGACGAAAGTGACATCTGCGACTTGCCTATAAGCGACGTCCGATTTTCGTCGCTAAATACGTCGCAAATTGGTTTTAGCGACGTATTTTTCTTATTTAGCGACGTCTCCTGACGTCGCTAAAATGGGTTATTTTAGTAGTGATTTATTATTAGTATTATTATTATTAAATTGTTAATTTAGGAAAATCGTATTTTTTAAAAAAAATTATTCAAGAAATTTTTTAGTGTTTGGTCTGACCGTCCCTGTCACGTCCCGATTCCGTCGAATCGATAGTCGTCCCCCGGGCGTGATGCCATGTGAACCTAATTTGCGATCCTACAAGGCATAGTCATAAGATAATCTGAGACACGAGATCTAAGAGAGTATGCAGACAAATTGATTTACACAATAAGTAAAGAAAAGTTGATCTTTATTGATAATGAACATCTTTTACAGACTCTGATACAAGACTCATTGCTGCACGGGCTACAACATGACTCGATTACAAAAGAGTGCCGATGAGATAGCCGTTCCATACATTGCACACATCCCTCAATATACAACAAAGTACTCCAGTGACCTGGATGGGAGGGACGCTGAGTCATCTTCCTTGGACTGTCGAGAGCCTTCAAAAGTGGAGTCGTAGAGAAAGTCTTCGACGCACAGCCGAAGCTTCAAAATCACGAACGCTGTCGAGCTAGCTGGCGCGTCCTTCCTGATTTGCGGGACCTGCAAAGAGCGAGGATCAGTAAGATCACATGTACTGGCGAATGGCTAATTAAAATCCAAGCTCTGTATTTGATTCAAGAAGTTTCGTAAACATGTTAGCTAGCTATTTCAATGATCTTTCTAACCATCCTGCTTGATTTGCATGTTAACATATTTTGAGGCAAGCATATGAAACTGTATAACATTAAGCAACTATCATATTTATCCTGTGTCCCGTGCACTTGTTAAGCAGTGAAAAGGGGTGTGAAGGCCACTGGCAATGTCAAGCCATCGCGAACTATAGCAGGGTTAGATGATGCCCCTTTCGCATCGGGTAGCGAGCCCTGTGTGAAAGTGCCCACATAACTCGCATCGATGAAGGGTTGGCGCTGCTACACTCGTTCCTCCCGGGCCGAATCGGTCCCTTGGCCTAGGCAACCGTTCGAGGAAATTTCACCTTGTCGACAAGTTGTCCAATGACCGTTTTCTTTTAAACTTAGTTGATTTGCTTCCTTAGCCGTATCGTTGCGATAAACGTTAATCGATTCATTTATTGTTTTGCATAGGCTAAGTGGATCTGCATAAGGAAACACGTTTTCCATTTTTAAAACCGGCAGTTGATATCAAGTGTTTCGTGAAGAATCGTGCCACAATTTTATTGATTTTATACTATTATGATAAGCATTCATTTAACTTCATTTTGATTTTTGAAATAGGGGGACGAGGCGAAGGAGGTCAGCCACTCGCCTTAGCCTTGCTTCAAGCGAGCGACCGGTTGGCTGCGCTGACATCGCCTACACAATCACATGCAATCGCATAAGCAACTAATTAGAACACTGTATAATTCAAGGAAATTTGATATGAATGCGAAGCTCGAAAACGTAAGTCACAAAAACTCATTCGGAAAATATTCACGAAAAACGCATTCACGAAAACCAAAGCCAAAGCCAAGTCAAGTGCGGCATGAAAATCAGAGCAACGGGAGGTCTCTTCCGACTCAGCCGCAGAGCCAATCCTCGAGGCGCAACCCGCTGAATATAGGACTTGGTTCTGAAGAAACCATTCCATAACGTGGAATGGATCTTAATTCAACCGTTCCCGTTCGATCGACTCGGCCGATTTCGACCTATCGGTCCCGACCGAATCGATAGCGACAGTGTTCATTTCTCGCGCACCCCATGGACGAAAAACGGGGCACGATGTAGGGACGGGGCACTACACCATAACCAACTAATAAAAAGTTTTGTCCTCGAAACTTAAAGATAGAACCTACCTCTACGAGAACAATGAAGAAAATTTCTCCTTCATTTCTGATTCAAGCTCCCACGTCGACTCTTCGACCGAATGGTTCCTCCAGAGGACGTGGACGAGAGGGATCGCTCGGTTTTGCAGCAGCTTATCCTTGCGTTCTAAGATTTTGAACTGGCTCTTCGACGTAGGATAATTCGGACTTTAGCTCCAGCTGGCCAAAATCTACCACATAGCTCGGGTCGTGCACGTACTTCCGCAGTTGTGAGACGTGGAAGACATTATGGACACCTTCAAGTGCCGACGGTAGGAAAATTTTATAGGCCACTGGGGCGACCCGTTCGAGTATTTCGAACGGCCCAACGAATCTCGGGCTCAACTTTTCTTTCGCACCGAACCGAGTAACTCCCCGCATGGGCGACACTTTGAGAAATACGTGATCGCCTTCTTGAAACTCGAGGGGTCGACGATGAACGTCCGCATAGATTTTCTGATGACTCTGCGCAGTCTTTATTCTTTCCCGAATGAGCCAAATTTTTTGTACGGTCTGTTCCACCGGTTCCGGGTCGAGAATCTGCCGCTCTCCGACTTTCTCCCAGCAAATGGGTGATCGGCACTTGCGTCCGTACAAGGCTTCATACGGCGTCATTTGAATGCTGGATTGATAGCTGTTGTTGTATGTGAATTCGGCCAGAGGTAGATGATTGTCCCAGCTTGATTTGAAGTCAATTGCGTAGAGTCGTAGCATGTCTTCGAGAATCTGATTGATACGCTCCATTTGGCCGTCGGTCTGAGGATGGTAAGCTGAGCTGAACTGCAACTTGGTA
Organism: Iris pallida; assembly: GCA_029216955.1. NCBI lineage: Eukaryota > Viridiplantae > Streptophyta > Magnoliopsida > Asparagales > Iridaceae > Iris > Iris pallida. The sequence goes on along the minus strand of JANAVB010005599.1, from coordinate 10,112,289 downwards.
CCCAGCGTCGACTTAAGGCTACTCCAGAATCGTGACATGAACCGTGAATCCCGATCGGAGACGATGGATACTGGAACTCCGTGCAATCGTACTATCTCATCAAGATAAATCTGTGCCAGGCGATCAACGCTCCAAGTAACTTTGATGGCAATAAAGTGCGCTGACTTGGTTAGTCGATCGACGATGACCCAGATGGCATCATTTTCCCGTGGCGTCTTCGGCAGACCAACAATAAAATCCATGCACACGTGCTGCCACTTCCATTCCGAAATCGCCAGATTCTGCATCTCCCTGCCCGGTCTCTGGTGCTCAGCTTTCATCTGCTGACAGGCCATGCATTGCGACACGAAAAGTGCCACATCTCTTTTCATCCCGTGCCACCAGAAGTTTATGCGAAGGTCCTTGTACTTCTTCGTACTGCCGGGATGCAAGGTGTACTTTGCATAGTGTGCCTCCGACAATATCTCCTTTCTAAGTTCTGAATCATCCGGAACGCATAGCCTACCCCTCAATCGAAGCATGCCGGTCTCGTCTTCCGTAAAGTCGTTCGTCCTATCCGTTGAGATTAGATCTTGCATTTTCTTCAGGTACGAATCGTCCTTCTGAGCGGTCTTGATCTTTTCAAGCAAGCTCGGCTCTAACTGCAACTTTGCCAACTGCATATTTCGAAATCGGACTCGGAGTTCGATGCCCATCTCTTCTAGGTCGCGTAGCAATTTGCGGTCGATGGATAGCGAGGTTATGTACTTTCGACTCAGAGCGTCCGCCACAACATTTTCTTTTCCTGGCGTGTAGTCGATAGTCAAGTCGTAATCCTTGATCAGTTCAAGCCAGCGCCTTTGCCGCAAGTTCAGTTCCCTCTGCATGAATAGATACTTGAGGCTCTTGTGATCGGTATAGATCGTGTATGTCACGCCATAAAGATAGTGATGCCACAATTTCAACGCGAACACAATCGTCGCTAACTCCAGGTCATGCGTGGGATAATTCTTTTCTTGCGGCTTTAGCTGTCGGAAAGCAAAAGATATCACCTTGTTCCGCTGTATTAGCACACACCCCAAGCCCTGACCGGACGCGTCGCTGAATTTCTGGAAACCCTCAGTCCCTTCTGGAAGTATGAGTATTGGGGCCGAGACGAGCCGTTGCTTTAATTCTTGGAATGAAGCTTCACAATCGTCTGACATTCGAATGCGACTCCTTTCTGGGTGAGGCGAGTCAGAGGCGATGCGATCTTCGCGAAGTCTTTCATGAAGCGTCGGTAGTATCCCGCTAAGCCAAGGAAACTTTAAATCTCGCTGACAGACATTGGCCGCTTCCAATCAACAACGGCTTCAACTTTCTTTGGATCAACCGCAATGCCTTCAGCTGAAATGATGTGTCCGACAAATGCGACGCTACTCAGCCAAAATTCACATTTGCTTCGCTTCGCATACAACTGATTTTCTCGAAGGGTCTGAAGCACGGTCCGTAGATGCTCAGTGTGTTGCTGCTTGCTCTTCGAGTAGACGAGTATGTCGTCGATGAAGACTACTACGAACTTGTCGAAGAATGGTCGAAACACCCGATTCATCAAATCCATGAAGGCAGCAGGGGCGTTCGTTAGGCCGAACGGCGTTACCAGGAACTCGTAATGGCCGTATCGAGTGCGGAAGGCAGACTTCGGCACATCGTCCGGCTTGATCTTGAGTTGATGGTAACCCGAACGCAGATCAATTTTAGAGAACACCGTGGCTCCTTGAAGCTGATCAAACAGATCGTCTATACGGGACAGGGGATATTTGTTCCGGACGGTGGCTTTATTCAGCTCGCGGTAGTCGATACAAAGATGCATAGAGCCATCTTTCTTCTTGACAAACAGCACGGGCGCTCCCAGGGCGAGACGCTGGGTCGGATGAATCCCTTGTCGAGCAAATCTTGTAACTGCACCTTGAGTTCTTTAAGCTCTGCAGGGGCCATTCTGTATGGGGCTTTCGAGATCGGTCGAGTGTCGGGGAATGTATCGATAGTGAACTCAATCTCTCGATCGGGCGGCATGCCGGGCAGCTCGTCCGAGAATACATCGGGGAATTCTGCTACAACGTCGGTCTGACCCGCATTTGCACCATCCTGTCGCATGTCTCGAACGGAAGCTAGATAGCCTTCGCACCCGGAATGCAGCATTCGTCGAGCAGATATTATGGAGATTACCATGCAGGTCGGTGACGCCTCACCACACGAGTAGCAGAATTCTGGCACTCCAGGTATGCGGAATATGACCCTCTTTTCAGCGCAGTCTATGGTTGCGTTGTACGGACCGAGCCAATCCATCCCCAGAATGATATCGTAGTCCTTAATATTTAGAACTATCGCATCGAGACTGATCTTTTGACCACCTATACAGATGATTCCGTCTCCGTAGACTAAATTTGTAAGTAGTGGCATGCCCGACGGTACGTTAACAGTGAGATCGAGGCCCAGTGGTGTCAAGGAAAATTTGTGCTCGACGACAAAGTCTGCCGATATAAAACTATGCGTAGCACCTGAAACAAACAATACACGAGCAGGTTTATTATTGAATTGCAGTATACCTGTCACGACTGTATCAGATGCAAACGCTTCGTCTCGAGTCATGGCGTAGACGCGGCCCTGAGCATTGGGGCGACAGTCTTGGCCATTCTGTTGTGCGGTCGGTGGAGCCCGAGGTGCTTGGCCTCAATTTTGTTGATGTTACGGGGGGCGTTGGTTCGGCGTAGCTTTCGGGCAGTCCCTTGAGAAGTGATCTATTTTGCCGCACGCGTAACATGCCATGTGCTTAAATCGGCACTCGGTGTCCAAGTGCCCCTCCTTGTTGCAAAAATTGCAGACCTTTCGATCCTTCATATGGTTGCCGCGATATTGACGCTTGTGCGCGTTGTTGCCTCCCGCATTACTATGACGTTTGTTATTAAAGTGAACAGCACCGGTAGTAGTAGAAGGATACTCGGACTCTAGATTGAGGGCATGGTTGAGTGCCTCGCCCATGGTTTTGTATTCAGGCACCGAGACATGAGCACGGATAGTGGAACGCATGCCCACTACGAATCGTCGAGCTCGACTTGCAGTGGTAGGTAGATAGTCTCCAGCAAACTTGGCTAGTTTGTTGAATTTGGCCGCATATTGTCGTACAGTCATATTTCCTTGTGTCAACTGCATAAACTCGTTTTCTTTTTCCTGTCGCACGACTGCAGAAAAATATTCGGTCTCGAACGCATTTCTGAATGTCGCCCATGAGATCGCCGCCGTCTCGTCTTTACGTCGAATAGCTCGCTTCTGTACATCCCACAAATTGTGCATGTTCATTCGAAGTAGAAGTTGAGCACACGCAACTTTCTTCGAGTCCTCGACACCCAGAAGCTCAAACTTGTCTTCCAGCTCCTCCAACCAGTCGATCGCCACGGAGGGATCTTCTATGCCGTTGAATGAAGTGCGACAGCTTTTCATAAATTTTGACACGTCGAAGTTAGAACTTCTCAGTGTTGCAGGTGAGAGCACGGGCGCCTCTGGTTCAGCTTTGTTGGATCGAACCGCAGGCTGGGTCACGGCAGGTGTCATCGTTGAATTGTTGTTATTGTCCACGACCGACTGTATGATTTGCTGGAGGGTATTCAGCTGCTGCTGCTGCAGCTTGAATTGAGCCTCGAACCGATTCTCAAATTGGATCTGACGAGCCTCCGTTTGCTGACGATGGAGCTCGTTTTGACGTTGCTGTATTTCAAGCATTTGCAGCATACGTTGTATCGGATCGTCGGAAGGTCCGGCTACGGTAGGCGTCATTCCCGTTGGGTTGACGGAATGCTCGGGTCTGGAAGTACTCGAGCCACTGGAAGCGCTCGCCTCATCCTCTGCCCGAGCTCCCGCAACTGCAGGGAAAAGAAAGGCAACTCTCGTTAGTTTTAGAAAACGTCCTAGGTTCAGCGTATGGAACAACTTATCTCATCGACACGAGGTCAACGGTTGGAGACTAGAACTCGACACTGGAGGCCAAGGACGTAAAGCCGTGCTCTGATACCATTATGTCACGTACCGATTCCGTCGAATCGATAGTCGTCCCCCGGGCGTGATGCCGCACGAACATAATTTGCGATCGCACAAGGCATAGTCATAAGGTAATACGAGACACGAGATCTAAGAGAGTACGCAGACAAATTGATTCACACAATAAGTAAATAAAACTTGATCTTTATTGATAATGAATATCTTTTACAGACTCCGATTCAAGACTCATTGCCGTACGGCCTACAACATGACACGAATACAAAAGAGTGCCGATGAGATAGCTGTTCCATACATTGCACACATCCCTCAATATACAACAAAGTACTCCAGTGACCTAGATGGGAGGGACACTGAGTCATCTTCCTTGGACTGTCGAGAGCCTTCAAAAGTGGAGTCGCAGAGAAAGTCTTCGACGCACGGTCGAAGCTTCAAAATCACAAACGTCGCCGAGACAGCTGGCGCGTCCTTCCTGATTCGCGAGACCTGCAAAGAGCGAGGATCAGTATGATCACATATACTGGCGAATGGTTAATTAAAATTCAAGCTCTGCATTTGATTCAAGAAGTTTCGTAAACATGTTAGCTAGCTATTTCAATGATCTTTCTAACCATCATGCTCGATTTGCATGTTAACATGTTTTGAGGCAAGCATATGAAACTGTATAACGTTAAGCAACTATCATATTCATCCCGTGTCCCGTGCACTTGTTAAGCAGTAAAAAGGGGTGTGAAGGCCACTGGCAATGTCAAGCCATCGTGGACTATATCAGGGTTAGACGACGCCCCTTTCGCGTCGGGTAGCGAGCCCTGTGTGAAAGTGCCCGCATAACTCGCGCCGACGAAGGGTTGGCGCTGCTACACTCGTTCCTCCCGGGCCGAATCGGTCCCTTGGCCTAGGCAACCGTTCGAGGAAACTTCACCTTGTCGACAAGTTGTCCAACGACCGTTTTCTTTTAAACTTAGTTGATTTGCTTCCTTAGCCGTATCGTTGCGATAAACGTTAATCGATTCATTTATTGTTTTGCATAGGCTAAGTGGATCTGCATAAGAAAACACGTTTTCTATTTTTAAAACCGGCAGTTGATAGCAAGTGTTTCATGAAGAATCGTGTCACGATTTCTTTGATTTTATACTATTATGACAAGCATTCATTTAACTTCATTTTGATTTTTGAAATAGAGGGACGAGGCGAAGGAGGTCAGCCACTCGCCTTAGCCTTGCTTCAAGCAAGCGATCGGTTGGCTGTGCTGACGTCGCCTACGCGATCACCTGCAATCGCATAAGCAACTGATTAGAACACTGTATAATTCAAGGAAATTTGATATGAATGCGAAGCTCGAAAACGCAAGTCACGAAAACTCATTCGAAAAATATTCACGAAAAACGCATTCACGAAAACCAAAGCCAAAGACAAGTCAAGTACGGCATGAAAATCAGAGCAACGGGAGGTCTCTTCCGACTCAGCCGCAGAGCCAATCCTCGAGGCACAACCCGCTGAATATGGGACTTGGTTCCGAAGAAGCCATTCCATAACGTGGAATGGATCTTAATTCAACCGTTCTCGTTCGATCGACTCGGCCGATTCCGACCTATCGGTCCCGACCGAATCGATAGCGACAGTGTTCCTTTCTCGCGCACCCCGTAGACGGAAACGGGGCACGATGTAAGGACGGGGCACTACAGTCCCGAACCCGTCTCGAACCCAATTTCAGTTTTTCCGAAACAAATCTTTAAATCCCTTAGTATATATTTATATATATAAATTCTATTTTCCTTATTAAAAGAAAAGAATTCTTTTCCTTTCCTTTATTTTCCAGAACACTCTCAGCTCTCTTTCTCTCTCACTTATTCCCTTTCCCAAACGGCCGATCGGTCGACCCTTGGTTTTCCGAAACTCCCGAGCTCCTTCGGCTCCCGTAAACCCCAATCCCTTTCCTATTTAAACCCTATCTCCTCCTTCCACCCGCACACTTCATTCCCTTCCTCCTCACCCCAAACCCTTTTCCCCAAATCCCAGCCCTAGCCGAGCTCCGGCATCGGAGCCCTCCCCGCAGCCGTTGTCCCTGCGGCCCAGGCCGACCGTCGTCCGTGAGCCCCGCCCCTGCGTGCGCTCACCTCCGACACCGAGCCCCTGTCCGCGTCCGCCCCTCCCGGCCAGTACCTGATTCCGACCCCCTCGTCGGCGCCCCTCCGGTTGCCTTCCCGTCGCCGTTTTCGATCCGCGGCCCCCTTGGCGACCCGCTGTTCCCGACCCGACCTCATCAAGACGCTGTCCAGCATTCATTGTGGTTTCCAACGCTGTTCTAGATTTTTTTCGAGTCCGCGAGATTTGTCTTTTCTCCTATTTTTGCATCTGAGAGCTCTAGCCGAGCACCCGAGGTATATTCCCGTGTCCCTGTGTCCCTTCCGAGTTTAGTCTGTGATGAAGCGGTCCCGAACCCATTTCGGGAATCGGTATTTTGAATTATTGTTGTTTTGGGTGATACGTAGATTATCGGCTACGTCGCGGCGTAGTTTCTATTTTTTTGATATATTTGTGATCTGGATTTAATCCCTGGTTTGGGATATTTATTTGTGTTGTGAATTGGCATCGTCCCATGATTGGGTTGTCCCAGTTACAGAGGAGGTGCTGCCTAAATTTTCAAAAAAAATATTTTATAGATATTTTATAAAAGTTTAGTAATTTTGAATAAATCTATTTCCAAATCCCGGTCTTTGTAAAACATTTTACAAATTACTTTCGTGGATTTTGTATCACCGTTAGGCGACGACCATATCGGTCGAATGAGCCTCGGCGAAACGCAAACACTACAGGACCTTCCTGTACGTTGAGGCGTAAGCCAGTAACGTGAGATTGCATGACCAAGTCTGAGACGTACCCATAATTTTTATATTTAGAACTTGTTACTGGGTATTTTAGTATTTCGAGTGCAGGGCATTCGTGCCTCCTGAATGGACCGCTTTCCGGCGTTCAAAGCTCGCCTCAGTCTTATTTAATTTAATTTATGTAATAAATTGTAAGGGCATAAGCCCAGCTTTTATTTCATTCTCTGTGACCATGTATTTGTGTAGTGTAGATTTTCTATTTCTTTTTTGGTTTTGCTGATTTCGTAGTTAGACGCATAATTAATGGAGTATTATTTTATATGAAAATTAATAAGAGTTTTTCTCACATTAAATAAAAGGGTAAAATTATAAGTTTTGTTAACTAAACCAAATTCACATTTTCTCATTTAAAAACCTAGCTTTATATATATATATATATATATATATATATATATAATATATATATATATATATATATATATATATATATATATGTTACCAAACTACAAAGTTTTGCCAATTAACTTGTAAATGTTATTTTTCCCAATAAATATTAAATTGACTTTACTTCGTTAATTAATGATTGTAGCTCGCGACGAAAAACGTGATCCGGTAGTATATTCGTTAAACAACTTAAAACTGAACTAGGACCTACTTTTAGAGATTGTAACTAGTACACCTAGAGATGGTTTTATTTCAGTTCTAAGTCAGAGTTCTCAAACTGTAGGGTTTCGAGGACATATCTGATCTCCATCCCGGTATTAACATTCAAATCCAGTCAATCAAACAAAGGCAAGTACGGTTATGTTATCTTGCAATTTAATTGGTAATTGTTATCTTGCATGCTTAAACTACATTGCTACACGGAACTCTCTCCCAGAGTTCAAATATTGATTGTGGGATATTGGGGGAGTAGCGTAGTGCTTATGACCAATACATTCATATTGCATAATTGTGCGAGCTTACCCCTCTTACACATGGGGATAAGCCGTATCGCATCGCTAGGATGCTATTGTACAATCCAAGCCGGTCATATACATTACCTATTCAAATCATATTGTTTTTCAAATATTGAATTGCTGAAAAATTGCTGAAAAATTGCTGAAAAAGTATTTTAAACTGTTTAAAATTGCAAATATCCATTACTATTTGAACTGTTAGATATATATAATTGTACTTTGCTCATTTCCTGACTGGATCCTCCCCCCCCCCCCAATAGGTAACGTTGATGAGGCTGAGCTATTGTATAATAGCTATTATGATCCGGTGCTCTACCCTGCGGTGCTTCCAGAGTCCCACTTGGAGGACGTCGATCCCGAGGCTGATGAGCCGGCTATCTAGATAGATGTTATTTTCATTTATAGTTTCATTATGTTGGAGTGAAGACAATTTATTTCAGTATTTATTTTAGATGTATTTTTCTCTATGTTGAACAAACAAAGTTTTTAAATGTTCGTAATATTAGAAGTTGTGACAAATGTATATTGTTGATGAGATTACCTGCAAGTGGAAACAGCTTACTGTCGCCGTCTCACAACGGTGCAGGCTGGACATGATCCGATTCGACCCAATAATTTGGGATCGGGTCATGACAGGTGCAGGCTGGGCATGATCCGATTTTGATCCAACAATTTGGGATCGAGTCGTGACAATGATCAAATGTTAATTAGTAAAATAACGATACTGAACAAAAATCAACCGAATATACATTTAATCGAAATCGAAAAAATTGACTCTAAATGGTACGATATTGGTATTGATTTTTTAAATACTGACTAAAAAAATCAAAAAATTCGACCAAATACCGACGCTCACCCCTACCCAAGAGAAATATCCTCCCTATAAATAGTGGAGAGATGATAAAAGTTAACACAATAAGAACATAACAACAAAAATGTTCTTTGTAATCCTCTCACCAAAATTGTTATAATCCACCTCAAGTGAGTTGTAAGAGAGAGAGAGAGAGAGAGAGAGAGAGAGTGATCCTCACCTTTGTAATATTTTATTTCATTATAGTGAAAACGACGAAGAAGGACGAGGGTCGTATGCTCAAATTGGGTCGAACTTCGGTAAATCTTGTGTGTGCAATCTTTTTTCTCTCTTTTTTTATTTTTATTTTTCTTCTCATCTCATCACAAAGACGAAAAATATCTTTCTTCCCAAGAATTCATCCTTCTACTTATGGTTGATACGTGTCATTTTTATCCAACCTAAAATCACTTTGGGTGTGTTTGTGAACGTCCACACTAATTTCACACGTGTCAACCCATGAGTGTAAGGATCAACATTCACCCTACTCATGCTACATTTAAGGAATAATTTTAATTAGTAAATATTAGTTCCTTGAATTTTTTATATATATTAACCTAACTATTCATGCTAAACTTAAAAAATAATTTTAATTAATAAATATAGATAAAAATGTTTTTGAAAAAAAAAAATTCACCGTGATACTTAACTTTTTTGTAATTACACAGTGGTATAGATTTATATTAAACCAAACATTGAAGTGGAATGGGGGGAATGTACAAATGTTGCATGCATTATTTTTCGAAATTATTATATTTATTTTGGGTACTTTCCCGTATCTAAACTTGATTTGGACGGTGGCAAGTATTCTATTATTGTCCATTAATTATTCAATTAGTACTTGTAGCCAAACACGTGTCAGCAAACAAAATTCATGAGTCTGCCAAAGATACCATCCTTATAATTGACGGATGTGTTGTACACGTTTGATTCGTCAAATCTGTGTTTTGCGTTTAGCACCAAACATTCTCTAACCATTGTCCCTATCTCCATACCATTTTGTATACAAGTCCATCAAGAATCCAATTTTTCACTTCCTTTTAGCACCAAACGTTCACACGCATTGTCCCTGTCTCCTTAGTCCATACCATTTTGTATACAAGTCCATCAAGAATCCATTTTACACTTCTTTGGTCTTTGCTCTTAAAAATTTAGACTAAATTAGAACTTGATACCCTCAACTATTTGAATATTCAACTTAATACTCTTAACTTTGATCTGCATCAACTTAATATCCTCTCTTTGTTCTTTATCATAACAATGTCTATCGAAGAAGTAAAATGACAAAAATGTTCATCCCCAATCTCTTTCCCCACCCTCTCTCTCCGACGCCGACAACTGGGCCAGGGGCGCAGCAGTAGCGCTGGAGGCGCGACTGCATGCTGGTGGTGGAGGCATAGCAACAGCGCGGACGAACGGCGCTGGTGTGGGCGGAGCAGGCGTGTAGCGCGAGCGGAGCCCCCTTCTCTCTTCCACCCTGACAACTGGAAGGGGGCAGCAGTAGTGCGGACGCGAACTGGCAGCGCTGGCGCGGGTGGAGCGGGCGTGGGTTACGCGGTGGTGAGCAGTAGCAGCGACGGGCTCGGTTGGGGGTGGCGGAGAGGGAGGGGGTGGGGGGTAGGTGGAAGGGGCATTTTTGTCAAAAAATAAATTAATGAAAAACTTAACTTTTGGGGTGACGGAGGGTACCAAGTTGAAAATATTAGTTGAATGAGGGTATTAAGTTAGTAGCTATCAAAGTTGAGGGTATCAAGTTGAAAAATTAGAATAGTTGGGGGTATCAAATTATAATTAAACCAAAAAAATATTATACATGAAATTCATTAAATATGGAATTATTTAAGGTGTATGCACATAGGGCTTTGTTTGTATATACTCTTTTGTATGGAGTCCATTTTCTTCACCTACCAAAACTATAATAAATGTCCATCCTTCCACTCAAGGTTGTCATGTGCCAAACTAGTGGTCAAAACGAGTACTGTGAATGTTCACCAAACCATTCCTAAAGTTATTTTAGGTTGGATAAAAATGACACATGACAACCATTAAGTTAAATGGTAAATAACCATCCTAGTTTTGGTGGGTGAACATAAATGGACTCCTTTTGTATGATATACTTTATGAGAATTCCTTTATATGCATAGAAAAATCATATTCATCTCATAGTGCAAGATCACAATATCTATTATACTATATAATGTGAAAAGTTAAGCTTCACCGTAGAAATTTTCTTCATCCTTTATATATATATATATATATATATATATATATATATATATATATATATATATATATATATATATATATATATATATATATATATTGAAATAAGGTAATTGTGGCGAACGCTCCCACCGAGAATCGATCTCCTGACCACTCGAGCCGCATGTCTCACCACTACCACTAGGTTAGCGGGTCATTGACTATATATATATATATATATATAGTGGTCAGGAGATCGATTTTCGGTGGGAGCGTTTGCCACAACTAAAAAGTAGGGGTGAGCGTCGGTATAATCGGTCGGTATTTGGTCGATTTTTTCGGTATTTTTTAAAATCGGTATTTGAAAAATCAATACCAATATCGTACCATTTAGAATCGGTTTTTTCGGTTTCGGTTAAATCGGTATTTGGTCGGTTTTTGTTCGGTATCGATATTTTACCAATTAATATTTGATCAATTAACACACTTAATATTGTATAACCTCTTAACCTATAATATATATATATTTTTACTTTTTTGGAAGCATTAATTTTAAAGCTAAGCTTCTACCAACCAAACAATTAATCAAAATTATTAGAACAATATGTAACAAGTCGCAAACACCTAAAAATGAGCTTAAATTATCAAACGCGGTCACTAAGTTTAATCTTTAGTATAAGTTTAATTAACCAAAATTTACTTCAAAATTCTATGAGAACACAAAAACATAAGCTCAAAAGATCAAAAACTCAATTCTTAGCATTCTTAACATAAATTCAAGTCCACTAAAATCCATTCCAAGTTCTAGGAAACCAACCAAAACAAAGATAAAAATGAAAATGAGTAGTGTAAAATTAATCATGAACAACACTAAAAAATGTGTGTGTGTGTGTGTGTGTGAATCGGTTCGATTTGGTATTTTCGGTATGGTATTACACTCAAACCGTTACCATTACCATTATACTGTAATTTAGTCGGTTCGGCAATTCGGTATCGGTACATAATTTCGGTTCGATTTTTCGGAATATTTTTATTCGGTATTCGGTCGGTTTTTCGGTATCGGTCGGTATTTGCTCACCCCTACTAAAAAGAGTAGATGCAATAAATTTTACTAACAATTTTTAAAGATGTGTTATGGAGGAATTAATGTATTACGGAAATCGAAGGTTTCATGACACTTGCTAAGTTTTCTAAGTTATTCACGGGCTTCGGAGGGTTGAACCCATAACTTATATAATTAAAAACAACAGAGTTAAACCAACTCATCAACATCATCCACTCCAAGTATCTTTTAATCTTCCTAATTATAATCTATGTATAATAGATACGTGCAACGCACGTGCATATATATTATATTAATATAAGATAAAAGTCAAACTATTTGGGTAAATCAAAGTCCATTGAACACTATATAATAAAATTCATAGTTCATGCTATCCAACTAATAAAAAAGAAGAAGAAATCATTAGGTCTGATCCAATAAGTTTAATGAGAGAGGACTTGGAAAAAAATTAAGTAGGGAGGGTTGGGAAAAAAAATCCCATGTTGAGATGGTGATCTTAAACCTACAAAATATATTTTATAATAACTTTATAGCTAACTAACCTTTAAGAATGACAAAAAGTGGGGTCAAGATACATATGTCATTGAAATATTGCAAAATACATACAAAATACTCTTATTTTAGGATTCTAGTGGGGACTTGAGCCCCCACTTCTCTACAAGTGGATACATCCCTACAAACCAAGATACTTTTCAAGAATTAACTACTAATTAAGCTGCAATTAGTAAATTTGTATGGGGCTTCTTTTAACTAGGTGTTTCTTCGATTTAAAATAGATATTGGTATTCATTCTCTCTAATATTTTCATCCATCCAAAGAAATATCGTTATGATATGTTGATTTCTCTACATAGTGTTGAGGATTAAATATTTGTATTATTTCAACAAGTGTGTCAGTTCTATTCCCGGTATCAGTATTCAATATAAATATTTATTTGTGTATTAAATTTTCTATTTTGTACTCATGAATTATTATATTCTAGTACGTATATTGGGTCCTATATTTTCGTACTGCGTGCTCATTGGATCCTATATTATTGTATTATGTGCTCTTGTATCTGATATTGAATGGTACTGTCAGCATGGATCTATTGTTCTATTATGATTTTCTTGGTTTATATTCATGTCTTAGTTCCAGTATACATTGCCATGTTTGTGTTTGCTTTCTGATCTCTGCCTTTTCATTTACTTGTGATATATTATATGTGATTTTTTTGCTAACAATTTTTTAATTAGCCAAATTTTGCTGCCTACTCTATTCACCTCCCTCTAGAGTATTGCGTTTTACAATTCGTTCCTACATGTATCCCACGAAATACACTTATGCGATAACCAAGACATGAATCAAATGCAATACTCTAGAGTAGAATTTTGTTGTAACACGATTCTAGGCACGAATTGTAAAATAACATGATTCTTGTTGTAACACGTCACATTATTAATTTATGACACAATCAAAATTTTAAGATTAAAATCAGATGAGAAAGATCAAGAACATGGAAAAATGTCGAGCTCATAGGAGTAGAATTTTGCCACTTTCAGGACTGGTAGTATACCATAGGTATAATATCCGTACACCGTCAATATACCATCATGCCAGAACAAGACCCAATCATGACCTAGTTTGAGTGAGTTTGCACTTGGGATCCATGTTTATTTCGATCGTGATCACTCAAGTTTATATATTAATATAATACAACCATTGCTACTGTTAATTAGTTAATATAACATCGTATTAGCTTGATTGTTCCTATATCTATAATTTTCACGTTTACGGGCATACCTTATATCGACCCATGCATAACATTATTCATTGTTATCAAACTGACATGTAACATACTGACCTGATTACCATATATGGTATCCTAATGATGGTTTTGTACCGTTATTATGATATAATGCTAACTCCGTTATTATATTGTACTGACTATACTGATAGTGTACTATCTCGTATCGTGCTGGCATGATTACCTTATTGTCCCTGATACATTCCTATACTTATCGTCTATACAAATTTTTGTATTGCTTGTAATTGTTCTTTAGTATCATGGATTAAGTCCAGGCTTGTCAATTTGTGATTGACTGAATTGAACTGGAAAATTATATTTTGACACCTAAACCAACCTTAAGGGCTAGAAAATCTTCAAGACAGTATACTAGTGATAGACCGCCAATATAATATTTCTTGTATTTTGATCAATTCAATCACTACCAAATTACAGTACTTTAGCGACGGCCATTTAGCGACGGAAATTTTCCGTCGCTATTACCGTCGGATCACCGACGGATTTGTGACGGACTACCGACCGAAAGCAGTGGACAATTTTTATTATTATTTTATGTCCATATCCGTCGCTACGCCGTCGATAGGTCGTCGGCCGAGTAGCGACGGTTTTATATCCGTCGCTAGAACGTCGCATATTTTGGCAGCAAAAGCCTAAAATATTGGCGCAAGATTTGACTGACGACTTAGCGACGGAATAATCCGTCGCTACTCTGGCGCGAGATTTACTGACTACTTAGCGACGGAATAATCCGTCGCTACTCCGTCGCTAAATTTACGTTCCAGACTTAAATTGAAACGACGGGGGAAACTTTTTCATTCCCTCCAAATTTCACTTTCTCTCCTCTCTCTCTCTTTCTCTCCCGCGGTGATCGATCGGCGACCCCCTCTCCTCTCTCTCCCGCGGCGGTGATCGACGACCCCCTCTCCTCTCTCTCTCCCAAAGGTAATCCTCTCTCCCTCTCCCTCTCTCTCTCTCTCTCTCTTTCTCTCTCTCTCTCTCGCGAGCGTGCGCGGTGGTCGTGGGTGCAGCGGGCCGGGGGCGTCGGGGGCTGCGGGGGCGGCGTCGACTGCGGGGGGCGGCGGTGGCGGGGGGTGTGGAGGGGGCGGTGGGAGGGGGCGGGAAGCGTTGGAGGGATGGGGGCGCACGGGGGCTGGCCGCGGGGTGCGGGGGGTTGCGGAGGGGGGCTGGCCGTGCGCGGGAGGCGGGGGGCGGGGGGTGTGGAGGGGGCGGTGGGATCGAGGGGGCGGGCAGCGTTGGGGGGGACGATGGGGGCGGGGGCTGGCCGCGGGGTGCGGGGGGGGGTATGTGTGGAGGGGGGCTGGCCGCGGGGGGCGGAGGGTGTGGAGGGGCGGCGATGGGAGGGGGCGGGGGGTGTGGAGGGAGCGGTGGGAGGGGGCGGGCAGCTGCCTCCGTCACTGCCTCTCTCCTGGCTAGCGACGTCATTTAGCGACGGCGACCAATAACGTCGCTATTTATTGAAAATAGCGACGTCATAAAAATAACGTTGCAAAACGTCGCTGGCTAGCGACGTTCTGCGACAGGCATAAATATTCGTCGCTGATGAGCGACGAATAGCGACGTATTATTAAATCACGTCGCCATGTGGGAAACTTCCTATTTGGACACATCAAGTGTTTGATTTATTGTTGAAATAAATATTTTGTATATTTATTCTCAGATTTTAGATGTGTTCTTGAGAGTATCTCATGGTATCATATTGCCTATATATATATACCATTGCAGCAGCAGCAATGCAGCAGCTGCAGCAGCAGCAATGCAGCAGCTGCAGCAGAAGCATGCAGCAGCAGCAGCAGTTAAATGCAGCAGCAGCAGCAGTTAAATGCAGCAGGGGGGGAGGGGGCCGGGCATTGTTGGGGTGGCTTACTGCATCCATATTGCACCTGCCCAGCTCATCATCCCTTGTGTGCAGTCATATGATACCCCTACTACTATTTTGTCCTGCATACTATAGTTATATGTTCAGTCATAGTTTATAACTAGTGTTCTTTCCATAGCAGTAGCAGACCCATTCGTTTGAGTATCAGTCCAATATTGGTCCTATATCACTTGGGTATGTGATAGACCTTAGACTTCATCTTTTCCTTTTTAAATGAATTGTCTACACAAATAAGTACTTATCAAAAATCTGTTGTTTTCTGTGTATGGAGTGTTTTGTTGGCATGGGATGATGGCTTTTGAATTACATTGGACTAAAAACTGAGAATTAGTACACTGTTTGTGTTTACTGATTTAAGGATGATTAAATCATTAGGTTTAATCCTATGTCATGTCTGGGTTTAAGTTATATGTTATGATTCATGTTGGCATGGGGATTTTGGTTTTTGAATTTGAGCTGTTACATTCTTTTACATTCTGTTACATATACTTACCAGATGGCACCCATGACCCGAGGAGCGGCACGTCGTTTGAAGAAAACAGTGAATGCTGAGGTGGCTCCTCCTACAGTTGAGGAGGAAGTGGTACCGGTTGCTAGTGAGACCGGGAGTTCTAGTCATCCAGCACCGGTAGCTAGTAATGTCGAGAGTGCTTTTGATACAGTCCTGGCAAGGGACGACGCCTCTCCTCGCACCAAAAATCTCGCTTTTCGGAGGTGGTTGCGTGAAAGTATCACTGAGCATTTGCGTGAGCAGCGTGGCAAGCATTAGCTATTAGTACTTATTTGTATTGGACTATTTTTATTGGGTTGTTTTTGTTTTAGACTATTTGTATTGGACTACATATATGAATTAGAACTGTGTCAATCTCTGGATTATATTGGACTACGACACCGCGGTAACATAGTTCCTGCAGCCATTCGACTGGCGAGGCAGAAACTATGTATCCGTAGATAAAGTGGACTGTCCTCCGACCCTCATCCCTCGGCAATGATGATACGACAACCAACCGGAGAGGATACTCCGAGAGATCCATCTGGGAGGGACGTATAATCTGAGAGATCACCTTTACAAGAATTATATCAGTAGTAGGATTGAGTGCTGGAGGAGATGTTATCAGAGTATACGTCCTACTCAGATGGGTCTCTCACCGTTACTATTTTTTTTCTGACAGCATGGTGGATGTGCTCCGTCCACAGATTCTGGCTTCGAGCCAAAACTTTATTCCGGAGCTCAAGTGGACATCTTTGGTGTATAGCTCGAGGGAAAGGTTCCTGACAGCATGGTGGTCTCCTCTGTCAAAGTATTCGTGCTCATCCTACATGGGTTGTGGGACGAGCACGGATACTTTGACAAACGAGACTACCATGCTGTCAGGAACCTTTCGCTCGAGCTATACACCAAAGATGAATCTCTCGGAGTATCCTCTCCGGTTGGTTTGTGTTCTGAGCCATCCGTTCTCACAGAGGGTCCTTTTTTGGATTCTATATTTTGTATTTTGGTTTCTGTATTTTGGTTTCTATATTTTGTATTTTGGTTTCTGTATTTTGTTACATTCTTCAGATACTAGATACGATAAGAACATATACATTCTTTTACATTCTTTTACATATACTTACCAGATAACACCCATGATGGGTGACCAGGACATAGTCCCTGCAGCCATTCGACTGGCGAGGCAGAAACTATGTATCCGTAGATAAAGTGGACTGTCCTCCGACCCTCATCCCTCGGCAATGATGATACGACAACCAACAGGAGAGGATACTCCGAGAGATCCATCTGGGTAGGACGTATACTCTGAGAGATCACCCTTACAGAAATGATATCAGTAGTGGGATCGAATGTTGGAGAAGATATTATCACAGTATACGTCCTCTCCTCCACGATGGCTCTAGACCCATCTGCTCGTCCCTGCTTCCATTCTTCTTATTTGACTCTCTCAGCCACACATGATATCCAGCTCAAGTGTAGAGTAGGCGAAAAAGAAGGGGACAAGAATAGGAGGGGGAAGCAGCACAGCCGTCGGCATGACCCGGAGGAAGTACAGAGGTTTTCTTCAACATACGTAGGAGAACTATAAGGATTTATCTTTTCACAATATGTCATCTTGTCAAAGACCCTTAATGTGACAACCATGTTATCGCGGTGTCCGAATATTAACATGTCATAATTTTCTAAGCCGTGTGTTTTGACATAATCATCCCAACTCTTTCCTCCTGTGTCGTAATCTCGCATTATTACATAGAACTGAAATTCGGTTGGAAGGATTATGTCAAAATACACGGCTTATAAAATTATGACATGTTAGTCTTCCGACACCGCGGTAACATGGTTGTCACATTTAGGGTCTTTGACAAGATGATATGTTGTGTTTACATATATCCTTATAGTTCTCCTACGTATGTTGAAAAAAACCTCTATACTTTCTCCGGGTCATGCCGCCGGCTGTGCTGCTTCCCCCTCCTATTTCTGCCCCATTCTTTTCCGCCTACTCTACACTTGAGCTGGATATCATGTGTGGCTGAGAGAGTCAAATAAGAAGAATGGAAGCAGGGACGAGCAGATGGGTCTAGAGCCATCGTGGAGGAGAGGACGTATACTGTGATAATATCTTCTCCAACATTCGATCCCACTACTGATATCATTTCTGTAAGGGTGATCTCTCAGAGTATACGTCCTACTCAGATGTATCTCTTGGAGTATCCTCTCCGGTTTGGTTGTCTTCTGAGCCATCCGTTCTCACACTTAAAATACAGGGATTGGATTCTGTGTTTCGTATTTTCGGCGAACCCAGGGATTGGATTCTGTATTTTGTTTTTTGGTTTCTGTATTTTGTTTCCAGCTCCATTTGCATTAATCTACGGTACGACATGGTGATCAGGACATATATAGTTCCTGCAGCCATTCGACTGGCGAGGCAGAAACTATGTAGCCGTAGATAAGTTGACTGTCCTCCGACCCTCATCCCTCGGCAATGATGATACGACAACCTATCACTATATCTTATATAGTAGTAGATGATGTCTTAGTATTACATTATGTGAGTTCATCTTGATTCTGTTACGTTCTTCAGATACTAGATACGATAAGATCATATACTACACCATATGTACAGAACATAGATGATTCACACTAATGTATGCTAGAATGAATTTTGGGTTGTGTATTCTGAGCCATCCGTTCTCACACTTGAAGATAAATTTTCAGTATAACGACGGATATTAGGTTACTCTTCAGTATAATTGATGTCTATTCTTGGATAATTGGTGTGCATTAAATTCGTATGTGCATATTTCGTCTATGTAATTTTTGGATATATACCAACGCTGGGTTATAAGCGATGATCTGATATACAAAGGAGGTGCTGCCGAAATTTTTGTAGACATTTGGATACATTGTATGTTCGGATATTTTTTTTATGTTTGGATAATTTAATGTTGGATATTGGATATATTGTGTTGGTAATATTTTGTTGGATATTGGTGTCGGATATGGATATTTTGCATATGGATATATGGTGTTGGATATTGGATACGTTGGATATTCGTGTTGGATATGGATATATGGTGTTGTATATGGATATTTTGCATGTTTGATATTGTGTTGGATGTGTTGTATAAACAGGAAAGAGTCTGTTTGCAGTATTTTTTTTTCAAAAATTAGAAGTTAGCGACGGACTGGCGACCACTCAGCGACGGATAGTCCGTCGCTAACTGGAGAAACTGAGTTTAGCGACGGAGTGGCGACGTAAAAACCGTCGCTACCTGGAGCATTTCAATAAAGCGACGGATTGGCGACGGACTATCCATCGCTAACTGTAGGAATTTAATGTATCGACGGATTGGCGACGTAATATCCGTCGCTACCTGGAGTATTTTACATTGAGCGACGATTTAGCGACGGAATGTCCGTCGACCTGGTTCTGTTTGATGTCCATAAATTTTGCAGTTAGCGACGGATGTTTTGTCGCTAATACGACGCTAATCCATCGTACACCTCGGCGGATTAGCGACGGCATAACGACGACCTGCCGTATGGGAAAATCTCTGATACGCTTTTACCGACAAATTTACGACGGATTAGCGACGGATATTGCGTATCAGAATATCACTGATACGGTTTTGCCGACTCTTTAGCGACGGATTTTTCCGTCGCTAATCCTATATCCTGATACATGTTTTGACGAAAGCTAGTCGGTAATCCGTCGCTATATATATTTAAATGCGCCGACGGTATTCCGTCGCTAAGTCGTCGCTGAGCGACGGAGTAGCGACGGATATGTTTTAGCGACGAGGTTATTCCCGACGGCTGTTTTACCAAAATATCCGTCGGTAATCCGTCGGTATTTATTTTTGGCGACGGACTACCGACGGATAAGGCCGTCGGTAAATCCATGTATTTTGGTAGTGAATGTGTTGTTTTAAATGTAACATGTACTGGGTTGCCCTAATATCGCTATAGTGATACAAGAGCACCCTTTACTTTTCTTATGACAACGTCCCAACACGTGTATCATATCATTAATGCCAATTAGCCTAGTGGTCGAGTCGTTGACCACTAGTTTTTTTTTTTTCATTTGTTCTGACATACATGATCGTTTACGAGTTGATTGGACGAATGCCCTTATTCTCGTATCCTTCACAATATCCAGCTTCACCATTAAGACATATAGGATCGATTCAGTGAGTGTCCACATCTCAAGAATTGTAACATAACTTGTAGGGGTAATCAATTAGAATAATCATGTAGATTATTGGGAGAGGAGGATTTTGATTTTCATGCAGCCTCGATTGCCTAGGATTACCCGTCTTGGTGACTCCCATGTCTATGAGCTATTGATCTGGAGGTGAGCGTTCGGTTTATTATATTTCAACCGAACCGAAATAGTCAAACTGAATAAATCAATATTTTAAAAATCCAAACCGAAATAGAACCAAAATTAAACAAAACCAAAGTCGAATCAAATAACTATTCAGTTTATGTGGTTTGTTCATCTAGAATATTCCTATTGTTTAATGGACCAGGTCCAAAGTTGGAATCGTTATTAAATTATATTAAAAATTATAATTTTTATACACATATTTGTTGTATATCAAGGTTGGACAAGTTATTAAATTATCAAAGATGGGCTTCAAAACACATAAATAGAATTGTTGTTTTAAAATATACACAAAATATACACATTTTTAATTATAAAATATGTATCGAAATGGGTTTTTATGTAACTGTATTAGTCTAATTCGATTTTTGATTTTGGGCTGAAACCCAAAACCTAAACCGAAATCGAAACTGAAATCGAATAATTTTTTTTGTAGTATTTACAAATTTGAAACGAACCGAATCTCTTATTCGATTCGGTTCGATTTTCGGTCCAAAACTAAATAATGCTCACCCCAACCGTGATCTATTATAATTTGTTTTGTTCTAGTACTAACTATTTAGACCATCAGCTCTGTATTGTATTCTTCCCAGGCAACCATGGTACGTGCAACTCATGTTCTAATTCTAATGAAATCCTCGCTACACTAATAATTGTGATAACCTAGGTAGTTGATTATAACAAGTTGTATGAATCGCTTGGCTGCTTGTCTTGATTATATTTTTTTACTTCCTACATGGATAGATCATTCTCATATACTTTCAAGACTATGCCTTGGTAGCGCATTATTCTCCCGCACTTTAATGCTTTACTTTTCATGTTTACCAATATTTATGCTCATAATATGTATATCTATTTTCTTGTTATATTTTGTACTTCAATTTTAACCTACCTTTAAGCTTCATTTGTGGTATTTGCTATTAGTGGTTAACCCATGTGATTTTATATATCCAAGTACCATAGCCGAGCTCGAGGATCTACCGATACTTTCGCTTGATGGTCGATGCTCAGAGGATTTCGACACTAGAGCACGAGTGTTTCCCCTTTCACTCCCACTCTTTTGATGTACACATATTCTTATGGCATTTAGCCAGAGCACATATTAGCCTTCGTATTTGGTAGCATGTTCCCTCGCGTTTGGACGTCTTAACTGTATATACTAGACCGCGAGTACTAGTTTAGTGATCATGTATGATTGACTCTTTTAGTATTTTATTTTGTATTACTAGCTCCATAATCATATATATACTATAATATTTGTGATAACTTATTACTTTTCATACTGTGTGACATTTTTATATATTACTTTTAGATTGAGATATAAGATTGCTAGTAGGTTATAGGACAAACTGTTTTGTAGATAACCCTCTTGTCCTTTACAGGCGTGATTGTGCTTCTGGATGTTGGATACCTGGACTTGTTACGCTCTCGTTTTCAAATATTTCAGTATTGGACGTGACAAAATGCTTCCCCCCCCCCCCCCCCCCCCCCCCACACACACATTCTCTCTCTCTCTCTCTCTCTCCAAAATGAATCTATCATGTTTCGTGCTGGTTATATTTGAGAAGTACATTTGAGCACAAAAAATTGACAAATTGATTTTCTCAAGAGTTAAAACTTCTGACAATTAACCTACGAAGTACTTAAACTACTTCTTGATTGTCAAATTGAGATATAAAATTGCTAGTAGGGCATAGGACAATATGATAGATTGTACATAACCATCTTGCCTTTTCTTGCCGTGATGGTACTTCGGAATGATGTCATATTACACTCATGTTCTTCGTATTTTGGTGTTGGGTGTGACAAAATGCTTCCCCTAAACAAACTCTATTTATTTTCAAAATGAGCATGTCATTTATATTTGAGAAGTATGAGCACAAAATTTGAACAAATTGGTTTTCTTAACTGTTAAACTTTGGTAAATTATAAGGGCACAGCACATTTTACTCAGGGCTGTCCAAGTGTTAGTTTTTCATTATTTACAAGTTTGCCACTGAAAAAATTACTCAGGGCTATCCAAGTGGTAGGTATAAAAGATAAGTGTTATAATTTTTGTTCCTTTCCTCACTCTCCATTCCTCACAAGAAGAAGAACAACAACAAGAAGGAAAAAAAAAACAAGAACAAGATCAAACAATTTCTCAGAGTGACCGATCGATGGTATTTGTTCGATCGATCGATCGATCGGTCTAATTTCTCAGATCTCTTTCTCCAAACCCTACTTTATTTTTCTTCTTCTTATTTGGGCATTATGGATGAAACCCTAGTTGTAGAAGAAATTGGGTTATCAAATCTATTAGTCTATTAACCAATTTTTCTTTATTAATAGAAGAATTATGCATGAAATCCTAGTTGTAGAAGAAAACTATGGAAGAAATCCTAGTTGTAGAATAATTGGATTTATATCAGGACTGCCACAATTTCTGACAGTCCTAGAAGTATTGAGGACTGCCAGAAATTGTGGCAGTCTTGAAATAGTCTCGATGTACAACAGGACTGCCACAATTGCTGGCAGTCCTAGAAGTAATGAGCACTGCCAGGAATTGTGGCAGTCTTAAAATAGACTCGATGTACAACAGACTGCCACAATTTCTGGCAGTCCTAGAAGTAATGAGGACTGCCAGGAATTGGACTGCCCAGTTTCCTGGCAGTCCATCGTGAATGAAGGACTGCCAGGGAACTGGGCAGTCCAAATTAGAACTTGCTGTGAACAAGGACTGCCCAGGAAACTGGGCAGTCCTTGTTCACAGCAAGTTCTAAATTGGACTGCCGAGTTCTCTGGCAGTCCATCGTGAATGAAGGACTGCCAGGGAACTGGGCAGTCCAATTTATAAACTGATTTCTCATTTCTATGCTCGATAATTTCAGATCGTAATGCCTTCTTATCTTTTATCATCTTTGTAAGTGGTTATTTCTACTGATAATCGGTAATGAAGCTAATATTTATTCTTTCATGTGAGTGATATACTTGGGAAGTATCCAGATCTTATGGTCGGTTTTAACGAGTTTTTGGCTAAGTGTGAAAGTATAGGTGTGTTCACAGCTGCACATACTGTCCCAGGCATAGAACATCTAGTTGTTTTTCCCATTCTTTTGGTGTTTCTTAATAAGTTTTAATTTTTTTTTTTTTTGCAGATGGATTTCTGGCTGATGTCATTAATAAGAGTATGTGAAAAATCTTCTTCATCACTATGCTGTTCATTTTGGCGAAATCAGTTGTATTCTTGAGCAACACTTGTTCATTGTTGTTCTGTATATACACTGTGAAGGGATTTCTGTATTCGTTGTTTTTTTAGTTTTACAAAATGTGACTTACATATTCTTGTGTACTTACAGAATCATCGTGGAACGAAGGACAACTGGCTAGATCAGTTAAGGTAGAGGAAAGAGACAGAGATAAAGAGAGGGAAAGGGATGAGAGGGAGAGAGACCGTGAAAGGGACAGTCCTAACAGTACATAGGACTGCCAGAAAGAGAGGCAGTCCAGTTGTACAGCAAGTATTACACAGGACTGCCGTCCTTAGTGGCAGTCCTTTATGCATAAAGGACTGCCACAAAGTGCGGCAGTCCTGTGTAATACTTGCTGTACAACTGGACTGCCTCTCTTTCTGGCAATCCTAACAGTACATAGGACTGCCAGAAACATGGGCAGTCGTCGTCGACTCGAGAGGAACTGACTGGGGTTGTTCGGGAGAGATCGTTGAAAAATGGTGAAGACAAAGGAAATGGTGGAGATGAGGATCGAAACTCTGACAATTGCGTAAAACAAATGGAGAGAGAGGAGTGGAAAATCGTGGAGAAGAGGAAGAAGAAGAGGAGGAGGGAAAATAGGGTTTGTGAAGAGAGAGGAAAAATTTGAAATGAGAGTGATTTTCGGGTTTGGGGGGGCTGTGGGGTTTGGACAGCCCCCTGAATGAAAACTTTGGACAGTCCGAGTAAAAGTTCCTCAAAGTCTGGCTAGCCCTAATCCTGGCTAGCCCCAAGTAAAAAAGGCTGTGCCCTTATAATTAGCCTAAACTTTTGACAATCGACCTATTGAAAATATGTATATTGTCGAGGTCTGTTTATGTAAAGAGGCCCACGATCGGATGGATCCTCACAGTTGTATCCGATCCTCACAGTTGGAAAGTTGAGACTTGAAGAAAACGAAAGCATATCCCGATAAAGATATCGATCAAGAAAAACAAAAACCCAAAAAAGAAAAAGGAAAGGAAAAAAAAAAAAAACTCTCTCAGCTTTGTGGAGTCGAGAACCCCGCCGGCCGGTCACTAAAGAAAGAAACGCATAAAATCTTTTTCCTCTGGATCGCCGTTCCCCACCGGTTCTCTCCTCCCTCTGTGAGTTCACTCTCAGCTCTTTCTCCCATTTTTTTTTTCCTGCAATTTTTGGTGCGCTGTTGGGAATGTCAAAATTTTGTGTCTATCGGACCATTTTGATAGGCTTGGTTCAATATATGATGTTTTTTTTTTTTTTTTTTTTTTTTTTGGGGTTCGGGTCGCTAATCCTTCACCAAATTCGTGTTATTTGTTCTTAAAATTGGTACGTTTAGAGCATGTGGTGTTGTTGGGATAGCTCAATCTGTTACATATTGGCAGAAATTTAGGATGTGGAAGTGCAATCTATGAACAAGGGTTTTAGGTTTAGCTAGAGGAATATTATCGTGTGGGGATCTTTACTTGTTATGCTGCGGCCATCATGCCTTTTTTAGCAGGCCATGCCTGTTGCTAGAAATACACTTTCTATATTAACTTTAAATCATTAAATTTTCCATTTTCAGTTAAGACCTTCATGTGAGCAATCTTGATTCGCGCTCTCTTCTCGACAAATATCAATTGGCATAGAGATCACCAAAAAGAGATTGATGTTTGATTACAAGGTGGGAAATAAATTAGTTCCGCGGAATAATTTTACTAGGAAAAAAATTCCATGGAAAAATTCCAAAGAATTAATTTGGGTGTTTGATTGTCGTTATTTCCATGGAAACTAGTTATTTTCCATGGATATTTTCCTATGTGATGCGCCAGTTTTATTTTCCATCATTTTGGAGGGGAAATATGGAAAATGATAGATTTTTGGAAAATAATTCCATGGAAAATAT
This sequence comes from Iris pallida, assembly GCA_029216955.1. Lineage (NCBI taxonomy): Eukaryota > Viridiplantae > Streptophyta > Magnoliopsida > Asparagales > Iridaceae > Iris > Iris pallida. The sequence continues at coordinate 10,086,713 of JANAVB010005599.1, read as the reverse complement.
ATGCTATCAAACACTACAATTGGTGGAAAATTTGTGATGGAAATATTTTCCATGGAAAAAAAGCTCAATCAAACACAGCCAAACTATCAATTACGAAAAATTGCCGACTTGTAGTTTACAAGTCTTAAGGGAAGGTGTTGATCTTTTGACTGTTTAGAACACTAACACCATGCTGTTTACTAGTGGGATGTTTATTGGTTCCTTGGTTTTAAATTCCCTCGTACGATGCGCTCGCAAATATGTTTATATTATACAGGAGGAATGGTTGCC
>JANAVB010005599.1:9994220-10086430 GCA_029216955.1 Iris pallida | reverse complement strand
GGTCATGTAATAGAATATCTATTGTTTACTAGAGGTCTTTATGCTTCCATCGTCTCTGTTCTCCTGCATCCTGATAATCTGATCCAGATCTTTATTGTCCTGAAGTGCACATTTCTGAGGATTGATTTGACGTGAAAAATGGGAATATATCTTAGTACTCCAAAAACCGAGAAGCTTTCTGAAGATGGCGAGAATGACAGACTTAAGTTTGGTCTATCGTCCATGCAAGGGTGGCGTGCAACTATGGAAGATGCAGTGAGTACTTTACAACTCTCGTGCGCTAGATGACTTTATAGTGGGTACTTCATATAAATGCATAGCTAGTATCCTTATATAATTTATCCTTATATTATGCTGTTGCTGCTGTTGTATATATCCCAGTAAAGCAGGCCTTAGTTTGGTCTCGATATGACAATCTTGGAATTGCTCATTATGCCGTTTTCTAATTTTTGTCACTAGAATGTTAACATCCATCATTTTTTGTGTGTTTACATTTTTTAGTAGCAATAATCTTATACAAAAATAAACTGTGCAAGACCAGTTTCAAACTAGCCATCTTTGTCGTAGCTTGTAGCCATATCCTTAGAGATGCTGATAAGCTTATTTTACTTCATGATTAATAAACTACAACAACAAAAGCCTATTGCGGTTGGCTACGTGGTACCATTAAGGGCTAGCTCGTCTCCATCTTTTCCTGCATAATAAACTGATACGCAATATTACTTGCTGGATTTGGCATTCTACTATCATTTACTTGTTTGCTGGAGTAATCTTGCTGATATAATCTCTTAGCCTTTGACAAAATTATCATAATACCCCGTCCAATTATATGAAATTTTGGAATACCCTGATTCAAACTGTACCTGCTTGTTACTGAAAAATGAACCTAGAGTTGATCATTGCATTTGTCTATTTCTGAAATTCTTTTCTGTATATAGTTGGACTGGGAGCTTCCTTGCGGCCTCTTGACCTTTTTTTTTCCTTTTTTTTTTCTGATTGAAGATTTCTTCTGGAAGATCTATTGATACGAAAAAATGTGCACTATTTTTTTGTTTTTCGTTAAATATTTCTTTCTACAGGAAAAGCTTGTAACCTCTCCCTACTAAATGAAAATTTCTTGATACTCGATTTTTGTCAAGTCTTTACCAAATTATCTGGATCGAGTAAGCGGATATTTTTTTTGAAGCTTGTGACCTGCAAATTAATTACTAATTACTTGAGGGTTTTCTTTAATCACCCTAAGTTCTTTTTTCTGTACTATCATCTGTTTTCTTTTCTTTTTCATGTATTTTTTCTTTTGTTACAATAAACTATTTGCTACTTTGGATAGTTCTCTTCCCTTGCCTAAAAGTTGCAAACTACTGTTGTTGGCATGTTATTCTGGAGCACAATTATGCGTAAAGACAGTTATTTACCGTGAACTTTGTAGATAGGCTTTGAAACATGAAAGAAAACTTGCCATGCACACAAATTACGAGTCTCAAATGGTGATTCATACTTCTAGTCTGCAATAAGTGTATAATGACTGGTTCCAGTTACACTATTGGTTGAATGAGCATTCATCTATCTGTTCTTATGCATGATTAGACTTCAAGGGACTTGTATAACACTTTTAGTGACATATGACATATGTAGGGCTTAAACGTTGAACGAGTCATTTATAAGGCATACCGTGCTGCAGTTCATCATTGCCTAATTTAAACTACTATGTGATTTATTTGCATTATTTACCATGCAAAATATTTCAGCTTCAGGAGATGATATATCCTTGTATGCTCTTTTCTTTAGCATGCTGCACTGCCGAATTTTGATGACAGCACATCCTTTTTTGGCGTTTATGATGGCCATGGTGGTAAGTTGGGTCTTAATCCTCTTTTTTTTTGCAATTTATTCATAAAGTTTGTTTTATATTCCTCTGTACAATTGTGTACAAATATTATTTGTTTCAAGCTCAATTTCTGCCTGATTTCTCATGCTGTATCTAAGTTCCTCTGAAGTCTGAACCATTTTGTAGTTGTTGCTTGCTATGCACCAATGTTCATTTATTTAAACCGTAAAATAATGAGTGTATCAATTAGATGTACAATGAGTTAAACATTTTTTATACTACTTGGCATAGAATCAAAAATTGAGTGCACCAATGTGACACTATTTATAAATGTTTTCATTTTCTAATAAGCAAAATAACCTCAAACAAATATAAGATTACATCATATGAGGCATACCCAGATCACTTACCTGCTGTCTTGTTGTTGCGCCTGTTACTAATTATGTGTAGCAAACCAACAAACAGTAATATGAATCCAACACCTCATGATTCCGTAAAAGAAATTAAGCAGACAAATAGGATAAACTATACTAACTTGGGAGGGAGGGAGGAGCAAGTGAGAGTTGGTCAAAATCCTGGAGGAGATTTTTATTGCAATACCTGAACACTTATTGAACCCACCACCAAGGGAAAAGGTTACTTGTAATATGAGATAACCTCGAACAAATATGAGATATCAAATGAGAAATAACCAGTTAATTACCTGTTGTATTGTTGTTGTGCATGTTACTACTTTATGTGTAGCCAAGCCAACAAACAGAGAACTAATATGAATCCAACACCGCATAACTTCATAAAAGGAATTAAAGCAGACAATTAGAATAAACTATATAACTTGCGAGGGAGGGAGGGAGGAGCAGACGAGAGTTAATAAAAAATCACTGGAAGAGAATGAGAGTTTATTGCAACACTTGGCTGAACCCACCACCAAACGAAAAGTCTCTTCACCCTTGTAAGATAAACAATCTGACTCAAGCGGACAGACTCTAACAAAGTCAAAGGCCTCTTTGCCTCTCTAACAATGATTATAACTGTTGTTTTAAATGCCAGCCGACATATCCGAAATGTCGGGGGTGAGATATCGGCCGATAGCTGACATAGTAAAATGTCACCGATTTTACCAAAGTCAACTTAATGGGTCTAATAACCATAACTGGCCAGAACCTGTATAATCCATAACCATAACTGGCCAGAACTGTATAATCCGTATGTTAGCTTCAAAAACCATAGTCTATCGATTTTTTCCTCTCGGTTTCTCTACTCTCTCATCTTCTCCGTTAAGCTAGCCCGAGAAATACAGTGACGACCAATGTCTCTGGCAGCCACTGCGAAACCATTATCTCTCATGTCCTGTTTCTGTCGACACCATTGTCTATAGTTCTCAGTCACGTCTTCTCTTCGATGTCATCATTTACAATGAAATCATCTATTTATCTTGTTGATTATCATCTTAATATATGGAAAAAAATATTTTATGTACTCCTATTTCCTCAATGTCTTTGTACAATAAGGTCGTCAGACAAAATTGATATGTACTTATATATTATATTTATTTAGTTATTTACTATTTAGGCCATTTTGTCTTGGTTTTATGGAATGGCACTCGTACTCGTAGCCACCTTGGCTAAAAATGTCACAAAAATAGAATGTTAACGGTCATAAAAACCTTGCCGAATCCTTTATGAAACTTTTGATTTGCTCCATAGCAAACTCCATTCTTCTAAGACTGTTATGCTCCACAACTGGTCGTGACATCCTTGCCAAATTCTTAATGGTGGGTCATTGTGTCCACTACCATAATTAAGTATCCCCTTTGGGATTCCGGAAAAGGCTGTTATTTTGTCAAACACTTGATTTACACCACTATATCATCTGACTCGAAGAATGCAACAATAGTGCAGTACCACTTTGATAACTCCAGCTAGTCAGAACCATTAAATCTGATCAAATAATAAAAAGCTACATTTCTATAGAAAAAAATCAAATAATAAATTACACTTGTAAGGTTTGGCTTCTTTCTTGTGCAGGAGAAAGATGCCGTTTTAGATATATAGAGAGATAGGGTGTTATAGATAGATAAGATAAAAAAATGGACTTTAGATATAGAGAGAAGGGCTGTGAGCATGAGTGCTTTGGATAAGACACAGCTTTGTATACTAACCTTTAAAGAGTTTCTTGCAAATTATTAGGAACCCCTCAAACTGTTTTGCTTTTAAGTAAATAGGGGTTTGGGAGTCTTCATATACTGTTGTATTATTTGGCAAATTAGGCATAGTTCCCTATACCAGGATTATCTTTTTCCAAAATCCAGAGGGTGCTTGGACCCCCTCTGACTTGTTAATAGATCTGCCAGTGGTCAAGGATATATAGAAAACAGGAGGCAGAGGTACAAGGGTATATATCCTGGTGAGGCACATCTTCAATACTACTAATTGGCATATCTGGCAAGAAAAAACCAGGATAATTTTCAACAAGGAGATAATCAGATATCAGTGGATGGAGCAAAGAATTAAAAGGGATATTCATATCCTCATGGATCAGCGTAGTAAGAGAATTGGAGATCCGAACAAGGTACAGGTCCTCAAGACATTCTGGGAGAAGTGATATTTTTAGATTTGTAATGTTACTAGATGTTGGTTTATTACTATATATGTATTGATTTCTATCAATAAGAAGACACAAGACTGGAGAAACCAGGCTGGGCGTTTGAAGCTCCTAGGCACACTATGCGCTTAACTGTAAATGTGCATGAATTGGAATATCTAGGTTGCGGCTTATTGTGAGTTGGACATGCAGGAGTGGTCTAAAACAGGTAGATATCGGGCATTGAAACCAACTTGCCTTTACTCTTGGGATTGTAACACATTTACCTTATGCATAAAATTATATCCATTGGTTTCCTCATTCATTGACTTAGATGGAGTTGGTATACATATATTAGAGTATTAAGCCTGCTCATTTTAACTTCTAGCCTATACGAAAGTGTTGGGGGTACTTGTACTTGTGGCATGAGGAAATAGCTTCTTAGTCTACATACGTAGATGAAGATTCTTCCATTATGTTTGCGGTAGTATGCTTATACTTTAGGAAAATCTTGCAGATAGATATATTGTGCAATGGTTAGTCTTATAGTGCCCTCTGGTCAGGAAAGCTGGAAGGAGAGTAAGTATAGGTGTATGTTCGGGAACAAGTGATGATCAGTTCAGAGTGACGAACAATTCACCAATGAGCTAAGCCTTTGTAGGCGAATAATTGGGGATAAAGGAGATTTCGACTAGCACTTCCAAAGTCAAGTAACGTCCCGAAACGATGACATCCAGCACTGTCTTGCGTGCAAGAGACTTCTTGCCTGACATTATTTCCGGCTCTGTGTTGAGCAACTAGCAACGAGTTATCATAATCCAAACCAGTCAAAGATGGCTGAAGCTGAGAGGGAGAGGGTGGGAGATCCCGATCAAAGTCTTTTCTGTGACTGAGAAATGGATAACTAGTACTGAAAATCTTACATTAGATGGTTCGGTCTTTTGCCCTACCTAAGACGAACATGACCTGGTCATACATTGACCTACTAGGTAAGAAAAGGTTGAGGGGATGTCCGTGATGAACTAGACCTTTTCTCAAAAAAAAAAAAAAGTTCCAAGGCATCTTCCTTTCATTTCTATTTGGGTGTTTTCCTTTAAGAAAAGGAATGTCTCTGCGTCTGATGCCATCGAATCTGCTGTAAAGTTAGAATCGGTAGCATTACAATGGTATCCAAGCTGACAGACCGACAATCTATTAAGTTTCACTAAGCCTCTCTTTTTTTATGAAAAGTCGATTTTTCATGTGAAAGAGAATGTATTTTCATAAAGTTCTAGTTATCCATGTTTTTCTGTCTTTTTTTCCAAAACTTCGGATTCTACCGCTACACTGTTATGTGAATCGTTTGAATGAGCTATCTTGCAAAAATAAAAATGCAATATAGACTCTTCATTCTTTTTCTTTTCCTTTCCACCGAAAAAGCGATGTCTTCGGTGCATTCTCTTCTTCATCTCATTTTTTTTTTGCACAAAAAAAAGTAAGCTATATCTAGCAACTCTACCTGTCCGCGATGCATGTAAGGATTGGGACGGCGGATCCGAAATTCGGCTAAAATATGGACACCCGAAGGGCCCACCCCTTCTTATTCTGTAAACCTGCCATTTTTTTTGCCAGTGTTGATACAAAGTCGCAAAATAGGTAGCCATGATTAGCAAATATTAACGGAAATACCTCATGAGTTAAGACCGTTAGCTTGTGACATGAATGATATCACTTCTGTAAATGAGAAAAAGGCTAGAGATAACCCGTCAATCGCCCTCTCGCTCATGGTAGAAAGTGACCATAAAAACTCACATATCAACAAATGAATTGAGAGCCAACTAACATATCTTTCATGCTTTATCCTTATTTATTCTCGTGTCTTCTATAACCTTTCTATATCCTAAGGATGGTAGAGGAGTGGCCAATTGAGAGTACATTTTTATCCCACCTAGCTGAATAGTCATAACAAAGCTACGTGAAAAAAAGGAAAGGTACACCTTGGGTTGAAATCGACGAATTGTGTTGTGCGACCAGATACATAGGCCGACTGCTGAAGCCACTATGGCGCACCACCCCACCCGGGGTTGGGGACCCTACTAGCCTATCGGTCTTGGACCAACGTTCCGTCCTGAAAAGATAGCCCATGAACCTTCATATTGTACGAAAGCCGGGTGAAGATGTGGGCTTAAAAGCGCTTGAGAAAGGCTCTTATTCGTGCTTCCAGCGTTAAAACCGTACCCGAAACAGAAATGTAAATGTTTAGGCTGCCGGCCATGATCTGTTTTCGCCATGCCCCGATGATGTGCTCCTCTTGAGTTGGAAAAAGGTAAACGGGTACCATCAGTGGGCTGACTTTTTTCCCCTTAAGGGTTTGGCACGAGTTAGTGGGAGAACTTTTGAATTACTGAGAATCGAGTTGCGGTACAAAAGAGGAAAGGTAGGAGTTCCTGGCTAGCTCATTTTCCTTTGCTACTGCATTAAGTGCTATTTTTAGGTGCAGACGAGGAATTGCAGAAATAGGTTGTGCTAATGAAATTGACCATGGTTGATCTTGGGGGGGGGGGGGGGGGGTTCATATAGGACATCAAAATAGCTTAGTGCGCAATGCAGACATGGTCGAATCTACCACTATAGTGTTCTCCACTTTCATTCTTTTTCTTTTCCTTTCCACCGAAAAAGCGATGTCTTCGGTGCATTCTCTTCTTCATCTCATTTTTTTTTGCACAAAAAAAAAGTAAGCTATATCTAGCAACTCTACCTGTCCGCGATGCATGTAAGGATTGGGACGGCGGATCCGAAATTCGGCTAAAATATGGACACCCGAAGGGCCCACCCCTTCTTATTCTGTAAACCTGCCATTTTTTTCGCCAGTGTTGATACAATGTCGCAAAATAGGTAGCCATGATTAGCAAATATTAACGGAAATACCTCATGAGTTAAGACCGTTAGCTTGTGACATGAATGATATCACTTCTGTAAATGAGAAAAAGGCTAGAGATAACCCGTCAATCGCCCTCTCGCTCATGGTAGAAAGTGACCATAAAAACTCACATATCAACAAATGAATTGAGAGCCAACTAACATATCTTTCATGCTTTATCCTTATTTATTCTCGTGTCTTCTATAACCTTTCTATATCCTAAGGATGGTAGAGGAGTGGCCAATTGAGAGTACATTTTTATCCCACCTAGCTGAATAGTCATAACAAAGCTACGTGAAAAAAGGAAAGGTACACCTTGGGTTGAAATCGACGAATTGCGTTGTGCGACCAGATACATAGGCCGACTGCTGAAGCCACTATGGCGCACCACCCCACCCGGGGTTGGGGACCCTACTAGCCTATCGGTCTTGGACCAACGTTCCGTCCTGAAAAGATAGCCCATGAACCTTCATATTGTACGAAAGCCGGGTGAAGATGTGGGCTTAAAAGCGCTTGAGAAAGACTCTTACTCGTGCTTCCAGCGTTAAAACCGTACCCGAAACAGAAATGTAAATGTTTAGGCTGCCGGCCATGATCTGTTTTCGCCATGCCCCGATGATGTGCTCCTCTTGAGTTGGAAAAAGGTAAACGGGTACCATCAGTGGGCTGACTTTTTTCCCCTTAAGGGTTTGGCACGAGTTAGTGGGAGAACTTTTGAATTACTGAGAATCGAGTTGCGGTACAAAAGAGGAAAGGTAGGAGTTCCTGGCTAGCTCATTTTCCTTTGCTACTGCATTAAGTGCTATTTTTAGGTGCAGACGAGGAATTGCAGAAATAGGTTGTGCTAATGAAATTGACCATGGTTGATCTTTGGGGGGGGGGGGGGGGGGGGGGGTTCATATAGGACATCAAAATAGCTTAGTGCGCAATGCAGACATGGTCGAATCTACCACTATAGTGTTCTCCACTTTCATGAGCGTGATTTGACCCACTCTTTACTAGTCTTTGTTGGTGTACCATCCTAGAGATAGCTTCAAGAAGCTAATCTGTGCTAGCTCATTTAAGTATTAGAAGTTCACAACTAAGAATGATGTGATTCAATGGTATGAAAGTCAAAACTTGAAAATGTTGACTTTCAAAAAATTTATCAAATTTGCAGCGAGAGAAGAGAAAAAAGTAATACTACTAAAGGTTACGACCTGCAACATACATATAGTGATTCGATCTTTTGATATGTTTCAAAAGAAAAATAAGCACAAAGTGAGTGCAAAAGGACCTGGAAAACATAGTGTTGGTTTTGCAAAAAGTTTAGTTTTTAGTGCCCATAAAAAGGCCAAGCCATCATACACCAGGAAGGTACAAATGCCAAACAAGAGGCACTCGATTAGCCAGCCCTCCGAGTTGCAAGAAGGGAAGGAAGCATCCGAGCGAAGAGAGATCGATATTTTACCCTACCATATGGCTTCCTCTTTGAGGTCATTTCATATACCTTTACTATAAAGAGTACATATCTTTGAGTGTTGGTTTTCGGCTTGAGTGTGACATTGATGCTTCAACCTACGCTGAGCCAGAACGAACTACATCGGCTGCCAGAGTTCATTTAGTTGTTGCCCTTTGCAACTGAAATGAGGGAACCCCGGGATAACCTCCTCAGTTAAAACATACAGTGTCCGAGGGCTTGGATGATAGGTTCCAGCGAGGATTTCTTATTGAATGTCACCAATTTGCCGAGTTAATTCATCATGAAGTGGTCGCGGTCGCATGCACGAAGACCGGACCCTTAAAAACATAGGTGAGCTCCCTAACAGGGACCTGCTCTTCCTCTTCCCTTCCCATCCTGGTATATGCTATAATTTTCAGCGTCAAATATTTCATATTTTCTTGATGCTGCTATCATTTCATTACAATCTGAATGTCAGCATATGTGTAGTTTCCATCTATGATAATGTTGGAAGATCTGATTGTTTAGTGAAGGCTATTTGTCGAAATTGTTAACCAATATTAAAAATATGCATTGTGGCTCAGGAAAAGTAGTTGCGAAGTTCTGTGCCAAGTACCTGCACACGCAAGTGCTAAAAAATGAAGCCAATTCAGCTGGTGATTTGGGTACTTGTATTCAGAAAGCTTTCTTCAGGTTATTATCATCATTATATTTTTTTCGTTTCCAAGACTTTCTTATCAACTTTGGTATGACCTTGCCTTCCTTGCATACCCTTATGAGATTTTTTGGTTACTTGAAACTAAACAATGCATCATATGCTGTGTTGTCAATCTTCCTTCAGAATGGATGAGATGATGCGTGGTCAGAGGGGTTGGAGAGAACTAGCTATACTTGGAGATAAGATAAACAAGTTTACTGGTATGGTAGAAGGCTTGATATGGTCTCCGAAGAGTGGCGATTCACGTGACCAACAAGACGAGTGGGCTTTTGAGGAGGTACTATCTCTTCTTGGAGTTGCTTTTGCAGTGGTGTAATTGATCATACTTATTAAGCATTCATACTTTCACAGTAGTAACTGCAAAATATGGTATTTTGATGTTGGCTCCTATATTATTTATTAGCTGAAGTTTGGTCTATTTTATTCTGCACATTTGCTTTTGTTTGAAATTGGTCACTCTTATCTAAGTTAGCTCCCACATATGAGGGTCAATGGACAGCCTATAACCCACCCAGTGGGGTGGGCATGTCTTTAATTCCAGATTTTGCACGCCATATGAAGCAGCTTGACCACTGCACCAAAATAGTACCTCACAACATAACAATCATTATCACTTGTATGCGTTCTACTAGAGATTTTTTAACTGATTGAGGGTGCAGAAGGAAGCATGATATTTCATCGAAGGAGCAGACATTCCAAATCCATGCCATGTCGTGTAAGACACCTAACGGACACTCCAAAATTCAATACGACACACCAAAATAGGTGCCGCTTTGTGTTGCCGTGTCTGAAACGTGTCGTATCGAGTCCGTGTCCATGCAACATAGTATTTCATGCATCACATGGGAACTGAAGGACCAATGCCCTAATTCCTTATGTATAGAATTTGGATCTTGAATCTGGATATTCGTGAAAGTGTTGTGACCTTAATCATATCTGTAGGGTCCCCATTCTGATTTCCCTGGACCAACGTCAGGATGCACAGCTTGTGTTGCAGTCATTAGAAACAATCAACTCATTGTTGCAAATGCTGGCGATTCTCGTTGTGTAATCTCAAGGAAGGGCCAGGTACTTTATTTCTGGCATGGGTACTAGTGTCCCTTGCGCATGCTGATCCTTATAAGCTGGTTATTCTCGCTCTGATTGTAGGCATACAACTTATCAAGGGATCACAAACCGGAGCTTGAGGTTGAAAGAGAGAGGATACTGAAAGCTGGAGGCTTCATCCATGCCGGACGAGTGAATGGAAGTTTGAATCTCGCAAGAGCAATTGGTACTATCATAATATTGCTTAGGAACTTTGATAAGGTGTCAAGGACATAGTAGGACATGTCTTATAAGTAGTTCTGGTTCCAGGTGACATGGAATTCAAGCAGAACAAATTTTTGCCTGTGGAAAAGCAAATTATTACTGCCAATCCAGACATAAATACTGTAAGCACATGTTCTTTTTTATCATCGTTATGCTATATTATCTTACCCTTAAAACTTGAACTTAGTTATTTCCATTCTTCTTTGCTTTGATGTTTTCATTAGTATTATGCTCTGTAATTTAATGGTTTAATTTTGTTGACAGGTGGAACTTTGTGATGATGATGACTTTATTGTTTTAGCATGTGATGGCATTTGGTAAGATCATAAGTTCCTACTTTATCTACTGTTTAATTTGAGTTGTGTTGTGTTACATATGTTGCAAACTAAATGCAAAATGCCGGCTATGACTTACAACAGCAGCAGCAGCAGCAACAAAGCCTTTATCCCAAAATTTTGTGGTCGGCTGTTTGAAATGACAATGGAGAAGCTTAAAGCAAATTGATATGAAAAACCCTCTTTGGGTGCAAACATGTTTTAGATTTTTCTATTTCCTTACCCCCTTTACAGCCAATATAAAGATTATGCATTCTTTTAACTTGGGGTAGATTTATAAAGTGCAGAGATTCCCTATCTCCATCTGTACATGTAAAAACAGAATTGTCTTGTGTTTTTTCTTTTTCTTTTTCTGTACCCAGATAACTATATTGCCCTCCTCTATGTTGATCTTGGAATAACACTCTTTTTATGCTCCTGTTGCCTCTTGCAAGCAGGCCTACTAGTTGACCTTGTTTTTGGTGTCCATCTATTAGAATCATGTTTTACAAGGTAACCAGGCTACACTGATATGTATTAGATATCCAACAATTATAATACTAATATAAATGTCCTACATATACCGTTCCCCGAATATCTCATATACGCCACAAATTCTAAAAATTGCATTCTTTCAACCTACTTGCGTGATTCCAAATCTCTTTCTATATGTAGTTTCCTGATTGGCCTTTTTGAAACTTAATAGTAACTGAAAATATCTCAGAAAAACAAAATCTTCTGTAAATGCAGCGAAACTGCTTAGATCTAGTATGGTAGTAGTATAAATTTTTCCTCTCTATTTTCTTGACATGTATACTATGGTTGAAGCAGATTAAATGTGTTGAGTGATAAATGGTTGAGACTCTTGCCAGCTTCAAACTTAGAAGTGTGAGTATGTGCATAGTAGGAGGCTTTGAGAAATGCTACTTATTAATTAGTGGGTAGGTACTATTAAAACTTTGCAATGTGCCAAATGCTACTTTTTAATTAGTGGGTAGGTACAGAAATTATCTAATATCATAGGTAGAGCATCTATGCTACATCTCAAAAATTATGTTTCTATGGTTTGATAGACTTCTGGAAACCTAATTGAGATCAAGTCATAATTGTTAGCCTGGACTAAACTGGAAAAGAGCAAAAATAAGGGTTATGTAGATAAAAATGTTTTCAAAAAGCTCAGATCTAAAAAGAAGTAACAATATACTGACAGACTTTCCTCGTATAATTTCTCTTAGAAAGTTATTGGGTGACTCTTTAATAGATCTAGTGTTTCAGAAACATCTTCCTGGCCTCGTCCAATTGGGATTTGCCTATTGGACCTTGTAAGAGGAAACTTGTGAGGGAAGTACGTCAGAATATTATCTTATAAATCTATGGAAGTCACGCGGTATTTACACGGTTATGGTGTTGAGCTTTCTTTTATAGAGTAGAAATATGGTGAAGATGCAACTGAGTCCCTAATTCCTGGCCTCTTGTCCAATTGGGATTTGCCTATTGGACCTTGTAAGAGGAAGCTTGTGAGGGAAGTATGTCAGTATATTATCTTAAAAATCTACGGAAGTCACTCACACACGGTATTGATAAACACATACATGATTTCGTTTATAGAGTAGAAATATGGTGAAAAGATGCAAGGAATCCCTAATTCCTAGGGATAATAAAGGCATAACTACCTCTTTTCAGTTTCAGTTATCAAGTACAACACATTGCCATTTAGAGTTATCATGTTCTAGTTTTTGAGGCAGTGTGGATTTCATAGCCTGACCCAGTATGTAAGTGAATTATAACTGTCTACTACTGTCAGCTTCCTTCTAAATTTAGTAAAAAATGGATAGGACTTGCCTAATGATGGCTTTTATTTTTAGGGTGTGTATAGGAGGTACCCTATAGTATGGTACAGTCTAAGCCAACATGTTGAATATGCATCTACTACATGATCCACGTGCAATATCAAATTTGATTTAAGGGATACGTTGTCCACTACGATCCTTTGATGCCATAAAATTCGTATAGGAATCTAAAAATATACCAAAGTTCAGCTGAGAGAGGATAGCCTTTAGAAACGGTTAGGAAACCAAGCAAAACACTTTGCGTTTTCTTATTTCTTCCGTAAAGGTAGCACAAAAAGAGGGATTACTAATACCTTCATCGTCTCGTTGGAGTTCCTCACACTGGAAAAATGCTTATGTGATGGGACAAAAACATACTATTTGTTCTTACGAAGACTAACCGAATTGGATGGGAAGGATGGTTTGCAATAAGTTATAATGGCAGAGCAGGAAGATAGACAAAAAGGAAAGGGGGAAGCGGCTATAACTTGGGTAGGTAGAGAATACCTAGGGACGCAAGACAACTCTCTCTAAGGAACTCGACAAAATAGCCCAAGACAACTCTCTCTAAGGAACTCGACAAAATAGCCCCGTGTGCCTCCTCGCAAAGAGGGTCGCAATGACCGGGCCCGAGCGTCTTTGTTTTTTTTAGAATGAGTCGTCTGTTTTTATGCTATTTTCTACTACAATTCCTTTGTTTGTGGAAACATTTTCCCCAAGCTCGAGGAATAATGAGAGGAACTGTATAATGGATTGCTAATTATGCGATTATTCAATACTCGTTTCTTTCAGAACTTTTTTTTTTGTTTGTTTTGGCGGGACTAGGCCTACCTCCTTCTGTACCTTGACATGTGTATTTAATAGGGGAGGGAGAACTCTCTTTTTTGCACCGTTAAAGCTTAAAAGATATACTTTGGAATACGAGTCCGAGGACAATTTGGGTTCAAAAGAAACATACAATGCTTGTTATTTTTAGATTCTTAATTGGTAAAAACAAAACATCCTCAAGGGCATATGTCCAAATCATGAGGAAGGGCCTCACATCACATGGCATGTACCTAAGCCTAAGGGAACACTATATGGGTCAATTAGGGGTACAATATGGGATCTGGATTACACATGAGCGTCATATTTAGATCTGTTTGTTTGAAATATTTTATTCATATCTGGGTTTTATCCTAATCAAGTTACAAATGCAATAAGAGAAAAATCAAGGTAGTCTCTTGAGGTACATGTTGCAATATAAGGTCATTGTTCATCTTTTTGACTCTGTGCTTGTAAGGATCTTTTGCGTTTATCACTGAATAGGAAATATAAAATGATAACCGTTAACGGAGCTATGTTTCTGTTTTTGCTTTTTGGATCCATAGATAGATCCAGTTACATTGAAGGATCATGTAGAGTAACATATCTTACGAGTTCAAATTGTATATGCAAGTGGATTGTGTAGGGTCCAACCCGTATACATATGTTGCTTTAGGCTATGCCAAAAGACATGATACCTCCCGTAGTCACTGTCAAATTAAAGCCAGCCATTATTTGAAGAAGGAAAACTAGTTTGTACGCAATTTAGACAGTAACAACTATATCGGGTGGTCATAATTCATTTGCATATTATGTTGGGCTTGGAGACATACTTTCTGTGGCAGTCATTTACTTTTACCTTATGCAACATAGGTACCGGCATGAGTACCCAGTACGGTACATATCCGGTTCATTGATACGTCAATTCCATACACAAATACACACCAAAGACTAGTTATGCATCTTCATTATTTCATAAGTAAAACTAATAGTCTGAATTTCTTTCAGTAAGTCACCAAATGAATTTTACTTTCAAAACTATGTCAAGTTTAAAAGGAAAGAAAGTTTGATTTCTAAACTAAAGTACCAAGCCCATATTTTAAAAGATAAGGTCGCATCCAATTACTTGCACTACAAAGTACCCACGAAGTACCCAAAATTAAAATTGAAATAGAATAAATAAAATAATAGGTATGTATGTGATAAGTACCCAGGAGTTCCAGTACAGGTACGGGTACGGGTACGCCTTCCTAAATGGAGTACCAATGCTTCATAGCTTTTACCTTAAAAATAAAGGTTAGTCTGAGGCTACTTATGTGTGGCCATCACTTAACCTTAAAATGAAGAGAAGCATAATGCCACTCAGGATTTGTTTGGTTGCTTGAAAGTGGGTGATGAAAGTGAAAATTGCAAATCCAACATGTAGTTGCACTTCCCAGAAATTGCAAATCCAAAAATTGGTTTGATTAAGATTGAAGGTGGTTTTATGAATTTGCTACTTTAAGATTATAAAATCCTCTTTTAAAATTTTGACATAGAGAAGGGAAAAAGCTTTAGGACATTGAAAGTTCACTTCCAGTTGGATTTTGTTGGGCACTTTTAATGTTTACCGAACATTGAAAAAGCCACCTTCAATAATCACTTTCAAGCAATCAAATAGCCCCTGAAAGTAATCACACAGTAATTAAAAAGTTAGAATTGAAGAGGTAGCAGTTGTGCCTTTATTACTCATAATTGGATATGTTGCATGTCCATCATGTTTCAACTATGTAGGATGCCCCCACATTGGGTGCTTGTTTCCAATATTTGAAGTGAGTGACTAAAGAGCTCTTGTTTTATTATTCTAGCCTCTTCTAGTCTTGTGTTGTTGGCAAATGTAAGATTCGACTGATAGCTTTAGTCTTGTGTTGTTGGCAAATGTAAGATTCGACTGATAGCTTTAGTTTTTGGATCTTCTTTTGCATTGTCTAAGGCAGCGTGCTTCTATTTGGTCTGTAATATGGTTCACACTTCACACAAGTAATACACTTCCATCACAAGCCCTCTCTTACAAAGTCTAGTTGATGAGTCTCAGAGAGGAGGAAAATGGGCACAAGCTTTGAAACTCTGGATGTATCAAAGAGTTGCCAACTGAACTTTGTAAGAGAATTTGTGAGGGAAGCTTGTCAGATCAGAATTACTGTGTTGTTTAGGGTTCGGGGACATTATCCTCGCAAGTCCAGTAATGTTCATGAGCAATGTTGTAAAAAGCGCTAGGCGGACTCGGTGCGGCGGAGGTCCGCCTAGCGCCTAGCCCGCCTAGCCGGCGCCTAGGCGCCGCCTAGGCGGCCGCCTAGAAATTTTTTTTTTTTTTTTTTTTTTTGAAATTTTTGAAATTTTGAAATTTGAAATTTCAATGTTCTAAAAATCCAAATACTATCTTAAAACCCAAACAAATATCCAAAATACAACTAAGAATAAACAAAATAAAAAAAAATCAAAAAAAAAAAATCAAAAAATTCAAAAAACCCGCCGCCTAGGGGTGCCTAGGCCCGCCTAGGGCCCGCCTAGGGCCCGCCTAGCCGCCTAGCCCACCGCCTAGGGGGTTTTCGGTGCGGCGGGCGCCTAGCGCCTAGGCGGGCGCCTAGGCCGATTTTTAGAACACTGTTCATGAGTAAAAGCACTCTCTTGAAGCTTCCTTTTCACTTTAATATTTTCCCTTTCCATGTGAGATTGGAGAGGGGGTTTGTTAATTTTACACCTTATGATGAAAATCCTTTGCGTGATATTCCTTTTGATAGTTCTTGATATTAATTGCTTTTGCGTCCAGAGAACAGTTTGATGGTAAAGTTAGCAAACATACATATGCTGCATCCCTGTGACAGTCAATTTTTTTCTATTTATGTGTTCAACTGTGTAAGCTTCCTTTTTTTTGATAGATATAATGAATACCTGGAGTACATTTATTTTTTTTTCTTGCTTCACTGCAGAAGAGGTGATCTTCCTTATATGGACTTCTTCGATATTGTCATTGCTCTTATCATCTCTTTGGAGATCCTTATTGCTCTTTGAACTCTTGATAACTGAAAGGTGACTGTTGTTATGGTTTATTAGGGACTGTATGTCAAGTCAGCAGCTTGTGGACTTTATTCATGAACACATAAACACTGTAAGTTATTAGCTTATTTTGGTATTCACTAGTTCTCCATCAGTTATACAAGTAGAAAGAATTTTTTTAGATTTGTCCTCTATGTTTCTTAGATTTCGTAATTTGAAATGTTGCTGAATAATAAACTACTGTGAGCCGATACCTTCATATCTGAAATTATGCACATCCTTAGTGTGCGCGTTTAGAAATGCCCTTTGGTATGTGCCAACTTGGTGGTGGTAATCCAGGAGCAGTGGTAACCGTTTGCTCAAAAATGGACTAATAGGCAGTCGAGATAGGGAAAACTTGCCACTTCACAGTTGCCGGCTAAAAGTTCTTGTTCAATCCTCAACTTTTGCATGTTGGTATGCATGTCCATTCTGTGTCCTGTTGTCAGGAGACCTAAGTCATATAAAAGCTGCTTCTCTTTTTAGTGTTGTAGTTTCTTGATGAATTTTCCTGAAGAATTTATCCTCTTTCTTATTGTCCCTAATCTATCCATTTATATTGTGATTCCTCTTGCTGTTGATGTACAGTGTTACACAGTTCTTGGTTACCTATGATACAGAGACCTCAATGTCCCCAGCGAAATCTAAATTATTTGTATGTTCAATTTGTTTGGACTGTTATATACCAAAGTTCTTGGCTTTTGCCTTGTATTTACTGATATTGAGGTCACATTTTATTAACTTATCGGTCATACTTGGTGGTTAAATTATTATTGTGAGTCACAAGTATAATTCTGCAGAAACTTATATCAGATATTACACATCCGTACTGACACTATAATCATAACTGCAGGGGACGAGCCTATCTGCTGTGTGCGAGAAAGTAATGGACAGATGTTTGGCACCAACAACAGCTGGTGGAGAGGGATGCGATAACATGACCATTATCTTGGTGCAATTTAAGAAACCGATAAACAAACACGCCAACAACGCAGAGTCATCAACACAGACCACATCTGAGACCGAGGCCAAGTAATCCTACGTTAAGGAGGTCTTCAAATTCTTGACGGGCCAACTGCCATTTCAAATATTGAAAGGCTCTCGAGTTCATGTGATTGAGGTTGGCTTCGGGTAGTGGTGGAAGCACACACCTAGTGCATGCTTTCCGTAGGCTTGGAGAGGGAGTTGACTTGAATAAGTATGTAAATATACGAAACTGTAAGCATCGGATATCAAAAATCTGTTACGGCTGTACTATTCTTTTGCTGGATTCGTTGAAGTTTCAGGACCTAATGCATGATCACTACTATATATATATAGGTTCTGTGCATCATTTGGTGGCTGCAGTCTTTTGTGATATATGGTCACCCCTTGCCAACTTTGAGCACGATTCAAGGGCAAACACACGGACGTATTTGGTTCTATTATCCGCAACTCTCAGGCTTCTTCCATTTATATAATGTCCTTTGTGATCATTGTTCAGTTATGGCGTTTCTAGTTTCTTCTTAGTTTTTTTTTTCTTTATTAGTGTTACTATTATTTTTATTTTTTTGCTTAAGCTCTAAAATAGAACTGAGAGACGATTATGAATCTAAAGGTTCTGAAATTAGTAGTTGGAAGGATCAAAATATGTGAAATATAACTTGAACTGTATGGTATAGAGAAATGAGCTAAGGCCTCGTTCGGTTCGCGGAATGGAAGGGAAAGGAAATCAATTCCTTGTCATTTCCTTTCCTTTGGGAAACTTTAATTCCTATTGATTTTCCTTTCCGATGTTTGGCAATGCCAAGGAATTTGGAAAGGAAAGTGAATACTTCAATGTGGGAAAGTGATTCCTTCCTTGGATGGATGGAATCACTTTTCCCCCTAATTTCCCTTCCATTGGGAATCACTTTCCTTTCCTCCTCAATTCCTTGGGCACCCAAACATAGGAAAGTAATCACTTTCCTTTCCCAACCGGGAGATTCCGCAAACCAAACGAGGCCTAAAGGTTAAAATGATTAGTTGGAAGGATCAAAATATATGAAATGTAACTTCAACCTTATGTTTTAGAGAAATGAGGAGGTGTACTCATTAATATGGGCAAGAAATACCAATTCTATGACATCTATAAGGCCAATATTTCTGTGTTGGACAATTAAAGACGTCACCGTTTGTAACTTTCGGAAATCAATGTGGATTTATGCGCAGCATATTCGTATTGCGGTACGATATCTAGGATGGATGATCCTGTGTCCATGGCACGGGATTTCACATAATTGTTATGGTTAATTAGGTAACGTAAAATATGTAGAATCATTGGAAGGGAACATGAACCTGATATTATGCATTTGCTGGTCATCCATCGGATATTGTGGAATATCATCTAGGTAGTGTAGTATCTGACATTTGTCATTGTTACCGACCTTGTGTCTACCATATAGGAATGCTGTGATCGTTACTGAACATTGTTACCGACCCGACAACCTCTCGAGGGGCAGCATCATGGATTGTTACTGATTATTTCTAGTTATATGGTTCGTCCAGTTCTCCTTCAATATCGTACCATATGAAGATCCCTATACTGCATTTTTTAGGGTAACCCATATATTAATCTAGCAAGTTGTAGGAACAATTTGACCGATTTGTTAAACTAATTGATTGTGTATACTATTACCAGTCCGTAGCGTGATAACGTACTGTCATGACATAGTATTTCATCCATTGTCCTTATTTGGTGTAGGAATGGACTGCTGCCTTGATGATAGGATATAGACCCATGCTATGGCACCAGTTTCTATGTACTGATATTAATTGGATTTTGTTTCATTCACTCGTTCTTTCTTGTGGTACTTACTATTAGGGGCCTGGCCCCTCTGGTTTTGTTTGGTCAAATATCGTAGCAGAGTCTGAGAACCTAGTGTACTTCACTCCTTATTGTCCAGTATTGTAGGTTCGTCCATATTATTATTGTTGCATTATAGATTTACTTGGCATCGTGTTCAATCGTAGTGTTGTACTTTGCTCCTTTTCTGATTGGATACGCTGCAGTTAATGATGACTTCTACCTTAACTTTTATGGCTTATAAGACGAGGTGATAGTAATAGCTGACATGGATGGTACGTAGAGATCAGTGATGACTTATGATAGACATAGTACCTTTGTGTAGATCTCCTTCACTTGTATGAATTGTATTGACGTTGTACTCGAGATGGCTTGAGGATATTGTCTTTATTATTTCATCGGATTTGTTTCTGGATACTCTTTGTAAAAAGTGTAGTAAAAAAATAGTGAAATGTGGTGATTGATAATGGACACATGAGATTAGTAGTTGTAATGAGCAAGATTGATATATGTATATTGATGATATTATTGAGGCTTGAACAACTGTCTATCACCGATAATACGACATAGGCTGGATGCGCTCATAACTTGTATCCGATTATGCGGACGCGGGTCGTGATAAGTTTTAAGAAGAGTTTTATAAAATTGAAGTTTGTTAAAAAATATATAGATAAACAAGCGTGGCTACTTGGAATTTAGTTTTGTAATATGAAAAGAGGGTGGACATATAAAATTTTGTACATTATCTATAATGATATGGTATTGATTTTTAATTTTGTATATTTTCTTAATTTAATTTCGACAATCTAATCCATAACTTGAATATAAGGTTAGATTTTGATTTCTTACTTTTGAAAACGAAAGAACACAAAGGGAGTTGTGGAAAAGAAAAAAAAGACTTATTCTAAAGGGCATAATAGTAAATCGTTGCTGATTGCATCTATGCGCTCAGAGCTTTTGCTATCCTCATTCTTCTTCTCTCTCTTGATCTAAAAACTAAACTCTTCCACTAATCCCTCTCCAATGGCGTCTACGAGCCTCTTCTCTCCGAAAGTTGCCAACTTTCTCACTTCAGGAGACAGAAGAAACCCTAAATTCCCATCCGCTCATCTATGTAAGTATTCCTTCCGCCACAAGTTAGGGTTTGGAGCGGACATCCGTGATATATGAAAAATCATGGAAGTTCTGAATACTGATGCTCCCAATTTCACCTAATCTATTCTCATTGTCGTCAATGTCTTTACTTGACACCAATAATGGCAGGAAAAATTCGATTTTGATAATCATAGCAAGACTATAATTATCGTGTCCGGTGAAGTAGTTAAGTGCTTTAGCCAGTATGGTGTACTGCTTGAGACTAAGTTTAGCCAAAAAATAAATTTCGAACCGAGTGACGATTCTTCTTGGTGGTTTGGGTTTTGGAGTGAGTGGACTGCTCAATTTTTTCTGAAGAACACTTGTGCAATTTGGTAGACCTCGTTGATAATTTGGGCATATGCTCCGGGCCTGTTTGGTAAACCGTAAGTGTGGATAGATTTGCATTTGCACTTTCAATGACGGAATTCATATAGAAATCCATCTACTTTTCTTGTCCCTAGTAGGGGACAAACGTGTTTGGTTAATATAGGAAAGTGAAAAGTGGGGAGTGGAAGAGTATATATATATTATAATAGTACTAAATTATAATTAATTCACATAACAATTTAATAAATTAAATAATTACGCGGCTTCCGGCTGTTGCCGAAGGAACTAAATATTTCACATCAATGTCTTTAAACCAAACCACTTACAGCCTAACCAAACAATGGAATTGAATATTCCATGGCCACTTTAAGCTGAAATGGCCGGTTCCCCTCCAATTGCTATTTGCCAAACACCCCCTAAAATGAAGAGAAAGGGTTAGGTCGCAAAAGGCTTGGAATAATCCCGTTGCCTATTTGTCTGCTTGGTGGCCGTGTACCTAGTTTAGTACCAATTACTCACTTGCATGGCACAAAATCCCAACTAGATATTCACGTGGTGATCAGATGGAAGATTTCGGAGCATGAACCTTTCTCAATGAAGAAATGGAAGCTTTTGTGTTGTAAGACTTAGGTAGGAGTGGGGATGGGAAGGGGTTACTGTGTTGACGAACCTTGCAACTGCCACTTCATTTGATAATTTTTATGTTGCTAGTGTTTACTTTGGGGGCCAGACTGATTGCTTTAAATTCAATTTGTTAATCGGCACAACTAATTCGGTTTGCGAGATTGTCATTCCTTTACTCTCCGGCGTAATGTTTCATAGAGATAGAATGCAATTTCCTATAGCAAATCGTATCATCTTAGCTCTTCGTGTAGACTCTTGATAGTCTAGGAATTTGGAGGGTGCTCCTTGGTTTGTATGAGCTTAGACTGCAAACAAAAGGTAAGTCTACTTACATGCCAACTTGCCACCTAGGTTTTATGCACGACCATCGTATGCTCATAGCCACCTTGGCTAGGAATTTGGCGCCAACATAGAGGGTTGACACCCGATCATAAAACTTTGTCAAATCTTGTATCGAGTTTTTTTTTAAGCTCCATAGTTGACTCCATTCTGATAAGAGAAGACTTGGATGATGATGATGAATTGGAACAACTAATGGTTTTTGGTTTACATGAGTTCATCAATTCAAATACCACCTCTTTTAATTGTGTACTTAGAAACACACATGATTGTCACACGAAAAAGGCAACTTCACCTCTCAAAATTCAAAGCTATTTGTTTCCAATAAAATCTTGTTTATTAGTGTTGTTGATTTAACTTCCCAGTCAAAATCAAAAGGTGATTGTATCAGAATTTGAAGCTAACCAAATATATGGAAGGAGTTGGAATTAGATTACACTGAATTTGTAGAATGCTAAAAAGAACATGGAATTGGAAATATAGTTCCATATTTCTTAATTGCTTGACTTTGAAATCTGTGAATTAGATTAGGTCATGGTTCTAGAATGGGATAGCCAAAAATAGGCCTTGCGTTTGTAGCCTTGTTCTACTATTACTTATGTTACTTATTTCTAAATTGTGGGTTTTATAGTGTTTTAGAGAAAATTTGGGAAATGAGTGTTTGCTCAAACACCAATGTTGGAAGCCTTGCTGCCATCATTCATGGAACGGTTGTTTAATCCCCCAAATAAGTGGGCACGTTTTGTTGGAATGTGTTGCATCCACTTGGTTGATGGTAGGAGGCTAGATCACAGTTTAGTCCAGCATTGGTTAGGATGGGATATGTTGATGCATTAATATACGGGGTTCATCCTTAAAGTAGTTCCCTTTTATTGGCCATGCTTTAAAGTTCCCTCTAGAATTGCTCTTTTCTGTTTGGTCCACCGTCCCAACATGTTTGGCCCAGATGGAAAGGAGGGCTAGGCAAACTGCTAGCCGATTGTGTTTGGGCTCTAAAAGAAGCCTGGATTAAAGGCAACTGAATCCAAACTGGCCCTTAGTTGGATTATTTCTTTGTGGAACTAATGAAACTTAGACTGTAATTGTACTATGTTACTTCTGATGATCTAAAAACAGTCCCCAGGATGAGTACTCAGAATTATGCTCAAAATGGAAATTTTGAGAAACAAGTATCTAGAACAACAATAGTGTTGACAATGGCTTCTCATTTTTTTCCATTATTTGACTATTTATAATAGTGGGAAAAGAAGTCCTGGCCCATTTCTGAGAAACAAATATCTAGCACAATTTTAATTCAAGTGGACGAATTTGTATGTTTATACACTAGTACTTCAATTGTGCATGAACATATATATATGCTTGTCTCGATAAGCACTCACTTGCTTCTGGTGCCTATTTGTGCTTCATCTTTTACATGGAGGTAGGTTGCTTGCTTACAGATACTATAGGTACAAGAAGTAGTATAGATACTGATGCAGTGCACTATTCCAGATTTAAGATCATTCGTGATATTGTTATAGCTAACAGCAACAGTTTCTGACGTGTTTTTAGCTAAACTAATATCATCTTGATGTCTTCATGTATTATTTCAGGTTGTAAACTAAGTTCAAAAACTAGTATAACTGCTACACCATCTTTCTTACAGTCTTATAGCAATAAGGCACATGCGAAGAAGTCTCTCTGTGTATAAAGTTTGTTTGGAGGAAAGAAGAGTGATAGCGAAGATACACCATCAAAGGTGAGAAAACTATTTTCTTTGTTTTTGCTATGTTCCATTTGTGACTGTACATCATCTAAGGGGTTGAATCAGATCATGAATAAGCCATGGATCGTAAGTCTTATTTGCTTTCTCATAAGCTATGAGTCTATGACCGATAGTTTGATAAACTTTAGATTATAGAACAAGTACATAATACCTATTGTATTGATTTGAATAATTTAAGAACCATAAAATTGCATAATAAGTCTGTGTCTAGAGAAAATTTGTGATATGAAAGTCTGTGTAAACAGTGACACTTGAGTTTAACATGCAAGAACTCTATGTCATGCCCAAGCCTCTGGCCCGCGAGGACATGAGCCATGAATGAGCCTCATGTGCATCATCACTTGATCCACTTTCCAAAATGGAAACCCAGATGTACACATGAGACCCAAGCAATCAAATATAGACTAATCAAATTCTCAACTCTCGTCCGATGTGGAACTAACTTGGGGTTTCATAACATAATTAGTTAGAGATATGTTTTTCGCTTTATTGGTGTATGACTACCCAACTTGATTAGATTTAAGCTCAACTAGAGTGCAAGATTCAAATATGGATTTTATGGGCCATTAGGCCACAAAGAATGCTCGATACGGGTAAACTGGATCATGAACCTTAAGATCATAATTCTTAACACTATTGACTCAAACCTTATTTGTCAAACTAGCTAAGAGCATTTTGAATTGGTGATAAATGATATGTCATGGTTTCTTGTATTCAGGAAGTATGTGAACACAATGCAACACTAGAGTGCATCTTCCATTCCAAATGATAGACTCCTATGGTCCATCTGGAGCCCTATGAAAAGTTCGATCCAAGCACATCTGGATCATGAACCATAAGATCATGAAGTAATGTTAACACAATGCAACATTAGAGTGCATGTTCCATGATCCCAAGGTAGTCAAAGACACAAGGCTCACTCGAGGCATAAAAGGTCTATATCGTTTGAGGCACAAGGCGCAGTTAAGACACACTCCCCAGCGAAGAGAGGCACAAATATTAAAAATAATAAAAATATACACAGATAAATAAATAAATTAGTAATGTAAGAAATAAAACCAAATAACATATTAAAACCAACAAAAATACGTTAAAAATATAACCAAGTGAACTAGCAGAGTAACAATAGCAGTCAACATAACTAACAATAGTTTGTATTATCACTACCATTTTTTTTAGTAAATTTAGTTTTTCTAGTTCAATTGTAACCAACTACTTGTATGAGGTAAGAATTATCTCCATGCCTCAAAGTTTTTTTCTATAAATAAAAAAAACATAAGGTGCGCTTAGGCGCGCCTGTTCTTGGTTGCACCTTGCATAAATGCGCACTTAAGGTGCGCCTGGAGAAAGGCACGTGAGGTGCGAGGTGCAACTGCTGCGCTCGGGCGTGCCTTTGACTACAATGCATGATCCAAATGCGAGACTCCTATGGTCCATTTGGATCCCTATGAAAAGTTCGATCCAGGCACGTCTGGATCATGAACCATAAGATCCTGATGATACGGACTCGAACTATGCTATTTAATTGATAAGAACATTTTGGCAGTGGTGATAATATGACTTTGGTTTCTTAGATCTAGAAGATACAAAACACTATGCGACACATGGAGGCAATCTAGCAATTTATGTCTAGTTTAAAGAAGTTTAGAGACACAGGTCAATTGCAGAATTTGTGTCCACTTTATGCATGTGGAGGTCAACTTAAATTATTTTTTTGTCTAGTTGAGGGATCGAGAGGATGATTTGGCTTTGGTTTCTTAGAGGTGATATGCTATACATATTTTGTTTATGGTCATAATCTTTGTTTCTTTCAACTGGTTTTTTGTTTCTCCCTTTTGGCTTACCTCTGTAAGATGCCTCACGTCATTATTTATAATAGAAACATATATAGACAGGTCTCAAGCGTGACTGACTTTTCTTAATAACTGGAAGACAATATCCAATTAAGGTAACTGACACTTAAGTTGACCTAACGGTGTAGGTTGTGACAATATAAATGCTTACACAAGCAACATATCGTTCTTTTAGCAGTTAGCAATTCTCTTTATGAATTAACTTCAGAGCATCCATCTTATAATTCCAGATCTTGTTGTTTTGTTCACATAAATGAAGAATTCAATTGTATGTCTCTATCAAATAAAGCTGAACTTGCATTTATGTTTTACCTATATTTATCATAGGCAGGGATTATGGGAAACATGCAAAATCTATATGAGACTGTTAAGAAGGCTCAGATGGTCGTTCAAGTTGAAGCTGTTCGTGTGCAAAAGGAACTTGCCGTGTATGCTTTAACTTCAACTTATAAAGAAATTTCTTTGTTCTCTTTCCATGCAAATGTAAGAATGTGGCTCCATTTCCCTTTTTCTTTTGTAGAGCGGAGTTTGATGGTTATTGTGAAGGCGAACTAATTAAGGTATGACTTATAGACATTGATATTCATTTTTTATTGATAAATGGATAATTAATTCAGTTCTTGAAAGTAAAAAAAGTTACCTTTTTTCCCTTCACCTGATTCTCTTGCTAGCGGAGTCTGTACAAAACATGGAAGCTCTGCTGTAAAATATTTCACATATAAATTACTTTGCAGTTGTCAGGCATGGCATGAAAAAGTTTTGTTTGCTATTGAGTCGTAGTTCCATCTTCATCTAGCTGCACATTATATAATTAATTGTCTTTGGAATCATAACTAGTATTGTTGTTAGGTAATTTTGGGCTTGTTCTTGCCTGTACTAACTTAACTTATTTGTCAAATTAGTCAATTGACATTAATCCGGATGAGAAACCTATCTATTAACATCAAGTGTTGTAAAAATCCCTCTAGGCGGCCGACTAGTCCCCGACTAGTCGCTAATCGTCCGCCGCCGACTCGACTAGGGGCTAGTCCCCTAGTAGTCACTTGTCGGCCACCGTCGACTCGATTAGGGGCCGGTCCATCAAAAAATTAGCCAAATTGGTACTAGTCTGGGTTGCCGTCGACTTCGTCAAGGCAGCCGTCGTCGACTCTTTACTTTGTTGCTGCCTTTTTCTATTTTTGAAAAAAGTGACTAGCCTACTCTTTTTTTAATTTTTACTTTTGCTTTGTTATCTCTTTGCTACTGTTGTTGTGGCTCTTTTTTTAATTTTTGCTTGTTACTTTTTTTTGCTTTTGTTTACTACTGCGGCTGTAACTCTCCGTGCAAAATAGTAAGTTGTTAACATATTATTTAAATATTTATCGAAATAGAAATTTATGCAAAATAATGAATAAGAAAATGCACTGTAGTCTGCGATAATTAAAAGTTCAACAATTAACATATTATTTTTTAAAATATTTTTATAACATATTATATATATATATATATATATATATATATATATATATATATATATTCATTAAAAATTCTAAACCGACTAATCCGACTAGTCCCCGAGTAGTCCGATTAATCCGTAGTCCCCACGAACCGACTAGCGGCCGACTAGCGATTTTTACAACCTTGACATCTGCTGATAGACCACTTGACTGTATGTCGAGCTGATATGCCTGTAAACTAGTATAACCTGTCGTTTCATCTATTACAAATCTTCATAGTTCTTAACAAGTTGTAATCTGCTCCCAATCCAGAATACGAAGCCGTTCTACGAGCCGTGCTTTCATGAATTGTTGATTGAAGGATACGCATAGGATAGACAACATCATACCGATAGCCTTGAAGTGAAGTTAGTGAACAGAGCATGTTGTGCCCCATTCAAGGTTCATAGTATCGGTTGATACCTAGACGTATTGACCGTATCGTTTCGGTTTTGGCATGTCCTATCTTATACTCACTGATAATGATACCGGCCGATACCGAAATTGGAGCTCTCTGTTACGGTCAATTTAGCAAAGAGAAACTAAAAGAAAAAGAGTACTGCAGTAAAGAAACAATGTTGAGCGAAGTCGCATTCTTTTGAGGGAAGGAACGCCTTTTCGTCTGATGCCATAAAATCTACTACAAAGTCTGACTAGGATTTGTTTCTCTTAGACTGCCTTTTGTCTTTCCTAGGGATACGAGAGAGTTTTTTCAGAAGCTCAAGCATTATCTTAAGACACCCTCTGTCCCTAATAACTCTCCTCACACGACTTCCCAGATGAGGTCATGGCAGTCTCATTCTTAAGTTTAAGTATTAAAGTGAAGTATATTACTTTTTTTCTTAAATTTAATGCCTATTGGTGTTCCAAAAATATCTTTTCGGAGTCCTCTAGAGGAAGATGCACTTTGGGTGGACATATATATGCCTAAACCTTTCATTATTTGTATGAGAAGGCGTCTCATATTTACAAAGGCAAAAAATGCATCACCAAGAAAATGGATGAGCTTGATCCTGAAGGCTGAGGAGTCATACTCCTTAGAGTTCTATGCTCCAGAGAAAGAGGCGAGGTGAGGCGAGGCAGCCGAAGGGAAGAAGAAGGCTAAGATCTCAAATCTAGAGATAAAGGAGGCGGCCAGTGCATAGGATAAGACCCTCATTTTAATTGGTCCTTTCTAGGCATGGGAATATCTTGTAATCCTTTCAAGCGGTTGAATTGAATTTGTCGCATCTACCTTCCCGCTTAGTGAATCTCTAAGGGGCATAATTAATTTAATCTTTCAATCGGTTGGTCAAATGCATAGATATTGGCATCTACTAACGGCTATTCTTGGATCGACTTCGATAACGTAATTTCGGGAGGAGTCGGTAGTTGGAAACTGGATACATCGGACCTGGAGAACGGCTTGGAGTCCTTTTCACTAGGTCCAAAAGCTTTCGTCAAAGCAAAAGATCTCATCTGAATCTCGCATATTGAGCGCAGATGATATGTGGCTACTATGTGCGATCATCTCATGCCATAAAAGGACGTAGCATATGGCCCGTCATATAAAGATAGAGGAGAAGAGTAGAATGACTTTGATCCTGCACATTAATAATTAGCTGAAAGAGGACGTGACATTGATTACATGCCCAACCCTAACGATTCCCAACTAACTACTCCTAACGACTAAATCAAAAGAAGCATAGGTCGCTCAGTGCGAAGTGGGTTGTGACCAAGTTCCTTCGTTCCAAGAACTCCCATACGTATTATGCCAGACCGGTATCATTATGAAAACGAAATCCAAATCTTCTTATTTCTTGTAGGAATTATGCTGATATACTTCAAAAGTCAAGTAAGCTAAGCGGGAATCAATCTTAACTAAGCTGACATATTTACTGCTTTTTTTTTCCGTAACGATCAAGATTTATCCCAACTAAGTAGCTCTAGTTTTCCTTTCCCTTGAAAGTAGCTATAAATAAATAGAAAGTTCTATTTCGTTCCTCTTTCAGGAGTTTTTTTCCCCCTTTGAAATGTCTACTTCAACTACTGTTTCACTCCAAAAAGGCTTGACGAGTGTAGATGAGGAAGCGGGAGAAAGAAAACCAATTATCTCTTTCTTGTCCTTTTACTTAAGGTGCCCAAAGGCGACTGAAGGGAGCCCACTCTCTGGTTACCGTATGGTGACTCCATGGTTCCTCCAGCCTTTTTCTATATGTTGGTGTTCTATATGACCGACATAAGACTCAACTTGTTAGGTATTACGGAGGTTTAGTGAGCACCATGCCGAATCTCCCTACCATTTCCTTCTCTTCCGTAGATCAACATGTTAGAGTTGTGACATAATGATTTGATCGTGCCGTTGATCAACATGTTACAATGTGTCGATAAAAGTTCATATCGATTCAATGTATTCATACATCTTTTATATTCTTTTAAAAATTGTTTATTATGGGGTATTGTCTAAAAGCAAGTAAAATAAACGACAATGACTATTATAGATAAATAATTCACCAATTTTAAATGCTATTCCATTCAAAACTAACGGAAACAACAAATAATATATAAGGTTATGCTTCTAAATGTGTAAAATATTTTTCTAGATTTTAGAACTCTTATTATATTTTGGCTTCCTAAATCAAGAACTAAACTCTGATCCGAAAATCTGGAAACCGTGGATACCGATAGTCATAAGAATGTTCCGAAACCAATTCTGATACGGATACTGTGAACCTTGCCCCCAGTATGCATCTTTCTGAACCGTTTTATAGAAATTGTATGCTGTCTGACTGCTGAATCATTAGTGCTATTTTTCTGTAATTTTGTTAATTCATTGCTTCACCTTCTTTTTATTAATCTCCTGTTCATCTTTTGACCAGCGGTAATGCAGTTCACAAGTTTGCTATGTAATTTCTACACATGCTTTATCTATGTGCATTATTATAGACAATCAGCTGACAGTTTTGAAATTCCCTATAGTTAAGCACTTCAAGCTCGAATATATACTTGTCTACAAACATTAAGCATATATGTCTCATTGTTGATACAATTTGAGATGTTGAAGTTTCATTTTAATGAAATCTGGACTGACTGTTTTGACTGGGAACACCTAATGATTGCATGAAATTATGATACATGCTCTACCATTTATGTGTATCAAATCATTACTTAGAAATATTACCGATGTGCAACTTAAACTGCTCACAAGTAGATGGAAAAATTTGTATGAAAAAATAGATATTAAATCATATATAGATTATCTGATATCAAACATGATAAGTAAATTCATGACCCAAAAATTGCAGTTTTGGAGTTTTTTATGTATTTATTATTTACTGGTCATTTTCCTTCAAGTTGCTCCACATTGCTATGTATGAAAAATGATGTTCTCATGATAAAAACGGAACTTGTATTTAAGCTAATTGTGTTTATCTAGGTAACACTTTCTGGCAACCAACAACCTGTGCGCACTGAAATCACTGAGGCTGCAATGGAACTTGGATCTGAGGTAATTTCTGTTATTTAGATATAGATGGGCTTAAGATTTGGTGGTATTCTGATGTCCTGGATCTGTGTAAGTATGTAAACTAGGATTAGCAACTATGCAGATAAAATGTTGCAATTGATGTTAAAAGAATTCCTGTAAAGCTTAAAAGTTCTGACTGTTATTGACCTACTCTAAACTTGAGGAATCTATATAAATTACCCTGGAGACATTACAACTTTGAGAATTGTAGGTGCCACTTCAGCGTAGGATACCTGTTCTCACGATTCTTCTTGCTTCATGGCTGCCTTTGTGCTTGCTATGCTTAATTCACCATCTGTTACAGCTACAAATATGATAATTTTCTAGTTATATTTGTCCTCCTTCATGTTATTGGGCCCATTGGATGACAATGATTGTGTTAAAAGAGTACAGAAAAGTTATATTATGATTAACTCACTAGCTTGTAATTTGACTTACGAAGTATGTGTTTTATGGGACAGTGCTTCATTTAAAAATAATTCATAGTCCTTCCATCTTTCTAAAGAAATTCAATAATTAAAACTAAACACCACACTCTGGTACCTTACTCATTCTGTTCCTACCTGTAGTCTTGCAACTATAATAATGCAACAAATAATATGAGCTTGAACATGCTTTCACCTTGCTAGCATATACATTTGAGCATTAGTTGATCCTCTAGTTCTTTAGGCTACTCGTGTTTTTCAAGAGAACGCAGTTCTATGAGAAAATAAATAAATCATGAAACTGGAAAATAGCACTCATTGTAGAAATTTGAATTTTCAAACTTTAGGCAGAAATTTGACTTAGCTGTTACATATATAAATTTCACCAAACCTCCCAGAATTTCGACTTAAAGTCAGATAATCCCCACATCACAAATCTTATCATGAACTGTCCTCTTTTTTTTTTTTTCGTTTTTCTTCTTCTGTTTTTGCATCCATATTGCTCTATCAAATTTGGTGGTCACTCGAGCCATGTAGCACCCACTTCCATCGAGATACGTTTCCATCATAGGCATGTAATTAGATTGAGGTTAGGGTTAGACTGTTAGTGTTACTGTTATGAATCTTAAGATTTTAGGATCAGGTTAAGATATTTGTATCAGGTTTTAGAATTAGGACTGAGGTTATGGATGAGGTAGGGGGAAATGGAGGGATATTTAATCACGACCACATGAATTGATGGTCTGCCACCAAGTACACATGAAAAATGTGGACGAGTGCGGAGTGATATTTTAAATGATTATGCTAAAATGGGAGGTTTAGATGAACGGAACTTTCAATTATGATTTACATGCATCTGACCCAATTTTGCAAATGGGTTCATGTAGTCATGGTGATTATGTTGTTTAGAACGTCAAAAAAAACGTTTGCTCAGTAGTTTCACTGTTTAATGAACACTACTGTTCCAATTATGATGCCTTTATGTACTACTTTGACAACGGAAGCTATTTATCACTGTAAATATTTTTTGAATAAATAATGTGATAGTCAAGCCTTCTTGCAACCTTTTTTCTTTTCCTACACTCCTGCCTATTATTCTTGTGTATACTGCCTTTAACTGTGGAGCGGCAACTTTGACTCTCTTCATTTTCAGAAGCTTTCCCTGTTGGTGACTGAAGCCTACAAGGATGCACACCAGAAGAGTGTTCAGGTATCATCAGACTTAGATATTTTTCTTGTACATGATGAGGTTCATAATTGGTTCTTTATAGTTTGGATTAAAAGATCACACATTATTTTTCAGGCAATGAAAGAGAGAATGAGCAATCTTGCCCAGTCTCTCGGAATGCCACCAGGCCTCGGTGAAGGAATGAAGTGACTTGATGAAGGATTCGTATCATACGTACAACCCGGGAAGGATGCATTTGATTGTGTTAAACCAGCTCCAGGCAAAGTGCTTATATTTATCATTACACCCAGATCACAGTTTTGTTAGCAGGGGTTTAATTCATCATGATCTGCAGTTATCTATATCATTGTACATTTTGTGCTTCTCAAATGTGTATCCGTTACTTGATTCCTATAAAAGGTGTTGCTAAATGATGTTACGATACCTAGCATTCACATTTTCCTCTCTTCAGATGCCATTTTGCTGTACTAGGCTTCTATTAAGAATCCATATGGAATGGCACAGCAAATATTGCTTAGATAGGAAATAAATCTCTTACATTTTCCTCGTATAGCTTTGAAAATGATGGAGCTTGACCATTTTGTTGAATTAGGTCAGCCTAGGGTTCCAGCTCTCTCTGCCGGTGGCCATGGCTGGCCGGATCCTCCATATAACATTAGATGCATTTGTATGATCAATATTTTTCTCACCAACCGACACTGATTCCCATCACTAACATTTGGTCTTCCCAAGTTCCAGGAACCAAAACCAATGTAGATCTCAACACCTGATTTGATAAATAATTCATTTTATAGAGATCCAACAATATTTTAAGCTAGTTGTTAGGAAATTGTTGCTACAAATGCATGTTTGTATTGCAAACAAAATTTGGTTATATGATTCTAGAGTAATAAGAATGTAGCTCAATCAGAAGAAAAGAGAAAAGGTTCGTTCTGATCGGAAGATGTCATTCCCCATATCGTATTTTCTGGCATTTCGATACGTTTTTTTTTCCTCCTTTATCTTTCCTCTATGTTGTACTGATTTTGAATCATGTACCCTGTACCTGATAGTGGGCCAGTGTATCCAGTTTATTTCATGATGATTTGGTTTTGTGAGTGTGTCTCGAGAACCGTATGCGTAGATCGTCCGTAGGATAATCGTCGGGTCTAAAATGTAATAATCGGACTTATGCTACTTAACTTAGATTTGATTCCTTGATAGGATAACTTACTTGACAGACTACCCTAGACCCCTAGAGATCCTTGGCAATGCCATAGACCCGTTCTAGGACCCGTGCATAGAATGACTTATCCGAAAACCTCAAAGTTTGAGATTTTCTGAGACGGTAGTACTAGGCGGTATATCAATTTGTTTTAAGCCCAGTCAGCATGTGCACTTGTTTTTCCTATCACCCATTGTTTGTTTGTTTCTTAGTTGGAATGTTGGACTTGGTTGGCCATGGATCGCTGACATGGCCTTGACATCGCACAAGTCCATTGGCTCAAAGTGGAGGCTATGCCTCATTTCTAGTTTCTTATGTTTCTAGCAAAGATTTGGGCCGCTATGGCCAAGGCATGCTAGTGATTTAAAAAAAAAAAATTAGTATAATTTTTTTTTCTCCCGAAGTTCCAATTTTTGACATTGAAAACCCCATTTTGGGGATAAATGCATACATATTTATGCAACCTCTTAAATTTAACAAGTTAATAGTTCCATCACATTAAGCATTTTATTTAGTCGAGTTTTGAGCTTTGAAAAAAATGGATTCAGAGTTGATTTGTGGATTTTATAGCCGAAACAGGTCCCAAAATAGCAAGTTTTCAGGTTGTTCACGAGCTTGAGATTACTGGTGGTATACCAGGTGGTATATGGCCGATATACTACAAGGCTGAAATCATCCAAATTCTAACATGGTTCTGGACCGTTTCGAACTTTGTTTATGTCGATTTTGGCTTCGTTTTCTTCATGATTTTTGTAGCTTACCGTCATGCACTTTTGAATAAATTTATTAGATATTTGTTTTCACATATTTTATGGATTATTAATAGGTTTATAGTCCTTTACAGCTTAGAACACAACTAATGTCATAGAATTGAGGTAGTATCTAGGTTTTAGGGATTGGTCGGTTTACATAGGATAAAATCCAAAAATTTTGAGGTATGCTAGACTGTTAAGTTCAAACCAATCCTTCTTAATTATATTTCCTTTGAGGTTTTCCATTTATTTAAATATTGAAGTTACATGAGAATTTTGGGGAACTAGGACCGGATCTCCCTATGACCTATAATTGATATTACGATATATTGATACCCGACTAGTCTTGTTGATCCCCAGTCCTTTTAACCCTTAACATCGTGTGATTGTTGATTTGCCTAGACAATTATACTTTGTGGTAATCAAGGATGGATTTTGAATTGGATTCTCTGACACCAATACTTGGTTTATTGTATTTTCTAGCATGTTTATCAACTAGAGTCATGTTCTTAGATCTTAATACTTGTTATATAATTTTGATGAGATGGTTACTTGAGGACGTATGCCTCGAGGTGAATTTGTGAGGACGCTTATATATATATAAAAGGAAGAAGATTCTATGATCCCTTCCATTGGGAATCGAACCATTGCCCACACGTACGGGCCTTATGCCTCCACACTAGCCACTCGAGCATGGTTACCATATTGTACCATGTTCCTGACCCAAATACTCTGTATCTGTAATGTTCCATTCCAGGATACCCTATAGGGTGCTGGCCCTCTTTATGGCATTGAGGTGCCTCTATTTACTTAGCACCGAGGTATCCATGTTTTACTGATATTTTGTTATATGTATATATTGTTACATATACGGATTGCCATGTAGTAGTCAACATCATAGCATGGATTGGGAATATGAATGTTTGTGGTTTGTTGCCTTTACGCTCAAGACTAATCTAGGTTGGGTACGGATTTGCACCTAGTGTACCCATACGACATCTAGGACGGATGGTCGTGTGTCTATGACATATGTTCCTCAAAAAATGATATGGTTAACCAACTAGCTTAAAATTCATAGATAATTGGAAGGCAGATAATCTTGATCTTCGTGCGTTGTTGTTGGCTAGCCACCAGATACTGTGACATAGTATCCCTTATTCAGAGTGCAATATTTGTTATTTATTACTATTACTAATCCGATGACTACCTTAAGAGGGGTATTGCAGGCCGTTATTGATCATTACTATTATAGTAGGCTTAGTCAATACTAATTCGACAACGTACGATTGACGAATCCTTATTTGCATTGCGACAAGGATAACCTATATATTATTATAGCAAGTTATGGTAATTGATTAGTTGCATAATTACTGTTGGCCCAATTTGTCGTGGTCAACTTGA
Organism: Iris pallida; assembly: GCA_029216955.1. Classification (NCBI taxonomy): domain Eukaryota; kingdom Viridiplantae; phylum Streptophyta; class Magnoliopsida; order Asparagales; family Iridaceae; genus Iris; species Iris pallida. The sequence goes on along the minus strand of JANAVB010005599.1, from coordinate 10,050,808 downwards.
TTTTGATAATAGACTACACTTTGATTTATATGACATAATGCAAGTACGAGCACAAACAACTGAAGATATGACGACATCGTCTCACTGTTGCTCACAAGTCAAAAGAACACATATTTTGGTCGATTAATATTTTATGTTTTTTTATGTATTTGATATTTTCTTATGTCTAGGACTCTGTTGTCACAACCCTCTCCCACTTTTGGGATACGAGTATGTAGCCAACTCCAGCCTATGCCGCAGCATTGGCGGTAGTACGCTGCCTATGATAACATGCTCCACAACAAGAACAATATGACCATAACATCCACATCTAAACCATCAAAGATAATATCCATTAGTCTCAACAATAAACCGAAGAAAATTGTCAAAATAATCCACTACAACTCAGATAGTCTCGAGAACAAACCCAGTAGCAGAAAAGTAAACTAGAATCCAAAACTATGACCACTAACTAATAGGAAATGATAAGAAAGAAAATATGCTAATTCGCATGGTTGCTAGAATTTGGTATGTTACGCACCGTAGACCTCAGGACCGATGACGTCTTCTAAAGCTGAAAAATAGTTATTCAGTCAGGATTGGAGCAAGATCACCACAACACAACACTATACAAATTAAACAAACATGAAGAAATAATAACAAGGAAGATAAACTATAGGCATGACATGATGTGATAAGAAGAGTACAGTTATAACATGAAGACAATATGAAAGTAGACTCGATGGAAGAAAAATAAATAAATGATATAGCAACAAGAGGTCACGTGTACTGTGTGCTCTAGAATACTAACTTTCTGCATATGGACGGTCTGGGATATACGTCAATCGTACGTATGGTGCACGATTGATATTATTCAGGCATGAAGGGATTTATACATGTAACATAGACCACATGCATACTCATAGTATTACTCCACCCACAACTCACAAAAAAACATGTTCACTATATATAACAATACAGGTAAATAGGTAAACATGATAAACATGTAATCATAATACAGTTATAGTGAACAAGTATAATAAAAGGTGAACATAAACAAGTAACTGGAGAAGAACTTCGCTCGTGTACAAGAAATTAATCATGGTGAACCAAGAACAATGACAACATGATATAGGAAGAAGTAATCATGAAAAGATGATATAAAGATACATGCAGTACAAAATAAAGGTAATATATAGTGTCATAGTGAAACTTGTCTGATTTTCTGGACAAACCATTTTCACAAGTCGAGGACAAGTGGAACTCTGGTCTATAAGCTACCAACCTATATCATATCATTGCACCACTAACCGTCAACGAAAACCACAAGTTAGTTCTAAGATTCCTACTCTAAAAATCATGGAAAGGTAGCTAATAGGTTAAACTAATTAATATTATTTGATTATAGAATAAATTACTTAAAAATCTAAATTAACCTAATTATAATATGAATTATAATCTAAACAAGAAATTTTGACTACAGAAAGTCACGGTTCCAATTTTGGAATCTATGACACGCAAATCGAGACGTACCGTTGACTAACTAGTCAAACATTATGAACTCAATGATTTGAGTGTGCATCCTAGTAGACCAAATCTGGGGTCTTAGCCTACTGGTATAGTATGACCAAATCTTGTAGAGGAGCCGGAGTATCTACCTTAACTTTCGCTCAATGGTGCTCAGCCAAAGATTCGTGACACTAGTGCATGAGTGGGTCCCTCTCCTTCACCTACTTGTTCATATTGTATATGTTGTATATATTCTTTTGAGTATTTAGCCACAAGCATGTGTTAGCCTGTATTCTAGGAGATCATTACTATACCTACAGGCAACATGACTATATATTAGTCTGCAGCTAGTTTTTGAATCTTGTATGTTGAACTTTTATTTGTTAATTGCTTGTATATAGTTGTTGACTTCGTGATGATATTGTCTATAGCATTTGGTACACATTACTTCTTATTTATTATATGTAATTTCTTATTGCTTCTTGCTTTCCATAATTGAGACATATAATTGAGACCCTAGGACTGGACTATTGGCATGTGGATTGTCTATCACAGTCGTGATCGTATCTCTGGGTACTGGCATACTCCGTATGCGAACCTGACCTTTGTTCATCCTTGTTCTCCAGTATTCTGGTTCTGGGACATAATACTACTATTTCATATTAGTAGACCTTGGTACGTAATATTGCCCCGACTTAGTTGTCCACCTCTTATCCTTGTTTGGTATATTGGTGGATTACTGTTTCAATGATAGATTACGGATCTTAGTCCATAACACATGTTACTATTAGAATTTGAAACATAGAGTTGTCTAAAGCACAAAGATCGTCTCTTATCTTTGTTTGGTATAGAGGTGGTCGCTGGCGTCGACATTGATAGACTATGGTTCTTGGTCGAAGATTTTGTTACTACAATAAATAGGACATACAATAGCAATTTTTTTATAGCGTTCAAGTGTCCTCGCTATAGAATGTTATCAACAATAGCGTTCTTTTTGCAGTACTACAAAAATATCTATCTATAGCGTTTTTCGAATGTTGTAGAATCTATAACACTCATATGTTTGTATGTCAAAGCAGCTCTCATGTTTGAATCCTATGAGAAGAAGCGTAGGTTTTTATTTTACATGGTAAAAGAGCATATTATACATTACAAAAAATATGACATATCAGCGACTGACTGAGCGACTTACGAGGGTTAGTCACCATAACTGTGCAAAAAAATTGAGTTTTGTTGTAAAATATTTTATTTGAAAAAATAAGTAAAATTTTGTGCATAATATTTTTTTTATTCAGACGGTCATTTTTTCGAAAGAAAATTAGGCGGTAATTGAAAAATTAAGGCTTTGCTTTGAAAAACAATTGCCAAAACCAAATCCTTTTAGAAAACAGTAGCCAAAACCAAACCCTTTTCTATTTTTCTTCTCCTCTTCCTCTCTCTCCATCTCTAAAAATACCATGCCCTAGCCAAAACCAAACTAAGCCTAACCCTAGATCCAGTCCTTTCCCACCAAAACCCCTGTCTACGCCTTCACTGTGCCTGTCACGCCCCGCTCCCACAGGAGCGATCGTCCTCGCTAAGGCGTGATACCGCACGGGCCTAGGTTGCGTCCGTGCAAGGCTAAGTACAAAAAATGACCGATTTGAGCTAGGCCACAGAGTCGCACAGAGTGTCCCCGTTTGCAGCAGAAAGTAAATGAACACAAATTGAAGCGAATTCAAACTCTTTATTGATTTTCAAGAAGTTACAAGCGGCGCTAGGCCGAGTTTACTAGTCTCTCAAGCTCTCTCTCTCTCTCTCTCTCTCTCTGAAACATAAAAGGCGTGCCAAGTGGCTTACAACATGGAATGATTCATGGCGATGTTCCGATACATTATGTCCTGTATATGGTGCTTCAGCTCCTTGCAACGCTCCAAGGCCCCAGAGTTAGCTCCGCGCCTTAGCACGTTCGAGGGAAGCTCCGCACCCGGTGACGTCTCCTGCGTCCTGCAAGCAAACTGTGGGATTATCAGTACATTGTTATGCACTGGTGGGGAGGTTAGCTCGCCCACAATGCTATCATTACCAAACACATTCTATTTACTTTTGTGCACCGTCTATCATTCATTGTCTTTCTAATCTTGCCTTAGGATCAATTTCATGGCATATATCATAACCTATCTCGTGTTACCGATTTCAACGTGTTGCATGGAAATACATGTACGACTTACCCATACTTACCGTCCGGCCTTCCCTATCCAAAGTAAACCAAGTTAAACAATTCATATAAACTTCCAATGTCAAGGGCGTGTCCCTGTCCCAGGTCCTATCGCGACGTAGGCATGTTTTCTAACTCAATTTCACGAAGTACTCTCAATCATTTGGTGTGGTTGAATGCCCGTTCAGAAGGCGCTTCATTCAGTTAACTTAGACTACTTTGTTTCAATGCAAGGACTTGCATGTGGATTGCCACCAGCAAAGTCCACTTAATCTATATGCACCGGTCGCTGGCATCACAAGCTAATTTGGACATATTCTCCTTTGGTAATTTCTCACCTATCATAGCGTGCGGCTGGAATACCTTAATAGTCTCTTGAAATACCTCGCACTTACGTCTACTGGGTGGCCAAGCCCGTACCCAAGCAGCCCGTAAGCCCCTTTGATTCCGCCTAGGCCGGCCACGATCCTCCCTTTGATCATGCCGTGGAATCCCTTATTTCTCCTACCTCCCGTATACAAGTGGATTGTCCACGACCATTTCATTTTGTTTATCATTTTAACTTAACGGCTGTCTCTGAGCCGTATGCTAACCCTTAGCCATAATACGTTATCGACTAGGTTGGCGACGGCGTCCCTACAGCACGGATAGCGAGCCCCGATGTACGTTCCCGTCATACCTGTCGCTAACTATTCTTTTCTTTCTTATCTTTTATTCATTCTTTCTTTTCTTTCTTTCACTTGTTCGTTCATTCATTGATTCATTCACATATTCATTCATTCTCATATTCATTCATTCATTCGTTAATTCATTCATTCACTTATTCTTTCATTCATTCATTCATACATTATGCAACTTCCCGTGCGGGAGTCGTCTTGGCGACCCATTGGTCCCGAAGTCTTCTAATGTTGCTATACTCTACTCGGAACGACTATGTCGATAGTCTTCCGTTTCATTGTTGTAAACCATTCATTGTTTCATTGTTGAACGCATAAGGAATTTGAATGTAAGCTTGTGCCTTAGCACGAGCGTGGAGTACGGTACGAGAGTTCGTATATTTTTCAAGTTATTTTCCATGTTCTACACAAGCATACAAGATGGGATTATTCCCTTAGCTAGGTGCGTTGAGTCATTTATTAGCATGCGCGGTGTTATCGCCTAGTGATTCTAGCCATAGTGTCCGTATTGTTATGTGTCTCGGCTAAGCAAAGACGGGTTCATCGGAGCCACCCACCTTAGCGATGTTCGCATCGGCCGAGCGATACTCCGAGTGCGCCTTTGAAAGTCTAAGTCTGGATTCCTCTTCGATGGGCCAATGTAAGTCTTGCATCGATTCTTCATCAGGTCGATGCTAACTCTTCGGGTCGACGGCTCGTTTGAGTCGTTGCACTTGCCGTTTGAATCAGCGTTCCGCTAGGGCAGAGCGGGTCATTACATAATACACCACTCAAAATAAGTCTCGTCCTCGAGACTTCCTGAGTGCAGGTCATCCTATCGTTCCTTAACTCATGTCGTGTACGTATCTTAGACAATTTCTATCGAATGCCTTTATTGTTCGATGGCACCAAACTACACTCGATACCTTTCTAAGTTCCGTGTCGCATACGTTTAGTCAATTTTATTGAATGACTTTTCACTCATTTTAGAGTTGACGGCACTTATTCAATTGTCGTATTTCTTCAACTTGGTTGCTATTTTGTCATATCATGAGACTGTAATGGTCATACAAGGTGCGTTGTAATTCTTCAAACACGAGAGTCATAGGCTGAGGCAAACTCACTCATTCGTTCATGCACATCTCAACACCCACTTGCAGCTGCATTCGAGTTTATCATATCGCTGAGTTTGGATCGTGCACATATTCAAGGCGTTCCCCGAATACTTACATTTCAACCAAGCTTAGCGATTAGCGAAGTCGGACAAGCTACTCGTGATAGTTTTGATTTGCCGATCGTTTTTACTAACTTCGATTAAAACCGAACTCATGTGTGTCTCACTATCGTTTATCTCGGTCCTCGAGATGATTCGATTCGCTTCTCAAGTATTCTTGTCTATGAAATCAATACGATTTCTTCTTATCGGAGTCGACCAAGTCTAAGTAATTCCCGTCCGATTCGAGACCAAGTATCGCACTATCATCGAGTACGTCTTCCAATCAATGATTCAATTCATTATACCAACTTTACTTGCACAATATCGATTTCATATCATTTACTTGTTTAGGGCCAATCTCGTCGTCGTTCACGCACACCTCCAGTTCCACGTCCTACTCTAAGTCTTGTTGCCCCAAGTCTATCGTCCGTCCAGACGATATCGTAATCCACACAGGTTCAATCACTCGGCATAGGGTCGTCCGCCTATCCGCTAGGTCAGCTCACAAGGTCATAGGTACAAGTCAAGTTCTCGGTTCATCGTGCAAAGTCATTGCACTACGCTCGCCCCAATCCTATGGTCAAACCATTTTTTTCGTTCGTACGGGAGTTTCTACCCAAGTTCGCTTCACTCAAATTTCTAAACATCAAGCAGCGTTTATCCTACTTGCATCAACACATTCTCCGTTCCAAGTCCGAGCTCGTTTAGGAAAGTCATCCTACGATAGGTTGTCCTCAATCAAATCCTTGACATGTCGATATCGTGCGTCCGTACTAGTAATTATCATAGTCTATCTCTTCAAGTATGTTTGATACAATTCACCTATCCATCCTATCCAATTTATGTAGTCGATCACAAGGTCGTCTAGCCTTACAATATGTCGTGTCCCGATCTCATGCAAGTCTGATTATCCACGGCGGACATGAATCACCATGTCAACGTTCCCGCGGAATAATCGTCCTCATCGGGACGTAACTCTTGCGTTGAATCTAGACTTACTCATTTTCGATACGCGGATTGGGACTACTCAATCCTCAAGTTTTCTTATTCTTCAATCACAAGTCCTAACAATCCTCGAATTTACCTTCGCTTCAAACCACAAGTCGAAGTAATCAAAATTGCCATGTCATGATATTTTGAGTTCGATCATTCCCGCTGGACATGAATCACCATGCCAACGCTCACGCAGAACGATCGTCCCAAATCCGACATGACGCATGTGCGAGGCTGGAGTTGCGCTCGCACAAGACAAGATCGTTGTCGTTGTGGTTATCACCGAACAATCAAGTCACTTCCCTTCCTCATTCCAAACATTCATTTCTATCCAAATTCCCCAACATAGTATCCTTCAAAACAATAACTTCTAACACGATCATCATTCATCGAATCGGAGTACCCCCGAGTTATCGTACATCGATCTTTGATACGTCCTTAATACCATCGATGATGTACATAACCTGACGATCTTCCTTTTGCAACGAATTCTGAGTCGTGCAACTTAATTTCCTCACTTCGCATTGTCTCATGCTATCTCGTCATTGAGCAACATCTATTCCAAATCCTTAGTCATTTTCGTATCTCCAAACTAACGTTTTTCATGCACGCTATCTTTCGATCGTGCTATCTTCGATCTCGTCCATGGGTATTTCACCATAACTCAAGTTTCAATCCCTTCGACTAAATTCAAAATCGCATTCACGATCTTCTATGTTTCCTCGACCAAGACCTCCATTCGTTTCATCGTTCTGACTCTCTATTCAACTTGTTTTGTACTTGCACTATACATTCACAATTCGTCCGAACAATATCTCGTGAGAGACTCCCGACTAATGACCAACTAAGCGTTACTCGTTCTAAGGCTTTGCGCGATATCATCGCTTGCCGACGTACTCGTTTTATCCGTAAATCTTTTAGTCTCGCTCGAACAATTTCTATAACGTCCATACACCACTCAGGGTTCGAGCCACTTGACTAGTCGTCGACACTCACTCTTATTCTTCTTCGAAGCTATCACATACACCACTCGGGGTCAAGTCATTCTACAGTTCCTCAAAAGGTCATTTGATTCTCGATCGACATGTTCAATTTCACGTTCTCCCATTCCTCAAAGTCTAAGAACCATTTTCCCGTGTTCGCTTTAGCGTTGGTCAAGTAACGCCTCTATCAACATACGTTCTAAGTCTCACTTATTCTCGTCCGAGTGATAGTCAATTTCGCTCGCAACTCGTTCGCATCAAAAGGTCTAGGTGCGCGATACTCGGCACAACTTAGCCGAAAGGCTGCGTGCATAACCATCCCGTTCGAACTATACTCCGGTCTCGTGTACTCGTTCGCCATTGTCAGCGTAAGGTTATTCAAGCATGCACTGCGTTTGCTAACTCTTAGCATTAGTTTTCTCTCAACTCAAGTCCGTCGTGGTTTGGCACAAAGGCCTTCGCCTATCGATCCCGTTCAACCGAGTAATCGTACGAGCTTTTGAAAATATTAGACTTATTGTATGGAACATCCCAAGGCACAACGAGAGAGAGCGTACACTTCTTTTTGTTTCAAAATGAGCTTTCAAAACTGAGATAATCGAAATAAAGTCCAAGGACGTAAAGCCGTGCTCTGATACCAATCTGTCACGCCCCGCTCCCGCATGAGCGATCGTCCTCGCTAAAGCGTGATGCGCACGGGCCTAGGTTGCGCCCGTACAAGGCTAAGTACAAAAAATGGCCGATTTGAGCTAGGCTACAGAGTCGCACAGAGTGTCCCCGTTTGCAGCGGAAAGTAAATGAACACAAATTGAAGCGAATTCAAACTCTTTATTGATTTTCAAGAAGTTACAAGCGGCGCTAGGCCGAGTTTACAAGTCTCTCAAGCTCTCTCTCTCTGAAACATAAAAGACGTGCCAAGTGGCTTACAACATGGAATGATTCGTGGCGAAGTTCCGATACATTATGTCCTGTATATGGTGCTTCAGCTCCTTGCAATGCTCTAAGGCCCCAGAGTTAGCTCCGCGCCTTAGCACGTTCGAGGGAAGCTCCGCACCCAGCGATGTCTCCTGCGTCCTACAAGCAAACTGTGGGGTTATCAGTACATTGTTATGCACTGGTGGGGAGGCTAGCTCACCCACAATGCTATCATTACCAAACACGTTCTATTTACTTTTGTGCACCGTCTATCATTCATTGTCTTTCTAATCTTGTCTTAGGATCAGTTTCATGGCATATATCATAACCTATCTCGTGTTACCGATTTCAACGTGTTGCATAGAAATACATGCACGACTTACCCATACTTACCGTCCGACCTTCCCTGTCCAAAGTAAACCAAGTTAGTCAATAATTCATATAAACTTCCAATGTCAAGGGCGTGTCCCTGCCTCAGGTCCTAGCGCAACGTAGGCGTATTTTCTAACTCAATTTCACGAAGTACTCTCAATCATTTGGTGTGTTTTATTCAAGCCTATTCAGAAGGCGCTTCATTCAGTTAACTTAGACTACTTTGTTTCAATGCAAAGACTTGCACGTGGATTGCCACCAGCAAAGCCTACTTAATCTATATGCACCGGTCACTGACATCACAAGCCAATTTGGACATATTCTCCTTTGGTAATTTCTCACCTATCATAGCGTGCGGCTGGAACACCTTGATAGTCTCTTGAAATATCCCGTACTTATGTCTACTGGGTGGCCAAGCCCGCACCCAAGCAGCCCGTAAGCCCCTTTGATTCTGCCTAGGCCGGCCACGATCCTCCCTTTGATCATGTCGTGGAATCCCTAATTTCTTCTACCTCCCGTATACGAGTGGATTGTCCACGACTATTTCGTTTTGTTTGTCATTTTAACTTAACGGCTGTCTCTGAGCCGTAGGCTAACCCTTAGCCATAATACGTTATCGACCAGGTTGGCGGCGGCGTCCATGCAGCGCGGGTAGCGAGCCCCGATGCACGTTCCCGTCATACCTGTCGCTAACCATTCCTTTCTTTCTTATCTTTTATTCATTCTTTCACTTGTTCGTTCATTCATTGATTCATTCACATATTCATTCATTCTCATATTCATTCATTCATTCGTTGATTCATTCATTCACTTCTTCTTTCATTCATTCATTCATACATTATGCAACTCCCCGTACGGGAGTCGCCTTGGCGACCCATCGGTCCCGAAGTCTTCCAATGTTGCTATACTCTACTCGGAACGACTATGTCGATAGTCTTCCGTTTCATTGTTGTAAACCATTCATTGTTTCATTATTGAACGCATAAGGAATTTGAATGTAAGCTTGTGCCTTAGCACGAGCGTGGAGTGCGGTGCGAGAGTTTCGCATATTTTCCAAGTTATTTTCCATGTTCTACACAAGCATACAAGATGAGATTATTCCCTTAGCTAGGTGCGTTGAGTCATTTATTAGCATGCGCGGTGTTATCGCCTAGTGTCCGTATTGTTATGTGTCATAGTGATTCTAGCCATAGTGTCCGTATTGTTATGTGTCTCGGCTAAGCAAAGACGGGTTCATCGGAGCCACCCACCTTAGCGATGTTCGCATCGGCCGAGCGATACTCCGAGTGCGCCTTTGAAAGTCTAAGTCTGGATTCCTCTTCGATGGGCCAATGTAAGTCTTGCATCGATTCTTCATCAGGTCGATGCCAACTCTCCGGATCGATGGCTCGTTTGAGTCGTTGCACTTGCCGTTTGAATCGGCATTCCGCTAGGGCAGAGCGGGTCATTACAGTGCCTCCATCCGCTCCGTCGTCACCTTCGTAAGGGAGCACGACGGAGGAGCCCGGGAATCCGCTTCGGAGCCCGGGAGCGCGACGTAGGAGCCGAGTCGCAGCTACGTCCCTTTCTGTGTGGCGCCGCGCGCGCCCAGCAGCCGGATGGGACTCAGGAAGGTCCCCGTCCGTCCGTCCGAAGGAGGAGCTACAATAGCAGTCAGAGACTTCCTCTTGTTAACATAAATCTCTATCCTTGAATTCCTTGTACAAATCATCATTAGAGTTTTTGGAAATGTTGAAGTTAAGTTATTCGATGAAATGCCACAATAAATGAAAATTTTGATTCTGTGTTTTTACATCTAGTATCAATTGAGATTAGCTTCTCTTTGACAACATTGTCAGTTAGATTTGTTTAGGATAAATGAACATGGATTTTTTTAGGATTTATATGATCGAGCAAGAGGCATCTACCTGGGTAGAATCTTACTTGTGTACAGAAATCAAGCAACACAAGTTTTGGTGCAATATGTGATCAATGGAGGCTAACAAGAGACAAATTTCATTGATGGCCCAAAGCTAGTAATAGTGCTTAGTATATATGTCACAGAAGATAGCATTGGCCAGTTGGAAAGGAGCATAACTACTAGACACCACTGACACGGACGCCATATCCATAATTTGTTCTTGTGCAAACTTTAATGGATGGAAGTATTCTAATGGATGGAAGTAAAATATGTTTGCTTAAATATATGTGTACTGACATTTAATGTATGTTTGTTTAGGTTGTTTGGTTTTTGTTTTGGTTGCAATACTCTAATGGATATGGATGAAAGTAATAGTTGAATTCATTTTGCTTATAATATAGAATATGTGTACTGACACATATTTTGTCTGTGGTCAAGAGAGTGCATTTAGCAAGAAAAAGAGCTTGAGCTTTAGGAATAAGCAGAAATTCTTAGCAGGAAAAGGAACATTAGGAATAAGCCAGGTAATAAATAGTCTTGACATATTTGTTTTAATTAGGTATGTCAATATATAATGTGTCCTTGCAATTAGAAATAATCAAGTAGTTTGCTTGCAATTTCATGAGTGTGTTAATATATACTATCATGTCCCTTATCTTTGTGAGGAGTTATTGTCGAAAAGAAACTTGACAATTACTTGGAAGGATTTATTGTCGAAGAGAAACCTGACAATTACTTGGAAGGACCGCTCTGGGTGGTCTTGTTGGGTTCACTCTTCATGGGTCTCTTTCTCACTACTACTACTACTACTGCTGCTGCGAGGTGATTGCTTTTTGGAACACCATACAATCATGTAGCTGTTGCGACATTGCAATTTCTTTTTGTTGTATGGGAGGTTGAAACAGTACTACGTTGACTTTGCAGGCTCTATTCCCTTCCCAGGACTGGTGGGTGGTTCCTGCTAAAGTGTTGTTCGACCAAACTTCTTGGGCTGCATTATGGAATAACATTTACTATGTCGCCTTGGGCCTTCTACGGTTTGAATCTCCAGTCACCATTTTCAATGAGCTAAAGGCTACTTTTGTGCCTATGCTAACTGTAACCAGTCATTCCCTTGCTTATTAGAAAATAGTTGATTTGGTTTGAGTTGAAGCTACCTTTTCTATTGCAGTGTGTAAATAGTGAATGTTATGCTTATATCAGATAACGACACTTGCTACCAATTTAGCCTGAATTGAGAAATTGATTTAGCCTGAATTGAGAAATTGCCATCAATTGGGTTCGTTGATGATACCTATGCTGTTAGGTTGATGTGACCACTACCCCTCCGGCAATAAGCATGGGAATTGGCTAGGTTTGATGATGACCGATTATGCCGTTAATTTGATGTGAACCACTGGTCTGCAACAATAGGCAGTGGCATCTATGCCTTTGATTATATTTGACGTGATGACTATGTTGTTAAGTTAGTTTCACAACTGCTGCTTAAGTAGGGTCATTTATGCCATTAATTAGATTTGATGATGATGGCTATGCCATTAATTGGTGTGACCATAGCTACTTTGACAATCATCAGGGCATGTAACATTCTTGTGGATATCATTTATGAACTGTACTGAACACTATTAACATCTTTGAAGAAAGTGTCTTTTAAGAACAAATGATCGAAGGTCAATGTATGCAAATATCTATTACAATACTGAGGCAGACAAGGTTCATGTAGGATTCTCTTAGCTACACTACTAATGAAACAAAGGTTTATGCTTTGGCAGTCCACTGGACCTGATCGATCTGGAGATAAATTTAAAATGGAGTATCATATTTCTGTTGGAAAGTGATGTGAGTGCTTCGGAATATATTATATTCAAACTCTTATTCCTCAACTAGCTTGTAGGGTAATTCTTGTTCCATATATGTCACGACCCGCACCCTGTATAGGGGCACGAGAAGTGGGTACGTCCAGCCTGTAATGCCCCGCTCCGCACGGTGCATTATGCTGAGTCGTTGACTCGAAGAGTTGCGTTGACCCGATTACGTATCGATGCGAATCGATACAAAGTGTTAAGTTGTCCCGAGCAATGCATCGAACTAAGTCGATGCGAAGAGTTGCCTTGTCCCAAAGAATGCATCGAGTGAATCGATGCGAAGCGCCGCGTTGCCTCGAAGGATAAGTGCGTTGAGACGGCTCGATGATTCTAAGAAATCGAATCGACCAAGGCGCAAGTCCAAATCGATGCAAGTAATGATTTTAGTTGGTTTCATGTGCAGACTATATGTTTACGCTGAAATGTTAGAGGTCGATCTTTTGCCTTATTCAGTAAGGGGTCCGCGAAAGCAAATCGTCGCCTTGCGACGGACTGAGGCATTGGCACGGCAAGCCCAAATCGGACGTATAATTCAATAAGCACGAAATGCTCGAATGGCTAAGTCAGGAGAGTGGCCGTGCAACAAAGTTATGAAATCGAGCCGCATCGGCTCGGCGAAACGACAAAGGCGTATCGACTTAAGGTGGGAGGATTGACTTCTTTTTACTCCTTCATTCGATAAGTCAAATATATCATTGTATGCTGAGTTAACCTATCAACGCCACGGGCGTGGCTCGATAGAGAGATAAAGGTAGTGCGTGTCGAACACTAGATAGAACAATTGAAATGAATCGTACGACAAACGTACGAGTCGCTATGGAACATTGGATATCGCAAAGGCGAGCGCCTCGGTGCACAAGCCGCAAGAACATGGGATAACTGTACTCGGCGAGTGCCTTAGTGCACGAACCATACCGTGCCTTCGCGTACGAGTTAGAACGGCTAGAACATTGAAAGACAATAGGCGAGCGCCCTAGCGCGCAAGCCACGGACATTGAATTGCTAAGTCATAGAACATCGGTATACGGTCGAAACGTGCCTACGTGCACGGGATAATAAAAGATGGCTTCGTTGCGAGAGAATGCAGTTGTGGCATAAATGTGGCGGAACTGTCGGATATAACATAATGCCTCGAAAGGTGTTCGGGACCTTCGGGTCGTTCAGTTGACGAGCATTGAGTTGAGGCATGATGCCATTGAAACATTGAAACGAAGCATGAAACATAAGAACATAGAAAGTTAACGGAAGAGATACGAGACGGTAATGCGGCATGGTGCCCTTCGAAATGTTCGCGGCCTTCGGGCGTTCGTTGAGAACATTGGGGCATTGTGCCAATTGAAATAGAGATAAGCGAACTTGCTTGGTTGTATGAAATATAAGATTCGTTGCATGGTCAAATGGACTTAAAGACTATTGCCCGTGCACGGGTGTTTCTTCCCTCGAACGTGATCACCAGGGCGCTGGGACCGTTCGGCTTAGGAGGGACTGCGATAATCGGTATTGTTGGTGCACTTCGACTAGACAGGTAGCGTCTGTCTAGTGAATGTGATAAGCCACTTACACGAGTACTTCGGGGGTCCTCTGATTGTGGTTAGCAACCACAACTGAGTGATTGTCGTCTTACATATTCGATTCGATAAATATAAGTCCATTCTAGCCCGAAAAGCTAGTGACCTTCATATAGATAAGGGCGATGGGTTTGGAAGTGCAAGGTATGCGTATATCCTGCATGGACGAATTCTGAATAGAGAGCACTTATAACATGACAGGGAAAACAGATAGGCGTATTCACCTTGCGTCGGTGCAAGGGCGAGTGCGTCGATATTGCTAAGTTGCGCCACGAATCAAACATGAGAATGCTTGCTTGCCTTTTCAATTCGATAACATTCTTGCTATGATAACATGCTTTACGCCTTCGAATATGCCATGAAATTGACCCTAAGGAGAACATAGCAAGATCATAAGCTAAGTTGCATGATTCAACATAAATATTAAAATGTCAGTTTGGAAAGAAGATTCTTTGCTTCAGTACATGCGAGGACGAACGTACTGATCCCCCACCAGCTTCATGCATGGTGCAGGGAATGGATTGCTCGCGGCGAAGCGTTGCTTGAATGCGTTGAGGCTTGGAATGCCGAAGCGTATTGAAGCGTGCGATCGCATTGACGCTCGGACTCGCGACAGGATTGATGCGGCCGAGATATAGAAGGCATGATGTATGGAACGGTAAAATCCTTTGTGGGCAAGAGAGAACCTGAGTGTTGTAGCCAATCTGGCAAATTCCGTTGGGGTATCGAAAGCCTTTGTAATCTGATTTCGAAGATCAATAAAGAGATTTGTTTCATATACTCTGTTTTCCTTTCGTTGTGAATATCAACTCAAAAGATAACCATTTGAGAACTTGTCATCTTGCCTTGCACGAGCGCAACTCCAGGCTCGTGCGGCATCACGCCCCAGCGAGGACGATGATTCGGGTGATTCCGGGTCGGGGCGTGACAAATTGTTATCAGAGCTCTAGGCTCAATTTTCTCTAGACGCTTGCTTCATTTCAGTTCTAAAAGTTGCCCACCACCAATCGAAATCACTCTTGACTCTACTCGATGCCGCACTGGATATTCCATACAATAAGTCTAATACAAATCATGTAATTTTGCCGCGTGTTGTTTGGAAATTACATGGTGTTAGTTGGAAAAGTCGGAAAAGGTTTGTTGCTGCAAGTGCAACAAGTTGCGAGATATGAATTCGAGAATTTGTTGCCGTAGATGCAACACGTCGTGAACTATGGTTTAAGATATTCGTTGTTTACAACGAACGATATGAGAAATATTGGTTGCATCGATACAATGATAGTCGTAGAATGTTGCTGCAGCAATTGCCACGCGTTGATTGTAATGATACGTCGAAAAGAAAATGAAAGTTGATATAGAATGTGTCGGACGGATTCACATATCGATTTTTAATATGCGTTGCGATGAAAAGCGATAAGTCAATATCGAATGTGTTGAACGGATTTGAGCATTGACTTTGAATGTCGAAAATAAATCTTTGCACGATGTGCAATACGTATTGAAAGGAAATCGATACACGAGGTGCGGTAAATATCGAAAATAAATCGTTGTACGATGTGCAATATGTATTTAAAGGAAATCGATACACGAGGTACGGTAAATATCGAAAATAAATCGTTGCACGATGTGCAATGCGTATTAAAAGTAAAAATTATTGCACGTGGTGCAACGTATATCAAATTAATCGTTGCACGAAGTGCAAAGGAAATTGGAAATGAATCGTTGTACAAAGTAAAGTAAAAGTGTCGGAAATAAATCGTAGCACGATGTGCAACGCGTATCGAAAGTAAAATTTGTTGCACGGGGTGCAACGCATATCAGATAAATTGTTGCACGAGATGCAACGTAAGGAAAGAATTGAAATCATAAATCGATAGAACAAATCGTCGGTTGCACACCAAACTTATGTTGGCAAACGAGAACATTGACCGAATCGTGTCGGATTTTGATAGAATCAAAGTTACGGTTGTGATCAAGCACGATCACTGCAGAAATCGTAAGTCGGAAGAGATCGTTGGTTTACACTAAGTGTAGCGCGAGGGAAATGGCTTGAATTTCGAGTGGTATATGCCATACCACGTAGGCGATGAATGACTCGATCTCGAGTGGTATATGGTATAGCACTTGAGCGATGAATTGTATCGACGCGTTGTGAGAATTACGGAAGATTTGTCCGCAACGGACGGGGGAGTACCGAGACTCGATTGAAAATTTGTATGACGGTACGTTGATGCAAGTGTTCTTCGAAAATCGGTTGGGACGATAAGGCGAGACTCGTATCGATGAACGATACGTCGGACGGAAGTTATAAGTTGGTCGGACGACCGAGACTAGCAAAACGATTATGCCTTGAAGGTAATAATCGGATCGACGGGAAGGGAAAACTTGAACTTATAAATGAGTCGCACGACTTGCGATCTCGATAGAAATGTTCGGCTAAGGCGAATCGAATCGCACGACTTGCGATTTCGATAGAAATGTTAGGCGATGTGAATTATAATCGAATCGCACGATGTGCGACTTCGGTAAGAAAGTTGGTTGACGCGAGAAACTGTGCCTATGAAATAGTTGGTTAAGTTACGGCGACACTCATTTGAGTACGAGTGAAAAACACTGCAAAACTTAGAGGGCGTGATCGTATAACTCGAGGGTTCGATGTTGGATAATCGGTAACTCAGTTACGCGATCAAAGTATAGCGGGATGCGGCGAATCAGAGAACGAGTGGATGCGTATGGAAAAGTTCGTTGCAAACTTGGATGTATGCGATGCGAGTTAAGTCGACGTTGAAACGGATTCGAAGTCAACCCACTTGCTATCAAAATTGATATGAACTATCAAGATCGATACGCAAGAAAACGTAAGCACGGTGTGAGAATACAAAATAGAGTGCGCCTTGCGCTATCAAAATTTTGTAAGAAACGATACGAGAATGAACGAACTTGGTTGATCGTAAATTTTGTGATTAATCAAGACGAGACTATAAGTCATCGACGATTGCTCGATGCGTATAGCATCTCGTGTGTCGACCCGTAAATAAGATAGACTCGAACTCGATGCGAGTAGATGTTTCATAAATTGCGGAATCATCGACGGTAGTGCATGACTTGACTCGGAGGATAGTTGTGCATCAGTTGCGTCGATAGAAATAGTTTTGTCCGAAATTGGGTAGTCGCATAGAATTGTCGGAACGTGATTTGGCTCCGAAATAAGATATAGCATGGTTCGTAGTAAACTGTCCTTCGGTGATGATCCACAATTATCGAGCGTAGCTTCGGGGCAGCTGACCCTAGAAGACTTGACCGCCAAATCAAATTGATTGCTGCAGACCGTAAGACGATCCATGCGATATCGCATATGAGATTGTACCGATAACAAATATAACACGGTGCATGTTGACGATAAGTCTAGGCGATCGAGAATTGTTGGAACAGCTTTCGATTGTGAATGATAAGTTAGATTTTGAGTATTCGTCGGATGAATACTTTAATGGTTATGTTGGTCGACGGTCGAACTAGAATTCACCAACGGACTTGGTGATTCGGATAGGCGATTGCGAGAAACGTGCTATACATGAGAAAGAATGATAAGGGAATGACTTACGAGTCATGTCGTTAGATTCGAATTCACCTTGCAATTGAGCTTGCGTGAATCGAAATTTACATTCGATGTTGCAAGATGGATAAGTTGGGAATTTGGCTAGTGAATTCCTACTCGTTAGGAAATTGAATGTAAGACGCGTCGTAAAGGTCTTCGTGCTAAGGCGATCGTTGCCTTGAGCACCGTCGCCTTGATGTAAACTTTCGTGTCGGATAGATTGTGGCCTCTATGCAATGTTAATTTAAAGTTGCGTCGGAAGAAGTTAAGCACGGAGACTATGTAAGTAACCTAGCGGACGTAGTCCTGAATGTTGATGCGTTTGCAAGTCAACAAAGGAAATCGTAACGAGTTAAGTTGTATAAGGAAGACTTCGAAAATAGTTGGGTGGCGACTTCGAAAATAGTTGGGTGGCGACTTCGAACGCAAGGCGTTGCGGAGACTCGTTGTGATTGGATGCGCGACGGCTCGACGCGACGCATAGAGTTGGTAGTCCATATGAAACATACAAAGTGAGAAATACAATTTTTGAATCGCATCGTGTGCCTTAACTTTTGTTGAAGAATCGCGTATGTATCAATATGCATGTGCGATAGAATTGCTGAGAACAAGTAACAGAGCCAAGTCCGATCGAGAGTACGAGATGGACAAGTAATTGAAAATGAGAAGTTACGTGTTTGCGTTGTTCCGATATCTTACAACTGAGCTTGGCTGAAATGCATATATTGGTGGGACGCCTAAAATATGTGTATGATTCCAACTAAGTTGTACGATCCAAACGATAGTGAGACGAGATCGTGGAACGATCTAATGAAACCCTTGGAAATTTAGTATTGGTTTCGGTTCGGAACGAACCTTGTTTTGAGTGGTATATTCTGTAATGCTCCGCTCCGCACGGTGCATTATGCTGAGTCGTTGACTCGAAGAGTTGCGTTGACCCGATTACGTATCGATGCGAATCGATACAAAGTGTTAAGTTATCCCGAGCAATGTATCGAACTAAGTCGATGCGAAGAGTTACCTTGTCCCAAAGAATGCATCGAGTGAATCGATGCGAAGCGCCGCGTTGCCTCGAAGGAAAAGTGCGTTGATACGGCTCGAAGATTCTAAGAAATCGAATCGACCAAGGCGCAAGTCCAAATCGATGCAAGTAATGATTTTAGTTGGTTTTATATGCAGGCTATACGTTTACGCTGAAATATTAGACGGTCGATCTTTTGCCTTATTCAGTAAGGGGTCCGCGAAAGCAAATCGTCGCCTTGCGACGGACTGAGGCGTTGGCACGGCAAGCCCAAATCGGACGTATAATTCAATAAGCACGAAATGCTCGAATGGCTAAGTCAGAAGAGTGGCCGTGCAACAAAGTTATGAAATCGAGCCGCATCGGCTCGGCGAAACGACAAAGGCGTATCGACTCAAGGTGGGAGGATCGACTTCTTTTTACTCCTTCATTCGATAAGTCAAATATATCATTGTATCCTGAGTTAACCTATCAACGCTACGGGCGTGGCTCGATAGAGAGATAAACGTAGTGCGTGTCGAACACTAGATAGAACAATTGAAATGAATCGTACGGCAAACGTACGAGTCGCTATGGAACATTGGATATCGCAAAGGCGAGCGCCTCGGTACGCAAGCCGCAAGAACATGGGATAACTGTACTCGGCGAGTGCCTTAGTGCACGAACCATACCGTGCCTTCGCGCATGAGTTAGAACGGCTAGAACATTGAAAGACAATAGGCGAGCGCCCTAGCGCGCAAGCCACGGACATTAAATTGCTAAGTCATAGAACATCGGTATACGGTCGAAACGTGCCTACGTGCACGGGATAATAAAAGATGGCTTCGTTGCGAAAGAATACAGTTGTAGCATGAATGTGGCGGAACTGTCGGATATGACATAATGCCTCGAAAGGTGTTCGGGACCTTCGGGTCGTTCGGTTGACGAGCATTGAGTTGAGGCATGATGCCATTAAAACATTGAAACGAAGCATGAAACATAAGAACATAGAAAGTTAACGGAAGAGATACGAGATGGTAATGCGGCATGGTGCCCTTCGAAATGTTCGCGGCCTTCGGGCGTTCGTTGAAAACATTGGGGCGTTGTGCCAATTGAAATAAAGATAAGCGAACTTGCTTGGTTGTATGAAATATAAGATTCATTGCATGGTCAAATGGACTTAAAGACTATTGCCCGTGCACGGGTGTTTCTTCCCTCGAACGTGATCACCAAGGTGCTTACTTCGGGGGTCCTCTGATTGTGGTTAGCAACCACAACTGAGTGATTGTCGTCTTACATATTCGATTCGATAAATATAAGTCGATTCTAGCCCGAAAAGCTAGTGACCTTCATATAGATAAGGGCGATGGGTTTGGAAGTGCAAGGTATGCGTATATCCTGCATGGACGAATTCTGAATAGAGAGCACTTATAATATGACAGGGAAAACAGATAGGCGTATTCACCTTGCGTCGGTACAAGGGCGAGTGCGTCGATATTGCTAAGTTCTGCCACGAATCAAACATGAGAATGCTTGCTTGCCTATTCAATTCGATAACATGCTTGCTATGATAACATGCTTTACGCCTTCGAATATGCCATAAAATTGATCCTAAGGAGAACATAGCAAGATCATAAGCTAAGTTGCATGATTCAACATAAATATTAAAATGTCGGTTTGGAAAGAAGATTCTTTGCTTCAGTACATGCGAGGACGAACGTACTGATCCCCCACCAGCTTCATGCAGGGTGCAGGGAATGGATTGCTCGCGGCGAAGCGTTGCTTGAACGCGTTGAGGCTTGGAATGCCGAAGCGCATTGAAGCATGCGATCGCATTGACGCTCGGACTCGCGATAGGATTGATGCGGCCGAGATATAGAAGGCATGATGTATGGAACGGTGAAATCCTTTGTGGGCAAGAGAGAACCTGAGTGTTGTAGCCAATATAGCAAATTCTGTTGGGCTATCGAAAGCCTTTGTAATCTGATTTCGAAGATCAATAAAGAGATTTGTTTCGTATACTCTATTTTTCTTTCGTTGTGAATATCAACTCAAAAGATAACCATTTGAGAACTTGTCATCTGCCTTGCACGAGCGCAGCTCCAGGCTCGTGCGGCATCACGCCCCAGCGAGGACGATGATTCGGGTGATTCCGGGTCGGGGCATGACACAGCCTACGCCGCAGAGTCGGTGGTAGTAAGCTGTCCTAGGTTGCTAACTAATCTCATGCAGTGTATATAATGTACTTGTCCAGATGTCAGCTCCGAATGGAGGACAAGTAAAGGATAGGATATACTCAATCACAGTCTAAAGCGCGATAAGATAACACAGAAGTTATACCTAAGGAATTAAAGACAACAACAACTAACTACTAAAATAATACAACAATATCTCAAACAAACTTAATACAAACTCAATATCTTAACTTTAATACAACAAGTCAAAACATGAAAGCTAAAGTAGTCTACTAGCTAATCTCCTGAATCACTCTTGAGAGTCGGGACCAAAGGTAGCTAATCCCTCGCCAGGTCCATGGTAAGTAGGGCATGTGTCCTCAGGATTATCATCTGTAATATTTTCAACAGGTCCAATCAGGACAGGAACGAGTACAACTCATCTAGAAAATCTAAGTAAATGACAAAGAACTATAAAGCAGTTATAGACAGTTTTATTGATGAGCATGGCAGTTTTATACAGGTAATGATGGCATAGAGAAACAGTAAGATACAAGAAAAGAAAGGTAACTAAAACAAGAGAAGAATCATGGCAATGAAGACTGTAATAAAAGCTAACTGAACTAGAATAACATATATGAGTCCAGACAGTACGATATAAGTCTAATGTAATTCCAGTGTGAGTCCAGTCCATATAATCCGATACCAGATGATTTTCGGTACAAGATGAGTCCAACAGTGATCAATGAATCCAGGGTGAGTCCAACTATGATCTAACAGTGTATTTTAAAATACCGAGGTCGACATGTAAACGGCTGTAGGTATCAGGCACATCTCTCACTAATCGGGCAAGAGATGGCTATGCTTCCGGTAGATTCCAGTTAGAGATTCCGAATTTGGGGTATGTCTACATGTCTTACTCAATATTTCCCCGCCCAGCAAGTGAATCCAAAAATGACAAAAGAATCGAGATGAGTCCGGCCAATACATGATGATTCCAGAAATGATTCCGGAATGATTCCAATGACTCCAGTAATAGAGGCCAGCAAGTAAGGTATGTGTCGATACATGAATCCAGAAATATCCATACGTGTTGATACAGAGAATCACATAGAACTAACTAGAACTGAAATACAGTAATTGACAAATAAATGAGAGAACTATCAGAGAATGTACTCGCCTGATACTCTGAAAAGAGTAGTGTAATATCAGATGTCTGTACCAGGGTCACAATGTCCTAAAATAGAGCAATACAGTTATAACATGTCTAATATGAAGGTAAATGAAATCTACATTACAATCTACATAATTTCTAAGCCAATCTAGGTCAAAGTCAAATTGGTCAACACTACAGTCAAACTAAGTCAAATCAAGTCATACTAGGTCACAAGAAGTTAAACTAAGTCATACAAGGTCAAACAAGGTTAAACAAGTATAATCTAGGTTAAAGTCAACTCTTGGTCAACATTCTAGTCAAACTAGTCAAGTTATCTAGGGTTTAGTTAACAATGATCAGACTAGTCAATTACTAGTCAATATGGTCTAGCTAGGTCAAGTCTAGGTCAATCTAGACTATCTAAGGTACTACACCACAAGGTTAAGTTATAACCACTACCTATACAAGTATACCACATATAAATACATATATATATAATACCAACCTTAATCCTATATTCAAGCTAATCCCATATTCCAATCTCAAGTCATGACTCAACTCTAAGTATCTCACTTAACCCCATACATATCTTAATTGACATGTAACTATCCATATAACCCAAGTCACACAAATACCCTTATATACTTAGGACACTCACATATAGGTCAAACTCAAACAGCTAGCTAATAGTCTAGGATTTACTCAATCTTAGTCAACTAGTCCCTTCTATATTCACCCAAGTTATTTCTAGGTCAATTTGGTCAAGTCTAAGCCAAAACTAGCCATAGGCCATAGGCCCATGTATCTAGGGTACCTCATATAGGTATCTATACCTATATAAAATATAAACCTACCCATATATATATATATATATATATATATATATATATATATATATATATATATATATATATATATATATATATAGTACCCACATATATACATAATATATATATCCCATTATATATAACATATATATATATATACTCTCATATATATACCAACTATATATAGATAGCCAAATATATATATATATATATATATATATATATATATATATATATATATATATATATATATATATATATATATATATACACTCAACTATATATATACCAATATATAATTATATATAATATAACATATATATATATACATAACATATATATATATATATATATATATATATATATATATAGAGAGAGAGAGAGTGAATGAGGGGGTGAGAGATATAGAGTGAACTGAGACAGTGGGGGGGTGTATTCTCAGAAAACTGAGAACCACACACACACACACACAATACATACATATATATATATACACACACACACACACCTATACATACACATATATATATACACACACACCTATACATACACATATATATACATACACATATACCCACACACTCATATACATATATACATGTATATTCAGTAAATATACTCATAAATATACATATATATATACATAAAAATCATTTTGAAATTCGTTTTAAAAACTGGAAAGAACAGTAATACTGTTCATTACTGAACCTAAGGGGGGTAAACCCAAAATCAACACCAAAACCTAGCTAATACCCTAATCTAATGGTTGGTAATCGTGCCCCTAGGTATACTCGTGTCCCTCGTGTCCTCAAGTGTCCACCACGATGCGACACGACGTGTCGAAGAGTGAAAAACCCCAATCGGGTAAATTCCAGACACCACAGTGTCACAGCGTCGTACAGAGATGCACACGCGTGTAGGACACGACACACGTGTCCATGTGTCTCGTGGTCGTGTTCCTAGGTTCGCCTAGGGTTGGTCTAGGTGTCTAGGTTCCTGCACCGTGTCCACGTGTCACCAGGACACGGCACGAAGCCCGTATCAGTCGAGTTTTCTCGACTGATGCACACTGCTACGCGCAGCATCGTACAGTGAGTCGAGTGGCTCGTGGACACGACACAAGCCACGTGGGGCCTCGTGGTTATGTCTACGTGTAGCCCACGTGTTGGGCTACACACTCGTGTCAACACGAGGTGTCCACAACGTGTCTAGAGTCGACACGACTCGCATGTCAGTGAGGAAAAACATGTTCGTGTAGTGCAGTGCATGACCCGTGCGAACGTATTTTTGTGTCCGACACAACTCGAGAAGTTGTGAGACTCGAGGGGGGCCTGTCAGAGGTTGCCCCCACCTCTGTGCCAAGTGGCACGTTTCCACGTGTCCAATTTGTGGAGAAAACAGTGTCGGGTAGCAGGGGACAGTGCACTGTGTGTGCACAGCGTATTCGTGTCCATTTTGGACACGGACACGACACGATAACGTGCTCAGTCCTAGGGTTTCGTGTCTAGCATGCTAAGGGCTACCCAAATGTGTAATTTGTTTTAGAAAATAACAACTTTCAAACCACAGTGATATTTCACCAAACACTTAATTAAACACACAGATACGTGTCCGATACGGACACCAAACCAAACCTATTTCCTAGAAAACTTGACCCACAGCTAGGGTATACCTATATGCATGCAATTATGAAGAGAAAACACAATATTAACTAGGTTTGAGGGTATTTACCTATTGAGTGAAAACTCATGAAAACACCAAAGTAGGGGGTGTCCTCTTCACTTGATGGTGCCCAAATGTCTTGAAAACCTTGCTAGCTAGCCTCCCTTAGCATCCTCAATAGTAGGGGGTTCCAATGCAAGAAACCAGGCTCAATTTGGAGTTAAAATGGTTAAATGGTGAAGGGTTGAAGTTGTAGGAAAAACTAGATTTTAAGTGTAATGAAAAGAGGCTTGAATGAAGGGGGGGGGTGATTATATAGAGGGGGTAGGGTTGGACTGCCATGGGAAGGGTAGGGGTAGATATTAGGGTTTCCTCCACCTTGCTAACTTAGTTCCTAAGGCTTTGACCAAGGGGATAGATATTAGGTTTCTAAAATATCTAAAAAGTAACATATCTAGATATTTATCAAACCTAGATATTTATACATAAAGTTAACATCCTCTACTTAGTCTTCTAGGTTAGTTGCTAACCTCTAGATTAGTGCTAAACTAGGTTAGGAGCTAACATAACACTAATCAACTAATTAAATAATAATAAATTACATAAATCCAAATAAATTCTAATAAATTACCAATATACCCTTTTGACTAAAAAGTGGTAATTTGATATCCTAATCACATGGTTAGGCTTACCTGGTCATGGTTAGTCTCTAGGTTATGAAATCTCTAGGATTTACACTAGGGTTATACTAGTAAAATCACAAAGTCATAAGCCATGACTTAGAAAATAGTTTTAAACTATCTAAAAATCACCAAAATTCATAACATGACTAAATCACCATTATTTAATAATAAAAATAATAAATTTTAAAATATCCCAATTTCAGAAAACTGGGTGTTACAAGTCTACTCTCCTTAGAAAAATTTCGTCCTCGAAATTAAGATAGTCGTATTCCTTCTAGGTCAAACCCCCAGTCAATCAAAGTCAAAAGATAACATGCAATCATAGTCCTAATGGTCGTGATTCTACAGTCTCGAATAGGGTAACTACACTATCTAGTATATCACAAGCATATCCTGACAGGTACTAATGGAATCATACAACAAGATGGAAAAGGAAGGACAGAAAAGACAAACCTGCTAACCCGTCACCTGCAGCGTTGGTCTCCTCGACCGTCATCGCAAAAGTTCCACCCATCTGGTGCTGAGCTATAGGTGGCCTAGCACCCTCATAAGGCGGTGCAACAGGACAATCCATCTTCTGGTGGGTATCGGACCCACAGGTATAGCAAACCTTCAGCCTCTTCCTACACTGCTCCCTGGTGTGTCCCTGCTTCCTGCAGTATGAACAACTGATCGTCTTCGGGTCCTGACCCCGATACTGATGCTGCACCTGCTAAAATGGCCTCTGCTGCTGATGCTGAAAGTGTGGCCCCTTACAGTATACACACAAAGCTCCCTTCTGCTGCTGCCGGGGTCCCGGGGCTCTAACTGGCGGGGTCGAATAATGTGGTGTGGGAGGATGATATGTCTGCTGGTGTAGCGTCGGCACTTTCTGCTGGAAAGCCTGACGCTTGGAGGGTCCCTCAATGTGTACAGAAGCCGGCCTCTTACAAGACAGAAGACGCTCCTCGATACTCCGGGCTAACTCTAAGCTCTGGTAGTAGTCAGTCATACCGTTCGCCACTATAAAAATGCCAATGTCTGGAACTAGACCATGGCAAAACCTACGCGTCATCTCCTCAGGGTCAGCAACCAGACTAGGAGCGAAACGGCTCAGACGACTAAACTCTGCCGCATTGCCGCATACTCATCAACAGAACGGGTCCCCTGCTGGATGTTCTGGAATCGTAGCCCCATGGCTACCCTAGCAGTGGTTGAGAAGAATTTCTTCTTGAACTGGGTCTTGAACTGATCCCAAGTGGCCCTCCCTCTCGCGAACAACGGCTCATTCCGGAACCAAACTCCTGCCAAATCTATCAGCAGAAATCCCGCTGCCTCGACCTGGAGGTCATTCGGCATCCTAACTCCAAAGAGCTTTCTCTCTACCGAGTCTAACCAGTCATCTGCTACTACTATGCCCTCAGTCCCTAAGAACTCCTTGGGGTTCAGACCCATGAAGTCCTTGATTGTCCCCGCTCTCCGCCGCGGCTCTACAGGTGGTGGGACCACGGTACGTTCCTCAGAACGCTCTATGCTCTGGCGGAGTAGGGTGGTCTGCTCCTGATGGGTTGTTAGGAACCCCTGGATCAGAGTGAGCAGTTGGTTCCCGTCGAGTGTGACGGAAGCCTGGGTAGGTATAGTGATAGGGGGTGGTGGAAGTATCGGGTCCTGCTGGGACTGTGAGGTGGAAGGTGGTGGAGGCATCTGGGTTTGTGGATCTGTGGAGTGGGAGAAGGTGGTAGGTGGAGGTGGAGGTGTATCAGTCAACTGGTCAGCTGACTGGATGGGGAGTGTGCCATTCTCAGGTGTGACATACTGGGATGAACGAGTAAGCACCATCTAATTACAATAAAAAGGACTTATAAGGGCTCTTTAAAGCAAAACAATCATAGACAAGAAAATCTAATTATAATAGCAAGCATGTGATGTATTTCCTACGTTGCAATCCTAGTATTCCTCTAGGTGTTCTAAGCGTCATTCCTAATGTTGTCTAATTACCTTAAGTTCCTAATTGCAGGCATGCTTGGTACAATAACGTAACCAAACAATTTAGTCTCGAGACCTGCATGGGGGCACCACTAAAAATGTGTCACGATCCGTACCCTGTATAGGGGCACGAGAAGTGGGTACGTCCAGCCTACGCCGCAGAGTCGACGGTAGTAAGCTGTCCTAGGTTGCTAACTAATCTCATGCAGTGTATATAATGTACTTGTCCAGATGTCAGCTCCGAATGGAGGACAAGTAAAGGATAGGATATACTCAATCACAGTCTAAAGCGCGATAAGATAACACAGAAGTTATACCTAAGGAATTAAAGACAACAACAACTAACTACTAAAATAATACAACAATATCTCAAACAAACTTAATACAAACTCAATATCTTAACTTTAATACAACAAGTCAAAACATGAAAGCTAAAGTAGTCTACTAGCTAATCTCCTGAATCACTCCTGAGAGTCGGGACCAAAGGTAGCTAATCCCTCGCCAGGTCCATGGTAAGTAGGGCATGTGTCCTCAGGATTATCATCTGTAATATTTTTAACAGGTCCAATCCGGACAGGAACGAGTACAACTCATCTAGAAAATTCAAGTAAATGACAAAGAACTATAAAGCAGTTATAGACAGTTTTATTGATGAGCATGGCAGTTTTATACAGGTAATAATGGCATAGAGAAACAGTAAGATACAAGAAAAGAAAGGTAACTAAAACAAGAGAAGAATCATGGCAATGAAG
Organism: Iris pallida; assembly: GCA_029216955.1. Classification (NCBI taxonomy): domain Eukaryota; kingdom Viridiplantae; phylum Streptophyta; class Magnoliopsida; order Asparagales; family Iridaceae; genus Iris; species Iris pallida. The sequence continues at coordinate 10,022,841 of JANAVB010005599.1, read as the reverse complement.
ACTGTAATAAAAGCTAACTGAACTAGAATAACATATATGAGTCCAGACAGTACGATATAAGTCTAATGTAATCCCAGTGTGAGTCCAGTCCATATAATCCGATACCAGATGATTTTCGGTACAAGATGAGTCCAACAGTGATCAATAAATCCAGGGTGAGTCCAACTATGATCTAACAGTGTATTTTAAAATATCGAGGTCGACATGTAAACGGCTGTAGGTATCAGACACATCTCTCACTGATCGGGCAAGAGATGGCTATGCTTCCGGTAGATTCCAGTTGGAGATTCCGGATTTGGGGTATGTCTACATGTCTTACTCAATATTTCCCCGCCCAGCAAGTGAATCCAAAAACGACAAAAGAATCGAGATGAGTCCGGCCAATACATGATGATTCCAGAAATGATTCCGAAATGATTCCAATGACTCCAGTAATAGAGGCCAGCAAGTAAGGTATGTGTCGATACATGAATCCAGAAATATCCATACGTGTTGATACAGAGAATCATATAGAACTAACTAGAACTGAAATACAGTAATTGATAAATAAATGAGAGAACTATCAGAGAATGTACTCGCCTGATACTCTGAAAAGAGTAATGTAATATCAGATATCTGTACCAGGGTCACAATGTCCTAAAATAGAGCAATACAGTTATAACATGTCTAATATGAAGGTAAATAAAATCTACAATACAATCTACATAATTTCTAAGTCAATCTAGGTCAAAGTCAAACTTGGTCAACACTACAGTCAAACTAAGTCAAATCAAGTCATACTAGGTCACAAGAAGTTAAACTAAGTCATACAAGGTCAAACAAGGTTAAACAAGTATAATCTAGGTTAAAGTCAACTCTTGGTCAACATTTTAGTCAAACTAGTCAAGTTATCTAGGATTTAGTTAACAATGGTCAGACTAGTCAATTACTAGTCAATATGGTCAAGCTAGGTCAAGTCTAGGTCAATCTAGACTATCTAAGGTACTACACCATAAGGTTAAGTTATAACCACTACCTATACAAGTATACCACATATAAATACATATATATATAATACCAACCTTAATCCTATATTCAAGCTAATCCCATATTCCAATCTCAAGTCATGACTCAACTCTAAGTATCTCACTTAACCCCATACATATCTTAATTGACATGTAACTATCCATATAACCCAAGTCACACAAATACCCTTATATACTTAGGGCACTCACATATAGGTCAAACTCAAACAGCTAGCTAATAGTCTAGGGTTTACTCAATCTTAGTCAACTAGTCCCTTCTATATTCACCCAAGTTATTTCTAGGTCAATTTGGTCAAGTCTAAGCCAAAACTAGCCATAGGCCATAGGCCCATGTATCTAGGGTACCTCATATAGGTATCTATATAGTACCCACATATATACATAATATATATATATATCCCATTATATATAACATATATATATATATATATATATATATATATACTCTCATATATATACCAACTATATATTAGATAACCAAATATATATATATATATATATATATATATATATATATATATATATATATATATATATATATATATATAAACCCATATATACACTCAACTATATATATACCAATATATAATTATATATAATATAACATATATATATATACATAACATATATATATATATATATATATATATATATATATATAGAGAGAGAGTGAATGAGGGGGTGAGAGAGATATAGAGTGAACTGAGACAATGGGGGGGGGGTGTGTTCTCAGAAAACTGAGAACCACACACACACACACAATACATACATATATATATACACACACACACCTATACATACACATATATATATACACACACACCTATACATACACATATATATACATACACATATACCCACACACTCATATACATATATACATGTATATTCAGTATATATACTCATAAATATACATACATATATATATATATATATATATATATATATATATATATATATATATATATATATATATATATATATATATATATACATAAAAATTATTTTGAAATTCGTTTTAAAAACTGGAAAGAACAGTAATACTGTTCATTACTGAACCTAAGGGGGGTAAACCCAAAATCAACACCAAAATCTAGCTAATACCCTAATCTAATGGTTGGTAATCGTGCCCCTAGGTATACTCGTGTCCCTCGTGTCCTCAAGTGTCCACCACGACGCGACACGACGTGTCCAAGAGTGAAAAATCCCAATCGGATAAATTCCAGACACCACAATATCACAGCGTCGTGCAGAGATGCACACGCGTGTAGGACACGACACACGTGTCCATGTGTCTCGTGGTCGTGTCCCTAGGTTCGCCTAGGGTTGGTCTAGGTGTCTAGGTTCCTGCACCGTGTCCACGTGTCACCAGGACACGGCACGAAGCCCGTATCAGTCGAGTTTTCTCGACTGATGCACACTGCTACGTGCAGCGTCGTACAGTGAGTCGAGTGGCTCGTAGACACGATACGAGCCACGTGGGGCCTCGTGGTTATGTCCACGTGTAGCCCACGTATTGGGCTACATACTCGTGTCAACACGAGGTGTCCACAACGTGTCTAGAGTCGACACGACTCGCGTGTCAGTAAGGAAAAATATGTTCGTGCAGTGCAGTGCATGACCCGTGCGAACGCGTTTTCGTGTCCGATACGACTCGATGTGAGACTCGAGGGCGGGGCCTGTCAGAGGTTGCCCCCACCTCTGTGCCAAGTGGCATGTGTCTACGTGTCCAATTCGTGGAGAAAACAGTATCGGGTAGCAGCGGACAGTGCACTGTGTGTGCACAGCGTGTTCGTGTCCATTTTGGACACGGACACGACACGATAACGTGCTCAGTCCTAGGGTTTCGTGTCTAGCATGCTAAGGGCTACCCAAATGTGTAATTTGTTTTGGAAATAACAACTTTCAAACCATAGTGACATTTCACCAAACACTTAATTAAACAAACAGATACGTGTCTGATACGGACACCAAACCAAACCTATTTCCTACAAAACTTGACCCACAGCTAGGGTATACCTATATGCATGCAATTATGAAGAGAAAACACAATATTAACTAGGTTTGAGGGTATTTACCTATTGTGTGAAAACTCAAGAAAACACCAAAGTAGGGGGGTTGTCCTCTTCACTTGATGGTGCCCAAATGTCTTGAAAACCTTGCTAGCTAGCCTCCCTTAGCATCCTCAATAGTAGGGGGTTCCAATGCAAGAAACTAGGCTCAATTTGGAGTTAAAATGGTTAAATGGTGAAGGGTTGAAGTTGTAGGAAAAACTAGGTTTTAAGTGTAATGAAAAGAGGCTTGAATGAAGGGGGGGGGGGGTATGATTATATAGAGGGGGTAGGGTTGGGCTGCCATGGGAAGGGTAGGGGTAGATATTAGGGTTCCCTCCACCTTGCTAACTTAGTTCCTAAGGCTTTGACTAAGGGGATAGATATTAGGTTTCTAAAATATCTAAAAAGTAACATATCTAGATATTTATCAAACCTAGATATTTATACATAAAGTTAACATCCTCTACTTAGTCTTCTAGGTTAGTTGCTTACCTCTAGATTAGTGGTAAACTAGGTTAGGAGCTAACATGACACTAATCAACTAATTAAATAATAATAAATTACATAAATCCAAATAAATTCTAATAAATTATCAAAATACCCTTTTGACTAAAAAGTGGTAATTTGATATCCTAATCACATGGTTAGGCTTACCTGGTCATGGTTAGTCTCTAGGTTATGAAATCTCTAGGATTTACACTAGGGTTATACTAGTAAAATCACAAAGTCATAAGCCATGACTTAGAAAATAGTTTTAAACTATCTAAAAATCACCAAAATTCATAACATGACTAAATCACCATTATTTAATAATAAAAATAATAAATTTTCAAAATATCCCAATTTCAGAAAACTGGGTGTTACAATATAGTAGTCAGTCGCCATTGCTCAGGGTGGTAGTCGGATAAATGGTTATTGTATAATTTGCTGTCTAGATGAATGATGCCAGGAATTGTCTTGTGTGCGATGCAACAATCATTGTTGAAGACTAATGCTTGTGTGTGATGCAACAATCAACACATACCCACATCGATGTTGAAGACTGGTTGGTAATAGCACATTCATACAAAATGCTAGTATCTGCATCATGAAAAAGCTTCCATTTGTGTTAGACCATACCAATTCTGGTTGTAAGATTTGTTTGTTAAATCCATAGCCTCCCCCCTCCTTCTAATCACACTCGATTTGTATTTTTTAGATATATTTTATTTGTGGTAAAAATTACTAAATATAAAAATTCTTGACATGTAATCACACCATTTGCTTGTCGAAGCATGATGTATCATGGCACTATTGTCCTAAAAAATGAAACATGAATTGTTTCATTGTTCATGCTTCTTGTAAGTCCATAAAATAGAGACCTCTACTTGAAAATTAAAGATTTAACAGAGTAATCCTATACAAATACATTAGCATGGGAAGAAAGTAACAATTCTGAAGGAACAACTTTGTTGATACTGTCATGTTCTTCTTTGGCTTTGATGTGTTTTTCTTTAGTATTTTATTTTCTGTTTTCGTCGATCTAAATGACAACTGTATCGTTGCTCCTAATATTTATTTAAATGGCACTTCGTTTTTTTTTTTGATCTAAATGGCAACTGTATGACAGCTTCTAACTGGGGTAGTTTGTTTTACTAAGATAAAATTGATAATACAAAATGTAGACTTAGGACAGGAGCATTGTATTCTGCCAAACATATACCAGCGTCATAGAGTTTCCAATTGGCATTCTTGTAATGCCTTTCATTACAATTTTGTAGTCATTTATTCCTATTGAGTGAGGTGTTTGAGGATTCAGCTAACTGAAAATTCAATCATGAAATTTGGTCACTTTCTTCCGAACTTCAAATATGGCTTGAAATCTTCGTGTATGCTTGTTCTTTAGTACATATAAATCACATTTACTCTTTTTTCCTATCATATAAGAATTTTTTGATAAACTTTGATGGTGTATTATCATGCACCATCTGGAATGTACTTTTTTTGTTAGGTCTATGCAGAAGGTCCGACTCGACCTACCGACGGTGCAGCTGCTATAGCATTGCTGATTGGGCCAAATGCTCCAATTGCTTTTGAAAATAAATATAGAGGAACCCACATGGCTCATGTCTATGATTTTTACAAGCCAAAACTTGCAAGCGAATATCAAGTTTGCTTCTTCATCCTTTTCTGATGTTCTTTTCGTGCATGTAACTAACGGACATATGTTGCCTGTAAAGATACTACTGAAATCGTTAATGTTGCCAAAGGATAGTATGAGCTTATATCTACCTAGCTAAGCGCTTAGATCCATGCATGTTTGCTCATTTGGGAAGGACTTACCTAGTCTCTAAAAGCATTTGACTTTCATGGAGTCTTACTCCTGCAAACTAACATGTCAATTTCTAGTGAATTTTATACATGCATATAATTTTTGAACTCATCTCCTCTTCAAATTTTGTAAATTAAATTGATTTGTTGATTTCAATTTTAGCAGCAAGATGAATAGTAGAACCCTATAGGGATGGTACAAACCTTTAAATGGTGATACTTCTTAAACCAATGAACCAGCTACATACATCAATTGTGTACCTATATTTATTCAAAATGACATTGCTCGTTAATGGGGGTAACTATAAAGAAGAGGGTCATACAGAGATTGTCAAATGTTAAATTATGTAACCTTTCTTATGAGAAAATCATATTTAAGCTCAAAATATTTTTAAAAAAAAACACTTGTGTTTTGTTGCAATAGAGGAAACTGTATAGATGATACACAATGGGAGATTGTGAATGATATACCTATTCATAGCATAATTTTCCTACTTCTAATTAGTTGCTTAGGTCCAATGTTTAAATATAATATTTGTCTGTAGGCGATGTAGTTATCTTGATGCATACAACTTGAACCACCGGTTAGTCTAATAATCTGAATCCCTTTCTGCGCAATCAGTTATTCTAATAATCTGAATCCCTATGTATGTCCTTTGTGAAATCAGAAAGGCCAAAATTTATGATGAAAGATAAACTGTTAAATAAATTAATTGATTACAAAACCGGGCTCTGTCTCATCGAAGGACAGCAGAACAACTAGAAAAGAAGACCCCGTTTACCTCCCTTAATTTACTGCCAAACATTTGATTGCCAAGATATATTTTTCTTCTTCTTCTGAATATTAACTATACTTCAAATATTTTTGGAGGATCTTTAACAACGAGATTTGAATTGTACCTTTATATCCTTTATAGCTATTAATTATACGATCTTGATTCTCATACTAGCTTGTAGTGCATGAACGCAAGATGGTTATAACACGCAATATGGTTGTCTCGACCGGTATCAACTGCCACGAGTAAACGTGCAACATCTGTTACATCACAACTATCATGTCACCTCTTCTCCACAGATGATATGGGTTTAAATGGCTTAGGATTTTGGGATATGAGAAGTATGTAAGCTTTAACTTATATTTAGCATGTCAATTCTGTATGGGAGAGTTTTTCTTATGGTTATGGTATAACTTGTACTTAAGAATCTCTTTTATGTTGGAAGAGTATACTAGAGAGAGTGTCAGGTCTTAATAGTTGAGATTGTATTTAGTGGCTATTTAATTAGTTTATCATGATACATGATTTTGTGTGAACTTATTTTTATAAAATAATGTATTTTTTTTCTCAATTTTGTGTAGGTCTTACTAGTTGAAATTGTATTTAGTGGCTATTTAATCAGTTTATCAGGATACATGATCTTGTGTGAACTTATTTTTTTATATAATAATGTATTTTCTTCTCAATTTTGTGTAGGTTGGCGTATGAATTTTTGATGGTTGTGGATAGCTAGAAGGAAAGAGGCGATCGAGCTGCATTTTGGCCTACAGATATTTTATATGAAAATGGAATGGTTTATTTTGGACTACTAGGCGTACAACTACATTTTGTACATCTTGAATGTTTGAATGACAACTACTTTTTGTACATCTTGAATGTTTGAATGACAACTACTTTTTGTACATCTTGATTGTTTTAATGAAAAAATGTTTATATTTTGGCAAACATTTTCTATATCTTGATTGTTCGAAATGGAAGTTGCATTGAAATTGTTGAAATCAAAATTGCGATTCAGCATGAATTTCTTTGGTTAATTGTATGTGATACATAACAGGTTATTCGGATATGAAATCGTGTAGCAGATTTATAGCACTCAAAACGTCTAAATGTAATAGCGTTCCCAAAACTGTTGGCCGCTATTACGACAGCATATGACGAACGCTATAATAAATAAAACCATCTACAACATTTATGACCGCTATCATTCATTAACAGCATTCACGAACGCTATAAAGCATCCACAGCATTCATAAACGCTGTAAATCATCCACAACATTCACAAACGCTATAAATCGTCCACGGCATTCACGAACGCTATAATCCATCTAAAGCATTCAAGAACGCAATAATGTTATAGCGTTCACACAGCGGGATCAATTATAGTGGGGGCAATTATAGCGGACATAATATGCTATAGAAGGCTTTCTATAGCGTTCTGTGCATGCTATTGTAGGCCATATTTGTTGTAGTGTGCTATCTTTATACTGTTTTATGACTAATTTTATGTCTCCCTCTTTAACATTTCTTATGGTACTTGCTATTTGGGTTTGACCCCACTGGTTTTGTATGGCCGATATTTTAGTAGCATTAGGGGATCTATTGACTCTTCCCCGAATTGCCATTCTTAGAGGACTGTAGCACAAGACCACGAGTGGATTGTTTATTCATCTTCTACTTGCATATTTTGTATTTCATTATGGAGTTCATCATAGGGCAAGTGTTTAGATCTTATATGCGGGAGCTTGACCGTGTGATTGTATATTCTAGACGACCGTTATTATTACGATAATGTATTATGTTGGACACTATATTAGTATTGTATTTGTTTGTACTAGCTTCCTGATCATGTATGTCTCAACCTTTGGGATGCCTTGTAGTTTTTTTTATATGTGATTACTCTTTCGATTTACTTGTTGTATGGATTGAGATATAGGATTTATCAGACCCTAGGATGCCGTCAGTGGCTTGATTGACTAGTCCCCCACTTGTCTCTAAATTGCGGCCTAGACAGCCTCCGACTGCACCGAAAATTTATTAGGGGGCCAGCCTAGGTTCTAGGCGGGCCTAGGCGGCCTATTCGGTCATGTTCTGTTTTAAAATTTTCAAAAAAATAAAATCAAAATATTTCAAAAAATAAATTCAAAGCAAAAAATTTCAAAACTTAACTTGGCGACGGCGGCTGTGGCAACGGATGGTGGTGGTGCTACGAAGAGGAGAGGAGAGGAGAGGAGAAGAGAGGGAGGGGAGGAGCTGCCGTCTCTCTCTCTCCTCCAATTGATCTAGGGTTAGTAAATAAAAAAATTGACAGCTTTAAGACTCAAAACAGTCAACCCCCAAGAGATAGCAGAGAACTATCACTCCTACTATAAGCAAAATTGTCAAATATGTTTTTGTGTTTCAATTAACTTATACATAATATATATATATATATATATATATATATATATATATATATATATATATATCGAAGTTAGTTATACATATAAAAAAATCAGTTCGCCGCCTAGGCATCCCTTTGGTGCCCGAACACGCCTAGCAAAATTTATAACATTGAGTTCATTGCTTAATATCATCTTTCTCATTTTTTTTGCCTTAGGGCTTGTTTGGTAACCGGATTCTACTCTTTGGATTTGGATTTGGAAATCCTCCAAATCCAAATCATGGATTTCACGATCCAAATCCAACTCCAAATCCAACTCCAACCAAACATAGGATTTGGATTTATGATTAATAATTAAATTATAGTCATGATCAATAATTAAGCTATTAATTAATTATGATTAATTATAGTTATTATTATTTATAAAATTAATAATTAACGATTAGTAATTAATAATTGACGATTAGTTATTACTAATTATAAAATTAATAATTAATGATTAGTTAATTTTTAAATAAATAACGATTAATAATTAAAGATTAATAATTAATAATTAACGATTAATAATTAATAATTAATAATTAATAACTATAAATTATAATTAACGATTAATAATTAATAATTAACAATTGATAATTTTTTATTAACGATTAATAATTAATAATTATAATTATTGATTAATAATTAATAATTATGATTAATTAACTATAAAATAAATATTTTAAAAATAGTAATTATAAATTAATATTATTATGATTAGTAAATTATTAATTAAGTTATTATAAAATATGATTCTAATTGTGATTAAAATATTATTAATTAAGATTATAATAAAATAGTTATTAACAAATTATCAATTAATATTATAATAATACTAATAAATTATAAATATGATTATAACAAAATTAACTAATTAACTAATTAACTAATTTTTAATTAATAATACTAAACATAGGATATGATTATTAATTAATATTATAATAATACTAATAAATTATTAATTAATATTATAATAATAATATAATAATACTAGTAAATTATGATTATTAACTAATTAACAAATTATTAATTAATATATAATAATACTAATAAATTATTAATTATGAATATAACGAAATTAACTAATTAACTAATTTTTTAATTAATAATACTATTTTTTTATTAATTAATAATACTAATAAATAGTTAGTTTTTCTTATTAATTAACTAATTTTTAACGAAATTATTAAAGAATAAATATTTTTAACGAAATTATTAAAGAATAACTAATTTTTAATTTACTATTTTTTAACAAAATTATTAAATAATAAATATTTTAACGAAATTATTAAAAATAATTATTTTTTTCCTCCAAAATCCAACCAAATCCAAGTTTTGGATTTTGTCATACTTTCCATATCCAAATCCATCTCCAACCAAACATAGGATTCCATAGATTTGTCTCCAAATCCATAAAAATCCAAATCCCACCTCCAAGTAAGGTTTACCAAACACACCCTTAAAGTATTTAGAAGTATTTTATCCTAGTAAATATTTTTTATGGTGCTTTAGGTATTTACATGCTAAATTTTTTCACCCTCACTTTAATAAAATTTTAGCATTCTTATTGTGGGAGGTCCCAAAAAAATATAATTTTTTTATATCTCAAAATACTAATATGTTGTACATTTTTTTACTCGAAGTGGAGCCCAAATAAAACAAAAAATAAATCCAATTAAGTAATTTTGGGCCCAAAAGAAAAAAAGAATTAGGGTTTAAGAAAGAATTCGGGTTTCGGTGCAAAGCAACTATAAAAAGGGCTAAACATCTAAAGAACCCCTTTTTATTTCTTCTTCTTTCCATCTCCTATTCTTTCCATCTCCTAATGTCGTTCAGAGGGGGCAGGGGAGGACGAGGTGGAAGAGGCGGCTACGGAGGCCAACGGAGGATCGGAAGCGACGAAATCAAGCCTTACGAACTTTTCCCGGTCAGTACTTCCTCAATCTTCTTCTTCTTCTTCGTATCATCATCATCATCTATGCTCGACACGGACGCGGACGCGGACGCGGGCGTGGCGCCCGTCCCGGCGTTGTCCCGGGGTTGGGTTCCCCTATCCAGAGCTAGTTTTGTTGCCCCTTATTGTGGATCGATCCCGGAGGATCACACGCGATCCCGAGCAGAGGGGGATCCCGAGCAGAGGCGGATCCACGGATCGGACGGTCAGGGTCTGGAGGAGAGACGGTGGGGGGTATAGTTGTCTTTGCGTGCTGAGGGGCCACGCGAGAGGGGTCAGGACCGTGGCGGCGGCGAGGGCGGTGGTTGGGGAGGAAGGGGAGGAGGGTTATCGGGTTTGTTGTAGTGGGTGGGAGAGTTCGGATGGGGAGGTACGGGTTTGGTGGGTTCGGGTTTCGGAGTGCCAAAGATCCGATTCGGAGTAAGGCCCTGAATGTAGGTAAGGTAATTCCTGTCAGGTTTGCATTAGTAGATAGTGAACGGAATCTAGTGGATGTAAATATCGTGGATAGAAGTAATGTTTGGAAGCATTGGTGTTCCTGAAGATGTGTGGCTAGACAGAAAGTTAAGAGCACATATATGTGGTCATATTTCATATTCACCACTTTGTTTCAATGGTAGAGGAGAATTGCACGCAATGGTTTGTATGTCAAGCAATTAGAGTCCAATGTATTTCTATATTTATTGGTTAACAGTTAAACAAATAGTTTTTATTTGTGTTAATTTGTTTTGAAAGTGAACTACGTTACAGTCCTGAGCTCGTGATTGTCTATTTTATCTAAAAGTCTAAAAATAAACTCGAAAATCTCATCTCGCAGCTACCTATCCTCTCCACACATGGTTCATCTGTTGGGAACAACGAAACGTGGAAACTGTTCCCCCAAACCAAGAGACCGTGAGAGAACCGAAGAAAAAGTCACACAAACCTTGTCTTCTTTCCAACAATAAAGATACATTATCTCATACTTAATATTTTTAATAAGATAGCTAGTTCAAGAATGTTGTTGTGAAAAAAATACAGTTGTCAAATGATAGCCTATATTACACTTATATACTTATTCATTTGTTTTCTTTGTTGCTTTTTTTCCCCAAAGAACTGATTGTGCTGGAAATTTGTAATCATGAATCATTATGTATTTCTCTATAGATAAATTTGATGCTTCAATCTTTACATGGAGAGAGAAGTAATTTTTTTTACTAATCAATATCTCCAAACTCCATGCATTCCTCAAATAGTCAAGTTTACATTTTGAACTGTTCTTTTCTTGTGGACTAGTCCAATTTATGAACAAAATTTAATTTTATGTTAGTTCATTATCCAAAATGAACAACCTCTTCACTTGCCAACCTAGTAAGTATATTGAAACCGACCGATTGATATTGCCTCTCTAAAATCAATTGAGAGCACCTCTCCACAACCCAATATAATTATCAAAGGATGAGTTGTACATGGTGCATTTCCAATTTTAAGAGTTAACACTTTCATGCAATGTAGTTATGGATAAAATACATGAGTTTTTCTTAGCTTCCTCGATATTCAAGATTGTATCCTTGTACGGACAAAAATATGATGCTATATGATAAAAATGATTTTGATATGGATAGAAAATTAATTTTAGTGTCTTAGTATGTCCTAATATACTAGTCTTTGTATTATGTCCGATATGTCTTGACAACACTACTTCAATTTTTGTATGCCATTGTAAATATACTTAGTGTTTGTGTTGCATCAGAGACAATGCGACTCGTATAAGATACATATATTTTAGATTGTCCACTTTCATAGTCTAATGCATGTTGAAGTTAGATTATAAATTTCGTAATTGAAAAATAATAAAGCCTAGATTGTTTTTAATCAACAATCTCTCTCCAACACCATGTTATATTTCAATAAATTGTTCTAAATTTAATCTTTTTATTGATTTTTTTTAATTTATATATTTTGCAGTAGGGTGCAACTCGGGTGGGTTGGGTCGGACTTGAGCTCAACCCAAGCTCAACTCATTGAATTATAAGCCTAGCTCGAGCCCAAGCCCAACCCTCCTGGGGTTCAACATATAAAACCCAAACCCAAGCCCAACATGACACGGCCATGACGGGACGCGGATGTGGTGTCCATCCCAGCGTTGTCCCGACACACGTTAGATACCGCGCCCTTGGCTATGTTGTATGAAGACCAAATACGAGACGACAATATAAGGACACGGTAACTCGTGTGTAGTACCCATTTCGATGTGACTTGGAGTATTTTGGACTATCCGGATTTGTGTACAATACTAAGTGTTCGATACGTATTGACACAACATGGCCCACGTATTTGGAGGGCCCGTTAGTTATTGATTGTAGGACACAACGCTCGCCCTCGTGTTTCGTATACAAAGGCGGACCTCACCGGAAATGCAAAGAAACAATTTTCCCACCTTTCTTCCCCACCTTTATTTTTTGGTGACAAGCATGGTTGATCTTGTGTGTGCTACTCCTGATTGATCGCCACTCCCGGCGCCCTTGGCTATGTTGCACGAAGACCAAATACGAGACGACAATATAAGGACACAACAACCCAGGCGCAGTACCCATTTCGATGCGACTTGGAGTATTTTTGGACTATCCGGACTTGTGTACGATACTAAGTGTTCTATACGTGTTGACACGACATGGCCCACGTATTTGGAGTGTATGTTATTGATTGTAGGACACAACGCTCGCCCTCATGTTTCGTATACAAAGGCGGAGCTGCAACGGAACAAATTTCCCACCTTTCTTCCCTACCTTTCTTTTTTGGTGACAAGCATGGGTTGATCTTGTGTGCGCTACTCCTGATTGATCGTCCACAATTCAAATGTACGCGTGTGTTCATTTTTTGGATGTTGTTGATAATGGATGGTGATAATATCTCACTCACCTAGGTCATACTGATACAAAATAAGCTAGAAGGTGAAGTCAACATTGCTATCGATATCACGGGAGGGAGAAAGGTGTATGAGTGAATCGTAAACCTGTCTTGTTTGGTCAGTCTGAGCTTGTCTTTCTCTGACTGATACATGGTTTGGCCTAAGCGAACAACGTCATCCAACTGATATGCAGAGGCAACAATCTGCAATGGTGACTGAACCCAATATTTTTTTTTCAACAGTTGAAATATTTTTGTTTAGGCTACTATTTTTTGTGGGTTTGAGGTTATTCCAAATTGTGGATATGGGTAATTGATTTCGGTTAGGTTTTGGGTTCTTTTACGGCTTTATATTATCTCCTTCTTTTTCTTTTGCTTAGGTGTTATAGATATAACTTTTGGTTAGAATCTGACAGTTTGTAGTTATGTTTAGACTCTTTCTAGTGACTATCTTCTTTAATAGTTTTCAACTAATGACCTTTCTAGCAACCGTATAGGTTGGGCAGCCCAATGCTTGAGGCCTTTGGTAGGGAAGGGAAAATCTTGTTTTGGAATCCTAAGGTGGACTGTAAATTAATTTGCCCTATTATCAGAAAAGGAAAAAAGAACTCTTGCACCTTGATTCAGTGATGTTGATTTGGGATTTTTTTTTCTTTCTTCTGTCAAGTACCAATCCCATTACACAACTTTCTACATAATTATTCCTCTTGAATATACCCATCTCATCACACTTTATTCTTTCCCTTCACACTTCTAATGTTTCTACATCCTTCAAGCTTTGAAACGACATCATGAGTTTTTTCATATCAACTTGCTCCAGAACTTAGCTTCTGTCAGTTGAGCAATTCTTGCTAAATCTGAGTATCCGGTTAGAGCAATCTTATGCCTTTAGTCTTTCTGAAATCAATAAGAGGATCCCAGGAGAGCTGATTTGCTACTAGTTAGTTTCTATAGGTATTTTTCTTCTTTCAGTTTGTCTGCGTTAGGGTTTTTTCTTTTAATATATCTGAATACCATTCTGAGTTTAGTTTGAATTAATATTATCTTGCTTATGTGCTGTTTTCGGAGACGTTTTGACAGAAGAAAAAGGAACCACTCAAAGTTTTCAGTTATGTATTAGAAAATAAGGTTGCATCAAATATAAGTTGTTGAGGAATTTTGCTACTTTGCAGGAAATCGAATTACCAAGTCTTCCGAATGTCAGTGCTGAGGATAAAATGCTAATATTTAAGCAACTTAAGTTTGAGAAGTTCTGGAAAGAGTCTTGTTATTATTTGCAACCAGAAGCTTCAAAATCATCAAGTAAGTTTGAAATTGGAATATCTTTTGATTACTTATTTAGTTTATTGCTGTTTAGTAAAAGACCGCAGACCACTATGATACATGATTTGAGCGAAAATTCTACTATTTAATTATGGATTTTGTGCTGCATGTAAGGTTATCTTTGATCATCATCAATCATTTTATTACTATTCTAATAGATGATTGATAAGCCATTATGATCCTAATGAATGAGCAATTCTGTTGTTCAATATGGACTATCGCACATGTTTACATATCTTTAAGGTGACAATATTTAATTCAAATACTGATGGCTTACTTTTGAGCTGAGTCAAGCCTACTATGTTTTTGTTGTATTTCCTGATGGTGGTTATATGACCACTATATTTCATTGAACTAGCCAAGTATTTATAACTAAAATTATTTATATTCTGTGAATACACTTAAAGCCATCTCTATATGGACACGAGTTACCAATAAATGATAAATGTTCAACAATGCACATTTAACTTCTCTTTATGCGTAAAAGTAGAGCATGGGAGTAGTATTATCTTAATTCTTAGCTACTTGGAACATGAATACTAATGAGAAAGGGAATTGAGTTAGTAGATACAATGAATATGAGGAAGATTAATATAGTTTTTCTACAAGAAACCAAGTAGGTAAATGAGAAATCAAGAAAAATTGATACTACTTGATTTAGAATTTGGTATACATAGGGAAAAAAATATAGCAATGGAGTAGGAATACTTGTAGATAAAATCACTAACAAATAATGTTGTCAATGTCCAAAGGATATTGAGTTAGTGTTAGAATAATGTTGTCGATGTTAAAAGAATAGGAGATTGGGTAATAATAGTTGAGTTAGTGTTAGGGGAGGATGTTACTAAAGTTACTAGTGCATATGCATCCAAGTATGATTACATGGTTCTAAATTCCTAGTTAATGTAGTTATGGACATGGGACGGTCATGCATACAACCTAGGTGGCCAGTTGGCAAGTAGGTAGATCTACCTTTTGAGTAGCACTTTAATCTCATGCAACCAAGGGGTGTGGCGTGCCTCCAAGTTCTCCTAGACTATAAAAGTCTAGACAAAGAGGTAGGATGATACAATTTTTATGCAAAGAGTGAAAGAATGATGATCCCAAATTAGTATTACCATTGACAACTTTTGAACTTTTGACAATTATAGATTGGAATATTGAGTTTTACATTTCAAAAAAACTTTAAGACTCTTATATTTTACTACGAATAATAAGTGTTATTGAGGTTTAAGCAAGAGTCATAATTAATTTATGTATTTGTTTGTAGGATTCAATGAATAATTGCGTAACTGTTTGAACTGTATGAAAGTATAAGGTGGTTTTTCATAACTTAGTAGCCAACTTACTACATGCGAGGTGACAATTTTCAAACCGGCCTATTGACCTTAACCTTTTATACAGATTTGGATCAGGCTTATACTAGTTTGGGGAATTATCCTGTTAATACACCTGAATGGGTTACTTTTCACATTAAGTTTAGTTAACCACCAAGACAATAGCGAAAAAGAAACTAAGGTAAAGACTCATTAGTGAACGCAAGGATTTTTGAGCATCATGACAATTGACGTATGGAGGTTTCTTATGCTCAATAGTTGATCCTATTCTCATGGGAGAAATCTTGGATGATGATGACGATGCCGTTGAAGTCAAGCTATAAATAGTTTGGGTTTGGTTGAGCATATATGGGTCGACCTGAAGGTGATGTAGCCCGTATCGGACCCGACCCAAATTGAACCATTTTTCTTTCTTTATATATGCACTTGAAATTGATTTTTTTTTTTTTTTAAATCATGAAGTTAATGAAATTAAAACCAGGGCAAATGTATATATGGGCCAATTTGACCTTTTTTTTGGTAAAGTCCGGAAAGTTTCAGCTGGATTTGGTCAAAAAAAATTCCAATAGAAAATTTCAGTATCTCTTCTGGAAAGTTTAGTTCAGCTCATTTCTTGTTGCGGACACAAAATCAACTTGATATTATAGTTTTTTAATACGTTAGCAAATAAAGTTATCAGAGTAATATTCGGGCTAGTTTTGAAATGCTTCAGCCTCTTCGAGTTTAATTTGGCCTAGACCTCACGAATAAAGATTAGCTGCCAACATGTTTGACCAGCTGAAACTCCTTCATCTTTCCGTTCTTTCCTTTTCTCCCTTCTCATATTGGCCATGGTGCTTGTGTTAGCCAATAAATTGGGTGCAATTGCTGTGTGATGAAACATGATCAGTTTTAAAGACCATGGGTGACTTGGAAGTGTGTTGTCCCCTCTACATTATTTGGACAAATAAGTTGAATTGAAGCAGTGCTGCTAACCACGGAGTGTACCTAGGGACCTTTTGCAATTCATAATCATCTAAGACTTCTTCAATCATAATGGGGTCGAATGGAGAATAAGATAGTTCCATACAAGATTTGACAAAGTTTTATGACCGGCTGTCGACATGGTGTCAACCCTCTAAGTTGGTGTGAATTTTCTAGCCAAGGATGGCTATGAGCAGAAGAGCCTCATGCAATTCCTAGGTGGCCAGTTGGCAGGTAGGTAGACCTATCTTTCCGATGATAGTTTAAGCTTATGCAATCAAGGAGCACCTCCACGTTAACCCTAGACTATAAAGAGTCTAGACGTAAGATGACACAATTTGCTATAGGGAATTGCATTAAGCTCTATGACGCATTACTCAAAGGGTGAAGGAATGATAATCCCATAAATTCACTCTCTCTTATGTTCTCATGCATTATTTTTCATTATTTTTTGTGTACCTTTCTCTTCTTTAATGACCTCTCAATGAATGCACATTTCATTCTGTTGTTTTTTGCATTATAACAGACAAAGATGAAGAGGTAAAATGACACGATTTGCTATATGGAGTTGCATTCATCTCTGTAACACATTATGTGAAAGAGTGGAGGAGTGATAATCCCATAAATTCAATCTCTCTTATGTTCTGTCCTGCATTATTTTTTAGTCCTTTTTCTTTCTTGTGTGTACTTTTCTATTAATAACCTCCCAATGGATGCATTTCATTTTGTTGTTTTTTGCGTTATACCAGGCAAAGATGTAGAGATCGAACGATATTCTGATAGGTTCAAGAAAAGTACTAAAGCAAAACGTGAAGATTTTGAATCTTATTTGAAACTAACGCCCTCAAATTTTCCTTCTGAACTGATTCAAGGTATTGGTCTCACCTCTAGTAAATAAACCGCTAACTACTAAAAGTAGGAAGGTGCAACTTTTGGGGACAGTGAATTACATGAACACTTTTTAATCTAGTAACTTGTACTTTCCAGGTTTAAAGCAAGTGCAGCATGATAACAAGAAATTACGGTGGGACCAAGATTCAGGTTGGTGAGATTAACAGTTTTGATGTAGCTTTCTCCACCTTGACTGTTTGTTCTCTCTCAGTTTATATGATGGTATCATCCTAATTATATTCTCAGGGCATCTCATCTTGATATATTATGTACATGGTTGCTAAAATAACTTCATCTGTACTTTGCAACACATGATAAAGTAGCATTATATTTTATATTAGTAATTTATTGGACTTCTACTAACTATTGTCATGATTAGAAGTCGCAAATCCATCTTTCATCCATATTGATGCCTCTACAACATTCTTTGTTGTATTAGGCGCTAGGCAAGGCGAGGTGACAAGCCACCTGCCTCTCCTAGGCGCCCGTCCAGTATCTGCTACTTTGAATCAAAAAATTCTGCAATTCTGCATACAATATGTTGTATAACTAATAAGCAATAAACATTAAGCAATAATCATAAAAGTAATATAAGAAGCAACAAATATGAAATAACCAATATTCAACATCAGGTAAGCATAATTGGACGACCCTAGGCAGACCTTTTTTCCCCCGGGCTACCCTAGGCGGGCTCCTAGGCTTGCCTAGGCGAGCAAAACCTCACCCAGGAAATTTTTTTCCGGGTCGAGACGAGACCTCTCCAACCTGCACGCCTAGGCCGCCTAGGTGCGTAGGCGTCGCCTATGACAACATAGACAACATTTAATATGAACTCATGAAATCTTCCATCCTTGATTGAGTTCCTCGGAAATGAAATCATAAATAGTTCGATAGAGATTTACACTAAAAATATGATTATTTACTAGTTGCTGCTTAGGGAACAGGATCATTGAAATAAGAGAGAAATAAAATAAATGAAGACACCACAACTTGATAAATTGCGTAAACTAGGGACCAGGAAACTTCGTTCTCAACCAGCTAACCTAAAACTTGTCTCTTCTTATTAATATTGTTCTTATGAAGCTTGCATGAAAGATGTCAAAATAGTAAGTAGTCAAATATGCGTTTGCTACTTAACCAACATGTGCCTTGCAACCTAACAAAAATATACAGTTCGTTTTCTTGCAAAGGTAAAATTCTCATTATATGTTACGAAGGAAAAATCTCGTTATATTGAATCTCTGTGTTCAAGGACTCACATTACGCAAGAGATGAAAATTAAATACAACTGTTATATGTTGCAGAGGACATGGTCCTTAACAGCACCAAGTGGAAGAAGAGGGTTCAAACAGCCGACCGTAGAAATATGGGATAAAAGCTTTGTTGGTTGTTGCTGCTGTTGTTGTTGCTGTTGTTTTTGTAATTTTTCTTCTTGGACTTTACATCCCAGTTGGAAAGATTTCCTTTTTGTGCATTTTTATCTTCTGACTTGGACTCTGAATTTTCGATATTGTTGATGGCTTCCTCAGATTCTTCTGAGCTCATTTGGAAAACCTTTTTTTTCTTTCTTGACATATATGCCACACAAAAGTAGTTTTCGGATATACTTTTGCCACATTTGACCCATCCCTTAATATCTTCTTGTTACATCCTCAATTTTATTATTCATGAGATCGTATCTCCTTCTAATATACAGATGCAATTTAGTTCTGAACACCCTCAATTTATTTATAAGTTTCAGGAGCAGATATGAGCATTTGAAGAACAAATGTTTCCTGTGTTCCTCTTCTACATGATAGAGAGGAGAAAAACCAGATCAGATCCATTGGCACTATAGTCCTAGTCAACCTGATCAATGTCTACAGCCTATCATTAATTTATGTATAATTCCGGTTGAAGCAATGGCCGGAAAATCAAGGCACAAAGTTTTGCTACATATTGGATATTTACCTCTTAACAGTCCCCGTAGCAGAGAACTGAAGTTTCCACTGGGGGCATCACTTAACGTTGTCAATTATTTAGTCGCTGAAGTGCCTTGCTCTTCCTGAATATTCCAAAATCTCCTTCTTCTTAGGCACATCTCTTTCATCGATTTAGGCAGTAGCATATTACCGCTCAAAAACCTCCACATTATCTTAATTCCATGAGCAAAGTATTACTGTGCAAGAATCTCCACAACATCTGAATCTTATAAGCTTCTTGTATCTCCTCCAACATTCTAATTATATTCCCTCCTGATTTAGTTCTTGCTCTGCATCTCCCAACTTAGAGCATGCACGAAAGTTCTCATAGAAAAATTGTTGCAATACGCTGATTATCTCCTTCGTGCATTTGAAGGAAGAATAAATAAATTTCTGCATCATATAGAGAACAAAATCCTGTAGAACTAATTGATTGGCCAAATGACAGAAAATTACCCTGCCCTTCCTCTTATTCTTTCCATCAAGTCTCCACAATCTAGGGTCCAAAGATAAATACGAGCTTAAGGAAACCCCAAGTATTCAAAGCTAGCTGACCTTCTTCCATGCCTAGACTTTGGTGAATGATATCCTTATTAGCACTTAGCATTCTGCTAAAGTAAGTTCATGTGGAAACCAAGGATCACATTATCGGAATCGGTATCGAACGATTCCTATGAGTATCGGAATCAGAGGTATCAGCGGTTTCGGATTGGAGTATTGGATTTTTTTTGGTCTTCGGAAAGCAAGTAATTATTATTATTTTAGAAAATATATTGTATACATTTAGGCATAATTTTAAGTATATACATTGTTGTTTCTTATTAGTTTTGAAATTGAATGAAATAGTAGTCATCTTTGCGATTGGTTTACATGTGATAGATTTTTTTTTTCATTTAACTATCTTTTACACCCTTGCTGATTGGTCTTTTTCGTTCAATTTTCTTTGCCAAATTGACCGGAAAAGAGACCCCCCAATGTCGGTATCGGTCAGTATCGAATCACGACATGCCAAACCGTAATCGGATCGGTATCAGCCAATACTGCAAAATATAGTGAAAACCTGTCCATTTATTGTAGTTCTAAAATACGTCCAACAATTGTATAAACAATAAATCCCCTTTGCTAAATAGCAATATATCTTTGGTATACAATATGTGAGAAAGTAGGGTGCCCTTATGGCTTCAGTTTTCCCTTAGCTACCTTGATTTCAAGTAGATAGGTAAGGAACTGCAAATGTGAAGAGGAAAGGAGCAAGAATGCATGCTCACCGTACTCTGTACAGCTTCTGAGAAAGTCTTTAGAGCTCCTCCCATAAAAGGAAGTCTTGCACAATTCTGAATCCGCCCAAATCCACGTCTTTTTGCAGCAGTAACTTCTCATTTTGATGAACTAAAGTCTAATGATAGAATTGTAGGCTGTGTAAGTATCTTGATGCAGAGCCTTGCATCTAGCAGAACAATTACAATTCCTCTTGTCAATTCAGAAGCGATCAGGTTACTGTCGGACATTTATCATCTGTGGATAACTGCTGACTGATGCAAAGGCACCAACTATTGAGCAACTTCCTTCAGCATATAACTCGAAACTTTTGTCAACGATTTTATACAAAAAGTCACACACAGCATAAACTAGGCCTATGTTTTGCAAGATTGACTGATCCTTTTGTTTATGAAAATGAAAAGGATGTGATCAAGATCCTTACCAGTGATCTAGGAAAGAACTGAATACCCTCTATCACATTGTCATTGGTTTTCCTGATAGAACTTTGCATTAAAGTCTGTGTGTCTCCTCCGAAGTTGGAACATTAGACATAATGCCATGCACCTTTTCTTTGCCAACTTGTTTAAAAGGCAGTGTGTTAGCTTCATCTGAGATCATTCTCTTCACATTAATGGTAGGAAGTGCATAAGATTATCCGTTTGATTCTATAGATTTATAAAGAATTAAATACCTTATGAAATTCCATCATCTTCAGTATTCAAAATTGACCCTTCTGTATTCACTAATATCAATGAAATTTTGTGTATATGATCATAGCTCGGTTCCTGTCACCTTTCACAGTCACTTACATTTTGCATGTGGAGCTAGACCAGCCACCACAATATCCAATGATTTAATCCTCCTCTTCTGCAATGGATTTTCCTCCGTTGCTAACTTATTTGGTGAATCAACACACCTGTTTTAATTGAATTTGCTTTGTTCCTGATGTCATATATGTATAGAAATTCCTTCTCCAGCTTACAGTGTTATGGAAATGACATTACACTACATGCATGATGAATATGCCGATATTCAGACGATAGGATACAAGATTCCAGGGGATATGACGGAAACATAAATAAAAGAAAAGTACCTATATCTACCGTTCAATTGTCCTAGGTTTTATGGGAATGCCATCTCTCACTCGTAGATGCCTAGGCTAGAAAGTAAACACTAACATAGAGGGCTGACATTAGTTTGACATCCGGTCAGAAATTTTTTGTATGACAATACACTACATGCATGATGAATATACAGATATTCAGACGTTAGGATACAAGATTCCAGGGGATATGACAGAAAATAAATAAAAGAAAAGTACATATATGATATATCACCGTTCAATTGTCCTAGGTTTTATGGGAATGCCATCTCTCACTCTTAGATGCCTTGGCTAGAAAGTAAACCCTAACATAGAGGGCTGACATTAGTTTGACATCCGGTCATAAAATGTTGTCAATTCTTTTGTGAAGCTTTGTCATGCTTCACAGGTGACCCAATTCAGATAGAAGAATACTTGGATGATAGATGATGATTTATTTATTTTTCTGTCGTATCCCCTGGAATCTTGTATCCTAACGTTTAAGATGGCATTCCCATAAAACCATGGTGTTATATTGAGAAAAGTGTTATATATATATATATATATATATATATATATATATATATATATATATATATATATATATATATCTGAAAATTGCTGAGAAACCCAATTTTGGGGTGGGCTTTTATGAAATGCCCACCCGCTGGATAAGTTTTATGAAATACCCAGAATTAAGTATTTTCACGTTAAATATTCCAAGATTCCCTTTTAGATGCCACCCGCTAGAAACTGCTATTTTTATAATACCGAAACTACCCCTCCGCGCGAATTGGTCATCTATATGTATTTGAATTCAAAAAACTCAGATCTGGATTGCGATTTTCGTCTTCTTCTTCTTCACGGGAAATCTGAATTCCATTGCTCTCATAATCAGCAGAGATCGCAAAGATCGTTCGTAGTTCGGTGTGTTTTTCTTCAGTCGAACTCAGATCATCGCTCGTCATCATCATCACCATCATCATCATCTTCATCGTGGAGACATTTGAACTCAGATCTTCAATTGTGGAGAGAAGATCTTTCTTCTTCTTTTCCATAAGAATTATTATCGCTTTGAAAGAAGAACGAAACTCTTTATTCCTGAAAAAACTAAATTACACGTTTTAACACTGGAAATGACCATTCTCCGTCTTAATTAGGACGGAGAATGGCATTCTCCGTCTTAATTAGGACGGAGAATGCCATTCTCCGTTTTATTTAAGACGGAGAATGCCATTCTCCGTCCTAATTAACACGGAGAATGACATTCTCCGTTTCCGTCTTAATTAGGACCGAGAATGTCATTCTCCGTCTTAATTATGACGGAGAATGGCATTCTCCGTTTTATTTAAGACGGAGAATGGCATTCTCCGTCCTAATTAACACGGAGAATGGCATTCTCCGTGTTTCTAACACGGAGAATGGTCATTCTCCTGCGTTTTAACACTAGAATGACCATTCTCCGTGATAAATTATACGGAGAATGGCATTCTCCGTCCTAATTAAGACGGAGAATGGTCATTCTCCGTTTAATTTAGCACGGAAAATGGCCATTCTCCGTCTTAATTAGGACGGAGAATGCCATTCTCCGTTTTATTTAACACGGAGAATGACATTCTCCGTTTCATTTAACACGGAGAATGGCATTCTCCGTGTTTCTAACACGGAGAATGGTCATTCTCCTGCGTTTTAACACTGGAATGACCATTCTCCGTGTAAATTAAGACGGAGAATGTCATTCTCCGTCCTAATTAAGACGGAGAATGGTCATTCTCCGTGTAAATTAAGACGGAGAATGCATTCTCCTGCATTTTATGGTTAGCTGAAACTTTGGAGGGCCATAACTTTTGACTGGGAGGTCGAAACGAGGTCCCGTTTGTTGCAAAATGAGCGTATCGTCGAGGAGACTGAAAGTAACAGCTTCACCGTTAGACGGCCTTCTGAAATTTTAGATTCGCAAAAAAATGATGTTTGGACCTCCGTTTTAGCACTTTTGTCGTTCGTCCCGGTCTTTCCGAAATTTTTCGACGAGTTTTTGAAGATTTTTGAGGAGAAAACCTAGATTCGAAAGTGAGCAGCGTATGGAAGAAGATGGAGTATTGAAACGTTTTTTTAAGAGCAGTTTTGTGGGTGTTTCCAATAAATTAAAAGGAAGGGCAAAAGGGTCATTTGGAACCCGCTTTGGATAAGTTTCTCTAATTCTGGGCACGCGATGAAAGTTTTTTTAGCGGTGGATTTTACATAAAACTTTTTTAGTTTTTGGGCATTTCATAAATCTTCCCTATATATATATATATATATATATATATATATATATAGACACACACACGCCACAATTACCCGTTCCTATATATATATGATGTTACAAATAGAAATATAATTCACATATTTCCAGAACTGATTATCCGATTATTAAATATTTCTCTTTTTCTTTGGCTTATATTCTCCTCCTTGTGTTGTTGGATCATTCTGCAGATATCCTCTTGTATTCTCTTTGCTAGATATATTTTATATTGCTTCTTCTCTTTAAACCATGGTTTAAAGTATCGGCCGATACCGATTCGATACGGCCAATAGCGATATGGTTTGGCATATCCTGATCTGATACCGACCGGTACCCGATACTAACCGATACCGACATTGGTGGTCTCTTTTTCGATCAATTCGGCAAAAAAAAAACGAAAAAGACAAATCAACAAGGGTTTAAAGCATAATAAGGTTGTAAAAGCATGTAAAAGAAGAAAATCAATCTATTGTATGTAAACCAATCGGTAAGGGTGACTACTATTTCATTTAATTTCAAAACTACTAAGAAATAACATTGAAAATACTTAAAATTATGCCTAAATATATAAAATATATGTTTTTAAACGTAAATAATTTATTAATAATTATTTGTTTTTCGATACCAAAAAATCCGATACTCCGATCCGATGCTACCGATATCGCCGATACCAATACTTATAGGAATTGTCCGATACCGATATTGTGAACCT
The DNA here is from genome assembly GCA_029216955.1 of Iris pallida. NCBI lineage: Eukaryota > Viridiplantae > Streptophyta > Magnoliopsida > Asparagales > Iridaceae > Iris > Iris pallida. The sequence goes on along the minus strand of JANAVB010005599.1, from coordinate 9,997,602 downwards.
TGCTTCAAACTGTATTTTGTTTCATTCTTTCCAAATGTGCCAATCTAGAGCATTAAAATGTTATTGATATGTAGAATTTTTCAAATACACGAAAATTTACTTTGGTTTTCCAATACTTTGACCACATCCTAATGGTTGAATTATTAATTAACCTCTTAAGATGTTGACTTCTACTATTTCTACCCTTCATTTTGTTCACTATTTTATTTTGTCTACTTGATGGATAAGTAGAAATTCCTAATCATTTTGAATTTTGGTTTGTAAATAGTCCAAAAGTATAGATTATTTTAGACGGTACATACATATTAGCAATTTGAAGTGCAAAACATATAGCTCAATAGCGAGCTCAAATCTTATTAGTAGAACCCTAGACCTCTCTCTCTCTATGTGTGTGTGTGTGTGTGTGTGTGTGTGTGTGTGTGTGTGTGTGTGTGTGTGTGTGTGTATATATATATATAATGGTAAGTTTATATCTACTGTCCGGTTTAAGCTTGGGTCGTTTTGTTACATATCTTTTCGGATTGTCCGGGTCTACTTTTCTACACGTCGTTCCTCAATATTTGCATCTGTTGCATCATTCTTCACGCTCCTCTAGTACGACAAACCTCTTCTCTAGGTCTGACTCTTAAATCAGTCGCTAACTAAATATCTCTATTCATCTCCCTTATAATATTTAAGTGCATTTTACACTGAGGGGGATTCGAACCCGTCAACCGGGTTTCTTGGGTTCTTATGTCAGTAAGACCGACCACTTGTACCAATACTTGTTGACTATATATGTGTGTACAATATCCCAAAGATGTTAACAAGCACTTCCCAAGTAGGTTCACATCTTGAAGACATAAAGGCCCGAAAACTAGGTGGGGGTACGAATGCCCCTGGCTTACTATGCGATAAAATTTTAAAGTGGGATGAATCAAAATATTTAGATAGCGACTGATTAATAGTCTAACCTTGGAGAGAGCTATATGGTAAAAGGACTCTGGAATTGACAACTAGATTGAAAAAGTGCGATGGAGATAGGATCATGGAAGGATGCGTCAAATGCAGAAAAACCGATTTCGGCATATAGATAACCAGACGGAGCTTAGGCCGGGCATATTGATCCAATAAAAAACACAAGCTTAAAGCCGGGTAGTGGAATATGGAGTTACCTGCGGGTGAATGTGGAGTTACCTGTTCAACAAAAAATATAACCCAAGACTTTTCCTGTTAGAATGACATCTGCTATGGGGCACAAGAAAGTTCCACAAGAACTTAACAAATTTTGTATGACTAGCTGACATCAACAGTTTGTGCTAATAGAAGCCAAGAGCGAAAAGGGATAACATTTTCACATGCACATATCTAAGCATAAACACGCGTGCACCTGGTGGAGCTAGCAGCGACATTTCTGCATGTATTGCAGGCCGGTCACTGTCACCAATATTCAATGGTCGCTGCAGCTCCTTTTCTGCCCTTCTCTCCTATATATACCTATGATTACTATGGCTCCACTTTTGCAACAGTTGCACATGGTGGATCTAGCAGCTACGCATGTCAGGTCTAGGTTTTTCCTTTTCTTTTACATCTCCAGTGACTTCCCTACATTAGATATGATGTTAGAAATTTCTGATACAAACCTGACTGTATCACGTTGCATTTGTATCATATGCTGTGCTTGTTTAAACCAGTTGGATCTTAAACATCAGCAAAATATGTTACTCAAACATCCAATATATGTGAATCAAGTATGATGTCTTGTCATGTAAATATTGTCTTGCACAAGGATATTGATCTCCTGAAGATATGTCTATGCAACACAACAATGGGGCCATCTCATCAAGTTTCACTTATGATTATTTCATATAATCTACCTTTCCCATTTTAATATTTGAATAAATTTAATTTTTCTATAATTACATTATATTTGTTGTTCGTAATGTGGTAGAAGTCTTAAATAAGTGTATACCTTAACTGGTTGACTTTTCTATTTAGACTATATTCAAAGCCGATGCTAAATGAACTTACTCGTATATACTATTTGTATTGTCTTGTAATTTTTAACAAGTTGATTTTCTTAGTTTTCAAGGGTCCATCTCATTTATTATCACTTCTACTTTAGTAAACTTAAGTTTCCATGAGTATTTTTTTTAATAAATTGATCTATTTATATTCTATATTGTTGCTTGCAATTGGTCTTGAATAGGTAACGAGCTAGATAACTACAATTGTTAAGTTTATATTAAATCTGAGACTAAATGCTCTATCTGTACACGCTAATACATTTGGAGCTTGTGATTTAAAATTTGGTAGGTTGCAGAAAATTGATATTCTGGCTGTGTAGCAAAAATTGTTAAATTTTGCTGATAAACTAATGCATCATGCTCACCCACAAGATAGTTCAACTACATCTACCATATTGGTTAAATTTTGCTGATAAACTAATGCATCATGCTCACCCACAAGATAGTTCGACTACAATCTACTCATGTTATTTTATAGAGGGGAGAAAGTAGATGTTACTTCTTAATACTTATGCCTGAACCTAGCATTTTTTGATTTACATGGTCCAATTATATTATGGAGAACTCTGAAAGAAATTTCTTCTGGGATGAATTTTCTGCCTCTTCCGTGGATTCTCAGTTGTCCTTGTTTTTCCTTATCATGTAATTTTTAAATTCTTGATTTTTTATCCTTCTATTTTGCATGAAGATTGTTCAAATAATACACTTATCTTAAATTCTTGATTTTTTATCCTTCTATTTTGCATGAAGATTGTTCAAATAATACACTTATCTATGTGTCTACCAAATTTATTTTAACATTATTAACACATATAATTTGCTCTAGCCCAATAGTTTATTCACTTGTACATGTGAATTATTTGTGTATTAACATTTTGTTCTGTACCACAGGTGAACAGAAACTGGAGTATTTTGCAAAGCTTGAAGAGAAATTTAAGGTAAGGAACTGTCTATACTTTACGATCTGTTTTACAAATTTCATTGCAGCCATCTGTGTCTCTAATGTTGGATCTTATTTCTACATAAAACTCTTTCATTTCCTCTCACAAGTTGCTCACAATCGTCACTCTTGTAATTGTACCCTATGAAATGAATTATTTGCACTCTTACATGGTTTATTAGGAACCTAGACTCGCAAGTGGAATTCTTTGCAATCTAAAGTTGTCCTATTATCTATTTTTATTGCAGTTATGTTGAGACCTATATCACAAACTAAGGTCGCAAGAACCTCTTTCAAGGAAAATAATTATTTTATCTATTTGAGATCCTTAAACTTTTTAGTTTTACACTTTCCTTTTATATATTCTTATATATTCAGGGGAAAGAGGGAAAGGAGTTTTACACTTTCCTTTTATGTATTTCAGGGGAAAGAGGGA
>JANAVB010005599.1:9919220-9991720 GCA_029216955.1 Iris pallida | reverse complement strand
TGAATTAAAAAGCCCGCCTAGGCGCGCGCCTAGACGCAAGGCGCAGTGATGCGCAGGGATAGCGCCTAGGAACAAGCCAGACGCACCACCTTAAAAAAGCGCGCGCCTAGTGTAGAAAGACGCAAGCTCCAGACGCTCAACAAGGCGCGCCTATATATATATATATATATATATATATATATATATATATATATATATATATATGAGGAAGGATCCACATCCTCTCATTTTTGCATCCCCCATGCATCCCCTCTTTCACATCCGTTGGATCTTTGTTTAAGTCATCTAATCTTAACCGTTGATTTTTCAATGGTTAAGATTAGATGACTTAAACAAGATCCAACGGGTGTTATCATGGGGATGCATGGGGGATGCAAAAGTGAGGGGATGTGGATCCCTCCTCTATATATATATATATATATATATATATATATATATATATATATATATATATATATATATATATATTCCAACCTTCTATATACATGTTATATAGTTTATGGGCTTTATTGGAAAGTATAGAAATTATTGTCATTAATATTATTGTGGGTTTTAGATTGTTTTCTAAATTAGAATGTACTTCTATATTTAAAGGCTTATATATATGTGGTTTGTATATTATATGTATATAGTTTGGGTTATTTATATCTAATGGACTTTTAGATTGTTATATATATATATATATATATATATATATATATATATGTTGTGCCTATAATTAGTGATATTTTCAAGGAATTTGGACTTCTATGTAGCTAAGTTTTTAAATGTAGATATTTTTTACATATAAAAAAAAATGCGTCTAGCTTTCAAAAGGCGCGCCTTGAGCCTTGCGCCTAGCGACTCAGGCTCCAGGAACCTTTGCGCCTTGGTGCGTCTTTCGCCTTTTAAAACTATGAGGTATGGAGAGGGTTGATATGTACGTAGCCTCTTGCGGGTAAGGCTTGCTAGTTGCATCCTGGAGGATGCATGTTAAGACTTTTAATTTTCTACCTTCAAAAGGTTGTCTTTTTGTATGATTTAATATATTTAACCTTTTTCTAGGACTAGTTAAATAAAGCATGAGAGCATTATCACCTTAACGAAAATTTAGGGACTTTGTGGAACTTAGTTGTATCCACTTCATTACTATTTACAGAAAATTTAACTTGTGTTTTAAATTCCACCCTGTAAAACAAAGATGCTATTACGTGAGTCACTGTAATACCAAGTCATTTGCATGGCTGCCAAACGATCATGTGAATGTAGGAAGGTACAGAAGTAGCAATTTCATTCAATTTATATTTTGTATTTTAGTTCTTTGAGTACTAGAAAAATTATTCTGTAACTTCTTTCCGAAATGCTGAACTCCCCCTATCCTTGAAACAGTTACACGAAACTTCCGTAATACTTCATTTGTATGCTTGCCAAGTTATCATAGGAACATGTTAAATACAAGGAAAGTTGTAAAAAAAATTTGTTGTTGTTGTGTTTGAATGGTACAAAATAAAATCCAAGGCTTCACCCTTGCATGTTGTGTCTGGAAATTATAACTACAAGTAGGTAGGGATGACCCATATGTTACTCCTCAGAAATGCATTAGCTATTATGCAAGGGGCCTGGACATATGTTGGTCAATCTGTATAAAATAAGAGTAAACAGACAGTTTTGAATTTGCCGCTGATATTTTACAGTTTTAGGGTGTTTGTCAAGAATTCTTAGTATTAGTTGGAGAAAATCATGGGTCATCGACCTGCAACTTTCATGAAAGTTGGTAGTTTTTTTTATATTCGACCTATTTCTTATATTCTCGTGTCATCTAACCTTTTAAGGTATAGTTAAACGTTTATCGCTGCCTTGTTTATCGTCATACTTGAAAAACCATTTGTATATAAATTTTCATTAGCTTATTGTGGAGCCATTTGTATAGAAAATTTCATTAGCTTATTGTGGAACCATTTGTATAGAAATTTTCATTAGCTTATTGTGGAAAAGATATGCTATGTATATCTCTGTATGAATTGGTACTTTTAAGTAGTCTGAAGGATGATTACTACTTTTTTTTTTACTAAGGGATAGCTCTCGAAAAGTTTTTTGGCATATCGTGTAATAATTGTAATTCTCAATAATTCAGATTCAGCGATGGTACAAGATATATTTAGAGACCATAAAAGAAATCAGATTTGAGTCTTTTTTCTTTTAGTTAAGACATATACAAATAACTATTTCTAGGACAATTGACATTTTGTGTTTTTGTGTTTCTTGACGTGACATCGTCACTTCTAGAAAGTGCTATGAGGTGTCTCGACGGTATCCCAGTTCCAATTCATTCTTTATACATCTCAATTAAAAATTATATATATATATATATATATATATATATATATATATATATATATATACAATTGGATTTATTTATGCACATCTATATGTGCTGCATAAGTCAGTGTTTACGTGGCAATTGCTTAGAGTTCCCATGTCACTACTTATGGTCACCTTGACACTTGACACTCGTGTCAAGTGTCCAAACACTGATTATGACAAAGATTAGATGCAAAAAATATTTTAATAGATAAAATTCAACAAAAACGTCAGTTCCACCACCATGTTACATATAGCTCAAATAACATTTGAAAGCCAGTTGTGACTTGTGTTATCTTCTCTATGGTCCCCATTTAGTTTCATTGGCTACATATTAATTCATTTCATAGTTTCTTCTGACTTGTTGCTGCTCTTTGCAGAATATTGACTTTGATGATGACGAGGATGACTTTAACATGGAGGAAGATATAGGTAAGCATCACTTTTTACTGCAGTTGGACTATAGTTATTTAGCCATTGCTTTAATAATTCATTTTGTGGACATGAGATGTGACTCGTAGTAACATGCTATGCCTTTTCCCAGCTCAAAATTTATACATATGTTGCATAACAGCTGCGATTGACTCCCCTATAGTTTATGCGATTATCACATGAATATTGAATACCTGTTGGGTGCTTCGTGAGAGAGGAAGAGGAAGAGGACTGTGCTATCGACCCCACTATAGTTTATGGCTTTATGCAATTATCATCTTATTTGTTTCTTTCTTTTATCCGTTCTTTATTTTATTTTTATTTTTTTCATGTTCTTTTTGTATTTTTTCCCCCTTCCTTTTTAGCTGTTTTTTCATCTTTTTTTTTTGTCTTTTCCTTTTTTTTTTTCCTTCCCTATTTGCTAATCTAGATTGTACTGTGCATAATAGGGCCACAACTTTGACATGTGTGCTCCGCCTCATTTTTAAGAATGACCTCATTTTTTAGAATGGTTCCTTGATGGTTGCTGTATGGATCAAATGTATGGTTAATCAATTAACTGATAAAGCGGTTTGGTGATGTTTGTGTTTCAGTAATGCTAATTTATTACCTATGATTTTTTGGGTCTAAACTAACACCGAATTTTTGACTCAGATGAAGATTGTTACGAGTGAAGGTGTGTTAGTCTAGCAGGATGTGTAAGGAGCTCTTGGACCACAAGAGAAGAATGCACAAAGAGAACATTGACGTATATATAAGTATAGCCGTTCTTCTTTTCTTTTCTTTTTTGGCGTTGTCTATCAAGATGTGAGTGAACTTTTCTTGATAGGCCCGTGTTTAGTTGTGAATTCTTTAGTCTGTCTCTCTCTTTTAATCTCCAAACCTTGTTTTTTTTTTTTTTTTTTTTTTTGCTCCCAACCACTTTTGATCTTGTGCTTGGCATGAAATACAAAGCTGACAATTTTCAGATCTATCCTTATATGGCTGGTTTAATTATTACTTCTGTGGTCTACATTTGAGAATTGGTTGTGTTGATTCTTTTCGGATACAGTCAATCGAGGTTTGGACTCCAAATTAACACTAGGTCTCGAATCGAACAGTCGGGTCTTCCTAACGAGTGGAAGGGAAGGAAAAAAAAAACAATTGTGTGTTCTGGTGCAGTTTTTCGAGCAAATAAGCTCGAAAAATAATAAAAATTTAAAATAGAAAAAAGCAAAAGCGTTTTTTATTTATTTTTAAACTTATTTTTTGAGTTTTTAAATAGTAATATAAACGCGATGACATAGGTTTTATGACTTCATTGATTTTAAAGGGAAGTGATAATGTAATAAAGCTTATAGTTGCGTTACATTACATTAAAAAAAAAATTCTCCAACCAAACACAAGGATTAGACTGACACATTACATTACGTTGTCCAACCTTGAAGCCAAACGAGCTAACTGTTCAATAAATGTCAAAGTTGGATCTTTGGTTCAAATTTGACAAACTACAGTTCAGGTGCTCGAGAATACTGCTCTAGTGATTGCAGATCAGTACGAGTCCTTCCTTGATTTGTTCTAACTTAATTTGAGTTCATGTATCATTGAAAGGATTGATCAGATTGGATATCTATCAGTTCCTGATCGTGTCCACAAGTCTGTTGGACGCACGAACTGCATTTCGTTTCTCTGCACAGCTATTGTTCTTTTTCGATGTCCCTTTTCTTGATTCAATTTTGGTGTCGAATCATCTTCGAGTATTCATATCTGTGTTAGTATTCTAAACTGAGTTCGGTGGGTGTCGATCTGTCCTGTGTCTACAATGACACAGGAGGTTGAACTTGATATTGTGTCGGTTGACAATTATTTTTAATTGAACTGGACACCGGGAATGGAGGTATTGAGAATATAGGAGCTAGTCTGATTTGAAACGAAGGTTGAAAAATGAAAGGATAGTTAGCAATTCTAAGTTCCTGTTCGAAATCAGGTTCAGGAGAGAACCGGGAGTTCAGTAGCTTAACGTTCAAATTTGAATCGAACGCTCCAAATTTAGTTATTTGTGGGCCTGTAACCTGTTCAATTGTAGTGGACGAAGGAGTCTACAGAGAGAGAAAATAGAAAATTAGGAAAGAATGGGGGTGGCGATGGTGGTGGTTCCATCCAAGCAGAAGGAAAGACACAAACACGCGTAAATTGAGGAGGAATTTTTTTTTTTTTTTTTTGATGATAGAGTGGAAGGATATTTTGGTCCTTTTAACTTTTTTTTTATTAACGACCGTTAGGTATTAATTTGTCTAATTATAATTAAATTACTTAATGATATAATATGAAAATATATGGTATGTTGAAAATTTTAAATAGTTTAGAGCATTTAGTTTAAAATTTAGCCTAAATTTTTTGATAAGCCCCTATCTCAGTTATTATATTCTGGCTAGCATTAGAATCAACAGTGAAGAAAGCTGCCAAATATTTTCGACCGTTATGGCTCTGGAAGCTTTTCCCAACGGCTAGTTTCTTTCCTCTCGTCCCATTTAAATAACTAGACCAACTTAGCACTCAAATCATCTCTCTCTCACACTCACTCGTTCACTCACACACACTTCTCTCTCTCTAAAATGGCATCGCCAAAGCTTCTCTGCCTCTTCTTCTTCCTCCTTAACGTAACCCTTCTCTTCACCACCATTGCCGAAGCCAGAGAGTTCATAGTCGGAGGCAGAGCCCACGCGTGGAAGGTCCCGTCGCCAGCTGAGCCTACTCTCAATCAGTGGGCAGAGTCGATGCGATTCCAAGTTGGCGATTCCCTCGGTACGTACCCGTGCTAGTCCAGTCTTCCTCTGTTAGCAATTCGGCAAAGGAAAAAAATTCGGGACGGCAAAAGTGCACTTCACATGTTTAAATATGTTGTCAAATTTAGTTAATTAAAAGGGTTCTCACTATTTTTTTTACAAATGTTTTAATAATTCATACCGAACACGTTTAGAATTTCACATTGTTAAAATTTGGGTGTACTAATTCGAATCTTTCAAAAAGTACACAAATAAGTATTATATGTTTCTGAAAGAAACCAAATTTTTTGCATATAATACGAGTTTTATTTGGATGATTGAATTCAAACTCATCAGTACTTGTTTAATTGGTCATTGATTTTGTAGTGTGGATACTGGGAGGCGCGCAGAAGGAGTCGGTGCTGGAGGTGACCCGGGCGGACTACCTGACCTGCAACACGTCCAGCCCGATCGCAGACCACACCTACGGGACCGCCACCGTCCAGCTGGACCGGTCGGGGCCGTACTACTTCATCGGCGGCGTCGAAGGGGCCTGCGAGAAGGGGGAGAAGCTTGCGGTCGTCGTCATGGGAGAGAGGCATCGTAGCGGCGGTGGTAGGCTCGTTGCCGCGGGCGGACCGGCTCTCGCGCCTGCACCGAATGGACCCGAGGACGGGCCTGCTGTGGCGCCGACGAGCCGGGGGTCTAGGACGTCGGCGGCGGTGGCGGGTGGTATTGTTGTTGGATCGGGGATGCTGTTGGGTTTGCTTCTCTGAGTGAATTTTCTTTTTGATTCTAGGAGTTTTTTAGTTGCTGATAGTCTTTCATGACAGAGCCTCGTTCTTGAAGAGATTTAAATTCATTTATTATTAATTTTGTTTAAGGACAACTGATTAATTAATTCCTCACTTAACTTTGCTATTTACTTTGAAGGAAAAATAATGCTATTCATCTTTCCAAAATAATTCTCCAAATCATTCGTCCTGACAACTGACGTGATATTCGACACGATAAAATTTAAAATTAAATTAACATTCAAACTAATATTAATATTAATATTAATATTAATATTAATATTAACATTAACATTAAAACTAATATTTAATATTAAAATTAACATTAAAAATAATACTAATATTAATTAATATTAATATTAAAAAATTAAAATTGAATAATTATTTTTTTGAATTAAAATTTGTCATGTTAGCTGCAACGTTAGTTGCCACATAAAGAGAAATAGTTTATAGGAGGGTTATTTACACCAACCACCCCTATGTTTTTGGTTTATAACAAGGGGTACCCCTGATTTCAAAAAATTACACTGACCACCCCTCCCTTTAGAAAAATAAAATAAAAATAGGGGTAGTTAGTGTTATAATTTTTTATTTTTATCTTAAAGTAAGGGTACCCCGTGTAATAAACCAAAAAAGTAGGGGTGGTCAGTGTAAATAGTTTAAAAGTAGGGGTACCCCGTGTTATAAATCAAAAATATAGGGGTAGTTAGTGTAAATAACTCGTTTATAGGAATATTTTGAAGGAAAATGATAAGTCTACTACCAAATGTTTACAACTTCTTACAACATTTCTCTTCCACCCTATACATGGATCCCATCGGATCTCACCTACTCTCTCTCCTCCCTCATCTCTTCCCGCCACTTCTCTCTCTCCTCCAATTGAAATCCGACACATTGCGGTTGTAAGAAAAACTCTACTTTGAACGGGTATGACTGTCATTTGGCGAGCTAGCTTTGGCCGCATCGTATAAATAAAATGTATTTCGTCAGTCAAGCAATTTGGGCTCCTGAGAGTCGGTTCGGGTCGAGTCGAGTTAGTGAGTCGAAAGCTTAGCATTGCAAAACCCAAATTTCTTAAGTATTTACACACAAGTACCTGGTGCCACGAGTTAGAAGCGCAGACACACATGTAACGTGTCATCTGCACCCTTTGCATGCTTGACACCTAATTAAACATTTCAAACTACATATAGTTCTCCACCCATTCCCACCCAAGTTGTTCTCCACAAGACAAAACGAGGAAGTGGAAGATATTGATCGTCGGAGATGAACGTCGGCGGCGATGCAAAGAGGCCCGGATCAGGAGGGTTCAACTCCCACGGCCTGCGGCGCTACATGAGCCCCAACACCATGGCTGCCGCCGGTATTGTTACCATCGGTGCCATCGGGTGCTACTACTACCTCTACTACAAGCCCAACAACGACCGTCATCACCAACAGGCCAACAAATGAAGTCTCGATCACCCCCATAAATGTGATGATGTTGTGTTTAGTTGTAGTCAAGTGTTTGTGACAACTACTACTAGTTTGTTATCTTTGCGCAATCTTTTTTGGAAATATAACAAAGGTGTACTATATGTTGTTGTAAGATCCTTTTAGCCGTAACAGTGGCTCCAGCCAGGGGGCGGCCCCTGCCCAGGACAGGCCGGACGACGATCCAGGACCCCCTGACGAAAGGGGACACAAACATAGAACTGTCTGTAATAGAACTAATATGTATCATGTGTATTTTTTTTACCAAAATATATTATGGTGTAGTGGTTATAAGTATATTTAGAAGGTCCTTCGTTCTGAAAATTTTGTCTCGGGCCTCCAACAGCTCAGGGCCGGCCCTGACTCCAGCTAGATGATGATGATTCTTGCTCCAGCTAGATGATGATGATTCTTTTTCGATCGGTGCGGCTGCCGACGGCAGCTTGTGGACGGTCGGCAGAAACGGTTTCCATAGATGATGTGTTATAGTAGGTTTTGGACTTGTCGAGCTAGGTGTTCCCCAAGTATGTGGTCGGTGACGGTGGCGGTGGAGAGTGATGGTAAAAAAGTAACACAACGAGAGCTATCGATGTCGAGTTCGCCATAGATTGTTCGATTCGATCTTGTTCGCAAACAGGTTCGAGCTCGGCTTGGTTTATCATATTAGGATTTTTTTTTTTCCGTATATATTATATCTTTTTTAATAGATTGAAATATATTTTGTCTTAAAAATTTTACTTATTTTTTTGGTCTTTATATGATGGTAAATTTATATTAAAAAGTCTTTCAAATTTAAGAGAAATAGTGTGATAATCTATAAATGTTCAATAGGACTTTGGTTCGAGTTCGTTCGTTCGAGTCTCTAGTTAAACCGAGTTCAAATACTATTTTAGAGTTAGATCTTAAGTTCGATTCAAACCAAATTCGTTCGATAGTTAAGTCAAACTAAGCTCGAACATTCTTTGTTCGAGTTCTGTTGGTTCAATTTTCAGCCCTAACGAGAGCTAGAAGAGTAATAGCAATTTTTTGTAGCGAAGTTTGAAGCTTTTGTTGAGTTTATTATGAAGAGGGAATGAAGCAAAATAGAAGTAAAGCTTTTGTTGAGTTTATTATGAAGAGGGAATGAAGCAAAATAGAAGTAAAGCTTTTGTTGAGTTTATTATGATGAGGGAATGAAGCAAAATAGAAGGAAAGTGATGGGAAGTGGGAGGAACCTACGGCTTGGAAATCCCTAAAATCTTTAATTTGAAAACGGAAGTGAGCTGGAGGCGGAAGGGTTTTAGGGAAGGACTCATGGTGTTATTCGGTCCGGGCCGGGCCGGCCCGCGGCCCACAAAATTCGGGCTCACCGGGCTTGGGCCGGGCCCAGCCCAGACCGGGCGTGAAGACGGGCCGGGCCTGGCCCGGCCCGGTTGAAATTTTGCAAATCCAGCCCGGCCCAGTGGCCCGGGCGCTGGACGGGTCGGGCCTAAGCGGGCTCGGGCCGGGCCTGAGCGGGCCGGGTTTTGGCTGTTTTTTTTTTTTTTTTCCATTTTATCAACTTAACCTATTATATAAGCTAATGTAGTTTTTGAACACCAAACTAATAAGAGAAATTGGTTACAGAAGTGGGTTTAAAGTTCCACTTCGGCAGGTCATGGGTTCGATTCTTGCAACATACAAAATTTTTTTCTGATAAAAAAAATAAAATTTCTATACGGGCCGGGCCGGGCCGGGCCGGGCTCGGGCTCGGGGGGGGGGGGGAGGCCCGACCCGACCCGTTGGGGGGTGGGGGGCCGGGCCGGTTCGGGCCTCGGACGGGCCGGGCCGGGCTTTTAGGGGGGCGGGCCGGTCCGGTCCACGGGCGGGCCCGGGCTAGACCGGCCCAGTGAACACCCTGAGGAAGGACTATTGTCGGTCGGGATTTGGGTTTTGCAAATAGGCCAGGCCCACTAAAAGAGGAAACTGCTAGTTCTAGACTTCAAGTCAGTATGGTGGGCTCGGGCCAGCTCATGTCCGATCCAAGTTTCAAGTCCGATCCAAGTTTGGGCCTACCAGGTCGAATCAATTTTACCGCAAAAAATACGTAAAAGAGGGTCGGCCTGGTCTGGTCGACGGACCGGTAAAAAGATCGGTCCATTCCTCCAACTACAGCCTCACTAGCATTGTTTTACCTAGGGATCGGCATCGGGCTGGGCCGTCCAAACCCATAAAGTACGGATTCGGATCGGACATGGACTGAATTTTTTTGATCCTAAAGAAATTTCGGACCGGATTTAATTATTATTTATGAAGTCCAAGTCTGTCCACAAGAGTCGGACATTTCGGGCCAAGTCGGATCGGACCGGACTAGCTCTATAAAAATTAATGATTTGTATGTTTTACTCCTTCAAAATACAAAAAAAAAAAAAAAAAAAAAATAATAATAATAATAATCTGTTGGGCCTTGGAAGCTTACAAGGTTTTGAAAGACAGAAGGCTTGGTTCATTTTTTTTCCTGTAGTTTTACTTACATCATCATGAGTGGAGAAAGACCTAACAACCATATGTGTTAGATTCCAACTTGTCGCGATTACATCAGTTTCTACCAGATTCCAAATTATCAACTATGGCTCTATCATTTACCAATTTGTCCTCCAGATCCGACCGTTTGTAAAGACCTAACAACCATATTTGTTATGATCTGTTTTTGTTCTTAGGAATACGAATACGTGGTAAAGTCTAGCAGTATCTAACAGTATTGATGGTAGTACCGTGTCTAGACTATGATATAATCTTATCCAAAAAAAAAAAAAAATCAATATTCATGAAGAAGATGTACTTTTATACTTGTTCAGTCGCAACTAATAAAATAAAATGATAACAAGATGCAATTTAAAAATCTCTAAATTTATTCAACTAAAGAATTTTAACAATAGTCTAAAACCATCAAGAGAAGAATCCAGGAACCAATACGGTAAAATAAATAACTAAGGCCATCTCCAATGGTGATTTTTAAAATTGAGTTTATATCCTACTTGGCATTACACTTTGAGGAGATCTCTATCCCAGAATAAAATGATCAATTTAATGGTATGTGCCCAATAATAATTGTCATGAGAGATGGAGAATTTCTATGAGAGTTTCTACACGTAGACACTCATATAAAATTTCCAAATTTCCATCCTACGTCATTGCCACATAGGATAGAAATGATGATAGAACCACCATTGGAAGAAGTTTTTTCTAAAATGGATTTCTTCCATAGAAATAGGGAAGATAGAAATCTCCATTGGAGATGGTCTAAGTCTAAAAATCTAAAAGTTCATTAAACTAAATTTATCAAACTAATACTTAATGTTGGTTGCCAAAGTTTGCTACGCCTTCAAATACATGTGTAAAAATGTGGCTTCCGGTCAGGAATGGAGCAAGTATCCAAAGCCAACGAAAATAAATAACTAAAAATTACACATGTAATAACAATATAACGCGAAAAGTACCATCTAGGAATTAATATGATAATTATAGAAGGATATCATAGCCATGAGCACATAATGAAAAAAAAATACGGTAAAACCTAACGATAAATAGGATCATGAACTAAACTAAGGGTAGGTTTGGTACGAGGAAAAAGTGGAAGGAAGAAAATGGAGTATGAAAAATGGGAAGAAAGGAAAATATTTTCTCTTGTTTGGTATAGAAAGAAAAAGTGAATGGAAGGAAATGTGGAGGAATTAGTTTTTCTCCTAACATAAGAAAATCAATCCGTCCAAATGTGAGAGAAAAAGTGGATGCTCATCTTAATTTACAATTATACCATATAAGAATTATATTATTTTTAAATAGTTCAGTAAAGTCAAATGGCAATAAATATTATTAGTTGAGGATATAATTCTTAAAGTATATATTTTATTTTCCTTCCTTCCACTTTTCTTTCCATACCGAACAAAAAAAAGTGTATCACTTCTATTTTTCTTCCATCCTACCAAACACAAAAGAAGAAAATAATATATTTTTTCCATATGGGTGGAAGGTGTACCTTTTTAGGAATATATAACAAGAGACAATACAATGTATCACTATGTGCGATAGAAACTATTACTCAACAGGATTTTTACCCTAAATTAGTACAAACTTAAGTCTGTCAAGTTCATAGTCATGCAGAAAATCAGCTCTCTAATATGGAAGTCTAATGTGCAAAATGAGAGGGTTGGGCCCCATAAGTGTGGTGCAGGACCGACCCAAAGCATGTTCTTCTGGGATGATCGAACATTAGGGGTGAGCATTCGGTTTCTTCGGTTCTAACCGAACCGAATAAGCAAAAATCGAATTGGACCGAAACCGAATAAGCAAAACCGAAACCGAACCGAATTGGTCAATAACCGAACCGAACCGAACAGAATTAAATCGGTTTGGTTTTCGGTTTATTCGGTTTTTGGATTTTTTGTGTGTTTTTTTTGGTTAATATATATAATAACTAAATATACCTAGATATATTCAGTATATACCTATAACATATACCTATATATATTTAGTATATACCTATAATTAACACACACACACACACACACACACACATATATATATATAAACTAAATTTTCTTATTCGGTTTTCGGTTTTGGACCGAAACCGAATTCCAAAACCGAAACCGAATAAGAAAATTTAGTATTTTCAAAACCGAAACCGAACCGAATTTTTTTAAAACCGAACCGAATTGCTTATTCGGTTCGGTTCGGTTCGGTTTTCGATCCAAAACCGAATAATGCTCACCCCTATCGAACATGATCCTCTAATATAGAGAACCCTTAATTTTAGAAGTTCGTTGTTATAATAATTTTATAACGCCTAACTAAATATGATAATGTAGTAATGTAGCTCAATGGCAAAATGCATGTATTGTATGTGAGGTATAAGATTCAATCCCTTACATTTTTATTTTATTAATATATTTTTTTAGAAAAATAGCTTTTGTATCCAAAAACCTCTAGCCTCTACTAGAAAAGAATACATGTTTCAAGAAATAATTTGATATATTGTTGAACAAAATTTTGTTTAGTAAGTAAAACACAATGTTTTTTTTGCGATAAATGTGGTTTTAAATTTTTTTCGATGCGTATTATTAAAATTTGTTTTGTTAAAATAGTTTTTACACATGCCAGAAATCACTAGAATTTGCGAAAAATAAATATAAGGTTGGAACTTAATTGAAAAAAATAACTTTGTATTATTTTGTAACATAATCAAGTAAAACACGAGTTTTTGAAAACTAAAAGATGATTCAAACAAAAATGCATTCAATCAAAAAATTTCTTGCTAGTATGCATATTGAACATTTTGATTAACATGCTTCATCTTCTCTTTGCTAACCAGCTTCTTCCGCAAATGAATTTATGTATATTTGAGTAGTAGTTTTCAAATATTTCGATGTTATAGTCGTTCGATCAATATAATTCTTCTCAGTACAAGTTAAACGATATTTTCTTATTAATTTTTACTTATAAACATTGGTCATTTTTTAAGAAGAATTAATTAAACTAAGCGCCATTAATATATGACATTAATTTTTTCTCTCTACATAAATAGGGTCTTATATTCAGTTTCTGAACATGACCCTTTGAATCTCAGGACCGCCCTATTGTGGTGTATCAGAAGACCGGCAGTAGAAATTTTACTGGGATGAGCAAACCTACGACAAGATGAACGTGATCTCACCAAGACAATAACCGATATCTTGTTCTCGGTCTCCTCATCCAGATGAGCAGTATCTTGGATCCCTGATCCGTGACATGGTTAAAATGGCAGCAGTATTTATAGCACCATTGCAGTTGCAACAAGAGTTTAAATGCCGAAGTAACTGGCCCAGCACTAACATTATAAAACTCACCCAAACTTGTTCGTACACAAGTGTGAAGAGAAAAGTAGCTGGACCTGGATGCAAGTCTTCAATAGGGAATGGAAGTGCTACTGGACACAAGTAAAGCTCAAGTTATCGCTCAAGACAAACTAAAGCCAGCTACATACAGATTGTAGTGTCTTTCCTTTTGAAGGATATACATACCCCCTCTTTGTAGAGAGTGTGAATCCCTGACAGGAAAGAAAGGTGCCGGGGCCAGCCACAAACATAATTCATCCCCATGCTGGCACCCACTGCATGCCATATGACCAACAAAATCATCAAGATGCCCCACATTTCATTTTGAGTGCACTCAAGGTCCATCATTCCTCTGTAACTAGGGCCCCAACAACAGAATGTGGAATGGTCCTATGCCTGTCAGAGTTTTAAGTAGAAAAAACCTGTTTAAAGTAGGATCCAAATGCACAAATTTCATTTGCATTAATACTCTATTTGAGTCCCCATCTGGACCTACCAATGAAAACATACATTACCCAGTATTAAGTTTGGTAGTTTCTGGCGCGGATGCACGAATACCTGATGATAATTATGGGGAGCTTGTGATGGTGTAACCAGATATAAAATATTGTAGAAACAAATCTTTGCATGAACTGGATGATCAGGATATAGACCAGGATATGATCCTACAAAGAATATGTGTACCAGATCCGAATAGTTGAGCATATTCCACAATATAGGGATCCCATCTTGCATACATGTGGTGGCACAGAGAATACAGCAGCAAATGGAGTATTATTAGGCTATTCTACTCACATGCCATCTTTTAATCAATCCTTGAAGGTGTCACAAGTCCACAAAAGAGAACAAGTCAAAGATCATGTGAGGGAGACATGTAAAACTCTTGGAACAAAACCAAGTCTTACAGTGTTTTATGTGCACTTCTCCAAGTAGTGTGTACAGATCAATGTGAGCAAGAGAGAGAGAGAGAGAGAGAGAGAGAGAGAGAGAACAGACATCTCACCAATTGGCACATGTGAGACCACATTGGCACTACCACCACAGATGTATTCACATGTGAGTACCATTGACATTCCCACCTGTGTCATCGTTATCCCATAATCCCATATTGCCATAATATAATGACCAATAGCATAACAATTATTGTTGCTTCAGTTAAAGAAGTTGGAACTTAAACAAATGATCATAAATATAAGAAACAAATGGGGTGGATGGTGTGTGTGTGCAGAAGAAATAAATTTCTACTTATAAAGAGGGCTATTGAACATTTTAGAATAATTGTGGGGATGAAGTGGCAAATCACTTTCCTAATTAAGATCTTCATTGTTTTCTAATTGAGAATAAAATCGTCTCAAGGTTCGGATATGTACAAAATGGACCAATAGATGAATCGGTTTGAAACAATAAAATATTAGCTAAGGGGAGCTACAAGAAGTAGGATAGATCTAATAGAACTTTGGTTGAAGTTACAAAGAAGATTATGATTTTAATGCTACTTATGACCAAGTTTCGCATTAGCGGTATCGGTATCAGACCCTTCCTATGAGTATCGGGATTGGCGGTATAAACAATATGGCAGTTTCAGATCGTAGTATCGAATTTTTTGGTATTAAAAAACAAATAGTTATTAAATTTTTGAAAAAAATATTTTATATATTTAGATACAATTTTAAATATTTTGTACATCTTCTCGAATGAGGGGTTGTACATCTAAATATATAAAATATATTTTACAAAATATTTAAAATTATATCTAAATATATAAAATTAAATCTAAAATATTTTAAATTATATCTAAAACTCTCAACTATTCTAATTTTGTAAATTATACCCTTAAGTTTCATATTATACAAGTTAATACTTAAACTATTGAGTGGTTGCAAATTGATACATTCAGTTAGTTAGCAGTCAAATTTTCGTCCCAACAAAGAATTTTTTGACCAAATTACCCCAATTTATCTCTCCCTCCTCGCTCATTATTTCCCATTCCTTATCAATAGCCAAGGATAGCTTCAA
This sequence comes from Iris pallida, assembly GCA_029216955.1. Classification (NCBI taxonomy): domain Eukaryota; kingdom Viridiplantae; phylum Streptophyta; class Magnoliopsida; order Asparagales; family Iridaceae; genus Iris; species Iris pallida. Next base: position 9,976,090 of record JANAVB010005599.1, on the reverse strand, counting down.
AATCAATCCACCTCCACTAGCCTCGCCTGAGCGTAGTATCAGGAACGACGTTAGCGGTGTATGATATTCTTAGATTCTTTAAATTCTAATAAAGTGATCAATACATTACAAATAAGTTATTTCACCTTTATCTAGAGTATGTTTGATATTAATTTTGCCTTTAATCTAAGTTTTTGTATCACAGTTTCCTTTGTAAAATCTCAGAATACTAATCCTTAAATTCCTAGCCCCCGTGTCTTGTGTAGAGATTTAAGTCAAAAAAGCTTGCTAATTTACTAAGGTAAATTGTTACAGTATGAATTCTCGCCCTTGCTTGATAAATTAAATTATGAATTATATATATATATATATGTGGGGGGGGGGGGGGGGGGGGGGGGGGGGGGGGGGCAGTTGGCGGATCAAAAGACCCGCATGCAGAGCCCCGCCCCTCCGGCATCATCGGATCGGGGGGCCCACGCGGGGCCCGCGTGCACGCCCGCTCGATCCAACAGTCGAGGGTGACGGGGCTTCCGATCCGCCCATATATATATATATATATATATATATATATATACTTGCCTGTATTTTCGATGTTGAGTTGGTCTAATGAAAATGTTTTTATCCATTAATTACATGGAGGGTTTCTCCGGATATGAATTGATACTGTTGACCGATTTTCAGGTCAAGAAATGAAAAGGAGACTTTGTTGAAATTTTTAAAAATTTCTGAAGAGTCAAATTTCAATCCGAAAATTGTCGAGCGTTGAAAACCCAAATTTAGGATTCGTATGTATTAGAACTATAGATGGACTCTCGGTAACTCTAAAATCCATAGTGGTATGATACTTTAACTTTAGGGTGCATAGGATATAGAAATGGGAACACGTAATGAAACTGAATTATCAAGTTGTGATTTATAGTTGGAAGGGTATTCGCTGAGACGAATATTCCTTAGTATGGTGTTCTCATATCGTGTCATGCATTAGCACACATGGATCGAAACACATAATTCTATTATGGATATGGAGTCTTCGAAATTTTGACGTGATTGAAGGGTGTTTAGAACAAAACTTATAATCTGAAATTCCTATTTCAAGATAACAATATCTAGAAATTGTTGTGGTTGTTAAGATTGCATCATGGGGAGAGAGAACATTAGGGTCATATTGGACGGAATTTTTGTAACCTAATAAACAACAAAAGTTGATCAGTAAATTATCTCCTTCGCAAGATCATGTGAACGGAGGATGTGAGGCTTAGCTCACTATCTGTATATGTGAATACTTAATCGATTATCGATTAAGTGTAATAAATAATATGTTTTGTCCACAGTAAATGTGCGCCAACCGTAAGCACCGTGTCAACTCACATAACAATCTGATCCCGAAAAAATTAGATTATTGTTGAGAATATAGCCACATGTGATCTATTGTGTTCTCAAACTACATTTCATTTAGCAGTCCTTCGTTGAGTTCTGGTTGATTGCGAAATGGTTATCTGCGAATTTGAATGTGTTTGTATATGGTACGAATGGAGTATTAGGATTTGTGTACATAGATAGTTAGGGATTGTATGACTGCTTGTGATGCACTATGGAGTGTTAGAACTCGTAATAGAAATTAGAGTTTTCAATCGTTTACCTAACGATTCAAGTTTCATACCCTAACATCGTTTCTTAGTTATCTTATTTTGATTTAGTTTTGTCCATTTTATTTTATTTTTCGGTCATTTGACTGGAGCTTGGATGTCGTTTGAAGGCCTAGTGTGGTTCACTAAATTTGAGGAATGATTCCAAGAAGACAACTACCGTATCTTGAAGAGAATTTGGAAAGCAAGAACGGGATGCTAGAACCGAAGGCGAGTATACCGGATGTTGTTTTAATTTTCATTGGCTAAGGTATACAAGTATTTGAATACGTTTCGGGTTAGTTTTCTGTAGTTGGGGGTAGAGTAGTGTAATATATTTATATTTTTTTAAGAATGCATTTTTCCATATTATTAAATTTTATACTGCAATAGATGATCCATGGTAAACCTATCAAAGAACCTTATATGTGACAATCGCGAAACGAGTACCGGTGTATTTGTATGTCGTGTAGCCTGTGATCTTCCTTACGTACTTGGCTTGATGTATTCTTGGAACAAGGTGTGACAGGTATGCTCCATATTGCGTTGTTGGCTGTATTGTGCCTCTGTTCTCCGTTTTATAATACTAGGACATGACAAGGAATTCAAGAAGCCCTATGTATAATCATAGGATTCAACAACTACCTCACAAAGACTATCAAATTTTCTAGCCAAACCTCCCTGACAGATTCCTCCTGTCATTAAAATCCTTAGGTTTAGAGGCAAGTGCCCAACCTACACTCAACTAATCGGCCTAAAATCTCCATGTCCATGACTCTCTCCCATGAGAGGACGAGAAGGCGGTTCTTGAGACAGACCCGCTTCGATTCACGCCTCTTCTAGAGGAGCAATGGTCGAATCTTAAAGCTTAGGGTTAGCGACGCGACACTGAGGTCTCATAGACGAGAGTGAATCCTTCAACTCCGTCAGGGTATTGAGAGGATAGAGAGGAGAAGCTGAAGTTTTAGATAGAGATGAATAAGTAGGTTTTTTTTTTTTTTTTTTGGGGGGGGGGGGGGGGGGGGGGGGGTGCTTAGGATATTAAGTTGTATAATATGAAACTTTAGGGTATCGAAGTGCAAAACTCAGATAGTTAAGGTTTTTAAGTTGCAATATTTTTAATAACATGCTAATAGCTTTGAAGAAATTTGCGGGATGTTGGTGGTCTAATCTACAGAAGTCACCGATCCGGATCATGTAATTAATTGGCTTGAAAAATGCACCTTTTTACATATAGTATAACTCATAAGTTAGAGACTTGCCAGCATCATGTTAGGCCCCCATGTTGGGATACTTGTAGACACTTCTGATACTTTGGGTCATGTCACATGTCGATCCGATACTGGATCGACATTCCGCGATGACTAAAACAGCTCACCAATTAGTTTTAGGATCAAATAGTGTGTTGATGTACAATCCATGCACTTTCCCAATACCACTTGATTACAACTTTTCGGAAAATTTGACATCTAATCTAAGACTATGATTGATTATTCCTAATCTTGAAAATATTTGAAATTAACAATCCTCTCCATAGAAGATAACAACTCAAACTATGACTATAACTAAAGATATCTAGTCTTCAATTTTTACCTAAAATACAAAAAAATAGCACAAACGAAAAGACTATATGGTCTAAACATTTGCATTTGTTCAAGATCGAGAATTCCAGATAAAAAAATGTTATACCATCTTCCAATTATATCAGAAGTGGATGGGCGAATAACATTATCAGAATCATAGCAAGATGTGCATTCGTGTATGGAAGAGCGACAATCTTCATTTTGTTTCAAGCATAGGAAAATCACATATACACAAAGAACATATCAAACAAGTTTAACATCAAGGGAAGCTCACTTTAGGAGAGTCAATCATATTCCCATTCACTCATCAATGCACTATCAAGCTCGAAATAAGCTCAAGAACTAACTATATGGAGAGGAAAAAAAAATACTTACTCCGCGGCTCTAGTCGCTTTTCTCCTCGACCTGCTGAAGGATTTGGAATTAGGCGAAGGCGAGAACTCGAATGGAATGACTGGAAGCTCCATCTCCCTCTTGAGTATCTTAACGATATTCCCGCTATCCGGCCTCAGCTCCGGTAACTTCTGCAAGCACAGAAGAGCCAGATTTATGCACAGGTCTGCCTGCTCCTTATCGTAACAACCTTTCAGCTTCTCGTCGAGCAAATCCAGTACATTGCCGGAGCTCGCCAATTGCCGGGACCAGCTTATCAGGTTCGCCCTTTCTAGTCGCATGGGCGACGACAACACGTGCAAGGGCCGTCGTCCCGAAACTATCACGAGGATCAAGATACCGAAACTGTAGACATCCGACTTCTCCATAATATGCCCGCAGAGCCCGTGCTCGGGAGCGACGTACCCGATAGTTCCTCTCATGCTCGTGGTCGTGCTGGTGAGCTCCCTGCTGAAGAGGTCGCCACTCCACATCTCGCACCCTGTCGAATTGTTCCTCTTCTTGTTACGCTTCAGCTTACGGGAGCTCGCATCGACGTTATTGTTATTACTACTGCTACTCTTTTGAAACCAATGTAGTCCCTTACTGGACCTACTCTTCTTGTTCATCTCCGCAAAGTACTCCTCCTTCCACCACTCCTTGACCTTGGCATTCTTCTTCCTATCGCTGCTGTCGCAGCGGCCATGTTTGTTCTTGTCAACGACGGGTTCTTCTTCCCTGTCGTCATCATGGATCTGGCTGCCGATCCAGTCCCGGACGTAATCCCTGCTGCTGACCTCCCCACTCTCGTCCTGCTTCCACCACCAATCCTTATCCTTCCCGCATTGCTCGTCCGCCATTGCCGCTGCCGCGGCAGGGGAGCCCGAGACCAGCTCTCCGTCGCCGTCGTCCAGCACCGCGATCGGGTTCGGCCGCATCTTCCTCTCCAGGTTCCTGCAGGAGCTGGACGACGGCCCGCCGCAGGAGAAATTGAAGTCCGGAACCACGGCCGCCACCGGAGGGGACGTGCCGGAGAGGTCCTGGCTCAGGAACTCCTCCGGCGGAGGAGGGGCGGGGGTCTTGAAGCGGGCGAGGCCGAAGTCCGCGATCTTGGCGCGGAAGCCGTGGTCGAGGAGGACGTTGCTGGGCTTGATGTCGCCGTGGACGACGGGAGGGTCGCATTGGCAGTGGAGAAAGGCGAGGCCTTGGGCCACGTCGAGGATGATCTGGTACCTCTTTTCCCAAGAAAGGAGGCAGCTGCTCTGTCGGTGTTCTTCCGGCTGTTCGTGGAAGAGGGCTTCTTGGAGGCTGCCATTGGACATGAAGTCGTAGACGAGGAGGAGCTTGCGGCTGCAGGAGTAGCCGAGGAGGGAGATCACGAAGGGGCTGGGTGGGAGGGAGGAGAGGATGGAGAGCTCGTTGTGGAAGTCCGAGGAGGAAGTGGTGGTGGTGGAGGTGGGGGAGATGAGCTTGATGGCGACGGACTTTCCGGAAGGGAGGAAGCCGAGGAAGACGGAGGCGGAGGCGCCGCGGCCGAGGAGGCGGGAGGGATCGAAGGAGGCGGTGGCGGAGCGGAGGTGGCGGAAGGGGAAGACGGTGAGGGGGAGGAGGGGGCGGGGAGGGGAGAAGGGAAGGAGGGATGTGGAGTTTCGGCTGCGGCGACAGCGGCGGAGGAGGAGATAGATGGAGAGGACTAGGAGTAGGAGGAGTAGGAGTAGTAGTAGTAGTAAAAGGAGGAAGAGGATGAGATGATGGTGGAAATGGAGGTGGTGGTGAGGGTGGGTGGGATGGGGTAAGGGGTGGAGGGTAGTAGGGGATGGGGGTAGAGAAGGGAGGAAGAAAGAGGGCCTCGAAGGCATTTGGGTGTAAAGGGGGTTGTAGAGGGACGGAGTGAGGTAAGGGGTGAGCATGATGGAGGGAAAGGAGGGAAGTAGAGAGGAGGGTAATAATAATAATAAATAATAATGGAAAACGTAGGGAAGAATGTAGTGGGATCAAGGTGTAAGTTATGTCGGGCTGTCCGGTCTCCGGTCCAGGTCCAGGTCCAGGTCCGGCTTGATCAAAATCGGTCTAGGTTGGTCTGAATCAGATCAACGATTCGGATAAGTCCGATCCCCTAATACAGTGAATTCAGACTGGATTTCAGATTCGAATCCGAAAGTCCGAATCGGTCTGACCCGGTTTGACAGCGGGTTCGGACCGGCCAAACCCGTAAAGTCCGCCCGGACATGTCCGGTCCAGTTCCGGTTCGGCTGATTTTTTTTAAGACCGTTGGGAAGCCAAAAAGACCATTTTATTCCCATTTTAGTGACTGCTTTTAGAACATTCGAAGAATATTTTTATCATTTTGCTGAAAATGACCAAAAATATCCTTATAATAACTCTTTTTTGAAGGTAAAATATGTTATTTTGTACCTAAAAAAAAATCTATAAATAGGCCATAAATTTTAAAATTAATCACACCAATAATTTCTTTCCTCTTACAATTTTTACAAGCAAACTTGGTGTGAAGAGACGATTTATATCATGGATAATGATCAACTACCACAACAACCACAAGATCAGTAACCGCAACCTGCACATCAACCCTTATCTCAACCTCAACACGCACCGCAACAAAAGCTTGAATCACGATCGAAAATTTGGCATCATTTTGGCAACATTTTACAATGAGCGTACAAGTGGCGATACCGAAAAAAAAAATACTCCACTTGTTGTGAAACCCATTTTATTCACCATTATGTCATGAGTTACACATGACCCTTGGGATCATGTAACTCATGACCCTTGGGTTATGTAACTCATGACCCTTGGGTTATGTAACTCATGACCCTTGGGTTGCCCATTAGCCCTATATATATGGCCCTTGCCATATGATGAAGAGAGAGGAATAAAAATACTATTCTACAATATCTCGTCTCCCTCTAAACACGTTATCAGCACGATTGCTGAAGCAAGGAGAATCGACGTCCAGATCTCGACGTCATCCTTCCTTTTTTCCTAGTCGATCCGACCAGAGACTGGTAACACTTCTTAAATATTTTTTTACAAATTAATTTGAATGAAAATTAGCAATATATATATCTAACAATCTAAGAATGATATTCTTTATATTGCTAATATTCTCTGTACGGACACCGTTTGTAACACATTTCATGTGCTTTCTTAGTACTGGAAAGAAAAAGTTCTACATCTGCATGAACTTCACCTCACTATCTTTTCTTTGGTAGGGAAAGTATATGTAGTATATCAAGAAAGGTTTATGTGAGCATCGCCAGAATGGTGTCTTTTTCAAGTTTCAAACTCTATATTACTTATTAGAATTGGCTGTGTTTGTAGTCTTATTTCCTTCTGTACAAATAGAACATACTTTGTGTTGAACCATTAATATTTTCACACTTAAATGTTCGTACACACATTAGTACGGTATATGCTTAAAATATTTTCAACCATGTAGATATGACATCCCTTTAGTCTTCAATTTTTCTATGAGAATGCCATGCCATAGACATGGATACAATTCCTGTAGCAAATTTTATCGGCTGTTTGGTGCACGAGTTAAACTGCAATATATGTAAAACTGTACTTTATTGTTAGAATATTAAATTTGGTTATTCTTGTTCAATTGTTTTTGAGACTCTCGCATAAATATTTAATTTTAATTTATGCATATTTTTCACATGATAGATAAAATGGCCAAAATAGCGAGTGTCGATTTCGAAGTACTAGATGCTGCTGGAAAAAATTATTTGAGCTGGCACGTGGACCTGAAGTTCCACTTACGTGCCCAGGGCTTATTAGCCACAATTTCAACTCCTCTTCCATCGGCTCCGGCCACTGGTACGGAAAATACAGCAGACACTGCTGTGGTTGTTTCTACAGTGAAAGTCTCTGATATAGATAAGGCGAAAGCCATTATCTACATCAGGAGGCACATTGATCGGACCCTGAAGGCAGAATACCTCACTGTAGAAGACCCAAAGGAATTGTGGACTGCACTGGAGGACCGCTATAAACATCAAAAGATGTAATCCTCCCACGTGCAAGATATGAGTGGGAAAACCTTCGACTTCAGGACTTTAAGTCCGTAGCTGAGTACAACTCAGCTCTCCATAATATCACCTCACGCCTGAAGTTGTGTGGTGAAGAAGTCTCGGAGTATCGCATGTTGGAAAAAACTTTTACATCCTTCCACGAGAAGGACGCAATCCTCATGCAACAGTACCGTGAACGAAAGTTCACAAAGTACTCTGAATTGCACTCCACCCTGATGATGGCAGAGCAAAACAGAGAACTTCTCTTGGCCACTCATAACCTACGTCCTGCAGGCTCAGCTCCTCTTCCAGAAGCTCATTTTTCTTCCAAGAAGCAGAAGAAAAATAAGGTCAGATCTAACATGGGGAATGCCCATAAGAGGCCGGCCAGAAGTCCACCCCAGAACAACTTTCATCCCCAGAGCAGCAAAAGTGGGGCAAAGAAAAAGTGGAAGAAGACCACAGAACTGATGTCCATTCCCAAGAAAAATTGGGAGGACAAATGCCACAAATGTGGCATGACTGGACACTGGTCCAGAAACTGTCGCACCCCGCGACATCTACAAAATCTGTATCAAGCGAGCCAGAAGTCTCAAGTTGAAACAAATCTGGTAGAAAAGCAGCCGTCTACTCAGTTCTCGGCGGAAGACTTCGAGAACGACGACCTACTCGACTAGAGCCACTATCTTATTTCATGCTTTTAAAAACTTGTTGCCGTATTTTCATATTATGCTTCTCTTTTAAATTTCTTGAAAAATAATATTTATTCTTACATTTGACAAAGAAAATTTTACGAAGTCTCTCCGAATAGACTCACCTATTTGGGTATGATGTCAGAAAGAACTTGGGGCTTGGTTCTTAAGAGGTCCCCGGTGACCCTCCTCCCTCATTTTCCCGTCTGGTCATATTCACGTAGAGCTACCGAAAGGGGATGACCGAATATTATTTTTGCTCAAATTGTATTTATAAATTATGTATTTTTGCAAGCAACTTATTGACCTCTCTATATCGGTCAGTCGATCGATATAAGAGAATCTTTTTAAAACAAAAATTGTATTTCAAAACTGTTGTTTTAATTACGATGGTTTGTTGTTGTTTTTTCATAGATCTATAGATGAAGTGTGAATGCCTTGTGGACAGCGCCTCGACGCACACAATCCTTCGAGAAAAAGCTATTTTTATAGCTTAAATGATTATGACGGTCCTGTTATTACGATATCAGGACTATCAAACATAATAGAAGGATCTGGTGAAGCAATTATATTGCTCCCAAATAAAACAAGACTAATAATAAAAGATGCACTATTCTCTCCTAAATCAAATAGGAACCTCATAAGTTTCAAGGACATTCGTTTAAACGGATATCACTTAGAAACAAATAAAATAAATGAGGCAGAATATCTGTATGTTACTCGTCTAAAAGATGGTTCAAAAACTATCTTAGAACGATTCAAGGGACTCCCGTCGGGTCTCTATCATACTCATATTCAATCAACAGAAGCTAACATGATTGTGCACCAGAAGTGTCATTCATCGCCAAAATTTAAACTTTGGCATAATAGACTGGGTCACCCAGGATCAGCTATGATGAAACGAATCATGAGCCAATCCAGTGGACACAACCTGCAGAACCTGAAGATTCTTCAGAAGTATGATTACTCGTGTCTACCTTGTTTTCAAGGCAAACTTATGACGAGACCATCCCTTTTGAAAGTGGGACTAGAGTCTCCTAGCTTCTTAGAGAGAATTCATGGAGACATTTGCGGACCTATTCACCCCGCAAGTGGTCCATTTAGGTACTTTATGGTACTTATAGATGCATCTACTAAATGGTCTTATGTGTGCCTTTTGTCCACCCGCAACTTAGCTTTTTCTAAGCTATTGGCACAAATAATTAAGTTACGGGCTCATTTCCCCGATAACCATATCAAAAAATTAAGACTTGATAATGCGGGTGAATTTACTTCACAGGTTTTTCAAGACTATTGCCAAGCAACTGGCATCGAAGTTGAACATCCTGTAGCTCATGTTCACACCCAGAACGGGTTAGCAGAATCTCTTATTAAGAGATTACAATGGATTGCTCGTCCATTGTTGATGCAGTCACAGTTGACTGTGGAAGCTTGGGGTCATGCTATATTGCATGTCGCATCACTTATTAGAATACGGCCTTCTGGAGGTCATATTCTATCTCCGATGCAGCTCGCTTATGGTTCACCTCCAAATATCTCACATTTGAGAGTTTTTGGTTGTGCTGTTTACGTCCCCATTGCTCCCCCACAGAGGACCAAAATGGGTCCACAACGTCGATTAGGTATCTATGTTGGGTTTGACTCACCCTCTATAATTAGATACCTAGAACCCCTGACGGGTGACGTATTTAAGGCACGTCTTGATGACTGTGAGTTTGATGAAGGATTATTTCCTAAACTAGGCACACAGTCTAAGAAGCCAGAAGCTTCTAAGATAATTTCTTGGGACACAAAAACTTTGTCTCATTTTGATCCACGTACAAGTCAATGTGAAGATGAGATCCTGAAAATATTACATCTTCAGAACACTGTACATCTACTTCCGGATACATTTACTGACAACCAGAAGATTGTCAGATCACACGTCCCTGCTGCCAACACGCCAGCTAGGATTGACATCCCCAAAGATGGATGCAATCCACCGGCAGCAGAAATGGCAATACCTCAATTAAAAAGAGGACGCCCACCAGGTTCGAGAGACAAAGTCCCTCGTAAAAGAAAAAATCCTGGAGAAATTAAGAAGATCCCAACACAGGATGCTGAGCTCAGATCATCTACCTCTCCCCTCCTAGTTTCCCCTGAAGAGGAACAAACAGGAGAAATATCATTAAATTATGTACGTACTGGAGAGGTACTGAACAGAAAAAGCACAGTCGTCGACGACGATTTTTTGTTCAATATTGCCGTTCACGTCACTGAAAATGACGATGACATCGATCCACGGTCTCTAGCAGAATGTAAACGCAGAGACGATTGGCCAAAGTGGAACGAGGCAATAGGAGTAGAGCTGGACTCACTCTTGAAACGCGAAGTCTTTGGACCTGTAGTCCAAACACTTGAAGGTGTAAAACCTGTGGGATATAAATGGATCTTCACAAGAAAAAGAAATGAACACAACATAGTTGTGCGCTACAAAGCACGCCTTGTAGCACAAGGTTTCTCCCAGAAACCGGGAATAGATTATGAAGAAACATATTCTCCGGTCATGGATGGGAATACCTTCAGATTCCTGATAAGCCTCTCTTCTCTGAAAAGCCTAGAAATGCAGCTCATGGATGTTGTGACTGCATATCTTTATGGCAATATAGATAAAGATATCTATATGAAACTCCCTGAAGGATATAAAATTTCACCAGAGAAAACAGATAGACCTCGGGACACCTATTCTGTAAGGTTACAAAGATCATTGTACGGTCTTAAACAATCAGAAAAAATGTGGTATAACAGACTAAGTGAGTTTCTTGCTACGCAAGGATTTACTAATGATAAAGTCTGCCCGTGTATCTTTATAAAAAGATCGGGAACATGATTTGTTATAGTCGCCGTTTATGTCGACGACTTAAATCTCATTGGATCTCCTGCAGAGATCACTGAGATATCTGAAAGCCTTAAGACAACTTTTGAAATGAAAGACCTAGGCAAAACAAAGTATTGTCTTGGCTTACAGATCGAACACCTAAAGGGTGGTATCCTGTTACACCAATCTACATATACACGAAGATTACTTAAACAATTCCACATGGATAAATGCCATCCCCTTAGTACACCAATGGTCGTTCGATCATTGGACGTAAAGAAGGACCCTTTCCGTCCACTGGAAGAGGGGGAGGAACCATTAGGTCCTGAAGTACCTTACCTAAGTGCCATTGGGACACTACTCTATCTGGCTAACTGTACGCGTCCTGATATAGCATTTTCAGTTAACTTATTAGCCAGATACAGTGCAGCGCCCACAAAGCGTCACTGGAATGGAGTGAAGCATCTTCTGCGCTACCTCCAAGGGTCTATAGACCTAGGACTATATTACCCGAATAGTGGATCTTCCACTTTACTTGGTTATTCAGATGCAGGTTATAGATCAGATCCCCACACAGAGAAATCACAAACTGGATTTGTGTTTACTTTCGGTGGTACGGCTATCTCTTGGAGGTCCGTCAAACAGACCAGTGTGGCTATCTCATCCAACCATTCTGAACTCCTGGCAATCCATGAAACAAGCAAGGAGTGTGTTTGGCTTCGCTCCGTCATTCAGAACATTTTAGCATCTACTGGCCTGAAGACTGGTGAACTTGAGCCTACTACCCTTTTTGAAGATAATGTAGCATGCGTAGCTCAACTTCAGAAAGGATACATGAAGAGTGACAAGACGAAGCACATATCCCCCAAATTCTTCTGGACGCACGACCTTCAAGAGAAAGGACAAGTCAAAGTACAACAAATTCAATCTTGTAATAACTTAGCAGATTTGTTTACCAAAACACTGCCACGATGTACTTTTGTAAAGCTTGTAAGAAGAATAGGGATGAGGCAACTAAAAGACCTGCAAGCCTGAAGCTTGTATAGATCAGGGGGAGTAAAACTACAGGATTGTACTCTTTTTCCTTAGGACTGATGGTTTTTCCTACTGAGTTTTCCACAGCCAAGGTTTTAATGAGGCAAACCAAGTTTACTCTGGATCCAGCAGTATCCACTCCATTAGCTTATTGAATCCTGAAGTATTTAATAAGTGGATCCAAGGAAATGGATGAATAAGGGGGAGTGTTGTGAAACCCATTTTATTCACCATTATGTCATGAGTTACACATGACCCTTGGGATCATGTAACTCATGACCCTTGGGTTATGTAACTCATGACCCTTGGGTTGCCCATTAGCCCTATATATATGGCCCTTGCCATATGATGAAGAGAGAGGAATAAAAATACTATTCTACAATATCTCGTCTCCCTCTAAACACCACTAAAGTTTTTGTTGAATGTTTGCATTGTAGGAAATGATTCAATGGGACCATAACTATGCTATGGTACAGAAAAGCTACACAGACATTTAAAATCATGTATCGACATCTAGTAATCTTATATTAGTCATTAATTGCAGTTTATATGCTAGTAATCTTGTATTAGTCATTAATTTTTAAATTATGTAAATCTTGTATTAGTCATTCAATTCATGTTTTATTTAGCAAATTAATTGTGCAAATTTTCTAAATTTTATTATACCTGTACATTTATTTTTATAGAAATTTTCTAAACATTAAGAAAAATATGTTTAAATTATACTAATATAAATTGTACTAATTTTTAATTTTAAAATTTTATTACATTTTTTTAGTCTTATTATATTAATTTATTTTTTAAATTATATGTTTTTAAATTATACTAATTAAAAAAATTAGAAAACACTTTTTTGTGGAAAAGAAATATCATTTTTTTTCATTGTTTTCTCATGTTTAAGGCGGTCCAACCCTGAACCGGCCCGGTCCAAGCCCGGTTCAGCCCGGCCTGCTGTAAACCAAGCCGTGGGTCCGGGCTGGGTTCGGGATTCGCTGACTCGGACTGGCCCGGACCGCCCATCTCCCAAACCGGGCTGAGCCCGACCTGGCCCAGGCCCGATCAAACCCGGTCAAAATCGAATATGGGTCGGACCAGCCCGGCCCAATTAACACCATGAAGTGGGAAAAATAAAAAAAATGGAAAAGGCTACTTTCTCTATATCTATTTTAATGCAAAATAAATAATAAAGATTTTTTTTCGAAAATTCTGTAAAGAATTTCAAGTTAATAAACTTTAGTAAAAAAAGTTCAACTTGCTATCTTTTTTTTTTAAAAAAATCTTATTTTAAATATAATAAATTTATTTACAACTTGCACGTAGTGTAATACAAAAAAAATTCTAAGACAAAAAAATTCGAGGTGTGGATGTCATCGACACGTGGTCACTTCGCTCCGCTGACAATCTGATACGAGGTTGCTGCTTGAGCAAAGGAACTTCAACTCTCAAGTGTTCATACTCAGTTGGACGTAATGACTCATTAAAAGGATAATATGATGGACCCTTCATCAACTATATGAAGACCAGTGGCACCACAAGTCATCTTGGACTATATTCTAGTAAGACGATGACACTTCGCGTGCGAGGTATGATCTCCACCAAAGGTCTCAAAATATCTGTATTGTGACGTGCCCTTCAGTCCAGGTCGCACACCCTTGAGGGTCTTGTAATACCCGTGCTAGTACGTCAGCACCGTTCCCCCTAGACCGAATCGAGTCCAGTACCCCGGCGATCATTCGAGGAAAAAATTCTTGTGCACAAGTTGTCAACGGTCCCAAATTTTTTCATGTTTCCATTACTGAACCACATCATTCTACTACGATAAAACAACATAATCACATTACTATATATATTTCACATGATGTGAAAAAACAGAACTGTATCACACATGATACAAAACTGTAATGTACAACATCTATTGGCACAGTAGCAGTATCAAAATCTACGTTATCACAATGTTTTAACATTCCATGTTCTATACAGCATCATGACTCATAGCATAAGAAAATAAAATGCACATCCATTTATTAGGTGCAAAAGTAAAGGAACAAAGGATCATCGAAACTACAAACCTGATGAAACGTCGATCTGCCTCGACCAAGCATATCCCTGAAGCAAATCCTCTGATTAGTTCCAAATACAAACGGTCGATCGATCTCACAACCAACTTAATGCAGCATGATGAACAGGGCATTACAGTAATAACATATTCCTCGAACCCTATTTCCTATGTCATTTTAACAGGCAAATTGGCTATGACCAATTATATGTAGGTAACCAATTATATGTAGGTAATCCTCGTTCGACTTTGAGGAGCATGGGGAACATTCTTGACGGAGCTAGATCATGGCGGTACTTTATCATGGGTTGACTAAATAACGCTTCATTATACAAACAGAAGCACCTCCTCTTTACCACCTGGAATAAAGTGCTAGCCATTGTCACAAAGAAGATCAAACGACTCGTTACTGTATAGGCCGTAGCCCGTTGGGAATGGTGGAGCACCCCGACGCAGTCGTGCGGGCTCGAGCCCCCTTGGAAGCATGCCTCCAAGCACCATTAAGAAGTGGATACCCTCAAAAAAAAAACAAAAAAAAAAAACTCGTTACTGTATAGACTGAACTCTTTTTTTTCTTCTTTTTTCCCCTTTTTGGTATAGGCTGAACTTGAATCATGCAAAGCAGAAGAAATGAGCAAGGAACCAATATACAAATGTCAACTTCTTGAGCGTGAGCTAGCTTATAAAAGTTAGAAGGATAATTGGATCGTCATTACGGACACCTGACTCCTTACAATGACTGGTATACAGAGGCCTGGTTTGGTTACCGGAATTTGAGCTTGGGAAAGAAAAATGATTCATTTTCTATGTTTGGGAGCCAAAAAAAGTTGTTGGAAAGAAAAAATGATTTCCAAGAGGTAGAAAAATAGGAGAAAAAGTGGTTCCTCCCATTTATCTAAGGAATCACTTTCCCTCCAACTTTTCCGCATTTATTACAAAAAGTTTTGTCCAAAA
Source organism: Iris pallida (assembly GCA_029216955.1). Taxonomy (NCBI): domain Eukaryota; kingdom Viridiplantae; phylum Streptophyta; class Magnoliopsida; order Asparagales; family Iridaceae; genus Iris; species Iris pallida. The sequence continues at coordinate 9,960,903 of JANAVB010005599.1, read as the reverse complement.
TATCCATGTTCATAATATTATTTACCATTTTTATCCTAATATCTTTTAGACAAAAATATTTCTAAGTAATAATTATTTTTATTAGCACGAGGGTATTTTTAAAAAATTGACTTGATTTTGTTTTCTTTTCTTACAAACACCAAACACTATAATAAAAAGTAAAGGCATATTCCGGCTATAATTCCGATCTTTCCAGACACCGAAAAAAAAAGTTTATAGGAATTATAATTTCCTAAAGAAAAGGAAATACCAAGGAATCAGTTTTCTTTCCTTTCCATTCCGCGAACCAAATGAGGCCTGAAGAGAAACCTGCAATAAGAAGCTGTTACCCGGATGCAGGAACGTCGCACGAAAACTTTAAATTTTTTGAAGCAGTAGCTAGAAAGAAATGGCTCACTACCTTTATTGATGTAGAATTTGTTTTGAAAATGGGGGATGGCTACGTGCATGTTTGCAACATTCTTAAGATAATTAATAAAGACCTTTTGTCTCACTAATTTTTTTATTATGTGTGTAAAAGAATTTAAAATTTGCCAAACTAGACCCTTCTATTGAATGTGACCACAAAAGAATGTAATCGGTAAAGAAAGGGGATAATAATAGATCGGTTATGTATGACGAACTTAAAACAAGGTATAGATAATAGAAACCGAGGTAGATTCAAAGTTATCAGAGGTAATTATATGGATGTGATAATATAGAACTTTACCTAGTCAATGTGTGAACTAAAAGGTAATATAGACGTAATATGTTTGATATTGTCAAAGTTTTGTTGTTCAGAGGTAATATGGATATAACAACTTTACTGTGGAGACTTTAATAGGACCCATTATCTGTGGAATATCCATGCTAGGATACAGATAATGAATACTACTATTGGGGAATGAGGGCAGAAGCATTAGAGGTAAATATTGACTTAATAATTTTGTCATTCTCAAATATTTGTTGCTCAGATATAAAATAGACATGACAATGGAATCATTAATTAAAATAGTGCACTCAATCCACTTATTCAGAGTTATAATTGGACATGATAAGGGGAAGCCAAGTACGATTTTGTGGATGGTTGAAAATACAACCGTCAGAGGTAATTTGGACATGACGGTAAAACACAAAACTATCCATAGCTACTAGGGATGTAATAGTGGAAATATCTCGTTAGACTACTCAGAGGTGTAGATGTACGTGAAGGTCAACGAAAAGAACTATTAATTTGGAGATGTAATCAGAAAATAAGGAGGTTCAAGATGGATTCTCTTTGGATGTGATGACAAATCCCAAGAATTATCTGTTGGAGACTCCCAAAAAGGTCTTCGTTGGGTTCATCTTGAACTGATAAGCACGCATCAGTTCGAATATTGTTCTCAAATCTTGTATGTGGTATTCTTTTCGACAACTTTTGACTGCATTATCGTCTACGTAGCATTCCGCCATCTTCTGTAAATGTTTACGAAAAATTATACTCATGGCACGTTGATATGCACTGACATTTTTCAGACCAAAGGGCATGAAAGTATAACATTATATCCCCAATGGTATTCCTAATAATGTGTGCTTCCCATCATGATCAATATACATTTTTATTTAGTTGTACTCGAAAAATCCATCCATGAAAGACATATTCTCAAAACTGTCACGACCTCCAGCCTCCCGCTTTTCAGGATACGAGTACGTGGCCAAGCTCAGCCTACGTCGTGCTATTGACGGTAGTATGCTATCTAGACCTCAATGGCAATCATAAATCCAAATCAATCTTTTATTCACAAAGAATATCTTTGCTCATTCACAACAATATATACAGTTTATAAATCCAATATTACAATTTAATCACAATCCAGAAACAAATCCGCTAAATATCAGTTCCAAATTTATGAACTTCTAAACTATCTAATCACCATGCTCAGCCTCAAAAAATACCTTTCTCCATCAAAAGATAGCAAGTCACCTAAAATTGTCAATGGATCCAGTCATAATTGCAACAAGTACAAGTATAAGCCAACATCATGCAAGTATAATGTAAATCAATAAAACACTAAGCATGTGAACAAATGATCAATAGAAGCAAGTACGATGAGAACAAGAAATCATGCGTAAGATAAACTAATAACAAGTAGCAAGTATGATATAAACGAGAAAATTTAAGAATATACAATAAGTGCTTATGTGCCTTGGGAAGTACAACTTTCCTACATGTGGATGACTTGGATAAAAAAATGATAGCAAAGGGCTCACCCCCATAAACGGGAGGATTGCCAATGATGGGGCTGGTCCACATTCATAATAACTATAACAACCTCATATTTATACCTCACAATCATAAAATACAATCAAGGTAACAATAACAAGAATATATCACTTTCTCTCATGTGTGTAACAATCAAGACAAGGAAGGTAGCATGCATAGAAGATATGCAACAATTTCACATGAAAGCATTAAACAAGTACTTGCCTGAATTTTTGGATGTGTAAATTTTATAGTGTTGAAGAAAAGGTAAACTCTGCCCTACAAGTTATCCAACCACACCACCATCCTACGAACCCCGTCGCATGAATTAACACAAGTTAGACATAACCCATAAAAAGTACCTAAGTAGATTTTTCCTATGTAATCTATTTTAGTTCTGAAATATACCATATTTCTATCATATTGTATTATGGATCAAAGTTAACATAAATTTTTGGCTAAAAAAATCATAATCACAAATTTGGGCACCGTGGTACGCAAATCGAGGTATTTCGTTGACCGAAAAGTCAACCGACACGAACATAATATTTGAGTACCCAAACCTGTATATCTAAGCGTCACACTTATTTTGGAATCAACGGTTTCATCGGATCTCGAATCTGATAGAAAATATTGCAATTATGGCTTAAAGATTACTATTTCGGTGGTTCGCTGCTATATGTTCTACAAATTAAACAGAATAACAAATAATTTTATTAAATTCCAAAAAATTATTATTTTGTAGATCTCTATGTATGCATCTCAAAATATTAAGCGGATTACGAAAACGAGTTCGAAATCTTCCCAAACCTGAAAAATAGCGAAAAGTATTCGTAATTTGGATGACTGACACTTAAATAATTTTTACAGAAAAATATGTTTCGGATTAGCTTAAATAAATTGCAGATGATCCTAGCTAATCTCAATATAGTTCAAAAAAAAATGGAGGTGAAACGAATTTTGAAGGTATAAGTTATGAGCCTTTAAAGTTGTTAGAGCTTCTGAAAAAAAGAGGTTGATTTTCTAACTATTTTTGGGTTGTTTTAGACGAAAAGAGAGGATATTTGGGGAAGAAAAATACGAGATGTGATTTTATTTCATATGTTCAGGAGATATATATATAACGGGTAGCGATTACTTAACTTGAATATGATTAGGTTCAGTTAATTTGGATATGATTAGTACTAATTCAAATAAGGATATGTTTAAATAATTATAGATATGATTCTAATGGGATTAGGAGTGCTTAGGAATTTGCTATTTCTAAGGTTTGCTAGATTTATTTATATGGAGATATGATTTAGTTCAAATGGGGTTATAAGATATGGATATCATTTAAAATCATAATTAGTTAGGATCGCATATTAAATTATTGTTTAATTTTTTTATATTTATATAATTCTTTCTTAACTATTTAAAATCAGTATATGTACATAATATTATAATAAACAATTCTCTATTTATTTTTGATAAAAAATATAATGAAAAATTCCAAGTCATCTTATCATTGTCGTTCTATATAGTTCTCACACGCTCTCATGCCCTAGTTACATAACATGCTCACAAGTCTCAGTTATCTAACATGCTCACATGTTCTACTTACCGTACATGTTTGTATGTACCATTTCTCTTACATGGTTTAGCTACGTCACAAGTTCTCTGTTTAATTCACAAGTTCACAGTTTACATTATGTCACATGTTAATTACTTATGCTCCAAGTGGCTTACTTATTGTCTTTTCTATTTCTTGGGATGAGTGCATTGGTAGTGCACGAGTCTCGATCTGCATTTACTTATTCATTTCTCTAACCATTGCTATGTTAGCTATTGCTGATTTTAGTTCATAGTTTGGCTTCCTTTCTGGTACTTGCTATTTGGGGGTCTAACCCCACTGGTTTTATTTAACCAGATCTGATAGAGGAGTCCAGAGGATCTTTCGTACCATCTACTCGACAGTGACTATCCGGAGCACCTGAGTATCTGAATGGATTTCTTGTTTTATTCTTCCACTTGATATGTACATTATTCTTTTGTGGCGTTTAGCCTCTGAGCACGTGTTTAGCTCGTGTTTTGGTTCTTGATATTTAGCCTACGGGCCTAAACATGATATGCGTATTCCAGACTATAGCTAGAGCTTATCATGTGTGACGATTACTCTTGCTAGTTTCCCATCTTGAATCACTAGCTTCATGATTATCCATGTATATATGGTTTAGGACGCTTTACTATTGTATGTCCGATGATCATACTTCTTGCTCTTTATAAAATTGCATGTGATTGAGATACCTAGGAATGCTTAACCTAGGATCGACTGTTGGCTTGTAGAAGTAACCCCCATGTCTTGACAGCTTATACGTGATTTCAGAGTACTGGCGTACTTTGGTATTACGTAGTGGCCTTATTTGTCCCCACCTGCTAGTATTCTGGTTCTGGGGTGTGACACAGGTTTTAGTGGTGGCCAATGCAAGGTCGGATTTATCAGATATGTGGGGGTTACTAATGTTTAGTTATTTCAATCACAATTATCCTTTATTGATATCCTTCGTATTATTCTCTATCTCTGATCCTTTGACCTGATATCTGCCTTGATCGTTGATCTCTCATGTTCCCTTGAGTTGATCCTTGTGTCCTTTAACTTTCAGGGACACTGTTCCTAATCCTTCCGATTATCTTGTTTGGGTTCTGCCGATGGCAAGTCAGCAATCTTCTGTCAGGCCATGTAACGCCCCAGAACCAGAATACTGGAGAGCGGGGGACAGACACAGCCAGCTACGTACATTGAAGTGAATCCCACCTTGCAATACGATCACTGCTGTCTAGATGCATGAGGGTTTACTACAAGCCAATAGTCTCTTAGGGTCAAGAACAAGCCTAGTGTCTCAATCTCAAGCAAGCAAGTAAATATAACAAGATGGTAGATCATCAGACATACAAAGTAAGGCGTTCCATACATTACATATTCAGATGATCATGAAGCTAGTCATACAAAATGCGAAGACTAGCAAGAGTTTAAGTCATACATGATCAACCCTAGGATTTGTCAAACATGTTACAGCCCGTAGGCAGACAGTAAATAAAGTTGCAAACGAGCTAACACTTGCTCGACGGCTAAATGCCTTAAAAGAATAATTTACAATGGAGTGGGAGAGTAAAATAAAAATCCACTTGTTGCCAAGGTTGCGCCTAGTGTTCACCATCTGGCTGGAAGGCTGGAAGATCCTCGGATGTTACTCCAAAATTTGGCCATACAAAACCAGCTGGATCAGACCCCAGAAAGAGCAAGTGCCACAAGGGAGGCTTCACTTAAGAACTAAAACCAGCATATTAGCACATAAAGACATAATTAATAACAAAAGATATGAGTTAGAGAAACAAAGCGATAAACGATAAGATGACTAAAGTACTAATCCAGTAACCTAGTTACAACCCGTAAACCAAATAAGGACCAGGGTTGTAACCTTTTACCGGAACAGAACTTAGTCTCCAACCGATTATCGATAAGTGAAGTGTAATAGTAACATGCTGGAATAACCATGTACTGGTCTTGTCTAGGCAAGATCAGACGGGACTCCATCCATCAATCACGGCCAAGCAATGACTACGGCTTGATACTTTAACTAACTATGGTTATCACAAGCTTAGTTACTGACAAGATGCATTAAGATGTTCCAACAGCCACAAGCCCAGCAGACTTAATCCAGGTTATCCGGTCATAAGTTGAGAGAGTTTGATTAGGTGGCTTGGGGGTGAAACACATGACAGTGTGCTGGAAATGTGTCCTACTCGACGGCAGGCTACAAGTCCAATTAGAGCGCCCAGATAACGGGACTGCCTGTAGCTGGGAAATTCCTTCATGAACTACTTGATCAATCTAGTCATTATCCTAGTCAGATTCAGTATGAATCTCTGACCGTGGTAACCAGGAATTCATGTACTAGACATGATGCAAGACGAGACACGTAGCTTATACAAGCACAAACACCCACGGTGTCAAGACAAGAGTTACTTAGCAAGTCAAGATAGCCGTCACAACAGCATATCTAGGTTATCATGTTAGGTTTCTTATCAAGATTTCTTATCAAGGCAAGGGTGCGTCATAACGAACCACCATCAAGAATTATCATGTCAAGTTATTTGTCAAGAGTGCACCACGGTGGGTCACTATCAAGAGTTATCATGTAAAGTCATAATATCATGTCGTGTCCAGATTATCATCTCAATATTGCTTGTCTAGGGTGCGCAACAACGGGCCACCATTAAGAATTATCATGTCAAGTTACTATGCCATGCTCACATCGTGTTTATGTCGAGTTCATGTCGAAAAGACGTAAGGATATAAAATGGGTACAAAAATCATAAAAAGGGGAACCTGGGGACATCATGCGTCCAAGGGGTGCATGTGCCCAGGGCTATGCGCCTAAGCTATGCGCCTACATATATGAGTGAGGCAGGGGGTATCATGGAGAGACAATAGTTTGGGGAGGCATGCACCTGGAGCTATGCGCCCAGGGCTATGCACCCACATATATGCGCCTGCATATATGCGCCCAAAGAGTGGAGTCAGGATGACTTGAGAAAGTCAAGAGACTCACTCTAAGACGAGTGTGCTGACAGGGTCTGTGCGCCCAAGGAAAGAGACAATACACTTGTGCGCATGCAAAGTTATGCGTCCAAGCCATGGAGGGCCTAGGCAACATGCGCCCAAGAGAAGGAGAGTCTGGGACACATGCGTCCAAGAGAAGGCATGCGTCCAAGGGATTATGCGCCCAGCACCCATGCGCCCACACAAATCGTGGGTACATAGTTATGCGCCAGCACACTGTTCTTATTCTCCAAAATTTCGAGAAGAAGGCCATGGAACCCATGAATTTCAAACTCTCATAACTTAGTCAAAACACAATAAAATCTAACTTTTCAAAAGTCTAAGTTGTGCAAAATCACATTCTCTACCACATGGAACTTTTGTTTTTTGAAAACAAGATGGTTTGATAGATCAAAACCCAAGAAAACTCTAAAAAGGTGTATAGTTAGATCTATATGCATGAAAATGCAAAATGACAAGAACTAAAGTTGCTTAGAATGTTGCATAGAAGAGATTAGAACAATAAAATGGAGGGTTCCTTCATGAAGCAAGTTGCACTTGTGTAACGCCCCAGAACCAGAATACTGGAGAGCGGGGGCGTACATAGCCAGCTACGTATATTGAAGTGCAACCCACCTCGCTATACGGTCACGGCTGTCTAGATACATGAGGGTTTAACTACAAGCCATCAGTCTCCTATGGTCATGAACAAGCCTATTGTCTCAATCTCAAGCAAGTAATAACAATTACAAGATGTTAGAGCACCAAATATACAATAGTAAGACGTCCCATATATTACATATTTGGATGATCATGAAGCTAGTCGTACAAAATGTCGAGACTAGCAAGAGTTTCAGTCATACATGATCAACCCTAGGATTCGTTAATCATGTTACAGCCTGTAGGCAGACAGTAAATAAGGGTACAATACGAGCTAACACGTGCTCGCCAGCTAAACGCCTCAAAAGAATATTTTTACACTAGAGTGAAAGAACAAAAGAAACCCACTCGTTGCCAAGGTTACGCCTGGTGGTCACCATCTGGCTGGAAGGTAGGTAGATCCTCTGGAGTTGCTCCGATATCTGGCCATACAAAACCAGCTGGGTCAGACCCCAGAGAGAGCAAGTGCCACAAAGGAGGCTTCACTTAGGAACTAAAACCAGCATATCATAAATAAATATTAAAGATAATTATAAAGATACTGAAAATAACAGGAATAACAATAATAAATTGAGTACGAGAAAACCATTCAAGTAGCCAGATTGTAACCCTTAAACCAAATAAGGACCGGGGTTGCAACCCTTCACTTGAATAGAAACCCGTCTCAAATGCTGCTGGTAAGGTAATAAGACAATAAACGAAGAGAGGATACAGAACTGCTTCGGGAGCCAGGTTACAACCCTTAAACCAAACAAGGATCGAGGTTGTAATCCTTCGCCTGAACAGAACTGGACCCCTGATCTTTATTGTTAAAGCCAGTATAAATAATCATGCTATTGAAGTAAGGTAAAATATGACGAGCATGACATGGGGTGCAATAGGATAATAAACAAAGAGAAGACACAGAACTGCTCCGGAAGCTAGGTTACAACCCTTAAACCAAACAAGGACCGGGGTTATAATCCTTCGTCTGAACAGAACTGGACCCCTGATCTTTATTGTTAAAGCCAGTATAAATAATCATGCTATTAAAATAAGGTAAAATATGACGAGCATAACATGGGGTGCAATAGGACAATAAACGAAGAGAAGACACAGAACTGCTCCGGAAGCAAGGTTACAACTCTTAAACCAAACAAGGACCGGGGTTGTAACCCTTCGTCTGAACAGAACTGGTCCCCTGATCATTATTGTTAAGGCCAGCATAAGTGATCATGTCTTGTCACCATCTTGTACAGGATCAGGACGAGACAAAGCCGGGCTAGACTCCATTCAATCAATCACGGCCAAGCAAAGAGTACGGCTTGATACTTAACTAACTAGGGTTAACACAAGCCTAGTTACTAGTAAAATGCAATGAGATTATTCCAACAGCCACAAGCCCTGCAGACCATCCAGGTTATCCAGGTCGAATACCCATCCATGAAGAGGGAAACACATGACAGTGTGCTGAAAATGTGCCCTACTCATCGGCAGGCTACAAGTCCACTTGGTGCGCCCAGATAACGGGATTGCCTGTAGCTGAAAAATCTCTTCATGACTACTGAATTATTCTAGTTATTAGCCTTAGTAAATTTTTAGTAGGTACCCCTGACCGTGGTATTCAGGGATCTATACCCTAGACATGATGCAAGACAATACTAGTTTATTTGTACAAACACAATCATCCACGGTGTCCAGGTCATTCATTATAGTCATGTCATGCAAGCTGTCGCAACAACTTTCAGTATTTACCATCATACGTATTGTCATATCCTGTTATGTCATGTCATGTTTACTCCACACCATGTCATGTACCATTATTAATCCGGTCACATCACTCACTCCGTGCTTGTCAAGTCATAAAAGTACAAGGCATAGAAGACAATCGGATACATATATAGGGGCTCAAAGCTCAACGCGAGTGAGCCTCTACGCTAGGCCAAGGGCCTCAAGCGTAGAGTGGCTCTACGCTAGCGCGGGCAAGGGTGCACGTGGGTGGTGTTTTACGCTAGCCGGGCTTTACGCAAGCGAGATTATACGCGCGTAAGATTTTACGCGAGTAGAATTCTACGCACGCAAACTCCTGAGCGAAACTCTACGCGGGTGAAACTCTACGCGAGTGAAACACTCAGGCAAGACTTTACGCACGCGAGAGTCTGCTCGAGCCAGGGATTTTAGCGAGCACGATTTTACGCGAGCGAGAGAGCCCCGAGCGTAAAATTCGTAGGAACTCAGCATAAAACGGAGTACGCTGGCACACAAAATGCGTGTGCGTAGAAGTCTGAAATAACTGTCACGACCCGCAGCCACTGTGAGGGTACGAAAATGTCACAACGCCCAGCCTACGCCGCAGTGTCGGCGGTAGAACGCTGTCCTAGGTCAACATACATCTAGTAATATAATATTAAGCAGTAAATAAACTCAATCACAACTAAGGAGGAAGAAAACACGATATGATATAAAACTCAAGGAAATACTGAATATAGAAAAGTCTAGGATAATATCCCAGCAAATATCCAGAGTACATATCTCAGCTGCTGAAAGAAAGAATATATACAACTCAACATCTCTGAACAGAAGTAAAGACTAGCTAAACAGACTCAAGACAACATGAAAATAATATAAGGCCTAACTAAACTAGTCTAGGCAGTAGGGTGAAGTCCTCAGCTAGAGCTATCCGAAGAAGGTATCCTCCCAGGCCTCCTCCTCGTCCTCTGTAATATTTTCAACAGGTCCAGTCAGGACAGGAGCGAGCACAGTACATCTCAATAATTCATAGCAGGTTAGAAAATATGAACATGCAGTAAAGTAAGATACAAGTACTGAAAGAAGTACAGTATAAAAACAGAGAGAGAACTGTAATAGAAATATCTACTATATATAGAGAACTAGCAGTGACTAGTGAGTCAGAGTACAACATGAACATGTAAATGGCCTGGGATGATTCAATGAAGACACTACGGAATGATTCAATGAAGAAACTACTGGTGTATTATTTACATGTCCACTTCTACTCCCCCGTACCCCCAATCAATACACAAGGATCCAGCCAGGTTATGTTATATGATTCCATGTAAGGCCCGCGAAGGGGGATACATGGATGTCCCATAAATGGGAAGTCTGGGGGTTACCCAACTGTGTAGGATTCAAGAGACTCTGTGATCATGAGGGTACATGTCACAAGTAATCAAGTGAACCAAGAGCATAGTGATACACCATGTAAGTGAAACGCACAGAACACGTAGTACCCGATGCTCCCTAAGGATAACATCTCAAGAAAGGATCCATATAGTACCAATCCGTGTGACCGTCGTGATAGTACAAGTAAAGTAATCTACTGCAGGAAATAATTCTAAACAGGATATGAAATGATCAGAGAATATACTCGCCTGTATCTGAGTGTCCGATATGAATCGTACTGTCCAAGGAGTGGTGTCTGGCTCCTAAACAGAACAGCACAAGTCACAACAAGTCCAGAATAGTGAAATGGAGTCCTACTATGCATTCTACATGATTCTAAGTCAATCTAGGCCAAAGTCAACTCTTGGTCAACTTTGGTCAGCCCTAGAAGTCAAACTAGGTCAACCATGTCTAATTAAGTCTAAACTAGTCTACCTTAGACTACACTAGTCTATATTAGTCTAAACAAGTAAATTCCTGTATTTAAACCTATCACTCTCTATACCAATATATATATAGAAGTCTAAGTATACCACAATATACATCACACTACACAAAATATGCACATTCATTAGTCTACACATTTTATACATCCTAAAGACCCTAGGCTAAGCATTAGACTAGCATAGAAATATATATATATATACACACTCATACATATAGGAACATATATGTCTCAAAGCCAAAACAAGCTTACATATATATAAATACATATATATAGACTGAACTAGAGGCAGGAAAAGGAAGATAGGAATACATGTGTGTGTTTGTGTGTGGCTGTACCAACAGTGTACAGGAAAGCAAGACAGTGAGGAGGAAATGTATGCAGGAACAATAACAGTGAAGGGAAGCACTGTGTATGTGTGTGTCTGTGTTAGAGCAGTGCAATCAGTGAAGAAAAGGAAACATGTGTATACTTGTCTACAAGGATATGTATGCAGGAAAATCAAGTAAATGAAGAAGAGGACAGTGGTGGGAGTGTGCAACATGCCAATGTATGCAGGAATTATAATTATGCAGGAAAACAATATATGTGAGAGCAGGAAATGCAGTGCAAAGTGTGTGAACCAGCATGCAGGGAAAATAGGCTAATAATCAGGGTGTACAGGTATGATCATGTGACAGTGAACATATTAAGAGTTGTGTGTGTCATGTGCACAGGAAATATGCAGGAATTAAAATGAAGAGTGTGTGTGTTGTTAGAGGGTGTGTGACAAGAACATTGGTGTGTGTCAAGAGAGAACAATGACAGAAATGAAACATGTGTGTATAGAGTGCTAGGCTAGAGGGTGTCAATAGGGAGAAAATCAGTGAGAAACAGACATAGGTACATTGAGCATAAAATCAAATCTCAGTTTGAAAATACATTCTCAGGTTTGATACATAACAGGAATTGAGATGTAAATAAGAGGGAATCACTGTCAATGAAAATAAACATAACATAGGAGAATTCAAAACTGTTAACTTCATAAACTTCCCAGTTTTCGAAAACTGGAACACAACAATCCAGGATGCAATGACAGTAACCAACATAGCAGTCCACAGGAAAAACTCAGATTGATATGTGAATCAATAGTTCAAAAATCAGTTGCACCAAACATTAACATTTCAGATTTTTAATGATCCCAAAAAGAAGGAAACAAACCAACATATATATAAGATCCCCAACTCAGATATCAGTTACTAGTTAACCTACATATCAGTCAATACCAAAGGGGAAACAATTCAATTCAAAGAGAACCATACACAAGCTAAACCAGGTTCAAGAAAAACACATTGCAGTCAAGAAAAGAAGCAGTGAACACTCTAATAATATGGTGAAAACCTTCTCAGGTTTGTGAACATTCAAAACCAGGTTTTGTAGAAACATCATTGCTAATAAAAGGAGGGGAAATAAGTTTACAGTGTCATTTAACAAACTCAGGTTAGTTAAACATGGTATCACAGGTTAACACATGTAATAGAACTCTTGAATGCCTAGGTAACAGTCCAATAATGTATATTAAATCCATTCTCAGTTTACACATAACACCCAGGTAATCAATCAAGTAAAACTCAGATTTGTACATCACATTAACATGCTCCTTATGAATTCTCATATTTCAGTTTAGCAGGTAATTAACAGTGAACAACTAATCATTAAGATAACAATCTCAGGTTAATATCTAACAGTGGACAAGAACTCAGTTTCAATATTCCCAGGTTAACTGTCCAATAAACTCAGATTTCTTGAATCCAATCCCACATCAAAATGATCCCAAAGACCTCATACATGCAGGTGATAGATAGGTGAACACATAAGGGGTTTAAAAACATGTAATTAACTGTGTTAGGAAGGTTTAAGGACTGCTAAAACTCATTTGCTAAAACTGGAAAAACAGCAAAACAGGGACAGTGAATTAATTCCAGTTAAGAGTGAACAAAATCAGGGAAATAGTGGAATGAATCAACAATCAATTAGACTAGGATTTAAGTCATTGAAGAACAATGTAACATGGAAATTATCAAATGGGAAACATATACTAGGAACTTAAATCCTGCTCTTCACACAGGAAACCCCCAAAGTTCACACATGCTGAAACAACCCAACTGTGAATATTCTACATACACATTCCCCAAGCCAATTTCGAATGCCAATACCTATCTAACATATTACATGACATGTTGGTTCAATTTAAATGGAGAAAACATACAGGAATAAGAATTTAAACTGTTGGAAAAAACTGGGAAAAGACAGTATCAGGTATCAGAGACTCACTTCACTGTTCTACACAATTTCGAACCCAAACATCATCCAAAAACCCAAACAAATGTGTCACTTAGTGTAACAGAGATCTAAACAAGATATTTAAGATCTATTTAATCATTAAACAACATTAAAAATCATTTACGATTTAACACAACCAAACACACACTGCACACGCACGCACACAGCCATTCCCCGTGCACACTGAAAATCGTGTCCGACACGACACGAGGACTCGTGAAACTTGGCGAGCCTCGTGTTAGTCATGAAACCTATCACCATACCAATTTTCTAGTGTTGGCGTCGCGTGTCCAGCACACAGTAGCCCCCGAATAGCAGGGGAGCTACAGTGCCGCGCGCGCACACCCGCACACGCGTGTCCCATATTCCCCACGACATGATGCGACACGAACAACAGCACACGACACATGGGAACCCTAGACGATACCTAGATCTAGTTTCCTGATCAAAGAGATTTCAAAATCTCGACTGAACAGTCCTTTGGGACATTTCGTCGAGCACCTATCACAATGCTCTGAAACGTGTCCGATACGGACACGAAACGAGACCAAAACTTAGGGTTAGTCTTCCCTACAGTTGGGTGAGGGCTAGGGGACCCTAAAAATGATTTTTACCAGATTTTAGGAGCTATGGATAGGATTTTACCTATAGGTGTTCAATCTCCCAAAAAGCTCCAAAGAGAAGAATCCTCAAACCACCAAAGCTCTTCCAAATTGTTCCTTTCTTGTCAAAATTTATTTCCAACAGTAAGAGCACGAGATTTAGAACCTATAGGAATTTGTTTGAAGGAAAAATGACTTAATTTGGATTTACTATGAATTTGTGAAGATGGAACTTACCCCTTTTCTAAAAACTTGATGAACCCTAAGAGAGAGGCTAGCCCTAATCCCTAGGAGAGTATTTATAGAGGGGGGGGGGGGGGGGGGGCGCTGTCATGTGGCTGGCCATAGGGTTTAGATCTAGGGTTTTGGCTAGTTGGTTGAGTCCTAATTAGTTTAAGTCATGGTTTTGACTTGTGACTTCACAAGCCATTCTTAGACCAAACTAATTCCTAATTTCACCAAATTAATCCCAATGAGTTCATCCTCATGAACTTAAGTCTACCTAGGTTCTCAAATCCTAATCTCTTAGTCAAGACCTAGGTTAGCCACTAGGTTAGTCTACAAGGTCAACTTAAGTCAAGGTCTCTAAAACACCAAAAACAATTATTCTAAAAAAATCACTCAAAAATCACAATAATAATAATAATAATAATAATAATTCAAATTAAATTCTAAAATTTTGAAAATGACCAAAATACCCTCATTTGGAAAAACTGGGTGTTACAATCCTACCCACCTTATAAAAATTTCGTCCTCGAAATTAAGATGGTAGCAGGCCTTCTAGGTTAAACCCCCAGCAATCATAGTCTCAGAATCTATCTTAAATCATATAGTTGAAAAGTGTAACCTATGGGGTCATGGCATGCAATATCAGTCTGTGGTCTCTTCTAGTTATACCAACCATGCTACAGTACTAGGCAATCACAAGGTATCAAAACATACAAGCAAGGGATGCATCAAAATTCTCAAAAAGGAATACTAAGGTTAGGTCAAACTTACCTCCAGCTAGGTCTGAGAACCAGAACTCCCTCCTGGAAGCAGGGCCCTGGTTGGGGCAGGTATAGCAGGGCAGTGCTGCATCCAGTGTGCAGCTGAACAGGCATAATCCTAGTCTCTTTCTACAGTTGTTCCGCTTGTGTCCAGACTTCTTACAGTAGGCACAGATAGGCTCCGGCTCAGCTGGCCTCTGCTGGACAGGAGACTGGGCTGGGTATGATGATATAGGCTGGATAAATGGGTACTCCTCAGACACTGGGTAGGACTGGGTACTGCTCCTCGCCCTCTTGGAGCTAGGCTCTCTTCCTAGAAGCACAGAGTCCCGCAGACGTAGCAACCTCTGGATTTGCTCCCTCATGGCCTCCTCATGAGCTCTCTGTGACTCCATCATCCTTTCTTGGAAAAATACAAACACCTGGGCTGCATCAAGTAGCAAACCCCCGGGTGGTACAACAGGGAGTACAGAGGGTAGGGAAGGGCTCTCGGTCTCAGGCAAATCTGCAGCTCTCTCCTGAACGACAGGAGATGAAGGAAGACTCTCTGGCGAGGCTACCACCATCTCCTCAATGGCAGGAGGTGCCACCACCCCATGATCAGATAGAGGGATAACTATCTCCTGAACAATAGGAGGTGGAGGCATGCTCTCAATAGCTGCAGCTGCTCTCAGGCGACGGGCTCGGGTCATGGGTGCCATACTGAAAGAAAAGAAAAGAAATAAAATATAAATCAATCATCAAGGCTGAAAAACTAGTAAATATAAACAAAGGAGAACCAGCTACAAAATCACTATTTAAAGCCAGGCTATACTATCATCCTAAGACAAGGGCCTAATCACAAGTCATCAAATCATCATACTAAGAAAGAACTACATATGCATAAGCTCTATAAAGCTAAGAAGATCTCTACTCCTAAATTATTTGATGATGGAAACAATTTATAATAACTGGAATGAAGAGAGAGACGATATATTTAAGAACCTTTCCAAGATACAATCTGATAATCATATGCGTCTGTCCAAAAATCATGATACTCAGAGTCCTCGCCACGCTAGTAAGCAAGGCTGCGATAAACGGTAGAGTACATAACAGGGGCATGCACCTCTATAATCATTTCGTCTGGAATTCTCGCTATGCCGACTAGTATAGCTGCGAGGAATTCCAAATCTCATAACCAAGATACGTACATCCGAAGTCAGGTCTCTATGTTTCCGCCACGCCAGCTAATATAGCTGCGATAAACTCCAGGTTCCATAACCAAGTAGACGTTTTACCATCCCTGTATTCCCGTCGTCATATGTTATCAGAAAATATCGTAACTCAGGCCATAAAAATTCATCCCGATAGGAAAATTCAAATCAACAACGATCCAACAAATCAAATTCAATAATCAAGGAGTGAGAGCAACAAAGCAAGGAAAATGATTCAAATCGAAGTTCAATAAGATTCTCAAGGGTCGTCCCAGGAATCTTTCAAGGAATCCTAACAGTGATTGAGTACCTTCAATAT
Organism: Iris pallida; assembly: GCA_029216955.1. Taxonomy (NCBI): domain Eukaryota; kingdom Viridiplantae; phylum Streptophyta; class Magnoliopsida; order Asparagales; family Iridaceae; genus Iris; species Iris pallida. The sequence goes on along the minus strand of JANAVB010005599.1, from coordinate 9,944,405 downwards.
ATGTATCCTAATCCTACTGCAGGCTGTAGCGATACTCTAGTTCGAATACCACTACATAAACTGGACCTGCATGGGCCACCACTAAAAACGTGTCACGACCCGCACCCACTGTGAGGGTACGAGAATGTCACAACGCCCAGCCTACGCCGCAGTGTCGGCGGTAGAACGCTGTCCTAGGTCAACATACATCTAGTAATATAATATTAAGCAGTAAATGAACTCAATCACAACTAAGGAGGAAGAAAACACGATATGATATAGAACTCAAGGAAATACTGAATATAGAAAAGTCCAGGATAATATCCCCGCAAATATCCAGAGTACATATCTCAGCTGCTGAAAGAAAGAATATATACAACTCAACATCTCTGAACAGAAGTAAAGACTAGCTAAACTGACTCAAGACAACATGAAAATAAGATAAGGCCTAACTAAACTAGTCTAGGCAGTAGAGTGAAGTCCTCAGCTAGAGCTATCCGAAGAAGGTATCCTCCCAGGCCTCCACCTCGTCCTCTGTAATATTTTCAACAGGTCCAATCAGGACAGGAGCGAGCACAGTACATCTCAACAATTCATAGCAGGTTAGAAAATATGAACATGCAGTAAAGTAAGATACAAGTACTGAAAGAAGTGTAGTATAAAAACAGAGAGAGAACTGTAATAGAAATATCTACTATACATAGAGAACTAGCAGTGACTAGTGAGTCAGAGTACAACATGAACATGTAAATGGCCTGGGATGATTCAATGAAGACACTACGGAATGATTCAATGAAGAAACTACTGGTGTATTATTTACATGTCCACTTCTACTCCCCCGTACCCCCAATCAATACACAAGGATCCAGCCAGGTTATGTTATATGATTCCATGCAAGGCCCACGAAGGGGGATACATGGATGTCCCATAAATGGGGAGTCTGGGGGTTACCCAACTGTGTAGGATTCAAGAGACTCTGTGATCATGAGGGTACATGTCACAAGTAATCAAGTGAACCAAGAGCATAGTGATACGCCATGTAAGTGAAACGCACAGAACACGTAGTACCCGATGCTCCCTAAGGATAACATCTCAAGAAAGGATCCATATAGTACCAATCTGTGTGACCGTCGTGACAGTACAAGTAAAGTAATCTACTGCAGGAAATAATTCTAAGCAGGATATGAAATGATCAGAGAATGTACTCGCCTGTATCTGAGTGTCCGATATGAATCGTACTGTCCAAGGAGTGGTGTTTGGCTCCTAAACAGAACAGCACAAGTCACAACAAGTCCAGAATAGTGAAATGGAGTCCTACTATGCATTCTACATGATTCTAAGTCAATCTAGGCCAAAGTCAACTCTTGGTCAACTTTGGTCAGCCCTAGAAGTCAAACTAGGTCAACCATGTCTAATTAAGTCTAAACTAGTCTACCTTAGACTACACTAGTCTATATTAGTCTAAACAAGTAAATTCCTGTATTTAAACCTATCACTCTCTATACCAATATATATATAGAAGTCTAAGTATACCACAATATACATCACACTACACAAAATATGCACATTCATTAGTCTACACATTTTACACATCCTAAAGACCCTAGGCTAAGCATTAGACTAGCATAGGAATATATATATATATATATATATATATATATATACACACTCATACATATAGGAACATATATGTCTCAAAACCTAAACTAGCTTACATATATATAAATACATATATATAGACTGAACTAGAGGCAGGAAAAGGAAGATAGGAATACATGTGTGTGTTTGTGTGTGGTTGTACCAACAGTGTACAGGAAAGCAAGACAGTGAGGAGGAAATGTGTACAAGAACAATAGCAGTGAAGGGAAGCACTGTGTATGTGTGTGTCTGTGTTAGAGCAGTACAATCAGTGAAGAAAAGGAAACATGTGTATACTTGTCTACAAGGATATGTATGCAGGAAAATCAAGTAAATGAAGAAGAGGACAGTGGTGGGAGTGTGCAACATGCCAATGTATGCAGGAATTATTATTATGCAGGAAAACAATGTATGTGAGAGCAGGAAATGCAGTACAAAGTGTGTGAACCAGCATGCAGGGAAAATAGGCTAATAATCAGGGTGTACAGGTATGATCATGTGACAGTGAACATATTAAGAGTTGTGTGTGTCATGTGCACATGAAATATGCAGGAATTAAAATGAAGAGTGTGTGTGTTGTTAGATGGTGTGTGACAAGAACATTGGTGTGTGTCAAGAGAGAACAATGACAGAAATGAAACATGTGTGTATAGAGTGTTAGGCTAGATGGTGTCAATAGGGAGAAAATCAGTGAGAAACAGACATAGGTACATTGAGCATAAAATCAAATCCCAGTTTGAAAATACATTCTCAGGTTTGATACATAACAGGAATTGAGATGTAAATAAGAGGAAATCACTGTCAATGAAAATAAACATAACATAGGAGAATTCAAAACTGTTAACTTCATAAACTTCCCAGTTTTCGAAAACTGGAACACAACAATCCAGGATGCAATGACAGTAACCAACATAGCAGTCCACAGGAAAAACTCAGATTGATATGTGAATCAATAGTTCAAAAATCAGTTGCACCAAACATTAACATTTCAGATTTTTAATGATCCCAAAAAGAAGGAAACAAACCAACATATATATAAGATCCCCAACTCAGATATCAGTTACTAGTTAACCTACATATCAGTCAATACCAAAGGGGAAACAATTCAATTCAAAGAGAACCATACACAAGCTAAACCAGGTTCAAGAAAAACACATTGCAGTCAAGAAAAGAAGCAGTGAACACTCTAATAATATGGTGAAAACCTTCTCAGGTTTGTGAACATTCAAAACCAGGTTTTGTAGAAACATCATTGCTAATAAAAGGAGGGGAAATAAGTTTACAGTGTCATTTAACAAACTCAGGTTAGTTAAACATGGTATCACAGGTTAACACATGTAATAGAACTCTTGAATGCCTAGGTAACAGTCCAATAATGTATATTAAATCCATTCTCAGTTTACACATAACACCCAGGTAATCAATCAAGTAAAACTCAGATTTGTACATCACATTAACATGCTCCTTATGAATTCTCATATTTCAGTTTAGCAGGTAATTAATAGTGAACAACTAATCATTAAGATAACAATCTCAGGTTAATATCTAACAGTGGACAAGAACTCAGTTTCAATATTCCCAGGTTAACTGTCCAATAAACTCAGATTTCTTGAATCCAATCCCACATCAAAATGATCCCAAAGACCTCATACATGCAGGTGATAGATAGGTGAACACATAAGGGGTTTAAAAACATGTAATTAACTGTGTTAGGAAGGTTTAAGGACTGCTAAAACTCATTTGCTAAAACTGGAAAAACAGCAAAACAGGGACAGTGAATTAATTCCAGTTAAGAGTGAACAAAATCAGGGAAATAGTGGAATGAATCAACAATCAATTAGACTAGGATTTAAGTCATTGAAGAACAATGTAACATCGAAATTATCAAATGGGAAACATACACTAGGAACTTAAATCCTGCTCTTCACACAGGAAACCCCCAAAGTTCACACATGCTGAAATAACCCAACTGTGAATAATCTACATACACATTCCCCAAGCCAATTTCGAATGCCAATACCTATCTAACATATTACATGACATGTTGGTTCAATTTAAATGGAGAAAACATACAGGAATAAGAATTTAAACTGTTGGAAAAAACTGGGAAAAGACAGTATCAGGTATCAGAGACTCACTTCACTGTTCTACACAATTTCGAACCCAAACATCATCCAAAAACCCAAACAAATGTGTCACTTAGTGTAACAGAGATCTAAACAAGATATTTAAGATCTATTTAATCATTAAACAACATTAAAAATCATTTAAATATAATTTAACACAACCAAACACACACTGCACATGTACGCACACAGCCATTCCCCGTGTACACTGAAAATCGTGTCCGACACGACACGAGGACTCGTGAAACTTGGCAAGCCTCGTGTCAGTCATGAAACCTATTACCATACCAATTTTCAAGTGTCGACGTCGCGTGTCCAGCGCGCAGTAGCCCCCGAGTAGCAGGGGAGCTACAGTGCCGTGCGCGCACACCCGTACACGCTTGTCCCGTGTTCTCCACGACACGATGCGACACGAACAACAGCACACGACACATGGGAACCCTAGACGACACCTAGATCTAGTTTCCTGATCAAAGAGATTTCAAAATCTCGACTGAACAGTCCTTTGGGACATTTCGTCGAGCACCTATCACAATGCTCTGAAACGTGTCCGAAACGGACACGAAACGAGACCAAAACTTAGGGTTAGTCTTCCCTACAGTTGGGTGAGGGCTAGGGGACCCTAAAAATGATTTTTACCAGATTTTAGGAGCTATGGATAGGATTTTACCTATAGGTGTTCAATCTCCCAAAAAGCTCCAAAGAGAAGAATCCTCAAACCACCAAAGCTCTTCCAAATTGTTCCTTTCCTGTCAAAATTTATTTCCAACAGTAAGAGCACGAGATTTAGAACCTATAGGAATTTGTTTGAAGGAAAAAGGACTTAATTTGGATTTACTATGAGTTTGTGAAGATGGAACTTACCCCTTTTCTAAAAACTTGATGAACCCTAAGAGAGAGGCTAGCCCTAATCCCTAGGAGAGTATTTATAGAGGGGGGGGGGGGGGGCTGTCATGTGGCTGGCCATAGGGTTTAGATCTAGGGTTTTGGCTAGTTGGTTGGGTCCTAATTAGTTTAAGTCATGGTTTTGACTTGTGACTTCACAAGCCATTCTTAGACCAAACTAATTCCTAATTTCACGAAATTAATCCCAATGAGTTCATCCTCATGAACTTAAGTCTACCTAGGTTCTCAAATCCTAATCTCTTAGTCAAGACCTAGGTTAGCCACTAGGTTAGTCTACAAGGTCAACTTAAGTCAAGGTCTCTAAAACACCAAAAACAATTATTCTAAAAAAATCACAATAATTATAATAATAATAATAATAATTCAAATTAAATTCTAAAATTTTGAAAATGACCAAAATACCCTCATTTGGAAAAACTGGGTGTTACAATAACACGCTGACACGTAAAACGTAGGCGTAAAGGCTAAACACTACGCTAACACGTTAGAACGTGTGCGTAAAACTTCGTCTTCCCCCCTGGCCAAGACAAACAGGCGTAAAAGCTCACAAACTCAAGCAAGCCCCATCCCAGTCAAGTCTCGATGAAACCCAACCATTCCAGAGCAAAACTTGCGTGAAATCGAAATCCCTACTACATGGAACTCTCCATTTCGAAAACAACCAAGTTTCAGAAGATCAAAACCATAAAGATCAAAAATACTAAAACTTAGATCTACGTGGAATGAGCCATGGAATTCGAAAATGCTAAATACTAAAGTGACTTAGAATCTTGTGGAGAAGAAAATGGAATAATAAAACTTGAGTTCCTCCATAAAGCAAGTTGTACTTGCCTAAACCTCCTGTTAGGTGGAAGAGAGTAATGGTGAGGAAAAGTAATGAAGAAGAAGAAGTAAATGAGGAGAGAGAGAGTGTTGGGCGACTATTAAAGGAAAAGAGGGATGGTAGGTGGGGGTTTGGTCCACATGAAAAACCAATCCAAACCGAACCAAGCCAACCAAGCCGAACCAAGCAAGTGAAATACCACAATAAGCCATGAAATAAGACATGTAATATACGTACACGCATACCAAAATACGTAATACGAACTACGGTCGTTACAACTTGCCTATGGAGGGGGAGAGGTTTTAATGGGAAAGAAGAATGAGTTATGAGAAATAATGAAGAGAGTGAAATAGTAGGTGGGTTTATAAAGGAAAAAGGAGAGGGTTTAACATGATGAACCAAAGGGAATAAACCAAGCCAAATAAAAAATGAACCAAGTCAAACCATGATATGCCATGATGAACCTAAGCAAGATTAAACCAAAATTAGCTAGGAAGGCAGGAGAAGTAAAAATATAGCTCAGGATTTCCGTATACGTATACTGGAAATATGTATAACGAAAAATAGAGATGACAGGCCAGTTGTGCAGGACCAGTCTCAGCATTCAGATACAGAGTCGAAAGTTGACTCGAGGGCTGAGATGCCAGTCCATCCCGATCATCTAGTTGTGCCCGTACAGTCAGCAGTCTGGGCGGAGGTAGTTCCAGATCAGCCCGATGTACCTGCACTCATAGAAATTATCAAAGAAATGATGGAGTCACAACAACGATGAGATCTTGTTCTCCAGTGGAGTATCCAGATGTTGATAGACCGTAGTAGGCAAGGAATACCAGAAGTATTTCAAGCCGAGGACTTGTATCCAGAGGGAATACAGATTGGAGCCAGGCTGTACCAGTCATCCAGCCAGTCAGCATATCGAGCCCGACCTACCGTGGAGGCAGTACGAGAGCAAGAGCATATAGCCAGGAGCACCGAATCTAGAACTGAAGGTCGAAGAGGTACCATTCACCCGTATCTGGCTTTTCATCCCGACGTCCATCACAAGTACCAGCAGACCAACGTCCATATCAGCACCAGGAGTTACCAGCCGTATGTTCCGTCTGTGGAAAGGAAGGGCACACTTATCTTACTTGTCGGAAGGCTAACCTTCTATGTTTAGCGTGCGGATCGCCAGACCACATGATAGGAATTTGTCCCCGGAGGAGTCAAGGTGGATCGTCATCCTTCCAGCCTTCCGACCAGCATGCATCAGCGCCGGTTCAGCAGCAGCAAGCTCAAAGGTAGAGAAACCAGCAGCAGTATCTGACAGAACAAGCCTGTACATATTGTAGAAAGTTAGGGCATTCTAGATCAATTTGTTGGACGGCCAATAGGCGATGCTTCCGCTGTGGAGTAGAGGACCATTCAATTAGTACTTGTCCTTATCCGATATCTCGAGGATGACCAGCTACACCAGATGTACTACTACAGTCCTTTCAGTCGCCTCAGTCATCACCTCCAACAGTGGAAGAGCAGTTAGGACCAATACTAGATGTTCAACCATTGGCACAGTATCCACCGCCATCACGAGCTCAGAGGGTCAGGCAGCTCAGGGCACGATTGAATGTGCAGTACCAGGAGCAGCTGTAGTATCAGCATAAAAATAGTACCTTCGGAGTCTCAAGTACCATCTTCATGGTCTTCTTTCAGTTATGGCCTTTTGGATCTGTCTTTCAGTAGCAGGCCAGGTAGTGGCCGTATATCTTGGGTTCTTGTCGGCGGCCATGGGTTCCTCCGATATCAGGAGTACAACGGTCGGCTTGACTTATTCGGTGAGTGAATGAGAGTTTCTCGTCCCACTCTTCTGTCTTCGTACCTCAAGATACGTGATAAATATCAGATATCTCGACTACGATGATACGTCCTGGGTAGTGTCATATCTTAGACTAAGTCATTGGTACCAACTTACTTTAAAACTTGGCCTTTATCCATTTTAGGAGTCAGCGTAGGCCAGCGAGGACGTTGGTCCATACTCAACTGACTCAGGAGGCATATTTATTCATATGCCTCCAGCCCTTCTTGATTGTGCTTGTGTTATTGCTTACGCATTTATTTAGATTACTATTGCCTTCATTTATTGCTTACGCATTTATTTATATTACTGTTGCCTTCATTTACTTATATGCCATGCTTTGTTTTACTGAGATAGTTGTATTTTCTCGAGCTTTTGTTTTGGTTATCTTGCTCGACTAGCTTTAGAAAATTTTGAGGACACAATTTTTCTAAGGATGTGAGAGTTGTGAGACTCGTCTCACAGTATCGATATTTATATACTGATACGTACTCTTGTACTGTATTTTCTATTTTATTGGTTTTCGGAACATTTTTTTCAACTTATAGATTTTTTCTTGACCGGCATATCGCCAGTGTACCATTGTATGTCGACGGCATGCCTGTCACTCCTATTTTTTGTTGTACGTATTTTCAGTGTACGTATACGGAATTCTAGCCCTTGTTAGGTGACCCATATTTTGACTTGTCTTTCTTATCCTTACTTTGGTTTAATTTTGACTTGGTTTAATTTGGTTTGGTTCAACTTGGTTTGGCTTAGTTTGGTTTAATTGGTTTGAGATGAAAGGGTTTTATATAAAAACCCAACTTCTCTCTTTCCTCCATTATTGTCATTCTCTTCATCTTCTTCCTCTTCATTTTCTCCTCCAACCTAAGGCAAGTACATCTTGCCAAATGTTGGACAAATGTTACTTTATTTGTTCTAAACTCTTCCTTACATGATTATAAGCCTCTTTAGAACTTGGAGTTTTTGATTTTCATGGGTGGATTCTTGTATATCTAAGTTTGTGCCATTTTTTTTTGGGTTTTGATTTATCAAACTTACTTTTTTTCGAAAACTAATTATTCCATGTGTTAGAGAATTTGATTCTACATAATTTTGACCTTTAAAAAGTTAGATTTTGACTTATTTTGAGAAAGTTATGGCCAAAACAAGCTTTGGACATCTTCTATGTTCATCTGACCTGGTTCTGGCAGGGACAATGAATAGTGCTGGCCGCATAAATGTCTAGTGCTGTCTGCATAGTATCAGTCCATATAGCTGCATAATGCCTAGCCGTATAGTGCCAGTCCGCATAGATTTATAGTGCCACATAGTACCTATTTTGGCTGTTTTTGGCTGTTTTATGTCCTATTTGGTTGAATTATGGTCAAAAATTTTTCCAACTCCTAACATGAAAGTTGTAGATCTTTGTCTTGGATTCTGTCATGCCCCAGAACCAGAATACTAGCAAGTGGGGACGGACAAGGCCAACTACGTAATACCAAAGTACACCAGTACTCTGAAATCACATATAAGTTGTCAAGACATGTGGGTTACTTCTACAAGCCAACAGTCGATCCTAGGTTAAACAATCCTAGTTATCTCAATCACAGGCAATTACACAAGATACAAGAAGTATGATCATCAGACATACAATAGTAAAGCGTCCCAAACCATATATACATGGATGATCATGAAGCTAGTAATACAAAATGGAGAAACTAGCAAGAGTATTAGTCATACATGATAGCTCTAGCTGCAGTCTAGAATACGCACATCATGTTTATCCTCGTAGGCTAAATGTCAAGGACCAAAATACAAGACTAAACACGTACTCAGAGGCTAAATGCCACAAAAGAATAATGTACATAACCAGTGGAAGAATAAAATAAGAAACCCACTTGGGTGCTCTGGCGCTCTGGATGGTCACCGTCGAGTAGATGGTACGGAAGATCCTCTGGACTTCTCTATCAGATCTGGCCAAACAAAACTAGTAGGGTCAGACCTCCAATAGCAAGTACCACAAAGGAAGCCAAACTATGAACTAAAACCAGCAATCACTAACATCAACAATTAAAGATACAAATGAATAAGGGTAGATTGAGACTCATGCACTACAATGCACTTATCCCGAACATAGGAAGACAATAAGTAAGCATCTTGGAGCATAAAGTAATTATCATGCAACATAATGTAAAGGGTAGACATGTTAAGTAAACAGAAGCTTGAGAATATGTAAAAGCAATTGAACATGTGAACTTGTGATATAGCCGGGTCATAAGAGCATGGTGACCCGGCATAGGGAGTCATGTATAGCTTGTGAGATAATTGAACATGTGAGCATGTAAGAATTATATAGAAAGACAATGATAAGTGGACTTAGGAACTAATTCGGAAGTCAAGTTACAACCCTTAAACCAAATAAGGACCTGGGTTATAACCCTTCTCCTGAACAGAACTTAGTCTCTGATCATTGTATAACATAAAGATCATGTATAGAATGTGAGTACTGAATAGGACGAAAAATGATAAGATGACTTAGGAACTTTTCTGGAAGCCAAGTTACAACCCTTAAACCAAACAAGAACCAGAGTTGTAACCCTTCTCCTGAACAGAACTTAGCCTCCGATCATTTATCGACAAGGTAAAGCATAAACCATAGTGTACTGAAATAAACATACGGACACTGCCTAGACAAAACTAGACTGGACTGGACTGACTCCATCCATCAATCACGGCCAAGCAATGAGTACTGCTTAATACTTTAACTAACTAGGGTTATCACAAGTCTAGCTACTAGCAAGATGCAATGAGATATTCCGGCAGTCACAAGTCCTGCAGCTATCCAGGTTATCCAGACGCAAGTTACAAGAATTATAGTAGATACATCACCCAGGAATGTATCCCATGTACATATAATAGTGGGTACATCGCCCAGGAGACAAATGTACCCTAAGAGAGTTATTAGGTGACTTGGGGTACAACACAGGACAGTGTGCATATTACTTGTTTTAAGAAGTGTCCCACATGACAGTGGACTGGAAATGTGCCCTACTCGACGGCAGGCTACAAGTCCACTCAAGGCGTCCAGATAACAGGATCGCTTGTAACTGGAAACATCTCTCTATATGAACTATTTGATTAATCTAGTCATTAACCTAGTCAGATTCAGTATGAATCCCTGACCGTGGGAAATCAGGAATTCATGTCCTAGACATGATGCAATACAGAACATATAGCTTGTACAAACACACTCAAGAGAAACACCCATGGTGTCTAAATCATTCATTACTTGTAAGTCAATAAAGTCGTCGTAACAGCATTCATGGTTCATGTCATGTTACTTGTCCAGAGTGCACTACGATGGGTCATTATCATGCTAAGAGTACTTGTTAGGGGTGCGCCACGATGGGCCACAATCATGTTAAGCAAAGAAGTGATACGTGACTTGAGTGCACCGCAACGAGTTACTATCGTGTTAAGCAAAGAAGAAAGTCATATATTATGAGTGCACCACAACGGGTCACTATCATGTTGAGCAAAAGAAGAAAGACATAAATCATGAGTGCCCCACCACGGATCACTATCATGTTAAGCAATCATAGACATAAGAAAGCTTGTATATAGATCTTGATAAAAGGTACATCATAACATATGAGAAGGAATAAATGAGGTAACTACTTGGCCTAAAACACCAATTGAATCTGTGCTAGTGTTAAGGGTATGAGAGGGGTACAATTATTCTCTAACTATACAATATTATCAAATCATGTTAAGACATTCATCTATTAAATAAATATCAAGCTAATAAGTAGGGTCGTCGTAATTTAGGCCAAAATAGAAAACATGCAATACAATCATAAGCTCCATATCAAGAATGAAAGAAACTTGCATAAAATAGTTGATAACATATTCTTGAAGCCAAAAAAAGGATCTACAACTTTCATGTTGGGAGTTGGGAGAAATTCTGGCTACACATCAGCCAAAAAGGGCATAAAACATACAAAAACAGCCAAAATAAGCACTATGCAGCCAAGGGTGGATGGGTGCCCATCTTCTAATAAGGCAAGAGTCGATGGGTACACATTTTATTATGTGGCCAGAGTCGATGGGTACCCATGCGGCAAGGATCGATGGGGTGCCATGCGACAAGAGTCGATGGGGTACCATACGGCAAAGTCGATGGGTGCCCATGCGGCAGAGTCCCATACGGCCAGAGTCGATGGGGTGCCATCTATACGGCAGGGTCGATGGGGGTACCATCTATGCGGCAGAGTCGATGGGTGTCATGCGGCAAGAGTCGATGGGGTGTCACGCCCCGCTCCCGTAGGAGCGATCGTCCTCGCTAAGGCATGATGTCGCACGAGCCTATATTGCGCTCGTGCAAGGCAATTCCATAATGGCCGATTACAGCAACGGCGATGGGGTCGTCGCACAGAAGTCCCAAGCATAAATATTGAACATGCAGCAAAATTTAGAAACAAAACACAAGTTGTTCAAAATATGCTCTTTATTGATATTGAACAATGATATTACAATGGGCACAAGGCCTTGATTACAAGTCTCTCGTGCTCACTTTCTCTCATTTTACAAGTCACTCTGCTCTCTCTCATCTCTCAATTACAATGCTTGAGCCAGCAGAAGCTTCGGAAGGCAATGTCCATACATTATGTCCCGTATAAGTCTTGAGTTCATGCGGCCGCATGCTTCGAGTCGCCAAGAAACTCCGTGTCTCGACGCATCCAAGCGAGCTCCGTGCCACGAGCTTCTACTTGTGCCTGCACATGGAAATTGTGTGGATGTCAGTACTCAACTGTTCTGGTGGAGTGAGCTCCCCGTCCACCCATACAAAACTGACACATTCATTTACTTTGTGCAGCTTAAGTCCCTTTCGATTGTCTTTCTAGTCTTGCCTTATGATCAGTTTTAAGACTACGATGCCTAACCAAACCGATGTGCCATGACATGGTCGTGCTATAATGCCAACGTGTGTTTCGATTAAGGCAGTGCCTCATCGCTTATGTACTTGACCGAACTTCAACTCAGGAAGGCAGGGTCGTGCCCTACTCTATTTGTGACTTCAACATATTCGAGATATTGCTTCGCCGAGGAGCAACTTATGCGAACTCGACCGTGTCAAGACTTTCACTTAAACTCAAGTGCCTCTAGACCAATACTTGTGCCAACGACGTCAAGGGGACGACTCGTGCAGGTCGTGCCTCTAGACCTTTCTTAGACATGTTCGAGCTTCAAGATTGAGGCCGCGCCTCGCAACTTATCAAGACTTACCCATGCTACCGCCTTACGGCTTTCCTGTTTGACTCATAAACCGGCTTAGACAAGACTTCTCAAACCTAGTGACGATTTCATGAACATCCCGACGCCAAGTATCATGCCTAGCACGGTGCCTATGCTGCAGTCCAATATTCGGCCCAGACCTTGTGTTACCGACTAGACATGATTCAAGTCCTAGACTCAATCCAAAGGCATATACGCGGTTTGCCGCTATTTTGTCGACCCATCTACATGAGTGGTCACTAGCAATGTCAAGCTATCCTGGACTCGGCTCGAGATGTCGGCCCATCCCTCCGGGGGTAGCTAGCCCCGGAAGCGCCAAGTATCTTCCATACGGTTATCCATCATCCTACCATAAGCCGCCTCGCTCCTATCGGGCCGACATGCTCCCGGTGCCCCGGCGATCATTCGAGAAGACTACGCCTTGTCGACAAATTATCCAATAACCATGTAAGACCCAACTCGATCCATCAAATCCTTTCTTAACATGACCATGCTTTCCAACTTCTATCGAGACTCCCAAGTAGCGGGACCGATCTCGCATGATTCCATATCCAGACTTATCAAAACTTAAAGAGAATCCCAAGTAGCAGGACCGATCTCGTGTGCGAGACTTATCGACACTCCCAAGTAGCGGGACCGATCTCGACGACAACCAGTCGCGTGGACTTCCTTGTTCGTGGCATGCTTTTCACTAAACCGATCGTGGCACGTGCCTTAGACATACCTTGTTCTATAGGCGACGCTATCGCTCAAGTGATATACTTTATACGACGAGCCTTGTTCTCAAGGGACTACGCGACTTGACAACCACATATAGAGCGAAACAGTGCTAGAAATGGCTTCAATAGCCCAGCACAACTCTTGTCTAACTTATTCGGGCAACGACTCGACGAGCAAATGCTACGCCGAGCTTCGCATCAAGAGGACGTGCCATGCACGCGTTCGGGTTGAACAACTAAGTTCTCGGGTGCCTAGACTTAAGCCAACAAGCCGTGCGAGACGACTTAACCCACGGGACATGCGAAGGCAATGTCGAGCCTTGGACGACGGGACCGTGCATGCTTTATCAAGCATTCATGCGGGCGACGCCTATGACTTAGGCTATTTCAAGTATCGGGACAAAACGACGGGACCGTGCATGCTTTATCAAGCATTCATGCGGACGACGCCTATGCCTTAGGCTAATTCGAGTGTCGTAGCAACTTAGCAACTTAGGCCAACTTCCTTCTCCCAAGTCGCGGGATGAAGGACCGAGTGTCATTTGAAAGCACGCTGAGCCGACTTCTAAGCAGACTGTGGGACCATTTTTTATGTTCTAAGACATTCCGACCCGTCGGGATTATTTCCTTAGCTATGTGGATGCGTCACTTTTATTATCAAGCCTATCTTGTGCAAGTTGAAAACATGTGAGTTATTAAGTGAAGGCTAAGATGAGGCAAGTTCATCGAAACTACCCCACCTGAGCGAGGAGTCGCCTCGACCGAGCGAGCCTTCGAGCAGCCGTTGCAAGGCTAAGTCTGAACGCCGTCGGCATTTCGATTCCTCCGATTGGCTTTGCGGGACGGGGAACTACATGGGGTGCCATGCGACAGAGTCCCATGCGGCCAGAATCGATGGAGTGCCATCTATGCGACAGGGTCGATGGGGTACCCTCTATGCGGCAGGGTCGATGGGGTGCCATCTATACGGCAGGGTCGATGGGGTGCCATCTATGCGGCAGGGTCGATAGAATTCCATGCGGCAGGGTAAACAGAATTCCATACGGCAGTAGATGGGTTCCCATCTATGCGGCAGGGTAAATGGGTACCCATCTTCTCCGAAAATCTGAGAAGGATGGCCATGGAACCCATTGCTTTCAAGCTCCATAAAATCTTCATTGTAAGTCCAAATTTGGACTTTTATACGTCAAAATGGGGTAGAAAAAAATTCTCTACAACATAGAACAACTAGATTTTAAAAACAAAGAAGTTTGATAGATCAAAATCCAATAAAACCAAAAATGACATAAACTTAGATCTACAGGAATCCACCCATAAAATCAAAAACTCCAAGTTCTAAAGAGGCTTATGTAACGCCCCAGTCCCAAAATATGTAGGACTTGGAACGTAGACATGTCAGCTGTATACATACGAAGTACATGGGCCTCGTATGAATACATAAGCTGTAAAATGCAGTAAACCACAACAAACTAATCTCATCCACAAAATACAAGAATAAAAGATATCATATAATCAACTATGAATTGTCATTGGTACATGTAGTTGGGCGGAGACAAATCCACTACCAACTATGAAAAGAAATACATGATATACAAAAGAATGATTTTGGCGAGCGAAGCGAAGACGATCAAAGTGCAATTATCCTCGAAGAAATAGAGAGGATCATGGCCACGGCTAGAACACCTGCGAAAGATAAGAGCACACACCTGGCGAGATAACCAGGTCCTCAGAGGGAGGTAACAAGACACATAATATCATGCCAACATAACTGAATATAAATTGCTCAAATAAATAAGTTAATTGAATTATAACATGGTCCAATACACACCTATTGAACTAGCTTACCATCCTTCCAACCAAACAAGGACAGGAGATGGTAAACTAATTCACGATGACGTATCTTTCCAGGCTATGAATCCAATATGGTATCCGGACCCCAACAAGGTTCAATACCTTCTCATCGAAGTAGTAAGCCACACCTACAACCAAAAAAAGATAAGATATGGCAAACTAGTCCGCGATAAGTTATTGTTCCAAGCCACGGTCAGATACAAGTACCCAAATCAAAAGTACTCATATCTAACGGATAAAGGTGCCTAACCGTTCTAAGTAAAATGTAGTTAAGAACAATCCTTCCTACGTATGGGCCCCTTGGGGCACCAGAGGCCCAATCAATAAGAGCATAACGTCCCGCAGAATGCCAGTGGCCGTCAGTAATCGTGGGTCATCAACCCCATATCTTCAGCGGAACTTTCGGGTCACAAGGGAAAGTGCATCGAAGCTCATACGCTAAAGAATTGTCCTCCCCGCCCAATGCCTACTATGTTGTATCCATAATAGTAAACCTCTATAACCGCTAAGTCAAACTAGCATGCAATTCTATTAGCGGTTAATCCTATCGTACGACTTGTACGTACTGGTGGCCAGCCAATTCTGTACGTCCGTGTTCTATATACGACACACAACTTCGTGGTACAACGTGTCAAGGCCAATGAATACAATACACAAGGTGGTCCCTTAAATCTAGGTTGAATGTGTAAAAAAAATAATACATAGCAGGAAATGTAACTGAACAGTTAATTCTAACAAGTTATGCTATGTATCACAGTTTATTTTGCATAAAAATAATAATGAATAATGTATAAAATATGAGCTACAATAAATAAACAGCAAATGACAAGGTATCTTGCCTGGTAGGACGCCTGAGGTGCTGCAATGATCAATGTGACACGAACTGCGACTTCGGTGTAACTACTATGCAAGGTGACATCGGGTCCACGACGGTCAAATTAGTTTGGGTGGACATAAGGTAGTATAGAATTGGCGATCGAATAGGAAAGAGGGGGTTGAGTCACGGTCGAAAGAATAAAGAAAATTTTGACAAATAATAATTATATGATTTCTAATTTATAATACTTGAAATAATTTATTAATCAAAATGTGCTTTCAAATAAATATCCGAAAAAATCAAAAGTCGTTTTAAGGTAAAAATGTAAGTTTTGTCAAATAATACTTTAGGCTAGAACCTATATCTTATAAATCAAAAATATTTTAAGCGAAACAAAATAATATTAGAAAAATTATTTAAGGTTAAGAACCATATCTTGTAAAAATAAAATTTTATTAATAAGCTATACTTTAAAAATGCCACAAAATAATATAGCAAATACAATTAGGGCTTCTAACCCAATGTTGAAAATATTTATTTATACTTACAATAATAACAATATGAATAGTAATAATACTAATAATAATAATTCTTAAATCAAATATAAATACCAATAATATAGATAATCTACTTTAATTAATATTCTGTAATTAAAAGATGATAATAATAATAATAATAATAATAATAATAATAATAATAATAATAAATATAATAATAAAAACCATCAGTTATTATTAAAAGCAAAAAAAAACACAAAGTACATAAAAATATCTTCTCTCGAAAGAAATACCAGTAAAATAAAAAGAAAAGAACTCAAAGTCACATAAGACAGAGAGGGGATGTCACTCCCCGTTCCCAGAATACGTATTTTTATACATGTACTGCTTGAATGTATTTATTTAATATTTATCATGCATTTGTTCTGTATTTAAATTCCTTAATTTCACGCTAATTATTTTTTTTGCTGTATTTTATTTTCTGCTTTAACTTTGCTTTGGGTTCGGCCTGAGTTGGTTTATTTCCGGATTTGGGTGGTTCATCATGAATCCAACCTACCACCATCTCCATTTAAAGCCCCAATCCTTTCTCTCTCTTCTTTACTTCTCCTTCTCATTTACTCTTCTTCTTCCTCATAACTCTCTCCACCTACCAAACCCATAGGCAAGTACATCTTGCTTCCACATAAGAACCCATTTTTATGATTCAAATATCTTCCTCTCGTGATTCTAAGAGAGTTTAGAACTTGATATTTTTGCATTGAAAATTTTATTTTTGTAGATCTAGAATTTGCCATTTTTGGATTTTGGGGGTTTTGATCTATGAAACTCCCTTATTTTCAAGTTTGATCATTCCTGGTTGTTGACGTTCTTTACGCTCACGTTTAGACTGAAGGTCTCATGAATTTGGAAGTCCTGGTTATCCTTTACGTCCACGTTTATACATGCCCGTGTATTATCAAGCCCTACGCCCACATTTTTATGTATCCGCGTAATATCAAGCTCTACGTCCACGATCATTCGTGTCAGCGTGAATCTGGTTTTACGCAAGTCTACCCTGGCTTGGCGTATTCTTTATGCGTAATTTTCCTTTACGCGTATTCCTTTTATGCATAATATTCTTTTACGCGTACAATGTTTTACGCATTACTTTTCACGCGTACAATGTTTTACGCGTAACGTTACCCTTTACGCGTACAATGTTTCACGCGTAACATTACTTTTTACACATACCAGATTCATGCGTAAACTTGACTCTTTACGCGTACAATGTTTCACGCGTAATGTTACTTTTTACGCGTAATGTTACTTTTTACGCGTAACTCTATTTTTTTACGCACACAATTCTGGCTTGGTATAAGGCGTAAACTTGACTCTTTACGTAGCAACAACAAAGACCACCCCAGCATCACCAAGGCAGGGGCCAGCAGCAACACCAGACTAGACCGCAGCATGGAAACCAACAAGGAGGCCGAGGGCAGGCATTCAATCTGTCCTTGGAAGAGGCATTGGCATCGAGAGATGTTGTGGCATGTAACATTCTCTTCGCCTCATATCCCGCAGTAGCATTATTTGATTCGGGAGCATCACACTCATTTATATCTGTACAATTTATGACACGACTAGGAATGGAATTCGATGCATTGCCAGGGAGGTTGAATATACTCACTGGTAATGGGCTCGTAGGAGTTAGTAGAGTTATTCTAGCGTGTAGAGTTGTAGTTTGCGGGCGTTTCTTACCTGCCAGGTTGATAGAATTTTCTGTTAGAAATTTTGACGTTATCTTAAGCATGGACTGGCTGAAAGACAGTCATGCGACAATAGATTGTCATAGAGGGAGTGTATCTTTTAATATTCCAGGCATGAAGCGGTTCACCTTAGTCAGATCAGTGGCAACTCAACAAGAAGAATGAGTAGTGACGGCAATAGAAGAAGTTCAGGTTCCGAAGATAGTGGAAGAGTTTCTAGATGTATTTCCCGAAGAACTTCCAGGTCTACCACCGGTTAGAGATGTTGAGTTCAGTATAGAATTGGCACCTGGAACTAAACCGATATCAGATCGAGTTTACAGAATGGCAGATTCAGAGCAGGCCAAGGTATATCAGCACATAGAGGAACTGAAGGAGAAGAATTTCATTCGAGTTAGCGAATCACCGTAGGCAGCACCAGTTGTACTTGTGGGAAAGAAGGATGGATCATCCAAATTATATATTGACTACAGGAAGCTCAACGCGGCAACAGTAAAGAACAAGTACCCACTACCAAGGATCGATGACTTGTTTGATCAGTTGAGCAGAGCTAGAGTTTTCTCCAAGATAGATCTTCGATCAGGGTATCATCAAGTGAGAGTTCGAGAAGAGGATATTCCCAAGACAGCATTCAGGTCGAAGTACGGATATTATGAATTCTTAGTAATACTGTTTGGTTTGACCAATGCTCCAGCAATATTTATGGATTTGATAAACCGCATCTTCATGCCGTACTTAGATCAATTTGTCGTTGTGTTCCTCGACGACATTCTCGTATACTCAGCTAATGAAGAAGAGTATGAAGATCACCTCGAGAAAGTGTTACAGGTTCTGAGAGAGAACCAGTTGTATGCCAAGCTCAGCAAGTATGAGTTTTCGACATATCGAATTTCATTCTTGGGGCACATCATATCAGGGGCTGGAGTAGCAGTAGATCCAAGAAGGTAGAAGCAGTAGAGAGTTGGCCAAAACCTAAGACCGTAGTAGATGTGCGTAATTTCTTGGGATTGGCAGGATATTACATAAGGCTCGTATCAGACTTTACAAGACTCTCAGCACCCATGACCCGTTTGACACGGAAGGATGTGCCATTCATTTGGTCGACAGAGTGCCAGGCATCATTTGAGAATTTGAAGCAGAAGTTGATCACGACACGTATTTTTACGTTACCTGTTGGACCCGGAGGTTTTACTGTATATTGCGATGCGTCAGGAAAAGGACTTGGGTGTGTCCTAATGCAACATGAAAAGGTGATAGCGTATGTATCTAGGCAACTTTGGGACCACGAGAAGAATTATCTAACTCATGACTTGGAGTTGGCGGCAGTAGTATTTACTTTGAAGCTATGGAGGATTACTTGTATGGTGATCGAGTGGACATGTACACAGACCACAAGAGTCTGAAGTACATCTTTAATCAGAAGGAACTGAACATAAGACAGAGAAGATGGTTAGAATTGATCAAGGATTACGACGTGGAGCTTCAGTATCATCCAGGCAAGGCTAATGTGGTAGCAGACACTCTTAGCAGGAGAGGCAGCACATTTACGTTGACATCACAAAAGCACATTTTAGAAGACCTTCAGGAGATGGCATCGAGGTTATACTTCCTAGTGATATAGGAATTCTAGCTAGTCTACGAGTTCAATCCGACTTGATAGTCAGGATCGAGGCAGCTCAGGCACGGGACCCAAGAATTCAGAAGCTTAGGACAGAATGTGAGTCAGGACTCAGAAAAGAGATAAAAATTCACGAAGATGGTACACTTAGATTTGGATCACATATATGTGTGCCTAGTGGAGATATCCGACAGGAGGTTATGACAGAAGCCCACAGTTCTCAGTACTCTATACATCCTGGAGGGACCAAAATGTACAAAGATATCAAGCAGTACTTCTGGTGGAACGGAATGGAGAGAGAGATAGGTAGATTCGTTTCTCGTTGCTTGATATGTCAGTAAGTGAAGGCAGAACAACAAAGGCCAACTGGATTATTACAACCGCTTCCTATCTCGGAATAAAAATGAAGCATATCACAATGGACTTTGTGACCAGTTTACCGAGATCACCAAGTGGTAAGGATGCTATTTGGGTAATAGTGGATCGGCTTACGAAGGTGGCACATTTTCTTTCTTTTAGAGTAGGGCAATCTACAAAAAGTTGGCAGAATTGTATATGCAGCAGATAGTCAGGCAGCATGAGGTCTCTGTCAGTATAGTATCAGATAAAGATACCCGTTTTACGTCACATTTTGGAAGAGTTTACATCATAGTCTGGGTACCAAGTTAAGATTCAGTACGGCTTACCACCCACAGGCGGACGGGCAATCAGAAAGAATAATTCAGACTTTAGAAGATATGTTACGAGCTTGCACCCTAGATTTTGGAGGGTCTTGGGAGAGTCACCTGCACTTAGTCGAATTTCGTACAACAACAGTTACCAAGCCAGTATCCAGATGGCGCCATTTGAAGCACTATACGGCAAGAAGTGCAGGTCGCCACTTACATGGGATGACATTGGAGAGAGAAAGATGTTAGGCCCAGAGATGATTGTACAGACGGTTGAAGTATTTAAGGGAATTAGAGAGCGACTTCGAGTTGCGCAAGATCGACACCGTCATTGGGCAGACCAGCATCGTAGGCCGCTAGAATTTTCTGTTGGAGACCACGTATTTTTGCGGATCTCACCTACTCGTGGGGTCATTTGATTTGGCGTTCGCGGGAAGTTGAGTTCGCGATACGTAGGCCCATTTGTTATCCTTGATAGGGTAGGCGATGTTGCTTATCGCTTATTCCTTCCACCTTCGTTACGAGAGGTGCATGATATATTTTATGTATTTCAGTTGCGTAGGTATGTATCGGACCCAAGCCATTTCTTCGATCATTCTGAGCTGGTTGTTGGTACCAACCTGTCTTACGAGGAACAGCTGGTGTCCATTTTGGACCGAAGGGAGAAGATACTCAAGAACTGAACAATTAGCCTTGTCTGTGTTGCTTGGGGTCATCACTCCTTAGGAGAGTCAACGTGGGAATGTGAGGATGATATCCGATCACGGTATCCGTACCTATTTGACTCGCAAGGTATATTTCTTTCCGTGTACCTTGATTATCTTGATTCCTCATACTTATCACCATATGAGTAAAAATTGCTTGATGACGTAGATTGATAAATATAGATATATTGCTTGCTATTGATATCATAAGATGACTGCTTGTTCGCTATAATTGCTTGTACTTGGGTTGGTTTAGCTCAGGTGTTTCTATCCTGCTTGGATTTAAAATTTCGAGGACGAAATTTTTCTAAGGAGGGTAGAGATGTCACTCCCTGTTCCCAGAATACATATTTTTATACATGTACTGCTTGAATGTATTTATTTAATATTTATCATGCATTTGTTCTGTATTTAAATTCCTTAATTTCACGCTAATTATTTTTTTCTGTATTTTATTTTTCTGCTTTAACTTTGCTTTGGGTTCGGCCTGGGTTGGTTTATTTTCGGATTTGGGTGGTTCATCATGAACCCAACCTACCACCATCTCCATTTAAAGCCCCAATCCTTTCTCTTCCTTCATTACTTTCCCTTCTCATTTACTCTTCTTCTTCCTCATAACTCTCTCCACCTACCAAACCCATAGGCAAGTACATCTTGCTTCAACATGAGAACCCATTTTTATGGTTCAAATATCTTCCTCTCGTGATTCTAAGAGAGTTTAGAACTTGACATTTTTGCATTTGAAAGTTTTATTTTTGTAGATCTAGAATTTGCCATTTTTGGATTTTGGGGGTTTTGATTTGTGAAACTCCCTTATTTTCAAGTTTGATCATTCCTGGTTGTTGAGGTTCTTTACACTCATATTTAGACTAAAGGTCTCATGAATTTGGAAGTCCTGGTTATCCTTTACGCCCACGTTTATACGTGTCCGCGTATTATTAAGCCCTACGCCCACATTTTTACGTGCCCGCATAATATTGAGCTTTACGTCCACGATCATTCGTGTCAGCGTGAATCTGGTTTTACGCAAGTCTACCCTGGCTTGGCGTATTCTTTTATGCAAAATTTTCCTTTACGCGTATTCCTTTTACGCATAATATTCTTTTACGCGTACAATGTTTTACGCGTTACTTTTCACGCGTACAATATTTGCGCGTAACGTTAGCCATTACATGTACAATGTTTCACGCGTAACATTACTTTTTACGCATACCAGATTCATGCGTAAACTTGACTCTTTACGCGTACAATGTTTCACGCGTAATGTTACTTTTTACGCGTAACTCTATTTTTTACGCGCACAATTCTGGCTTGGTATAAGGCGAGTTTTTTTTACGCGCGTAAGCTTTATTTCTTCACACGTAAACTTTCCTCACGCGTAAATTTCCTTTACGCATATTTCATTGGACGTACTCTTCTGGCTTGGCGTAATTCATTGAGCGTACCCCTTTTTGCGTACATGGCACCCTTATTATATCCTTACGCCTTTTGACATGAACTTGATATAATCATGATAGTTAATATTGTTAATACATGTTTTCGTGGGAATGTACCATGTGTCTTGAGTTGGTTTGTGGATACCCAGAATGACTGGAACTTAACCCTGAGGTTATAGACTCGACCATACTAAATACTAGTTGACTTTTATGCCTTGTCAAGAATGACATTGATTGTTACCTTGACTGAATGATTGATCATGCATTCCTAGTTGGAACTAAAGAGACTGGCTAGTCGTCTTAAAAAATTGAATGAGACACGTTCATATTAACTATGAACCATTGCAATCGCCTAGCCGATCCCGAACATTGGCATATGGACGCGTGCAGGCTTCAACTGATTTTCTACAAAACTGACATGTGTACTTTACAGTCAAGGCATTATCCGTGGCTAGGTTTGATTGTTGTATTACGCTATATAAGACCTACAACCTAACCGTACGGGCATCGTTGTAGAGTTATGCATATCGTACTCTGTACGAAAGTACTCATCTGAATGACCATGATCCACGACATGGGATTTCAAAACATAGGGACTACTAAGTTAAATAAAATAACGATTGCATGAAGAGAATGGATTCCCGAGTTCTTATATGGCAGCCATTCTTGGGGCAATTAGTGTCCCAACATGCCGGGTGGTTCCCACAGATACTGCAATTCTGTCACACGGGCAGGGAGCGGTATCTGCTTATATTTATTTACTGTATTGTCATGATCTGCTACCCAAATTGTTGGGCCAGGCCGAGTCATGTCCAGCCTACGCTTGAGATAAAGCATAGTAAGCTGTTCTAAAGACAAATAAGATAAGGCCAAAGTGTGCTAACAGTTCTATATGTAATAATGAGTCAGAAAAATTCCAAACACAAAAGTCGTCTTGTATATAATAAGTTCCAAGTACAAGTCCAAAATGTAAAACTGGATACATGTCCAGTTATAAAATATGTAGTCTAAAATATGACTACTCTTAAAAGTCCCGAGCAAAATATAAACTAGACGAGTTTTCCCGCAGGTACATCCTCGTAAAGTAAAGCCTGATCCTCGATAGCAACCCCATAATAAGAATCACAAAGCAACTCCTCCTCGGTAAGTATACCTACGACGTTATCCTGTCAGGACGGGAGCAAGTACTGATTCTAACAAACATATAATACTGATCATGTGATGGAAAGAGATGAATTACATAATCATGGCAATCTTGATTTATCCAGTTTTAGATACATTTTATCATGGCAATACATATTCGTTTTAAAGTTTAAAACTGTAGTAGGTGAGTGATCAGTCAATAGGTAATCAGGATGTACAGTGGTACATATCAATTTTCTGAAGTGTACATACATACCCTTAATGGCATCGGTGTTTCCATACACAAATGCGGGATCAGACATACGACAAAGTTAAATATAGAATGTAACAATGCTCGGTAAATACATACGGAAGGGGGCATGATCACGTACACTACTAACAGTTTTCCTTAACCCGTTGTTAAACATGTGAGATATATAAAACTGTCCTAAGTATGGTAGGGACTGAAAATAATACAATATGTGAAGATTTAACTTGCTACCCCAATGATCAGCATTTAACATGGTTGGATCACAGTTTTTTATTATAGCAGTATGTAAAGTTTGTAGAGGTACTTGCCTTTAGCAAAGCAAGGTAGTGATAGAAATGCTATAGATGTCTGGTGACTCATCACTGTAGAAATAATACATAAACTTAGTTTTCACACTAAGTTAAACACTAAGACACTAGTTGTGCGATACGACTTTCTGACTGGACACCTAGCCAAATGGTGACTTTAGCATAGAAAACCTATGTGGGGTGACACAATACCCAAACTAACTTTCTAGGGACTTTACACTAGTGTAGGGTGAGGTCCAATATTACAATAACTCAATCAACACAAAACATTGCAAGTCGTAACTATTCAATAAATAAATCAGACTGTACATGTGTTCCAATAATTTTTGAGAAAGACAAAAACCTCAATTTTACATAAAAAAAAGTACCAAAATGATCCTTGTTAATTATAGAAATTTATGCTAATTTTTTTGGAATTTATAAACCCTCATAGATATTTATTAAAAATCAGCAAACATATGTATCCTTAAAATGAGTTCTGTTTTTCTATTTTTATAAATGACAAAACTACTTACTAAATGCTGGAAAAATTATATTAATTATCTAAATTAACATAGTATTTAAATACAATTTTTCCAAGATTTTTACAGCATTTAAAATATATAAAAATTCAAAACAACAAGTAACAATTTTTGGAAAATAATTAATTAATTATTTATATTTTGTCCACGTATTCGAAATTGAACCGAAGTCCAGATACGGGACCCAAAGCCATGAATTAAGTCCAATATGACTTGTACAGACTCTGAATGTATTAGACATATTTGGGCCCATAAATTCATGCTAGGTTTGGACATTAAATGGCCATGATTAATAAATACAGTAACTCAAATATAAATATTA
>JANAVB010005599.1:9911720-9916720 GCA_029216955.1 Iris pallida | reverse complement strand
TCTTTTAGACAACATTGATCGTATTATATGATATTCATCTACCCGTAATATAGTAGGGCTGAGTCACTCCCTCTCTCTCCGGTATTCTGGTTCTGGGCGTAGCAGGGGAGCAGAGAGAGAGAGGTAAGAGAGTCAGTGGGAGAGAAGCTGAAGAGGGAAGAAGTCGGGGTGATGGGGAGAAGGGGAACTCGTCGACGGAGGGTGAGGTGCCGAGGGCGGTTTCACACGGCAGCGGGTGTCGAATGGAAAGGGAGCGGGAGCTCGGAGGAAGCTCGAACGGAAGGGGAAAAGTCCGGCGGCTGAGCACCAGTCCACGGTGGAGGCCCGGCGCTGGAACGCGGAGAGGAGGAAGACGGAGGGGTGAAGCGATGGGAGCTGGCGGCGGCTCCAGATCCGACGATGGCCACGGGAGGAGCGGCGCAGCTTTGAGACTGCGGAGGGAACCGACCTGCACACGGCGCTAGGGGTTCGTCGGCGAACACCGGCGCACTGGTGCGGGCGGCGGCTTCCGGAGGAAGGCGAGGCAGCGACCCCTCATGGAAGGCGGAGCCTGCACCGGGATCGGCGCAGTCGACTGACGGCGACGAACGATAGGTGAGGGTGGTATTATTTTAATTTGGGTTTAAGGATTTGGTGGCGATGATGATAACGGTGGTGATTATCACGACCCGCACCCGCTTTTCGGATACGAGATGTGTCCAAGCCAGCCTACGTCGCAGAGTCGGCGGGTAGAACGCTGTCAAGCACGCAAGAAATAAATGCTCAAAAATATAATATTTGCTGCTCATTCAATTCTAAATTTATTACAATATTAACAATTAAAGAAAATACAAGCTTTTACTTATAATTAATTTGATACAATGCTTTCTATTTCTAGGTTGACCTCAGCATGCCCAAGCCTTCCCAATGCTAAGAGTGATCGCGCTAAACCTAAAAAATATTGGTTTTCAGTCAGGAATGGAACAAGTACACAAATCGACGGCAATACAAAAATACAATAGAATTAACAAGACATGAAAATAGCATATGGAATATGAAAGTTAGTAAGAAAACTGATGACATAGCACGATAGAGAAGTAAACAAGGAAAAAACTAATAAAAGACATCTATCTAGGTGGTGTGAAATATCTGTTTCGACATGTGAACGGCTAGGGGTAAATCCGACATCTACACGTGCCGTGTGCAGATGCTATTATTCAAGAATATACTCATGGGATATTCTGGGTAGTCCACATATATACTAAGATATTTCCCCTTCCGACAACTCCGTGTGACGAGCGTGTCAAAAGCAGCAAGATATGTATAGACATGAAATGATAAGACTACTATGAATCGGAAAGCAATCAGAAGTGCACTTGCCTGAGGTCCTTAGCTGGAGAAACCAATAATAAACATACCACTCAACGAGCCACAATCAATCAACACATGCAGAAGTCTCCGGATGCTGAAATAAATAGTACCAACGTTCTCAGAATAGTCAATTAGCTAGGATGCCTGTCCTTAAGTCCAATTCTGGATACAGGGGTAAAACGGTAGTTTCGGGCAAAACGAGTCCGCCGTTGGACCCGCTTTGCACCGAAAAGTGTGCCAGAGTCAACGGTCTCTAAAGTCGTCAAACTATATGTCTACGTCGAAGAGCCCTTCGTTATTTAGAGTGGCCTGCCATCCATGCAATACAGAAGTCTCGTTCTCGAAATTCCAATTCAACCAAGGTTCCATAACGGAACGGAATTTGAGAAATCAAGATTGGGGTCTTAATGGGTTCTTATTTGGGCATCAGTCGTTGGTCGGATGAACATTGGGTTTCAATCTATATGGACTAGACAAGATCCCAATGATAAAACTATTCCTACTAGATTAGGGTATCCTAGAATAGATTTCTACCCAGGGATTGAGCTAGTTGCTAGTCAGGTTGGTTAGCTAGGTCCCTCTAGCCCAAACACTTTCAGTGACTTTTGTGTTAAGTAGCACATGAGGTCCCAATTGGGTGGCACACTAATGGCATGTGCGTAGTGGGCTTCGCGTAGGTCACAACCATATATGGGTCGAATGAATTGAGTCAAGGTTGAGGCTCTAGTGGAAGTCGGAAAGTATACGGTATTATGGTAAGGGTTATAGCTAGTCCTTTTTACCTGAAAGTCGTACCATAAAAATAGAGTACAAGGGGACGTGTTTGAGTGGGACATGATATCCTAGATGAAGGTGGACTTCTCTAGATCTTGCATATGAAATTTGTTGGTAGGTAACAGCTGGTCTTGTGCTCCGAATATTAATGACACGGCCGGGGACACAAAAGAATCTAAATGAAAAGTGGGAGTCCAAGGGCACTAATAATCACTAATGGAAATTATTCTAATCACTCGGTAGTCCTGTATATCCTGTAATTTTAGAAGGCTTGCGATCTACCCACCTTAGAGGCTAGGATATGGTGGCAAGGTTCTATCACTGGGCTGGCCGATGGTGGCTACACTTGCATATACAACTATCATAGCCATGGGAATACTCTGTATCTATCTATCAATTACGAGCTTTCGTCTTTCCAATCAGTGAAGACGAAAACAATAAGAGTTCAAGAGAGATGTCACTGAACACAATTACATGATTCAAGGGCGAATGTTTAATTCAAGAGGAATTGTCAAAGCAGTCGCGGTTGAGATCCTAGAGACATCTATCTCAATCCAGTAGGGTAATTAGATAAAGAGCGAACCGAATGCATCATGGTTAATCAGACCGTAATACAATGATTCTGATTAAACAATATGTTAGTGGGCGTCCCCAATAAACATATGTCTTAAATCAAGCTCGATAAAAGAGTAAGCTTGCAAAACTAGGCTGTAATTGCAGCGTTGGTCAAGATGGTCAAATATAAGTACGCGAGATTTTTGGAAAGGAGGCAGTAGTTCGAGTTTTGATAGAATCAAAAACCTCCTGGTGTTCTTACTTATACAGTCTTTCTACTATCCATAAGGCCTTGGTCGACTAATGGGTTATGAACTTCTAAATTCTATAGGGTAAACTTATTAATGTCGGTCAATTACCCGTCAATAGGTCACAAGGACCACATAATGCTAGGTTGGGAGACATGCTACCCAGCTTGCAGAACTTTTCACAAGTATTGGTTTGGATCTTATGGGACATACAGGGCATTTTCCTATCCTCTATGGTATCTTAAACTTGTGATCACGTCTGAAATCATTCCACCGAATTATGCCTGCCGTATACTCTGGTTGTGGCAAACCCTTGGTTCCGTGTTCAGGTGTGATATGCTATGAGGTACTCTATTCTATATGGCACAAGGGTATCTACGGTCTAAAGAGGTCAACGAGAACATAGTTTTAGAAATGTTCCATAGACTATGATTCTTCGGGATAATTTCAATTCCGTGGGTGTGCCTCGCCAGTGCGCTGCTGGCTGCAGTGAACCACGCTCTCCGCTCTCAGGTAATTGGCGACAGTGCGCTGCTGTCTTGTCACTCTCCGTTTCCAGAATGTATATTTTATACATGTACTACGCAAATGTATTTATTTATTTATATGTATATCCTGTATTTAAATTCCTTAAATTCATGTTAATTAATTATCTGTATTTTACTTTTTGCTTTTATTTCCTGCTTTAGCTAGACTTGGGTTTGGTTGGTTTGGTTTGTTAGTTGGTTCATCATGAACCAAACCTAAACCCCCACCTACCACCACCTTTTCATTTAAAGTCAACCCCCCTTTCTCTCTCTTTATTTTCCTCTCCACCACTCTTCTTCTTTCCTCATCACTCCCTCCACCTACCAAACCGTAGGCAAGTACAACTTGCTTCCCATGAGAACCCATGTTTTATAGTTATTTATCTTTCTCTCATGATCCTAAGAGAGTTTAGAACTTGGCATTTTTTATTTCGAAGCCTTAATTTTTGTAGATCTGGAAATGAGTTATTTTTGAATTTTGGTGGTTTTGATCTATCAAACTTCTTTGTTTGCAAGTTTTGATGGTCCCATGTAGCGAATTTATTCTACCCAAATTTGACCTTTGGAAAGTTGGATTTGGACTTGTTTTGACCAAGATGGACTTTTGAAGCCTTGGGTGAACCATGGAGTCTTGCTGTTTTAGAGAAGACAGTGAGCAGTGTGCGCTAGCTTTTTAGCTTGCGCCACTGAGTTGCGCGCGCTCTTTAACGCAGCGTAGTTTGATTCATACGCTGCCTTTTGGAAGCGTATGACTTGCGTACGCTGGCTTGGATAGTGAGGAGTCGTATGGAGTTCATCGGCCTTTTGGAAGCGATGACTTGCGTACTGGCTTGGATAGTGAGGAGTCGTATGGAGTTCATACTCTGCCTTTTGGAAGCGTATGACTTGGTACGCTGGCTTGGATAGTAAGGAGTCGTATGGAGTTCATATGCTGCCTTTGGAAGCGTATGACTTGCGTATGCGGCTTGGATAGTGAGGAGTCGTATGGAGTTCATACGCTGCCTTTTGGAAGCGTATGACTTGCATACGCTGGCTTGGATAGTAAGGAGTCGTATGGAGTTCATACGCTGCTTTTGGAAGCGTATGACTTGCGTACGCTGGCTTGGATAGTAAGGAGTCGTACCTGACTTGAGCGTAGCCTGACTTGAGCGTAGTCTGACTTGAGTGTTTAGGCGCAACTGGACCTGACCTACTACCCTGGGTCTTCTATAGCCCTGCATATTGATATTTATTAGATATTTAAACGTCCATTTATATCCTTACGCCTTTTGGCATAAACTGATTATTCATGATATGTATATTTCTGTTAAATATAGATTGTTACGTGGGATGTACATGGTCGTGAATGAGTATAGATACCCCGATGACGGAATTAAACCCTGAGAGTTGTAGACTCGACCCCACTGAATATAGTTGACTTTCATGCTTGTCACATTGATAATGATTGTGACCTGAAATAATGATCATGCGTTCTAGTTGGAACTAGAGACTGGCTAGTCGTCTTTTTGAATTGAATGAATGAGCACGTTCATATCAACTATGAACT